>OX376372.1:143002734-143054037 GCA_947369275.1 Nemotelus nigrinus
TAAACCGCGAAACCACCACTCAAATTGATAGTCTAGCAAATGTTGTTTTGAACGTCGCATCCGACTTATGTCGTATACTTGTCGGATGTCGACGATTTAGCACTAAGCTAAAGTAATGCTACATAGTATATATACATTACATGCCGTAGAGATAAGACTAAACTAAGACTTAAACTAACTAAATCTAAGCGACGCGCTGTCGACGGAGTGGCTGAAGCAGGGCCTGCGCGTCCACTCGCTGGTAATCCCGGAGCTGGCTGTGTTACAGGTGAGCCGCAACCTGAAAGAGAAATATATAAATTTATCATGTTCCTCAATCATCTACTCATACATACTTACCTGCAACCTCCCACGGAGCTGCAACTTCCGACGACTTGCCAACCGCCGGTCAATGAGGCACTCGCCAGTGACTCACGGTGGATCTCTTCAAGTCGACCTGAAATACACCAGAAAGACCACAAAGAATCGGCCCGGAAACACGAAACTGAAAGGAATACTTATCTGAAGGCATACACCACCGACCGGTAGCTGCCAAGTCGTTTTCCTCTGTCACCGTTTCACCAGCCAGCACCCAGCTACAACCCGCCGCCACCGGATCGAATATGGCGAATATTCGACACGAGCGGCGAGAGTAGCGGTACGTGTCGGAAAACCGCTATTCGTGGGTGGAATAGAAAATGCAGCTCGGGACGCTCGCTTTTTACAACGTGCAGCCGAAGTGATCGGAACGTTAATCAATTTGCTCAGGTAACGAAGGCGTATGTGGAAATTTGCTTGTCGCTTTTTACAACGTGCAGCCGAAGTGATTGGAACGTTAATCAATTTGCTCAGGTAACGAAGGCGTATGTGGAAATTTGCTTGTCGCTTTTTACAACTTGCAGCCGAAGTGATCGGAACGTTAATCAATTTGCTCAGGTAACGAAGGCGTATGTGGAAATTTGCTTGTCGCTTTTTACAACGTGCAGCCGAAGTGATCGGAACGTTAATCAATTTGCTCAGGTAACGAAGGCGTATGTGGAAATTTGCTTGTCGCTTTTTACAACGTGCAGCCGAAGTGATCGGAACGTTAATCAATTTGCTCAGGTAACGAAGGCGTATGTGGAAATTTGCTTGTCGCTTTTAACAACGTGCAGCCGAAGTGACCGGAACGTTAATCAATTTGCTCAGGTAACGAAGGCGTATGTGGAAATTTGCTTGCTTTTGTACAACGTGCAGCCGAAGTGGTCAGAGCGTTCATCAATTTTCTCAGTGATAAGAACGTTCATCAATTTGCCCAGCCGAAGTGGTCCGAACGTTCATCAATTTGCTCAACCGAAGTGGTCAGAACGTTCATCAATTTGCCCAGCCGAAGTGGTCCAAACGTTCATCAATTTGTTCAGCTGAAGTGCCGAAGTGGTCAGAACGTTCATCAATTCGCTCAGCCAAAGTGGTCAGAACGTTCATCAATTTGCTCAGCTGAAGTGGTCAGTACGTTCATCAATTTGCTCAACCGAAGTGGTCTGAACGTTCATCAATTTGCCCAGCCGAAGTGGTCCGAACGTTCATCAATTTGTTCAGCCGAAGTGGTCAGAACATTCATCAATTTGCTCAGCCGAAGTGGTCAGCACATCCATCAATTTGCTCAGCCGAAATCGCAGAACTTTTTGGCCAAGGTTAGCCATAACTCTGTTCACTAGAATTATATGCAAAGAATAAGTTTTATTTTAAGTAATTTCAATAAGAAATATTTGATTGTGAAGTTTTAAAAGTTACGTTATTTTTTAAAAAAATCAAATTATATGCTATAAACACGTTCAGTTTATATATTTACATTCATTAAAAAAGAAAAATTTGAGTGGTGGTCGACGAGGTAGGCAGCTTTTGGCAGGTGCTCGCTGGTTCGGCTTGCATATATATATATATGTGTAGGTGTATCGCCCCATAGCGGAGGGGTGATTGATCGCGTAGGAGTATCCGGTGAGCCGAACCTCACTCAGCGGCTCTCGGCTCAATATTGGGTGAGTGAGTGGCGCCCACGACCCGTCTCCGACGAGTTACACCCGAGACCCAAACGAGCCGAACCGGAACTCGCCCCCCTAGACCGGGAGGGTAACAAATTGGCGCCCAACGTGGGGCCCCAAAAACGTTGCTAATCCAATCGCGATCATATTACGGAGGTACTGGAACGTTGGCCCTTCAACGTAGGTATCGACACTCGGAAAAGAAAAAAATAAAATCGTGTGAAAAGTTAAAGTCGAATGCGTGTAAAGTGTTAGTGAACCGAAGTGTGGAACTCAGGGTGGGACTCAGACTCAGCAGCAGGAAATCCGTCGGAATCTTAGGTGACCAGGCGGTGAGAGTATAGGGCAATCCGATTAGACGGGAGTAACCTGGCGCGGAGGAACACCTTATTTTACATATTTGGAATTTGTAATTGAAAAAAAAAAAATGTTAAAGTTAATCACATATACTTAGTTTGTTTTCCTTCTTAGTTGATAGTTAGCCTTAGGGTATCCCTTTTAGGACTGACCGGGGTCTACAGCCAGGATGGCGTTGAAAATGAAGATACCTATAGACCGACTTAACAAGGACGAGCTGACGTACGAGCTAGAAATAAGGGGTTAGCCGTCTGGAACCGTTGAAGCCATGCGGAAGACTCTTCGAGTAGCATTGAGGGCGGAGGCGTCCATGGAAACTTCCTTGGTTTCTGTAAGGGAATATCCGTACTCTTTGGAAGAGGACATCAGCGCCGTAAAGGACAAACTGACCGAAATTCGCGCGTTGATCGCAGCGTTCTCAGGGACACCACAGACGTCCGAGTTTCTTAAAATCAAGGCGAAAATCGAGTTCAGTATGCGCCGTTTGAAGAATACTCAGCTCAAAGGGGAGAATATGTGCGAGGAGGCCGGCAAACTGAGGGTACAACTGATTATGGCTATGGGAGATCTCCTAGTTAAAGCCGAGGGAGAGGGCGAAGACGTAGGGACAGACGCGGAGCAGGACGATGGCAGTGCTGGCGAGCGAGAGTTTCAAGGCGTAGGTGACTGTGTGGAACCAGTAGCGGCCAGAAACAGGGAACCAGTCCAAGTGGCGGAGGACTTAGAGAATCCCATTTTCTCAACGCCTCGGTTCTCTATGCCTGTGTACAAGGGTTAAGAGGTTTCCAAATGGGGTTCGCGCTACACTGGAGATTCGGGGTCCTTGAGTGCCTTTTTCGAGCGAGTGGAGGAGCTGAGAGAGGCCAGGGGAGTAACCACGAGGCAGCTGTTCCAATCCGCGGTTGAAATGTTCGAAGGAAAGGCACTGGTATGGTACCGAGCCAACCGGACACGAGTGCACTCATGGCGGGAACTGGTAGCCGAGATGCGTGCGGAATTCTTACCACCGGATTATGATGACCGACTGCTCACGGAGATTGGTAGACGAACGCAAGGTCCAGAGGAATCCATCGGGGTGTACGTGTCGGCTATGGAGGGTTTGTTCCGGTTCGAGCCACCCCTTGCACCGAAGAAGAGAAACTAAAGATTCTTCGCAAAAACCTGTCGCTATTCTATCAAACACAATTGGCCTTTACTTCAGTGCAGACGATCGCCGATCTAATCCGCGTGGGACGCTCCTTAGAGGCGACGCGAATCTCCGTGGAAGCTTATCTTCCACCACCCATCAGGAAGTCGAACCGACTTTTAGAACCAGACTTGGCCTACGTTGGTGGAACCGAGAGCGAGAACATAGCAGTGCTACAGATAAATGTCCTTCAATGTTGGAATTGTAGGGGAAGTGGGCATATGTCTCGAGACTGTAGAGAGCCACAACGATGTTACGAATGTGGGCGAATGGGAGCCCGGAGGGCGACTTGTCCAAATTGTCAAGGCTCTTCAAACAGACCACGGAACGCACGGAATCCACAGAGTGAACGACGTCCAGCTGGTCTTTCTCAGGAAGGCTTGGAGGGAAGAGGACTCCCAACGCAAACATCGGGAAACGGGCGCTGTGTCCAGTAGGCGGCCGTCTGGACACTAGGAGGATAGAGGTGGAGCCCCGGAAGAGGCACGAGTAGAATACATGCTGGCAAAAAGGCAAGGGGACAGTCGACCACACCTGGAGGTGGATATCCACGGTCGGAAGTTCCTTGGCCTGGTGGATTTGGGCGCGTCACACACTGTACTAGGTGGAGAAGGTTGGAAGGCCCTTGAGGAGTTGGGTGTAGAACTCATGGATTCCGACCAGAAGATTATTCGCCTGGCTAACAGCCAGGGGTGTGCGATCGCTGGGACAGTAGTAGTTCCACTAATATTGGAGAATAAAGTAGAGTGGCTACGAGTTCTGGTCGTACCGGCTATCCCGCAGAGCCTCATCCTCGGTGTGGATTTTGTCAAGCGATTTGGGTTAATACTAGCAATAAGTGAGGAGAGTTGGAGCTTCTTGAGTGCTTGGAGGGTGAGGCCGCAGAACAGTTGAAGTCGAGGAGTCGATTGACGGGAAGAGAAGAAGCAGCGCTCAGTCATCTGCTAGAAGGGGAGTTTCGGTCCATGGGGGATGGCATCGGTTGCACCGGGAGAGTAGAACATGTAATCAAGACCAACTCGCCTCCAATCAAGCAACGATACTATCCGGTGTCTCCAGCCGTACAGAAACATATTGATGCCGAATTGAACGAGATGATCAAAGATGGGATAGTGGGACCATCGTCGAGTCCCTGGGCCTCACCTATCATCCTTGTGAAGAAGAAAGACGGAACGTATCGATTCTGCGTAGACTATCGCAAGTTGAATCGAGTCACGGAACATGATTCGTACCCGCTACTCTACGTGTCGGCTACTCTAGATAAGCTACGTGACGCAAAGTACCTATCGTCGCTGGATGTAAAGTCGGCCTATTGGCACGTACCCATGGCGGAGCAGTCCAAGAAGTTTACCGCGCTCACCATGCCACACCGAGGGTTATACCAGTTTAAAAGGATGCCTTTCGGGCTACAGACCGCGCTGGTGACTTAGCAACGTCTTATCGATCAGGTTCTGGGACCCGATTTGAAACCTTATGTGTTCACTTATCTCGACGATATTATCGTCGTGACCCAAGACTTTGCCAAACACATGGAAATTCTTAGGGAAGTGTTCAGGCGTCTAAGACAGGCTGGATTGAAAGTATCCCGTGACAAGTGTGAGTTCTGCCGTCCCCAGCTCAAATAATTGGGCTATGTGGTCGATGAGAAGGGGCTGAATGTGGACCCGGACAAGGTCAAGAGCGTGTCACAGATCCCTTCGCCTACGAATGTGAAGGGGGTTAGACAGTTCTTGGGTATGGTGTCGTGGTATCGGAGGTTTATACCCGACTTTGCCACGATGACGGCACCACTAACGAATCTGCTAAAGAAAAACCAGAAGTTCGAGTGGACCCAGGACTGTGAAACCGCCTTAACCCAGGCGAAAATCAAATTATTGACCGTACCCATCCTCACCTGTCCGGACTACACCCTCCCCTTCTCAATCCAAACGGATGCATCAGATCTGGGTCTCGGAGCCGTATTGTCCCAACACCAGGCAGACGGTGAAAAGGTAATCTGCTACCTCAGCCGGTCGCTGTCGAAGTCTGAGCGGAGATATTCAACCACCGAGAAGGAGTGCCTGGCGGTCTTGTGGGCAGTGGAAAAACTGAGGCCGTATGTGGAAGGGGCCAAGTTTACGGTAGTCATAGACCACTACTCACTCGTGTGGTTGAATAACCTGAAAGACCCGACAGGACGGTTGGCAAGGTGGGCAATACGCTTACAGCAGTATCCTTTCGATATTGTACATCGGAAAGGTAAAGAGCACCTTGTACCAGATGCGCTATCACGGATGTTACCCCAAGGAGAAGTGGCAATGCTGGAGACTGCGAGGGATACATGGGTCGAGACGATGAAGCAAAGGGTGCTTAACGCCCCAGAACGCTTCGCGGGCTGGCGTGCGGCTGAGGACTCGTTGTGGAAACATGTGCCGGGGAGATATCCAGAACTAGAGGGGTCTGAGGCGTGGAAACGAGTCGTTCCTAAGAGCAAAAGGAAGGCCATACTCCACCGGTGTCATGACGACCCAACGGCAGGTCATATGGGGGCCAGTCGCACACTAAGTCGAATGGCGACAATGTTTTGGCCCAATTGGCCCAAGATGTCCGCCGACGTAGTCAGCTATGTGCGAAAATGCAAGGTCTGCCAGGCGAACAAGGTCGAAAGGAAAGCTCCCGCGGGATTCATGGTTTCTCGAAGCGGAGAACCTCGGCAGCCTTGGGAGATGGTATGCGTGGACTTGGTAGGGCCATTACCTCGGTCCAGCCAGGGGCATACCACGATTCTAACCGTCTTGGATTGCGTTACCAAGTTCACCCTGCTCTTCCCTTTGCGACAGGCGACGGCAGTAGCGGTGTGTCGTGTGCTAGAAGAGCAAGTATTCTTAATATTTGGAGCACCGAAGTGGCTTGTTTGCGACAATGGGGTCCGATTCCGGGGGACATTACTTCAACGATTAGCTGAGACATACGGAACCGAAATCAAATATACGGCGTTATACCATCCTCAGGCTAATCCGGCCGAGAGAAGAAACCAGCATATAAAAAGGATGTTGCATTCTTATGTAGTTGATAATCACCGAGAGTGGGATCGAAGTTTGGCCAAGATAGCATGCGCGTTAAGAACCTACAAACACGAAGTGACCCAAATTACACCATATTTCTGCAATTTTGGACGCGAGATGGTAACTTTCCACGAAAATAGGGAACGACCCGAAGGGGGACAGGATGGTCTAGAGCCCACAGTCAAAACGGAGGCACTAACGAAAGTACGTCAGGAAGTGTGGGAGAAAATGCAACAGGCAGCCCGGCAGAGTACGAGACGCTATAACTTGCGAAAAAGAGATGCGAGGTATGAAGAAGGTGATCCCATGTGGCGAAGGAATTTCACCATTTCGGACGCGACAAAATATTATTCCGCGAAACTAGCGCCTGAATATCTGGGTCCCTTTTGGATCGGCGAATACGTGTCCGGCTGGACATATACAGGTAGGTTGGTGGACGAGAAGGGTCAAAGCGCAGGAACATGGCACGCGAAAGACCTGAAGCGGTATGTGCACTAATGACACGGTGGGAAAGTAACAAGCGCGATGCGGCATCGGCAGGCAGACCGGTATCCTAGACTTAGAATCTAAATCTTATATAGTAATCGTAATGCTAACAATTTCCCTTAAAGACTAGACACAGAAAAGTCGCTTTCAGAATACCTTAAGCTATAAAAACTTAGAATCTAAATCATCTCGGCGATGAGTTAGGTGAGCTCACCTGACGCGTCGTTGGCACTGGCAATTCTGGTACGCAGACTTTGGCCTTAATTCAAACGGCGTGGTAGCCGATCACTCAATCGCACATTCCTTCCTTGAAATTTGGACACAATGAAATTTGGAATTAGGATCGAAAGTTCCTGGACTTAGTTGGATAAATAAAATTAAAGCAGGGATAGGGACATTGCTAGAGTTCGGGGAGATAAGTAAGGCACTAGGAGTTAGGTAGGGAAATTAGGTAGACTAATCAGATGATAGAATGGATTAATAATATTAACTACTTGTAATTAAAAGGTGGTAGTTTAGGCCACAGAACTATGTGGATTCATAATATTCGCTGCATGTATTAATTAGGCGTTAGTTAAGATCACAAGATTACTTGGATTGCTAATATTAATTACTCGTATCAGTAGGGGATTAGCTTAAGACACTGAATTACTAGAATTTAATTAGTGAAAAATTATTGGGGTAGGTTTAGCGTGAAATTAGGGTGGTGATTTAAGCTAAGAAGCGGAGATCAATCGCCGAGTTAGGTAGGGACAGGAGGGTTAATAAACTAAGGTTCAGTCACAGTTCGGATAACTGGGGCTAGTCAGAACGAGCTCGGTTCTCATGAACTCAACATATGAGGGTGGAGTACCAAGCCCCTCAGGTTAGGCTCTATTAGAAGTTAGCCAAAGGTAGGTAGCGAGAGTACTAATCCCCAATAACCAAGCTTAAAGTAATGTACCGGAAGTAGGAATAAGATATAAAAGTATGGATGTGTATGTGGATATAACTGTACGTATGTATTTATATAAATAGTGTGAGGCAATCGGGGAGAAATAATCTCCATGGGGAAATATATGAGGATTATCAGTTTTACTTCAGGCACTGATTGGCGTTACCTACTTGGCTTAATAGCTATCAAATTTAGTTATACCGCAGATAAGCGGATTTCGAGGAAATCCTCTTCCAGTAAGGGGGGAGTTGTTACGTTGTAACAAGAACCCGAGGCCTAACCAACGACCAATCGACAAGAATGTACGGGCGTACACCTCGCAATGCCGAGCCATTTACATTTGGAAAAAAAAAACAACCCTTCCCGGGAAGGGTTGCCCATGTTTAAACCGCGAAACCACCACTCAAATTGATAGGCTAGCAAATGTTGTTTTGAACGTCGCATCCGACTTGTGTCGTATACTAGTCGGGTGTCGTTGATTTAGCACTAAGCTAAAGTAATGCTACATAGTATATATACATTACATGCCGTAGAGATAAGACTAAACTAAGACTTAAACTAACTAAATCTAAGCGACGCGCTGTCGACGGAGTGGCTGAAGCAGGGCCTGCGCGTCCACTCGCTGGTAATCCCGGAGCTGGCTGTGTTACGGGTGAGCCGCAACCTGAAAGAGAAATATATAAATTTATCATGTTCCTCAATCATCTACTCATACATACTTACCTGCAACCTCCCACGGAGCCGCAACTTCCGACGACTTGCCAACCGCCGGTCAACGAGGCACTCGCCAGTGACTCACGGTGGATCTCTTCAAGTCGACCTGAAATACACCAGAAAAACCACAAAGAATCGGCCCGGAAACACGAAACTGAAAGGAATACTTATCTGAAGGCATACACCACCGACCGGTAGCTGCCAAGTCGTTTTCCTCTGTCACCGTTTCGCCAGCCAGCACCCAGCTACAACCCGCCGCCACCGGATTCCCAGGCCGCAACGTGATGACCCACGGTATATTAACACCCGCGAAACGGATGCATATACGCGAAACACACCAATCCACTGTACGATTCAAATCAAATTCAATTCAAAATATAAACGCGGCATCCCGAGAACTGTTACTGCGAACTAGATCACAATCACTTGCACAATTCCGAGATCAGCTGGGTTCCATGGAGTGAGACGAAGCAGCAGACATTCACGATGGATTCGAAATTCGAATATGTTGAAGACGTCGACTAGGTCGAATATGGCGAATATTCGGCACGAGCGGCGAGAGTAGCGGTACGTGTCGGAAAACCGCTATTCGTGGGTGGAATAGAAAATGCAGCTCGAGACGCTCGCTTTTTACAACGTGCAGCCGAAGTGATTGGAACGTTAATCAATTTGCTCAGGTAACGAAGGCGTATGTGGAAATTTGCTTGTCGCTTTTTACAACGTGCAGCCGAAGTGATCGGAACGTTAATCAATTTGCTCAGGTAACGAAGGCGTATGTGGAAATTTGCTTGTCGCTTTTTACAACGTGCAGCCGAAGTGATCGGAACGTTAATCAATTTGCTCAGGTAACGAAGGCGTATGTGGAAATTTGCTTGTCGCTTTTTACAACGTGCAGCCGAAGTGATCGGAACGTTAATCAATTTGCTCAGGTAACGAAGGCGTATGTGGAAATTTGCTTGTCGCTTTTTACAACGTGCAGCCGAAGTGATCGGAACGTTAATCAATTTGCTCAGGTAACGAGAGCGTATGTGGAAATTTGCTTGTCGCTTTTTACAACGTGCAGCCGAAGTGATCGGAACGTTAATCAATTTGCTCAGGTAACGAAGGCGTATGTGGAAATTTATTTGTCGCTTTTTACAACGTGCAGCCAAAGTGATCGGAACGTTAATCAATTTGCTCAGGTAACGAAGGCGTATGTGGAAATTTGCTTGTCGCTTTTTACAACGTGCAGCCGAAGTGATCGGAACGTTAATCAATTTGCTCAGGTAACGAAGGCGTATGTGGAAATTTTCTTGTCGCTTTTTACAACGTGCAGCCGAAGTGACCGGAACGTTAATCAATTTGCTCACGTAACGAAGGCGTATGTGGAAATTTGCTTGTCGCTTTTTACAACGTGCAGCCGAAGTGACCGGAACGTTAATCAATTTACTCAGGTAACGAAGGCGTATGTGGAAATTTGCTTGCTTTTGTACAACGTGCAGCCGAAGTGGTCAGAGCGTTCATCAATTTTCTCAGTGATAAGAACGTTCATCAATTTGCCCAGCCGAAGTGGTCCGAACGTTCATCAATTTGTTCAGCTGAAGTGCCGAAGTGGTCAGAACGTTCATTTATTTGCCCAGCCGAAGTGGTCCGAACGTTCATCAATTTGTTCAGCTGAAGTGCCGAAGTGGTTAGAACGTTCATCAATTCGCTCAGCCAAAGTGGTCAGAACGTTCATCAATTTGCTCAGCCGAAGTGGTCAGTACGTTCATCAATTTGCTCAACCGAAGTGGTCTGAACGTTCATCAATTTGCCCAGCCGAAGTGGTCCGAACGTTCATCAATTTGTTCAGCCGAAGTGGTCAGAACATTCATCAATCTGCTCAGCCGAATTGATCAGAACATTCATCAATTTGCTCAGCCGAAGTGGTCAACACATCCATCAATTTGCTAAGCCGAAATCGCAGAACTTTTTGGCTAAGGTAAGCCATAACTCTGTTCACTAGAATTATATGCAAAGAATAAGTTTTATTTTAAGTAATTTCAATAAGAAATATTTGATTGTGAAGTTTTAAAAGTTACGTTATTATGTAAAAAAATCAAATTATATGCTATAAACACGTTCAGTTTATATATTTACATTAATTAAAAAAGAAAAATCTGAGTGGTGGTCGACGAGGTAGGCAGCTTTTGACAGGTGCTCGCTGGTTCGGCTTGCATATATATATATATATATATATATATATATATATATATATATATATATATATATATATATATATATATATATATATATATATATATATATATATATATATATATATATATATATATATATATATATATATATATATATATATATATATATATATATATATATATATATATATATATATATATATGTGTAGGTGTATCGCCCCATAGCGGAGGGGTGATTGATCGCGTAGGAGTATTCGGTGAGCCGAACCTCACTCAGCGGCTCTCGGCTCAATATTGGGTGAGTGAGTGGCGTCCACGACCCGTCCTCGACGAGTTACACCCGGGACCCAAACGAGCCGAACCGGAACTCGCCCCCCTAGACCGGGAGGGTAACAATGCATCTTGTTCTTTGGGGTTTTCCGTGAAGGTTGGTATTGATTTTAATGCTAATTCAATATTGAAATTACTCATTTTGCTGTCTACTGAACTTTTTTTAATTGTCTAATAGTAGTTCTTTTGCCTCTTTATATTTTTTTATCAAAGTTTCTAGTAATTCTTGACTACTGTCTGTGTTAATTGCTTTCTTTTTGAATTTTTTCTCTTATTTCTAATTTCTCCTGAATATAATCTCTTCTGTCAGTTCTATTCGGGGTTTTCTTTAAGTTGACTATTATTTTTGTAAGAATGTTAATATTTTCTTCCATTTATAAGGAACATATGAAATCTTCCTACTTCCTATTTGTATTCTGGCAATTGTACTTATTGTAAATATTTAAAATTAATAACAATAATTGTACACTTGTACACATTTAAATTTTTTTTTTTAATATAGTGCTTTATTTCCATATCATGACAGTAAATTACACAATTCAATTTAATACACTACTCCTCCTTTTAAGGTAAGGAACCTTGTATGAGGAGTGAGGAGTTGAAGATAATTTTTCATTTCAAAGTTGTACAATTAAAAAAGAAACGACTTCCAGCTCATTATAAAATAAATACATAAATAATATTTAAAGTTAAAAACAAAATTATGAAGATAACCAAAATATTCAAAATATTAGCCACAATAAAATATAACTCGCACAGCCTTGAAAAAAAAAAAAAACTGGAAATAATAGAAATAAAAGTAACAATTTAATGGCTAGAACAATATAAAATAAGTTAGAATAGATGCAATTCAATGAAAACACACCGCTAGCTAAAGCAAGGAAGATATTTTTATTTCAAGACCAAGCAAAAACCAAAAACTACGAATGGTGAGAGAGAAAGCGAATTTATGGTTAACTCCCGTTATATAATTCTTTAAGTTTTTTTTTGAATATTTCTACATTATTAGATCTCTTTATGGACCTTGGCAAGCTATTGAAAAGTTTTATTCCCATATATGTATAATGGCTCTGACCTAGTTGCGTCATACGGTTTGGAAGTAACAAGAACTCTTCACTACCACCTCTGGTCCTATTTGTATTTGTTTGGAGTTTACCGGCTGAAAATTCTTTAAATGTTTGTATCACCGTACACAATTGATAGACTTGCTCCACTGTTAAAACATTGATTGTACTAAAGAGTTGTTCACTGCTAAATCGTCTGGGCTTGTGTAATAAGATTTTGAGTATAGTCTTCTGTATAACTTTCAGTGGGAGTAAAGCATTTTGTGATGCACAGCCCCATGCAACAATTCCATATTGAACAATAGAGTGTATCAAAGCAAAGTGAAACATTCTTATTGTTTGCTTGCTCAGAAAAGAACCAACCTCGAAGCACATAGGAATTATTTTTCTTAACTTATTTACGACATTTTCAGTATGATGATCCCACCTTAAATGTTGGTCTACGATTACGCCCAAATATTTAGTTTTGGTAACTCTCTGCACAGGAGTGCAAAGGCAGCCAGATGCACAGTTGATCGAATGAATGGTTACATTTAGTCCTTCTGGTAGCCCACGTTAAGTAGAAGCAAAAGCTTTGTACTGTGTTTTTTGTATATTTAAGGTAAGGGAATTTTTTCTAAGCCACTCATTCAGTAAGCAAAGGCTATATTCAGTATTAAATTTTACCTCATTCCAGTTATTTTCTTCTATCAAAAGCACTGTATCATCAGCAAAAGAAATTAAATGCCCTTTGATATGTTGCGCAAAGATATCATTTACATAGATGAGAAACAGAATAGGGCCTCGTACAGTCCCTTGAGGAATTCCGTATTCGAAGTTTAAAACTTTACTTTGCTTTCCCGAAATTTTAACAGATTGCTTACGATTTCGCAAATAGTCTTCAATCCATGTAATCCATTTCAAATCAAAATTATATTTGTATAGTTTGGCAACTATCATTTTGTGCGGGATGGAATCAAAAGCTTTTGCTAAATCTAGAAATACAGGTAATGGTTTGCGTCCTTTGTCCAAAGCTTCAACAACCAAACCAGTTAATTTTGCCAGCGCATCTTGTGTACTAAAAGTTGGTCTGAAACCAAATTGGTTTTCATTAATGAAATTACGACTATTTAAAAATGACATTAAACGTTTTTTTGCAAGTTTTTCTATAACCTTGCATATGTTAGTCAGCAAAGAAATTGGACGGTAGTTGCTGACATCTAATTTGCTATTACCCTTGTGAATTGGTGTTACAATCGCCGTTTTATAAATTTACGGAAAGACTCCGCAATCAAAACTGAGTGAAGCGAGATGTGCTAGAGGTTTGCTAATAAAAGTTTTAATTTTTTTGAGGCATTCTACTGAGATGTTATCAAATCCTGGGCTCGAATTTCCTTTCATATTTTCAATGATTGAAATGACTTCATCCTCAGAAACAGAATTAATCATTCCTGACGATGCAGAATGAACTGATTCGCTAGTTGTGATATGATCATTTGAAATGGTAATTTTTTGAGCCATGCTTTTCCCTATGTTACAAAAGTGCTGGTTGAAAGTATTTGCCATTTGTTCTGCATTATCCTTAATTGATAGCAATTCTGTGTCGGTTTTTATGTTGGATATGTGGCTTAGAGACTTTTTTCGCCCTGTTGCTAAATTTATTGCTTTCCATACTTTCATCCCATCGTTTTCAGAGTTTTCTAAAATTTTTCCAAAATAATTAGCCTTCGTTATATGAATGAGGTGGTTTAATTTGTTTCTATATTTTTTGAAATATAGCTTTAAACTATTGTTATTGGGATTATTTCGCAGTGCTACTCCTAGCTTGTTACGTGTTCTTATGGAATTTACAAGTCCGGCAGTTATCCACGGTTTAAGTTTACGACATTTTTTTTTACTTTCAGGAACGGATGTGCTACTTCTGTCAATAGCGGTGCAGAGGGTGCTGTGAAAAGCTTGAGCAGATTCGTCTACGTTACCAACAAACAAAACTGAGGTCCAGGTTTCCTTGGCTAAAAGGTGTATCAATAGAGGAAAACTGATTTTTCTGGTGATCATTGGCTCTTCAACTGTTGGAGCTTTTTCCCTTGACTTGTATTTCAAAAGTAGAGCCGTACTTTTATGATCAGTGATTCCCGTGTCAATCACTGCTGACTCGATGGAACCAAAAAGCACGGGTCTTATGTTCGAAAATATGTGATCTAAACAATTATCCCCTCTAGTGCTTTGATTCACATATGAACGAAACCCTAATTCATTTAGCGAGTTTATTTACTCACTTAGAGAAAGATTTAGCAAGTTAATATTAATATCGCCTAGAAAAACAACGTTTTCATGTTTGATTTTGTGTAGCAAGTCAACAAGCTCAAAAAGGAAAATGTTTTCACAGTGGCTTGGTGATCTATATATGGCTAAAATCTTTATGGGAATTTTATTTAATAATGTTATTTATATCCACCGATAATGCTGTTTTCCCAGAAAAATTTAGTTCCTCAAAGTTATTCACGGTATGTAAGTTTTTAACATAAATCACAACGCCGCTGTTTTGATTTAATATTTTTTCAGACTTGAAGCCCGTGTAACCATTTATTTGGAAGCATTGAAGATTCGCAACATTCCAGCATTCATTCAAAACTAATACATCGAATCTGTTTTCAATGTCGGAAAGTGTCAAAATAAGCTCATTGAAGTTTTTGTTAATGCTTCTAATGTTAATGTGAAATATACTGAAATGCCCTGCTTGTTTTGCGAAATCATTTAAACCACCGCATGTCCATTCCGTGAATGTTGAACATTCATCTATATAGTTCAATAGATCATTAGTCATTTACATATATCGCAAGAATATTATGCAGTGGATTATCTGAGCTATGCCTTTCAAGAGAGAAAAGAAGGTGGCACGTATAAGATCTAGACAGAATACAGTTAAGCTAGGTTTTTCTTTGGTTTTGCTTTGATTTCGAATGTGCATTGTGCAATGGAGAGATGTGTGTATATGTAAGAAAACATGAATAAAAATAGTAGAAATAAAAATAGAGTAGGAGAAAAAGTGAGAATATATGAAAAAGAAATTGTACTTAGCTGTGAGAGAATTAAAGTATAGTTTTAGAAGAAAAAATGAAACCTTTTTGCATAACAGCGGTACTAATAATGAGCTTAAACTAAAAAATTCAGATCGGTTTCTAATTTAACAACTATAATGCGGTCTCCATCAATTTTTCGGCATCGAATTACTCCATCCCGGAACCATACGTATTTGTAGTTCGCTTCCTTAGCCTTAGACTTAGCCATCCACAATAACTTCCTCAATACTGGAGTTAAATGCGGATTAATGTAGAAAATTTTATCCTCCAGGGCGTTTTTACCTTTGTACTTCGTCAAAAATTGAGCTGCAGCGAGTGACGATCCAAACTGAATAACTAACGGAGGAATATTGTCCGCTTTAGAGCGTCGTATGTATGCATTGATGATAGCATCCTCACATATGTTAAAATGTTTTTTGCAGAATTGTGAAGAGTGTGAAGAGTGTCCTTTTTGCCGTGTGAAGAGTGTCCTTTTGGTGCTCGATCCGCAATCCAGACAATTTGACCTTATCCAGATTTGCTTCTTGCTCCAGTCTGCCAATTCGCATTTCCAGTTTATTTATTTGCTGGTCTTTCAAAGCGTTTGGTAGCTCCAGTGCTTTGATTTTGCTATGAAGCTCTTTGATTTCCTCTGCTATAAACTGAAGTTGCTTCATTGCATCATCTTGTTGCCTAGCCACGAAGTTGTTGCTTTCAATGAGTTTGTCAATTTTACGCAGGAGGTCTTGGTGCTCGGAAGACCGTTCGTTCGAAAGCGAAGTTCCGCTACTTTTAACTGGCGTATCATCAGAGCGCGATAAGTTACGATGTTTCGTGGAACATTTTTTACATTTCCACTGATTAGCCTTATTGTTATCCTTCAGAAAAGAAACATCTGATGAAGTTAGGCCCGCACATTTGAAGTGGATTAGAGAATTGCAATTTAAACATGTAATAGAGTCTTTAACACCTCGGTGGGTAGCTTCGCTACACAATCCACAAATGACCATTTTGTATCCAAAAAATTTGGTTTATATATTAGCTACTTGAACGAAGATTTAAAGTTTGCAGTCTTTGTTGTTATGATGATCCCAAAAGCTTGCGTCGTTTCCAAATTTGGTTTTCAAAATTGGTTTGAGTATCTGCTAGTTGAGCTTAGATTTAAAGTTGCCTGCCTTTGTTGTGATGATGATCCCAAATAGTTTCGTCGTATTAAGCTTTCGTCGTATTTATGGTTCTTTAACAGCCTGGAGTTCAATATACTCAACAACGGAAACAAAAACCTGAACTGAGTTTATGAGCTTGAAAGCAATCCAACGGAGCCCGTTGATGAAAAACCTTTCACTGTATGCCGTCGTCGTTGAAAACACAAAACGGAGCCCGTTGATGGAAAATCCTTTCAATTAACACGGTCGTCGTTGAAAATATAAATGTCACAACCGAATTTGCATTAACAGAATACTATCAATATCAATTTCGCTAAATTCGCACTGCTTATGGTTTCGCTACTACTGAAACATTTGAAATTGTAATTTGAATTTTATTTTCACTATTAGGTCATAGGTGTCGCTTGTGACGCCAAGTGCAATAAAGTGCAGCTGTCGAAATTGAAAGAACTTAGTGCTTATATCAAAAGTTTTCCAAGTAGGAAAACATGTGTTATGTGTTTTGAATTTTTGAACTGTGTATTAAATTCATGTAGTACATTATTATAAGTTCTAATTCATTTTGATTTACAATAAATGTTTAGTTCATCGAGTTATTGTATCATTTGTTGTATTTGCGTTCGCAGTTGTTCCATCCGGTCGTACATTTGCTGTTGGATTTCCCAAGGTGGTGGATTGTCCTCGTCTAAAGCCAGTCGTTTCAGCGCTGCTATCTTTTCCTGTATTTCCTTTATTTGTCTGATGTCGTGTGTTTTTTGTGTCGTACTCGATCTTGATGTGTGTGGTTGGTGATCTTCTGTTATTGTCGGATTGCTTGTTGTTTCTGTGTCGCGGAGTTTGATTTGCTTCATCAGATCATAAATTCGATGGTAAATCTTGGTTTGTTTTTCCCATACTGGAGAGTTATCGACGTCCGTCGCAATGCGCTTTAGGGCTGCAATTTTTTTCCTCAGGTAAACAGGGCTGCCGCCGCGTTTTTTTCTTTTCGTATCAAGTTTCGGTATTGCCGTCCTCAGCGCTTCTTGTTTTCTGGCTTCTAGGACTCCTGGATGGATCCTTGGTTGTGGTCCACCAACTTTCGGTAGACCAAATTCTTTAGAAGGCAGGATCGCCATGAAAAGTACGGAACAGGATGGTTCGCTTTCTGCTCCTTGGTCAGGGCAAGGACTGAATTTATTTTCGCCTTGAAATCTACGATTTTTAAGTTCACTCGTTCAAATCTACGATTTTTAAATTCACTGGTCGCTTCTGCGTGGCGAATTTAGCCACCCCTTTAGCATTAGCTCAGAAGTGAATTTATACAAGGATAAATAAAATAAAGTATATTTGTATTTCCTTGTAAGCGTCTTATTGGTCGCCTATTCGAGATGGCTTACCAAGTCAGACTCCCTTTATTGTATCATTCTTCTCCTATATATATCATACATTTCATGCAAATCGCTTTAGTGTATGGATCGGTTTTAATTTTAAAAATAATTGATTATTTAATTGTTGTTCTTCTTGACCGCTTGGTGGTCAGTTGTCGCTGCTATCAATGGTGATCAAAAAAAGATGGCTGACATTGTTCGTTTGACATTTGACGTTTCGATTTTTAGTTGTACACAACAAAATATAAATATATATATATATATATATATATATATATATATATATATATATATATATACATGTATAAAGAAATATGAATTTTCGGCGAAACGAGTTTAATACTAATGTTCTTCGAACACATCGATGCAGTAACGACATCAAAACGACGAAATTCGCGTGATAAGTGGATCTAGTTGCATATCTAGTTTTGTAGGAATTTTGTTGAAAAATCGTGAGAGCGTTGCCAGCTATGATGAATTTCGTAATTTGTTGACATTTTTTTATCAAGCGATGTTGTCATAAAATTTCCAAATGGGAATGATCCTGGAATGACAATTATCAACAAATGTTTACGTTTCAAAAATTAACAAAGTTTGGACGTTGGTAACCGTAAAATTATATTGAATCCTATAAATTACAGCGCTGCCATTCAATCGAAACGAAATTCATAAGGTGGGTTTAACATAATGTGAAGCAGCTCTGGTGCTAGCACATAATTCCCAGCACCAGACAATCCGTAAATATTGAGCATGAGCAAAGCATTTACAATAAAATAAGCAACCGATATTTAAATTTTCCGAGTTATGGAAATTTTTCGGATGGTAACCCCAGACATAGTTTGATCGCTGAAACTTTCGATGATATCCTTCGATGAAAACGAAATTCAAAGGATAGGCTGATTAAGAACGAGCTTGTGGTGGTAGACTTATTGCTGCTGTGTTGGATAAATGCTGTCAGCACAGACCATTCGCATCATTTGTGTAATAGAAAACGCTTTCAGAAAATGATATTTTTTTCCTTGAGTAATAAATGGTTGATATGATACTACAAAGAAGTGTATCACGCCTGCACACATTTTTAAATCCCTCAAAGACAAAATTTTCGAAAATTAGTTTTCTAGCGGTTCTGATGCGCTACATTTTTTTTTTACTATTGTATGGTTTATTTGTTTGTCCCACTTTAAATGTTGATCAATTATGATACCTAGATATTTGATTTCTGTTACCTGTTGCATTGGTTCACAATCACAACACGAATTACATTTGCTTATGTGAATGGTAACTTTTAAATTTGTCGGTATTCGGCGTTGTGTAATGCTAAATGTCAGAAATTTTAACTTATCAACATTAGGTCTTTTCATGTACTACGATTAATTGCGATTAATCGCGATTAATTGGAATGAAGCCGTTTCCGTACTCCGTTTTACTGAAAACTGAAAGTTTCCCCTCTTTCAGTGAGTACGATGAAATTTCAGTAGGGTTTGAGCTACTGAAAAATACTGAAATGTGTCAAACGGTGTGGCGCGAGTAAATATTTTCAAATGTGCGCAGCAAGCAACATATTTTTTGCGTAATTTTACTATGATATTTTTGTGGCGATAATTTATCACTTCTTAGGATGACTCTCTTATCACTATTGTTCTCCCAAAAACCCAAAACTAACATTTTTTGTTTGTCAATTTTCAGGAAATGCATTTAGAGAGTTCCTGCTCTTTTCATGAATCTCCCCACCATGTGATTCAGGAAAATTCAGGAAAATTCAGTAACTGAATTTTTTTATTTAGAGAGAGTTTAGGTTAAACCACTCCTTCAAAATAATTTAACAATGTTCTGCGCCAACTTTTACATCATTCCATGCAGTATCCTCTATTAGCAGTACAGTGTCATCGGCATATGAAATAATTTGCCCTTATAACTGCAATGCGAATATATCATCTACATATATTAAGAAAAAAATTGTTCCAAGAACTGTACCTTGTGGAATGCCAAATTCAAATGTGCGCCCAGAACTTTTTGTACCTGCTATTTTAACTGACTGCTGCCTTTTCAGTAGGTAGCTACTTATCCGCTCTATCCATTTCTTACTTAAGTTGAGTTTCTGTAGTTTTTCAATAATTTTCTTATGGGGAATGGAGTCGAAAGCTTTGGCTAAGTCTAAGAAAATAGCTAATGGCTTATTTCCTAAGTCAATGGACTCTATTATATATTTATTTAAAAGTGCAATTGCGTCATGAGTGCTGCGTTGCTCCCTGAACCCGAACTGATTTTCGTTAATAATATTGTGGGTATTAAGAAAAATCATTAAACGCGTTTTAGCTACTTTTTCGAAAAATTTTACTATATTAGAAATTAAAGAGATAGACCGGTAGTTTTTACGTCATGTATACTTTTGTCCTTATGAATTGGAGTCACAATAGTACGTTTGTTTATGTCTGGAAAAATACCCAATTTAAAACTAAGGTCAACTAGGTATGTCAATGGTTTTATTACAAATCTACTAATTTTTTTTAAAAAAACATTCACCAGTTATGCCATCGAAACCCGGACTTGATCCTCCACGTATATTTGTTATTGCTCACAAAATATCGATTGGTGCATCACAGTTTGATTCCCATGAATCATTTGACTCACTGATGTTGCTCATGTCTATATTATCAGCGATACTTTTCCCTACGGTGCAAAAATGTTTGTTGAAAGCATCTGCTATTTGCTCTGGATTTCGGTCAACATACAATCTTGTGTTTTTATTGTCAATTGAGCTAATAGATTTTGTCTGAAGTTTTCTTCCTGTTGTTATATTTATCGTTCTCCAAACTTTTTTTCCGTTGTTTCCCGCCTCTATTATTTTGTTTTAAAATATAGAGCTTTTGTTTTCGATATTATTTCGTTCAGTTTGTTCCTATACTAATGAAAATATTGACTCAAATTTTCATTTTCTTCATGATTTTTAAGAGCAAGTCCTTATCTATCACGTTTTCTAGAAGGCCGGCAGACATCCATGGTTTAAGTTTTCTACTTTTAGAATTTTGTTTTGTTATGTTATTGTTTGTTTGCTCTCTTCTATGAGTTTTTACTAATGTTCGAAGAACATTGGTATTAAAATCGCTTCGTCAAAAATTCGTCATATATATATATATATATATATATATATATATATATATATATATATATATATATATATATATATATATATATATATATATATATATATATATATATATATATATATATATCTATATATATATATGTATATATATATATATATATATATATATATATATATATATATATATATATATATATATATATATATATATATATATATATGTATCAGCAAAATGGTTAAGAGAGATAATCTCTGGAGTGGCCGATCCGATTGAGCTGAAATTTTCGGAAAACATAGATGTATATAACAGATAGGTCCAGGACTTGCTTGAATTCAGATATCTTAAACATTTTGGCGGCGGCGGGCATTTAAGTGAATTTTCAGGTGCTCCTATATTTCCAAGCAGTGTACATTTTTGTTCAAAAAAAGTACAAGGAATGAAAACTTATTATGTTTTAAGTTTGCTTATGATAAAGAAGTCCAAATTTTGAGCCTTGTGTAGGCGCTGAGTGTCTAAAAGTAGGCAAGATTTTTTTTTCGAAATTCGATTTGTCATAACTTCTAAGAAAAACAATGGATCATTGTGAAATTTTTAGAACGTATCGATATAAACTAAAGTTTAACACACATGGACTTTTAAGACTGTGCAAACAACTCTCTAGCTACAGCAGGCTCCTGAGCTAAAATCCTTCAAATCATCGACCATGCTGAAAAATTTTTGATTTTTGAAAATAAATTCAAATGATTGATAAATTTTGACTTTTGGCCACCAAGTGAAATAAAATATTTCAAAATCCCGCGGTAAACAAGAACGGCAAGCCGTGACGAAATTACCTCCATGTTCAGCACTCAAAACTTCTGTTCACGAGAACTGAGGATCGGATAATGCTATTAATATGAAATTTACAGGACATGTTGGAATTAGGTAGGACCAGGTCTGATAGAAGTGATTTTGAAAAACGAGCAACACTGTGGCAGAGGTGCCATTTGGAAAAATCGCTGAGAAAAAAACTGGTTTTTGGCCTATAGTAGTAGGTGAACCTATAGCAGTAGGTGAACCTTGCTCTAAGATATACTTCATAGAAATTTTAGATAAACTTCATAGAAAAATTAGTATAGGGACGCCAGCTACGGCAATTTTTGTCTCCTAAATATTGTAAATTTGCTCAGGAAAATAAAGATTTTTTCCCTAAACTTCCAATGCAGTGACGAAATCAAAACGAAATTCATGTGAAAAGCAGATCTTGTTGCGATTGTAATTCTGCAGGAATTTTGTTTAAAAACCGTGAAAGGGCTGCCAGCTATGATGAATTTCGTAATTTATTTACATTGCTTTATCGAGCGATGTTGTCATAACATTTCCAAATGGGAATGATCCTGCAATGACAATTAACAACAAATATTTACGTTTCAAAAATTTAAAAAGTTTGGACGATGGTAACCCTAAAATTTAATTCACTCCTATAACTTACAGCGCAGCCATTCAATCGAAACGGAATTCATAGGCTGGGTTTAACACAACGTGAAGCAGCTATGGTGCTAGCACATTATTGCCAGCACCGGACAATTTCGTAAATATCGCACCAACAGATGCTTCCATTTTCTATTCATAAGCAAACCATTTACAATAAAGTAAGCAACCGATATTTAAATCTTCCGAGTTTTGGAAATTTTATTGTTTGTTACTTGAATCTATAACCAAGTTTATTAGCTTATTCATCTGCATCATCCGCCTTCTATGGTAAGCATAATTTATGACAAACGACTTCGATTATATAAAAGCACTACAAGATTACATAAAAGCAGAGCATCTAAGTTATATATCTATATGCTTTTAGAATCGTCAAAAATTAGTGCAACTGCACCAAATTGTTTATATAATGTTATTTTATTTGAATAAAGCTCTTTGTCTTATAGCATCCATTACAGTCATGGTATCATAACGAAATTCATATGGCAAATTTAAATTATTGTAGACAATATTCAGTAGAAATCTAGTTTGAAAAACAATGATAGGGCTGCCAGCTATGATTGTTCTTGTATTTTTTGACATAGCTTTAGTAAGCGATTTTATCGTAAAGTTTTCAAATCGTAGTGGTCTTGTAGTGAAAATGCACACCAAATACTAAGATCTAGAAAGTTTGAAAGCTCTTGCGAATGGTAGCCCTAAATTTATTTTTATCCCTATAGCTTCCAATGCAGTAATCGGATCAATACGAAATTCGCAGAGCAGGTTGACTTCAACGTGAGGCAGATATGATTTATTTTTGGCTTCAGTGCTAGCAAAGGACTGCTAGCAAGTCACGTAAACGGTAATCGGAAACCCTTACGCTTCAGTGGAAGATTTACTGTAAACGTTGCATTTACCTAATTCTGGAAAATGCAACGAGTTAATTCCGGAAACGACACATGTCTGATCGCAAACATAGTGTCAGCAGAATTTTAGCATTTAAAGCTCTCGCGGACATGAGATCGCCCCCAGTTGAAGTTATCTACGCGTCGTGTTATTAGTTTAGTAAATTCAAGTAATAAAGTATTGTAACCGTTAAAAAAGTTTTTCAGTTGAAGAATCTCGGAAAGAGAAATCTTTTTTTTTTTAGTTCGGCCACATCCCGATACGAAGCTGGCGCAGTCGGCAAACGCGGTTATAAATAGATCCAGTGTTTGTGATCAAAAGTAATCGTAATTTATAATATAAATGGTATTGCAAAGCCCTAGGTAGAATCTTAGAAGGATTCACCTCTGGCCTCAATCATAGAATTGTGAGTCAGATAATAATAATAATATATAATATAAAGCGTGTTGCAAAGCCCTAGGTAGAATCTTAGAAGGATTCACCTCTGGCCTCAATCATAGAATTGTGAGTCAGTTAATAATAATAATAAATAATATAAAGGGTATTGCAAAGCCCTAGGTAGAATCTTAGAAGGATTCACCTCTGGCCTCAATCATAGAATTATGAGTCAGTTAATAATAATAATATATAATATAAAGGGTATTGCAAAGCCCTAGGTAGAATCTTAGAAGGATTCACCTCTGGCCTCAATCATAGAATTGTGAGTTAGCTAATAATCACAATAACTAACACGAAAAATGTAAAAGTGCGAAATAATTTAGTTTTGGGGGATCAATCAAAACGATCCTCAAACGTATGGACAAACAAGTGAACACGAACGTTTTGTGAATGAACAATAAGAAAAGACTTTTGGTTTTTTGTGATCGACGAAACATCAAAATAGACGACATGGCAGAGCAATTAGAGCATCTACAACTTGAGATCCAAAAGCGAGATAGCCAAATCGGACAATAAGCGGATGCTCTGAGGCGGCTACAGTTGGAGAAGGAAGCAGCAAACGGAAGAGTACGCGAGAATATAACAAAAGAAATCAGATACATGGCAAATTTTACCGGCACATCAGACGTGACCATCAATAGTTTTATTGCCAGCACAGAGTACTACCTTGGAGGAATAACGAATGAGGAATCAAGAAAGGCAGCGACAAGAATAATTTTGTACGAGAAGATCCAGGGCGAAGCCAAGGAAGGGATAATTAACTTGGAAGGAACGGACAACTGGGAGAATATCAAACAAGCCCTTAAGCAGCTATATCGACCAGACACGGAACCTGCAGAGATCTTCAGGAGGATTTGTAGCCTCGCAGTAAATAATGTAATTGATCAAAAAATTAAAATCAAAGCGGACGAACTAAAACTTTTTTATAAAGATTCTTTATAGATGTAGACTTAAGTAGCGTCAATTCCTTGCTAGTAAATACAGTAAAGGAAATGACGCAAGGAATACTGTATGAAAAAATATATGAGCAACAAAATATTAATAAGATTTTAGAGATTATGAAAGAAAAGAGATTTGAAGATTCCTGCATTAGGCCAGAATTTCAAATCAGACACTATAAAACTAACAAAAAATTTTTGAAATATGATTCAAGTTCACCTCTAAATGTGAATGATCGCATGTATGAAAAACAGGACTTTAATACGCAAACTAACAGTTAAACACTACCTGAAAATACAGATAATTCGTATAGACAAATACAGACAAATAACCGTTTTCAAGATCAACCCAATAATTATAATCGAAATCTTGAAAATTCCAGCGGTCAATATGGGCGAACGAATAATCATTATAATAATTATCAAAATTCGGGTAGGCGAAATTTTAAACATCTATCTAGTGGCTCCAATAATTATAGGCAACAAATTAATTCTTAGGGCAGTGGACAAAATTCTCGCCCACAAAAGCAATCCTATGTTGAACCGATGGAGGTCGACAACATTCAAAGCTCCCAAAAACTCACTGATAATGAAAATTATAACAAAAATAATTTAGAAGAAATTTTCAACATAAGACCAGAAATAAATTGCATGGGTAAAAACGAAGCATTTTTTCTCAACTAGCCTCGGACAATCTCTCGCTGATAAAAACTAGCATTCAAAATCAACAATTTACAGCCTTAATTGATACAGGATCCTCTTTCAGCCTTATCGACGAATCCATTAAAATATTCCCCAAAATCAAAATTAATCCTATTCCTTTTCCCACAATCACGGGAAAAGATTCCTTTGAATTTGAAGTTCACACTCCGGCACCATCAGAATTTAAAATCCCTGATAAAACTATGGTTAGATGGAAAGTGAAAACGTTAAATAAAAGAAAATATGAATTTATCATCGGAGTTGACCTTCTGAATAACTTAGGTACTCTCATCGATCTTGAGAAAAAAACCATAACACTTAATGGTCAATCGATTAATTTTATCAATAATCCTTATTCCATTCACGAAATTTCTTATTTGGAAACAATAGAACCAAATTTTCTCAATATTTTAAAGTTAGACTACTTAAATTCGGAAGAAAGAAATGAATTATCCAAGGTTCTTAAAAAATTTGAAGACATATTTTTCAAAGAGGGGGATAAATTAACGAGCACCCCAACAATCAAGCACCGAATTAAAACAACCAGGGACCAGCAAATAAATGCAAAACTGTAGCGATACCCGCCTAAACATGAGGAAGAGGTTCGGAAACAAATTGCAGAAATGGAAGAACAAGGAATCATCCAAAAAAACAATTCTAGATACTCCAGTCCTTTGGTTGTGGTTCCTAAAAAGATAGATAGTTCTGGTGTGAAAAAGTACCGGCTAGTAATAGACTACCGTAGATTAACTGAAATAACTGTTGACGACAAATTTCCCTTGCCGAACATTGAATCTACTTTAGACAAATTAGGCAGGGCTCAGTACTTCTCAACCATCGACCTAGCCAAAGGCTATCACCAAATCTTGGTGAGTAAAGTAGACCGCCATAAAACTGCATTTGTAACACATCTTGGCTTGTATGAATTTGTTAGAATGCCATTTGGGCTGAAAAATGCCCCGGCTACTTTTCAACGGTTGATGAATGACATCCTCCGCGATTTCATCAACAAATGTTGCGTGGTGTATCTTGATGATGTCCTCATATTCAGCACATCCCTTCAAGAACACATTAGGTTATTAACTCAAATATTTCAAACTTTAGAAAAACATCAATTAAAAATTCAAGTCGACACATGCTCTTTTATGCAAAGAGAAACCTCGTTCTTAGGTCATATTGTCACGCCTGACGACATTAAACCAAACCTAGAAAAAATCCTTGCAATTCAAAATTACATCTCCCCAAAGGAATTCTTGGCTATTATGTGGTCAGTTAACTACTTCAGGCCTTACCTGTAGGAGAGAGTGGGGCATTGTAGCCAGTGGGGCATTGTAGCCACTAGCCTTTTTCTCAGAAACTATCGATTGTAGGACCGACCTGATTTTTTTAGTGAAAGTGAGTCTTTATGCCGCGATATTACCGACGGAGTTTCATGAAATTTCAGGTGATGTTGCTTTGTTTGTATCAATAACAGTGTTTGCAGTGCTCAAAAGTAATTTTGGCGTCTGCAGAACTTTTTGGTCCAGCGTTAATAATTCAGCTTGTAGAAGAATCGAGGTTAGTTGTTTTTGTTCGGAAAAGATTACCCAACACATCCATAGTACTATAGGTTACATTTATTATGTATTTATATGTTTTATGAATGATTATGTAAAAAATTGTTACGTGGGGCATTGTAGCCACTCTGCACGTGGGGCAATGTAGCCACGAATGTTACCTAGTTTAAAAAAGAGACATTAGTCGATGCATCGTTGTCATCCATATTTTTGGTTGATATGTCATTTCATATTATTTTTTTTGTGTAAATATTGCTCGTGACTGAATAAACTCATGAATAATTAAATAAATCGTCAGAAAGTCAATATTTTTCGAATCGTTGGATGCAAAGGAAATTTTCATTTCTTGTTGCTTTGTCTTGTTCGCAGCATTATGGTACGAAATTATAAACGAAAAACGATTCCGATCGATAAACAAAAAGTAAAAGCAGCCATTCACGCAATACGAATTGATAAAATGGCTGTTCAAACGGCTGCCAACAAATTTCAAGTTCCAAGGGGAACTTTGAGAAACTGGTTGAAACGGACGACAGCGGAACAGGCTGAGAAAAATGCAGTACCAACATTGGTACGTGGAGTAAAAAAGGTGCGTTTTTATGTAGTTTCTTGAATTTTACTTTCAAATTTTACAGTTGGAGATAAAATTTTTGAAAATAATTTATTATTATCTCGTACTTGCCTGTAGATCATTACAGAAAAATGATTGCAAACATAATAATTTGAATTTATAGAAGAAATTGTATTGAAACGAATGATAGAGAAAGAAAGCAAATTTTGAAATTCATACGAGTTTCTTCGTACACAGATTTTTACTTCTGAAGCTGAGTCGATGTTGGTGGAGTACGTACAAACCTGCAACGACATGTACTACGGTCTTTCGGCTAAACAGTTACGGATTTTGGCGTACGAATTCGGAAAAAAGATGGACTGTCCTGTGCCTCTCACATGGGAACTTCCTAAAATGGCTGGTCTTGAATGGTTTCGCGGATTTTTGAAACGACATCCCACATTGACATTAAGGAAACCAGAGGCAACCAGTCTGGCTCGCGCCACAAGTTTCAACAAATCGAATGTTCGTCAGTTTTTCAAGCTACTGAAAGACATCCTCGATGAGTATTCGCTTTCGTCGTTCAATATATGGAACATGGACGAGACCGGAGTAACAACGGTGCAAACACCTCAGAAAGTCATTGCCCGACGTGGATCGAAACAAGTTGGCCGAGTTATTTCAGCCGAACGGGGAACTCTTGTTACCTTGGCCATGGCGATTTCAGCTGGAGGACGATCTTTGCCACCCTTTTTCATTTTCCCCCGGAAAAAATATAAGGACCATTTTTTGAATGAATGAAGCCAAAGACACGCTTGAAGAACCAACGGCCTTACATGTCTCTGAAAGCAGTGGGGTCGAAGAAAATCTGATGCAAATACTGCAATCTGTACGTCCTCTTCCGAAAGCCGGACCCAGAAAAGAAACGCGAAAAGGAAAAAAAACGTCGCAAATCAGCGGTACTTACAGACCCCGAGATGATGCACGAATTGGCGATAGAACAAGAAAACGCCAAAAAAAAAGAAACATCATGAAAAAACGCCCAAACCAAGAGGTTGTCCGAAGAAAACACAACCATCGACAAGCGCTAATAACGGCGGAACCCGTCCCACGAGAAAAAAATCGCAGGCCAATTATCGGATATCGTCTGACTCAGAAGATGGAATGTAAAATTTTGTCAGCAAACTCACTTACTTGACTTAATATTTTCACAAACATATTGTTTTTGTATAAATAAATATGTAAAACAATGATTGGTTTTACTTATCTTGACATTTCCATTGAGTGGCTACATTGCCCCATGGGGGTGGCTACAATGCCCCACGATTTTTCGATTCTCTGATTTCTCGTTGGTTCAGATTTCTACTTTTTACAGATAAACAAATTACTCAACGTTCAAATAATTACATAGATTTCATAGTTAGATGTTTTTCAAATCCAGTCATGTGTATTACGACATAAAAAATTTTTTTTTTCTTAATGAAAAATCATTTAGACAAAAATGTGGCTACAATGCCCCACTCTCCTCTACGGGAACAAATTTGTCATTTATACAGACCATCAGCCAATAAAATATTTGCAAGCCAAATATAAGGGCAAGGATTTATCACCACGCCATCAGCGTTGGTTATTAAAACTGGGTGAATACCAATTTGACATTGAATACCTGAAGGGAAAGGAAAACAGAGTAGCCGATTTCCTTAGTAGAATCAAACACCAGGAAATCAATTAAACCAATTCACAAAATAACAGTAATGAAGTCAATTCATATTCCGATCTAGGAATTTGGAATATGAAAAATGGTGAAAGTTCAGATCTGGCTACGATTCATTCTGCTGAAGAAGAACTGCTAGATCATATTCCCATTAAAGAGGAAATTGTGAATAAATATAAAACGCAATTTATCGTAACAAATAATAAAACTATTTAGCTAGAAATTATTCACGGTAAACGGATAATATACATATCTGAACATGATTTTGAAAACTTGAATCATATCCTTAAGACGTACGTGAAGAAAGGTAAAATCGTCATTTATACAGAATTAGATGATAACAAATACAATATTGTTCAACAAAAAATTCGGGAACTTTTCTCTAATGACAGCCAAGTAAAGTTTTTCAGATGTTCATTGCGAGCAAAAGACATTTCTACAGAAACTGAGGCTATAAAACAAATATAATTTTACCATGTAAGAGAAAGTATTCACTCCGGAATACAGGAATCTTACGCTGCACTTAAAAATAAAATCTATTTCCCAAAACTCTTAGAGATAATAACCATCGTAATAAGCCAGTGTGAAGTATGCCAACGAGTGAAATACGACAGACGGCCTATTAAGCCCAAATACAAGTTCACCGAGACTCCATCGAAAGCTAATGAAATAATACATGTATACATATTTATTATAATGAAGAATAGCTTTTTGACAATTATTGATAAGTTTTCTAAATTTGCAGCCGCCTATTACCTTCCTGATAGAAATCATGTTACAATTATAGAACAGTTAGAAGACCATTTTACAAAAATAGGGAAACCAAAGAAAATAATAGCGGGAAACGAGTTCAGTGGAGTATTAGTAAAAGATTTCTTGCAATCTGAAGACATCACTTTGCATTTAACGAAACCCCACAGCCACACGGGAATAGCCGACGTTGAAAAGCTACATAATACTATTTTAGAAAAATTTAGAACGCTAACAATTGATAAAACAAAATTATCCGTGAGGAGAACCATTCAAAGAGCAGTAAGAAATTACAATGAAAGATACCACTCTACCATTAAATGCACCCCAAAGGAAGTACAATATGGTCAGGTTAATGTAGAGAAAATAAAAGCAAACATCGAGGAAAAAAAAAATAAATATCTGAACAAATTAAATCAAACAAGAGAAAACTATGAGGAAACACGCACTACAGGATTCATAAAAAATTATAAGGCTGCAAAACTTAAGCATCTCCCTAAATACAGAAAATCAAAATTAGATAACATCCACCCTACAAATATCAAAAAACTCTAGCGCACCTGAACCGCTAGAAACACTAATGTTCGAAGAACAGTAGAAGAATCGTGCAGGTTTTGAGTGCATATTCCACCACATGTGCTGCTTATTACGGCCAAACTGTTTCAAATGCCACGTTTTACTTTCGTCTTAAGAATGCATTATAACTCATATGGTGCAAGGTTTCAGATATTACCACTGGCATGAATTTCAACGTTTATGAGAGCAAAACACGGGTTAATTATATTCGTTATCAGTTGCTTATTTCACATAATTTTGAAAGCAGCATCTCATATAACATCAATGAAGAAAATGCTCAGTGCCTGCAGCACTGTAACTGAAGTTGGTGTTTGGGGCTGCGATCCGAAAAATTTGCAGAACTTTGCGAATTGTAACATCGGTTATTTATTTTCATTGTAAATGTTTCCGGTATGAATACTAACTGTAAGCATTTATTGATACAAAAGTAGCACAACCGACTCGTGCTGGCATCCTTTCGCCAGTATCAAAGCCAAGAATATATCAAATCTGCTTCACGTTGTTTAATTACATTCGAAGTTATAGGAGTATAAAGAAATTTAGGGTTACCTGCAGCGAGTTTTTTCAAATGATCGAAAGCTTAATATTTGCTGTTTATTGTCACTACAATATCATTACCATTTGAAAATTCTACGATAAAACCGCTTAATAAAGATATTGCAATTAAACACAAAACCAACAATAGCTGGCAACCCTATCGTGTCTTTTCAACCAAATTTGGCCTGAATAATGCTTATGACAGGTTTCATTAATTGTATGAAATTCGTATTGATTTCATGACTGCACTGGAAGTTATAGTGCAAAAAGTTTTATTTTCCTGAGCGAATTTTCAAAACCAAAGACACAAAAATTACCATAGCTGGTAGCACCAATCAAATTTTTCAACCAAATTTCCACCAAACAGAGATTAGAGTTAGGTTTAGCTTCTGTGTCAATTTCATGAAAATCTGGTAACTTATTCACATTTCATAGGGCAAAAAGCAGTTTTTTTTCTTTGTAATTTTTCAAGATGGCACCACTGGCACAGAGTTGCCCACAATTCAAAATCGCTTCTATCAAATCTGGTCTTACTTAAGTCCAATGCATTCTGTAAATTTTAGCTGTATCTGATTATTGGTTCGTGAGTTTCCGTGAACAGAAGTTTTTGATGCTAAAAATATAGGTTAACTGGGAGAGGGTTACCGTTCTTGTCCGACATGAAATTTCCAAAGTTTTATTTTGAACGTGTAGATAAAACATAAGATTTATATACAGATTGGTTTTATTGTAAGAAACGGACATTTTTTTGAATATTCGATGGTTTGAATGTTTTCACTTCCAAATTTTTTTTTTCAAAATGAAGACACCAAAATTATCATAGCTGGCAGCTCCAACCGAATTTTTCGACCAAATTTCTACCAAACGTGGCTTAAAGTAAGGTCCAGCAATTGTGTAAGTTTCGTCAAAATCGAACGATTCAATCAGAATTTATAGGGCTAAAAACAGTTATCTTTTTTAGTGGTTTTTCAAGATGGCACCACTGGCACAGAATCGCCCGCATTTCAAAATCACTTCTATCAGACCTGGTCCTATTTAAGGTCAATACATGCTGTGAATTTCAAATAATTCTGCCCATCGGATCGTGAGTTTCCGTGAACAGAAGTTTTTGATGCTAAAAATATAGGTAAATTGGGCAAGGGTTGCCAGGCGTGCCCGTTATACCATATCTTTTTTTTTTTTTTGGTTATGTAAACAAAGCACAAGATTTACATATGAAAGGCTTATTTTTGAAGAAACGGCATTTTTTCAAGAGAGACGATGATTTGGAGGTTTTCACTTTCAGTACCTGCCCTAGCTACAGGGTTGCCAGCACGCTCATGAAAAGCTACACAAACCTACAAGTAAATAATATCAATATGTCCTGAAAATTTCGTAATGATTGAATAGCTCTGTCAAAAGTTATCGAAATTTAAAAATTTTCAAATTTTCCCGTCCTCTTTTTAGGCACCCAGCGCACACATATGGTTAAAAAATTCCAAAGCATTATCCGATTCATATGTAAAACACGTTAGAAATTTAGTTCGTTAACTTTATTTTTGCGAAAATCATTTGTGCACGAAATAATAGGTATATTAAAAATATCACTTAAATGCCCGCCGGCGCGAAAAGGTTTACAATAACTGACATTTAAAGAGACCTGGACCTATTCTGCATATACACCAATGTATCCTGAAAGTTTCAGCTTAATCGAATGGCGCGTTCCCGAGATTATCTCACTGAAATTTTTTGTACATATATATATATATATATAAAGAAATATGAATTTTTGGCCGAATCGATTTTAATACTAATGTTCTTCGAACATTAGTAAAAAGAGCTTAAATTTGCAGATTAAAGTAAAGAAATGCATTTCGACCACAAACCAGTAGCAATAAAAAAAGTCAAACTATAATCAAGAGAGTAAAAGTTTCAATGAAGGCCAAAAGCTAATCCTATTAAACGCAACTCAAACAGGATCGAAAGACGAAGTCCTAGTTTCAAAATTTAATTTAAATTTAACACGAGACGACATTCAATCACTGAAAGATCTAAACTGGCTAAAGGATAACATTATTAATTTCTACCTCAGGTTGATAGCCGAACGTAATGAATTGCAAAATTCTGTAGACATGCCAAAAATCTATGCCATGAATACGTTTTTCCTACCACGTTTATTACAAGCCGGATATAGGGCAGTTCATAAATGGACAAGGCGAGTTAATCTATTTCCTTTCGATATAATATTAGTTCCAGTGCACTTTAAAAAAAATCATTGGTGCTTAGCTATAATAAATTTTAAAAAAAAGTCTATCAAATACTACGATTCACTGGGTAACCAGAATCCCATTGTTTTAACTGCCTTAGAGAATTATCTAGCCGAAGAATCACTCGACAAATTAAATCAAGTTTTAGACACTAGGGAATTTATAAAAGAACATGCAAAGAATATTCCGCAACAAACCAACGGGAGTGATTGTGGAGTGTTCAGTTGCATGTTTGCAGAATATATTAGTAGAAACCAAGAATTTAAATTTTCACAAGAAAAAAATGCCTTATTTTCAACAGAAAATGATTATAGAAATAGTAAAAGGAAAACTTCTTTAAATAAGTTACAGGTCCCAATTGCAATAGTTATCAGCATCCTCGCACTCATTCAGTTGAGCGCTGGAACACTTTTACTCAACCCAATAGAGACGAAAAACGGATACACAACGATAAACTTAGGACAAACGGAACTAATAATGATGACCAGGACTATTTTACATATCATTAATGTAAACGAAATTAAATCAGCAATAGATATGGTTGAAGAAAACTTGGAAAAATTAGAATTCGTTAATGACTCTTTCATTAAAAATGAATTAGAAGATCTCCACGCAAAATTATCAGCTATAAATCCCAGGGATAGACAACGAAGAGGACTAATTAACTTAGTAGGCACAGCACAAAAATTTCTTTTTGGCACGATGAATGATGAAGACCGCCAAATCATATTTGATCATTTAGAAACAATTAATAAAAATCAGGACGAAGAAAGTGCTAATTTGAACAAATAAATTGAAATAAATTCCTTTCTAAACGATTCCATTACAACTTTGAAGCATATTATTGAGTCTGACAGAAATAAGATAGTTAAAATTTATCAGGAAACAACTGAAAATGAAAAGAACATTATTAAACATCAACTTAAGTTGGATCAAATATTCACAATTGAAATGTTTAAGGATAAATTGAATCAACTTATAGACAATATAGGACTGATCAAACACTATCCATCCTAGCTTATTGACTGTAACCGATATTAAAGAAACAAAACTAGACTTTTACAAACTAAAGAACATACGAACTGGACTCTTGAAACGTGACGATGACAAGATCATTCTTGCGATAAAAATTCCGAACTCTTATAAATTAGTCGATTATAAGGTAATAACAGCAATGCCTAATTCAGAAAATCTTGAAATCGACCTTCAAGACCAGTTTGTTATTGAAATAAATTCAACTAAATACCATTATGAAGAAAAAACTTTGTATCTAAGTGAACTCAAACGTTTAAACAACTGTATTACGAACAACAATTGTAAACTGATAAAGAGTAAAGAAAGTGAAATAAGAAAAATAGACGAAAATACAATAATATGTAAGAATTTGAAAAACCAAAAAGTAATAAACTTTTGCGACGATAGAAAAATAACATTAAATGGAAACTATTTGTTGGTCATAAATAACTGTACTTAATACATTTAGTAACAAAAATTACTATTTTAAATAATACATTTAGTAACAAAAATGAAAAATTTCTTGATAGATATTTTTACATTGATAACGGAATCTATAATTTTACGAAAAAATTAAGTTTTGAAGATATAGTTTTGAAAAACATAGAAAACTTAAAACACATAAACCATTTGAAAATACATAAAAATATAAATTATATTACTATTGCAATTATTTCAGTCATATTAGTAAGTTTGGCTTTGTGGATATTTGTAATTTTAAAAAGAAACAAAAATATGTTACAAATATTAAAGCATGTAAAAGAAAGGATTGCAAATGTTTATAGAATTCAGGAGAATTCTCATTCAAAGGGGGGAGAAGTCACGTACACGGTAATTGGAAACCCTTACGCTTCAGTGAAAGATTTACTGCAAACGTTGCATTTACCTAATTCTGGAAAATGCAACGAGTTAATTTCGGAAACGACACGTCTGATCGCAGAAATAGTGTCAGCAGAATTTTAGCATTTAAAGCTCTCGCGGACATGAGATCGCCCCCAGTTGAAGTTATCTACGCGTCGTGTTATTAGTTTAGTAAATTCAAGTAATAAAGTATTGTAACCGTTAAAAAAGTGTTTCAGTTGAAGAATCTTGGGAAGAGAAATCTTTTTTTTTAGTTCGGCCACATCCCGATACGAAACTAGCACGAGGTGTTTTTGTTATTTTCGTACCAATAAATGCTTGCTTGCATTAAGTATTCACATCGCGAATATACAATTTATAACAATATAAATGACAATACATACAATATAAAATATATAGGACAATAACAAAAATATATAACAATACACTCAAAATCTGCACAAATCCTCTACTGCTCTCCGAACATTAGTATTTCTAGCAGTTCTGATGCAGTAGGGTTTTTTGAATATATCGAGAAACAAATTAGAGCATAAGTTTATATCTTCGGAGTTTATGACTTCCAGCCAGGATTCGTTAGCCAATTTTACTAATAATAATATATAATCGACCTTTTTTAAACTATGTTGTCTAGATATTGTGGTTTCAGTCTTCAGTGCACTATAAAACAGTAAAACCGTACTCTTATGATCCGTAATAATTGTATCAACTACTGCAGATTGAATTTTCTGAAAGGATTTTGGATTAATATTGGAGTAAATGTGATCAATGCAGCTTTCCTCACGTGTCGCCTGATTCACATATGATCTAAAACCTAGTTCGGACAAAATATTTAAATATTCAGAACAATCGTCGTTCAAAATATTTATGTTTATGAGAAAAACAACATTGTTTTTTTATTTCTCTTTAATACTTCTCCAAGCTCTGAACAAAAGGTTTAGCTTCATAAATTTGGAGACCTTTAAATCGCTATAATTTTAATGGAGTAATTATAACTAATCATAACCTCGATACCAAGACCCGTCGTGCCACTCATAAAAATTTCCTCAACACTAACGACCCTATATTCATTCTTTATAAAAACAACAACACCACTATTTTGATTTATGATGTTCTCAGTTTTGTAACCAGTATAGCCCGTAATCTGAAAACAGTCAATAGTTGCTGGATTCCAGCATTCACTTAACGCCAGTGCGTCGAATATATGATGTATAGTGGATAAAATAAGAGCAAAGTTATCAAAATTTTTATTTAAACTGCACACGTCTGTATGAAAAATACTAAACAGGTGATCGTTTGAGCTTATGTTATCAGACAAACTGTGTAGGCCGTCAAACGTTAACTCTTCGTAGGCTGCGTGGCCCATGATACAATTTGAAAGTTCATCGGTCATTAAAGTATGCATGGCACTTAAGTCAACGTACATTGGCTATTTAAAAGTTTTATGCGTAAAATTTTGCTTGAATAAAGGTTAAATATAATTTTGATGTGTTTGACATTTTTTGAAGGTTATTGATTGTGATCATGGTTCCCTTCTTGTCTATAAATCAGCATAGACAACGTGTATCATCTCTAAAGCTTATCAAAGCCGAGAATTTTGATAAGAGAAACTCGATCGTTTTGCGGAACCAGCCTCCGAAAGCAGAATCAAATTGGAATTGTTTTTGCGGGATGATTAAAATTGAACAACTTTTTATTTACATTAAAAATTTTAATCAACATTGAAAATTCTATTTTGACAAAGTGGATTCGAAAGTATGCACTGATTCTCATCAGACACCGGCACACAGTGCATACTTGACTGGCGTGACCACTTGCAGTTGGAAATCATTTAATTTGTATCTACGCTAGTTGTGACAAATTTTAACATCTCTGACTTATGTCCATCGATATGTAAATAATGTAAATAAAATGTTGTTCAATTTTAATCATCCCGCAAAAACAATTCCAATTTTTTGAAATTAATAATTTGGCTTCTGTGTCTTTAAAGTAAGAGAAATACATATTTGAGAGCATTATTTTACATTTATGCGTTGGCATCGTAATTATATGAGCAAATTTAAAAATTATTTTTCTAAAAAAGACAAATCTTCCTCTGACCTAATGTATTTTATACTATTGTTGTGTACACTGAAAACAAAACTGACGTTTCGACACTTGTCGAAATGTCATATACACAGATGGCGACTAGAGCGCCCTAATTGCACGCGGTGGTAAATCCTCGGAACTAGATAACTATTTTTGATTCGCGCAGATTTTTGAATTTGTTATAACTGTACTATTATTGATATAAAAGCTCAAATGATTAACAATAAAGAACAGTCTTTGCTGGTAAGCCAAAGATCAAACGGCGACCAGATTTGTAAAAGAATAGTTATTTTCTTTTTCAAAAACTAAGACTCCCTTGACTTAGCGTAGCGGCGACAGGCTCGCCAAAGCCAAGTCTTAGCGGAGTCAATAAAAGAAAAAAGGAAGACTGTTTTACTTTTGCAAAGCGGCGACTGGTTCGCCTGAGCGAAAACAAATGGTGGTCTAAATTTCTTTTTGTACAAAGGGCTAAATTGTAGCCAGATACCAGTGTCCACTATATTAGCTACACATTACACTATTTCCTTCTTGTTTACGGCACATAATTTTACCTTTTTGCACCAAACGAATTTATAGTTTGCCTCTCTCGCTTTCAGTTTTGTCATCCATAAAAGTTTCCGATTGTAAGTAGTAAGATGCTTGTTTACATAGTACAAAGTATCACCGTTATCATTTTTCCTACGTTTAGCTAGGAAACGAGAGGCTACTTCTTTTGATTTGAAAGATATGACAATGCTTCCTTTCGAATTGTCCTTATTATTTCGGCGAATAGAAACATTTTCAATTTCAGCCACTTCGATTCGATGATGTTGCGTGCAAATGCGCTTGACCGTTTGTTTAATGTCTTGATGGTTACCTTTGTAAAATCCACTGATTTCCGCTTTATGCTGAAGGGCATCTTGCTCTAATACATTTATCCGCACTTCAAGTTTGTTTATTTGCATGTTTTTCATCTCGTTTGCCTTTTGTAGTTGAATCACCATTTCATTTAATATTTTTATTTCTGCTACAGTTTCTTTAAGCTGTTTGGTGGCGTCTTCATGTTGTTTAGTGAGAAGGTTGTTGCTCTCAATGACGTCTTCCATTCTTTTCAAAAGTTTTTCAATCTCTAATTTTTGACTTGAAGAAGGGCCAGTGGGATTTAATTTAACTGGCGTGTCATTTGACCTAGATTGCAAACGTTGTTTACTAGCACAATTTTTGCATATCCACGATTTCAGTCTGTTATGCTCTTTTAGATAATTTACGTCAGAGATGTTCAAACCGGCACATTTGATGTCAATCTACGCGTTGTACTTGAAGCACGTAAACCTATCCTTATAACTCCGTTGGGCGGTCTCGTTACATTCACTGCACTGAGCCATTGTGTATGGAAAAGCTTTTTCTCAATTTGTTTTGAGCGTGGAGAACTGAACCCGTACACGTTCGCTGTCCACTAAAGACTGCTTGGTTATAGTGTGATTGTCGGTACATTAGTTGATAAAAGTCTCCGCTCAAATGAACAGCTGCTTTAAAGCTTCATCAGTTGGTGTTGGTTTGTCGATCTTTGCATTATTGTACACACTACATCGTTGAAGAAATAAATGGCTACCTGGAGGTATAGTCCGCTACGATGTTCGCGATGTCTTCTTTTTATTTTCATAGGAAAATAAATGCGTTTACACCACTCCGTTCACCCCATTCATCGTTTACAACCCCGTGTTTTGTGTAGATATTTGAATGTAGTTTTAGAATATGGTTACTCACCGACTACTCTGTTCGAAACTTTCAGTCACAATCGACAATACGTTGGTCGAGACAGCGTTTGAGTGCTGATATCACTGTCGGATCGCTTTATATCGATTATATCTAAGGTATGTATACCTACCTTGTTTATCGTTATTTCTTTTGAGTGTCGATGTCTTGGTCTTATCTTTAACTCGGTCGTATATGATGACCGTGCCCCGAGTGTCCGTCCAATCTTATATCGGTCAAATATTGACCCAGGTCGGGAGATGTATCGGCTGTGAATGTCTCTTTTATATATATAATTGCGAAGGATAATTGCGATTGATAAGTCGTGGATTGTGACAACCTCCTTTTTTCAGGGGATTCCGTGGAAATTCTTGATCATTTCCCTTCTAATTATAATCGAAGACTAAATTTCTCATTCCCATCAGAAATCTCCTTCCGGTTCCTGCAGACTCATCAATCGATTGTCCGTATTATTTTGTTCCTCTTTCTGAACAAATGAAATACTGAACTAGACGTTTGAATTCTGGATTACCGACAGTTGCTAACTGACTATCAGGCCACTCGTAACTCATTCATACAAAAGCTTGCCCCTATCACTCGTTTCTATTAATCCTATCTGATTGTTTCGTGTTGTAATTACCACCGGTGCTCGTTTTCTGCAGTTATATTGTTATAGCTCAATTTTTTCTTTACTTTACAAAAAACTAATGCGACCTAAACTCGCTTTAAACACGGCCCACTGTAGAGAATGTTATCACAAAAACAAAACAACCCATCAGCGAAGAGGAAAACGGAAGATAAACAATGAAAGGAAAATGAAATTAAAGAAAAAAACTCTAGCGCACCTGAACCGCTAGAAACACTAATGTTCAAAGAACAGTAGAAGAATCGTGCAGGTTTTGAGTGCATATTCCACCACATGAGCTCCTTATTACGGCCAAACTGTTTCAAACGCCACGTTTTACTTTGGTCTCAAGAATGCATTATAACTCATATGGTGGAAAGTTTCAGATATTACCACTGGCATGAATTTCAACGTTTATGAGAGCAAAACACGGGTCAATTATATTCGTTATCAGTTGCTTATTTCACATAATTTTGAAAGCAGCATCTCATACAACATCAATAAAGAAAATGCTCAGTGCCTGCAGCACTGTAACTGAAGTTGGTGTTTGGGGCTGCGATCTGAAAAATTTGCAGAGCTTTGGGAATTGAATCATTGGTTATTTATTTTCATTGTAAATGTTTCCGGTATGAATACTAACTGTAAGCATTTATTGATACAAAAGTAGCACAACCGACTCGTGCTGGCAACCTTCTGCCAGTATCAAAGCCAAGAATATGTCACATCTGCTTCACGTTGTTATATGACATTCGAAGTTACAGGAGTATAAAGAAATTTACGGTTACCTGTAGCGAGTTTTTTCAAATAATCGAAAGCTTAATATTTGCTGTTTATTGTCAATACAATATCATTACCAATTGAAAATTCTACGATAAAACCGCTTAATAAAGATATTTCAAACAAACACAAAACCAACAATAGCTGGCAACCCTATTGTGGCTTTTCAACCAAATTTGGTTTGAATAATGTTTATGATAGGTTCCATTAATTTTATGAAATTCGTATTGATTTAATGACTGCACTGGAAGTTATAGGGCAAAACGTTTTATTTTCCTGAGCGAATTTTCAAAACCAAAGACACAAAAATTACCATAGCTGGCAGTACCAATCGAATTTTTCAACCAAATTTTCATCAAACAAAGATTAGAGTAAAATTCAGCTACTGTGTCCATTTCATGAAAATTTGGTTACTAATTCACATTTCATAGGGCAAAAAGCAGTTTTTTTTCTTTGTAATTTTTCAAGATGGCACCACTGGCACAGATTTGCCCAAAATTCAAAATTGCTTCTATCAGATCTGGTCCTACTTAAGTCCAATGCATTCTGTAAATTTCAGCGGTATGTGATTATTGGCTCGTGAGTTCCCGTGAACAGAAGTTTTTGATGCTAAAAATATAGGTTAACTGGGAGAGGGTTACTGTTCTTGTCCGACACGAAACTTCCAAAGTTTTACTATGAACGTGTAGATAAAACATAAGATTTGTATATAGATTGGTTTTATTGTAAAAAACGGACATTTTTTTGAATATTCGATGGTTTGAATGTTTTCACTTCCAAATTTTTATTTTTTCAAATTAAAGACACCAAAATTATCATAGCTGGTAGTTCCAACTAACCAAATTTCTACCAAACGTGGTTTGAAGTAAGGTCCAGCTACTGTGTGAATTTCGTCAAAATCGAATGATTCAATCAGAATTTATAGGGCTAAAAGCAGTTATCTTTTTTAGTGATTTTTCAAGATGGCACCACTGGCGCAGAATTGCCCGCATTTCAAAATCACTTCTATCAGACTTGGTCCTATTTAAGACCAATACATTCTGCAAATTTCAATGAATTCTGCTAATCGGATCGTGAGTTTCCGTGAACAGAAGTTTTTGATGCTAAATATATAGGTAAATTGGGCAAGGGTTACCAGGCGTGCCCGTTATACCATATCAAATTTTATTTTTTGTATATGTAAGCAAAGCACAAGATTTACATATGAGTGCCTTTTTTTTGAAGAGGCGGCATTTTTTCAAGAGAGACGATGATTTGGAGGATTTCACTTTCAGTGCCTGCCCTTGCTACAGGGTTGCGAGCATGCCAATGAAAAGCTACACAAATTTACAACTAAATAAAGCAAATATGTTCTGAAAATTTCGTATTGATTGAATAGCTTTGTAAAAAGTTATCGCAATTTAAAAATTTTCAAATTTTCCCGTTCTAATTTTAGGCACCCAGCGCACACATGGGGTTAAAAAATTCCAAAACATTATCCGATTTACATGTAAAACACGTTCAAAGTTTATTTCGTCAACTTTATTTTTGCGAAAATTATTTTTGTACGATATAATAGGTATATTAAAAATATCACTTAAATGGCCGGCGGCGCCAAAAGGTTTACAATAACTGACATTTAGTGAAACCTAGACCTATTCTGCATATATATCAATGTATTCTGAAAGTTTCAGCTCAATCGGATGGCGCGTTCCCGAGATTATCTCACTGAAATTTTTGATGATATATATATATATATATATATATATATATATATATATATATATATATATATATATATATATATATATATATATATATATATATATATATATATATATATATATATATATATATATATATATATATATATATATATATATATATATATATATATATATGGAAATATGAATTTTTGGCCGAATCGATTTTAATACTAATGTTCTTCGAACATTAGGAAAAAGGTTAAGCTCATCGGAATCGCTCGGAAACTAATTTTCGAAGAAATTTTCTTTGGGGAACTTCCAAATGTGAGAAGACGTAATACACTTCTTTGTAGTATCATATCAACCATTTCTTACTCAAAGGAACAAATATCATTTTCTGTCAGCATTTCCGAAAACACATATGATAAATATGTTCAGTGCAAGCAACATTTGTCCAACGCAGCAGCAATAAGTCTTCCATAACTTTCTCATGCTTAATCAACCTATCCTTTGAATTTCGTTTTCATCGAAGGATATCATCGATAGCTTCAACGATTTAACTATGTCTGGGGTTTCCATCCGAAAAATTTCCAAAACTCGAAAAATTTAAATATCGGTTGCTTATTTTATTGTTAATGCTTTGCTTATGAATACAAAATGGAAACATCTGTTGGTGCAATATTTACGAAATGGTCTGGTGCTGGCAATCATGCGTAAGCACCATAGCTGCTTTACGTTGATTTAAATCCACCCTGTGAATTTCGTTACGATTGAATGACTGCGCTGGAAGTTAAAGGAGTGAATAGAATTGTATGGTTTTCGAAACCTAAATATTTCTTGTTTACTGTCATTGCAGAATCATTCCCATTTGGGAATTTTATGACAACATTGCTCGATACAGATATGTCAATAAATTTCGAAATTCATCAAAGCTGGCAACGCTCTCATGATTTTTCAACGAAATTCCTACTAAATTAGAAATGCAGCAAGATCCGCTTATCACATGAATTTCGTTTTGATTTCGTTACTGCATCGGAAGTTATGGGGAAAAAACTTTTATTTTCCTGAATAAATTTACAATATTTAGGAGACAGAAATTGCCATAGCTGGAAGCTCTATACTAATTTTTCAGCCAAATTTAAATAAAATATATTTCAAAGTACGGTTCATTAGTTGCGTGAATGTCGTTTAAATCTTGTGGCTAAATCGGAAGCTATAGGCCAAATAATCAATTTCTCAAAGTGCCACCATTGCCACAGTATTGGCCGTATTTCAACATTCCAATATGTACTGTAAGTTTCGTATTGATCGCATTATCCAATCGTCAGTTCTCGTAAACAGAGTTTTTAAGTGCTGAAAATAGAAGTAATTTGATCATGGGCTGCCGTTCTTGTTTACCGCGGAATTTTTAAAATTTTTATTTGACTTGGTGGACAAAAGTCAAAATTTATCAATAATCAGAATATATTTTCATAATCAAAAATTTTTCAGGAGGGTCGATGATTTGAAAGTTTTTTTCCAGGAGCCTGCTGATGCAACTGAGTTGTTCGCACAGTCTTGAAAGCCCATGTGTGTTAAATTTTGGTCTATACCAATACGCTCTGCAAGTTATGACAAATCCAAATTTGAAAAAAAATCCTTGCCTACTTTTGGGCACTCAGCACTTACACAAGGCTCAAAAATTCCAATTGTTTATCATTAACAAGCTTAAAACATAATGAATCTTCATTCCCAATACTTATTTATAACAAAAAATTACACTGCTTGGAAATAAAGGAGTACCTGAAAATTCACCAATATTTATACCAGTATTTATTCACCAGTATTTATATATATATATATATATAAATACGTATATATTGGTGCGCAACTTAGTTCTCGCTGTTTGTCAGTAGATGGCTCTAGCAGTAAGAGTTGGTCGATTTTGTCATATCCAAAACGTCACGAACCAAGCTTAGACATATGGTAAAGAAACTGCTGCGACACATGAGTGATTTCGTTTTCGCATTATATACTTCTGGTTAAGTAAAAATGTCTAATTTTGTGCCAAACAATCGTCATTTGCGGGAAGTGTTGATTTTCTTCTTCCATTTGAAAAAAACGGCAGCTCAAGCGCATCGAGAGCTCCAAAAAGTGTACGGAAATGCTGCTCTGAGCGAAACAACATGCCGTGATTGGTTTCGTCGCTTCAAAGACGGTGATTTTGATGTTGACGACCGTCCTCGTGAAGGAAGGCCCAAAACCTTCGAAGACGCTAAATTGGAGGCCTTGCTCGAAGAGGATTCGTGCCAAACTCAAGAAGAGCTTGCTTCAGAATTAGGAGTTACCCGTCAAGCCGTTTCCAAGCGATTGCATGCGTTGGGGATGATTCAGAAGCAAGGAACTTGGGTTCCTTATGAGTTGAAGCCAAGAGACGTTGAGCGTCGTTTTTTCGCCTGTCAACAACTGCTCCAGCGGCAAGAAAGGAAGGGTTTTCTTCATCGCATCGTGACAGGTGATGAAAAATTGATACATTACAGCAATCCAAAGAGGAGAAAATCTTGGGGACTACCCGGTCATGCTTCTACGTCGTCGGCTCGGCCGAATATTCACGCTGCGAAGGTTATGCTCTGCATTTGGTGGGACCAGGTTGGTGTTATTTATTATGAGCTGTTGAAACCGAGCGAAACCATCACTGGGGAACGGTATCGAACTCAATTGATGCGATTGAGCCGAGCACTGCGCGAAAAACGGCCACAATACGAGCAGAGGCACGAAAAAGTGATTTTACTGCATGACAACGCTCGGCCTCACGTTGCCAAGCCTGTTAAAACCTACTTGGGCACGCTCAAATGGCAAGTCCTACCCCACCCGCCATATTCCCCAGACATTGTGCCGTCCGATTTTTACTTGTTCCGTTCGATGGCACATGGCCTGGCTGATCAGCAGTTCAACTCATATGAAGACATCAGAAAATGGCTTGATTCGTGGATAGCCTCAAAAGACGAACACTTCTGGCGTCAAGGTATTCGAGCTCTGCCAGAAAGATGGGAAAAAGTTGTGTCTAGCGATGGGCAATACTTTGAATGATTCAGATGAAAGAGTTTTTTTTATAATGATGAAAGATGAAAGAGTTTTTTTTACATTTTTATCGAAAAAACAGCGAGAACTTAGTTGCGCACCTATATATATAGATATATATATATATATATATATATATATATATATATATATATATATATATATATATATATATATATATATATATATATATATATATATATATATATATAAATATATATATATATATATATATATATATATATATATATATGATGATGATGATGGCCTGGAGTGGGTCCAGAGGGACCCTAGCACTGCGACCTCCTGGGTCTATTGTGCCTCCTTTGCGTTATGTCTTATAGGATGTCCAGGCTTCTAATGAACCTGGATATGTTCCTTGGCGGGACATTTGTGATGTCCCTGGTGGAAGGAAGAGCAGAGCCAAGTAGCTCGAATCTTCTTCTTGCTAGTGCTGGACAGACTGTGAGCAGATGTTCTACACACTCTGTCGTTTCCCCACAGTATCTGCAGCGGTCATCGTGCTCCTCACCTATCCTGTGGAGGTACTTTTTGCATGGAAGGTGTCCTGTCAATGCTCCGCATAGGGCTCTTATGCCACTTTTGCAGAGAGCCACTGCTTCTTTTGCTCTTTTATTATCGAAGCCAAGGTATTTTTTTGAGTGTTTTAAACCCTCAATATTAAGCCAGTAGTCTTCGATCTTCTTTTTGCTCCATGCTTTAATTTCCTTTTCCGTATCTGCTTTTGTAAAGCCCCAGTACGGAGAAGGACCTATGAAGGGCATTTTTGCTCCTTTTTTGGCGCTGGTATCAGCTTCTTCGTTTCCTCGGTGCCTCTCATGGCCGGGGATCCAGATCAACTCGAGGCTGTTCTGTGCTCCTATTTCATTAAGGGCCTCTCTCACCTCTAGGAGAATAGCCGAATTTATTTGATCGCGATTGATAGCCATGAGAGCCGCTTGACTATCCGATAGGATTTTTATTCTGACCCTTTTTGTATTCCTTATTTTTATTGTTTGTGAGGCTCTTAATATGGCAGATAGTTCCGCTTGATAGATCGTGGCTTCTTTTGGGAGAGGGAAATGCATTTTGCACTTGGGACCTACGATCCCTGCTCCTACTCCACAATCCATCTTTGAACCATCCGTATACCACATTTGCGCTCCTTTGTACGAGGGAGGTGGTCCATCCTTCCATTTGTCCCTTGATGGAATTGTGACCTTGAACCTCTTCTCGAATGCTGTCTCAGTTTTTATTTGGTCGCTGAGGTTTAACATTTCCACTATGGGCCTGACGTCCTCCAGGATTTTTAGGTGGCCTTTGAGGTCCCCTGATTTATACCTGTAGGCTTGTTGTAGGCTAATGGCTTGTCTCGCTGCTTCCTCCTGAATTTTGAGGTGCAGCGGTTCAAGGTTTAGAAGGGCCTCCATTCCTGCTGTTGGAGTGGGGCTCATTGCTCCTGTAATCAGCAGGCAGGCCATCCTTTGAAGCTTGTTGAGCCTATTTATAGCGGTTTTTTGTATGGTTTTCTTCCACCACACTGCTGCTCCATATAGGAGGATAGGTCTCACCATTTGTTTGTATGCCCATAGGGTCTGCTTTGGAGATAGTCCCCAATTGCGCCCAAGCATTTGTTTTGTCGCCCAGAGTGCCTTAGTGGCCTTCATTGTCGTTTTGTTTAGATGATTGTCCCAGGTGAGTTTCCTATCTAGGTGTATTCCTAGATATTTTACCTCTTCCTGCAGACATACGACTGTACCCCTAATATTTAGGGCTCCTATTTCGATTTTTCTTTTCCTGGTGAATGGTATTATGCTAGTTTTCTGAGGATTGATGGATAGACCCTCTCTTTCGCACCATTGGATTGTTTCATTTAAGGCTTTTTGCATTCTGGACCTCACGGTGTCCATGTGTGAGCCTCTTACTATTACCGTTATGTCGTCCGCGTAGCCAAGAGCAGTTAGGCCCTTACTATTGAGGGTCACGAGAAGGTCATCAACTACTAGGGACCATAACAGGGGGGATAATACTCCTCCCTGTGGACATCCCCTCCTAGTATCCACCCTTAGCTTCGCCTCCCCCAGCTCCGCAACCACACTTCGATTCCTTAGTATTTTGCTCGCCCATTTCACTACTTCTTGAGGAGTATCCCTCCTCTGGAGAGCGACGTGTAGCGAGTCATGTCTTGCATTGTCAAAGGCTCCCTCTGTGTCCATGAAAGCACATAGTGCGACTTCCTTGCATTCCAATGCCTTTTCTATTATTTGTGTCAGCTTATGTGTAGCTGATATAGTTGATTTGCCTTTTTGGTAGGCAAATTGCAATTTGTGAAGTGGCATCTTTGTCAAAAGATCATTCCTTATGTATAGGTCAATCAGTTTTTCCATGGTCTTCAATATAAAAGATGTGAGGCTAATTGGCCTGTATGATTTTGGCAGATCGGCCGGTTTGTTGCCCCCTTTAGGGATGAACACAACCCGCGCCAGTCTCCACAATTTTGGTATATAGCTGAGTTGCAAGCTCGCTCTAAATATGTGTACCAGAATGGTTTTTAGTTTCCCTGTTGCTCTTTGTAGCAGAGCTGGGTAAATTTCGTCTGGTCCTGGTGATTTAAAAGGTTTGAAGGAGTTTATCGCATATTCAACCTTTTCATACGTGATGATTTGTTTGAGCAGAGGAGGTGAGTAACGTATCCGATCAGGACTGTCCTCTTCTTCCTCAGCCTCATTGCTTATTTCACACCCTAGAAAGTGTGTTCTAAGTAGCACTTCCAGTGTGTCGTCAAAAGTGGTCGTCATACTTCCATCTGGAGTTCTTAGTAGTCCTATATGGCCTTGAAAGCCTTTGGATAGAGCTTTCTGGATCCTGGCAGTCTCTGGGATACTATTGAGACTTTCACAGAAGGCACTCCAGGCCTTCCTTTTGGATTTCCTTAGCTCTTTGTTGTATTCTGAGAGTTTCTTTTTATAAGCCTCCCAGCTTGATGTAGTTTTAGCTCGGTTGAACTCCGTTCTTGCGGCTCTTCTGAGTTTTTCTAACTCCCTATTCCACAATGGCACCCTTGTCTTGGAAGCACTGGTTTTCTCAGGGCAGTTATCGTGGTATGACTCGAGGATTATTCTGGTGACCTTGTCCACAGTGTCCTCCAGTTCCGTCCTCGTACTGAAACTCGGGTGCAGGCCGTAAAGTCCCGCTGTAAGGCTGTTTTGATAGCCTTCCCAGTTCGTACACTTTGGTTGCCTGTACTTTACCCCTTTTACAGTATCTTTTCCTAGCTCGAAGTTTATATGCCTATGATCAGAGAAAGAAGCGACTTCTAGGACATTCCACTTCTTCACAAAATGCGCTGCATTGTTTGACACTAACGTAAGGTCTAGTACCTCTTGCCTGTTGGCTGTCACGAAAGTTGGCGTTTTGCCTTTATTTGCTACAGACAAATTGCTGTTCAGGAGGAAGTCTAAAAGTAACTCACCTCTAGTATTGACGTCACTACTCCCCCATGCTGTATGATGAGCGTTGGCGTCGCATCCAATAATCAGCATTTTGTTCTTCCTTCTGCAGTGGCTAAAGAGTCCTGTGATATTGTTACTTGGGACTTGATCCTCATCCCCTGGGAAGTAGGCTGAGGCAAATACCGCCTCCACTAATCCTCCTTCGATGGGGACCTGAACTTGGATCGCCACTGTGATAGTTCCGCTTGATAGATCGTGGCTTCTTTTGGGAGAGGGAAATGCATTTTGCACTTGGGACCTACGATCCCTGCTCCTACTCCACAATCCATCTTTGAACCATCCGTATACCACATTTGCGCTCCTTTGTACGAGGGAGGTGGTCCATCCTTCCATTTGTCCCTTGATGGAATTGTGACCTTGAACCTCTTCTCGAATGCTGTCTCAGTTTTTATTTGGTCGCTGAGGTTTAACATTTCCACTATGGGCCTGACGTCCTCCAGGATTTTTAGGTGGCCTTTGAGGTCCCCTGATTTATACCTGTAGGCTTGTTGTAGGCTAATGGCTTGTCTCGCTGCTTCCTCCTGAATTTTGAGGTGCAGCGGTTCAAGGTCACCTATTTGTGTATTCTGGAATCAGAAGAAAGTTAATATTTGTGTTAATTATTATCGCCGCCCTCGGGTTTTCTTCCCCTGCGGCCCAAATTAACTTACTATTTTTTGTGTTCAGGCCATTTATTCTGCCTTTATTTACCCAGGGCTCTTGTATTAGCCCCAATTTATAGGTGCCCGAGGCAAACCTGCTGCTTACTTCCGCCGAGGCAGCTTTGGCATGATGCAGGTTCACCTGTAGACACCTCATTCCCTTTTTGCGCTTAGTTGGGAGCCGCTGGGACCTGATGTTGCCTCCATACCGGTTCCACTGCCCTCCGTATTGGTGGTTGGAGTGACCACAGGCTCCGGTGTTTTCCCGCCTGACTTTTTGACGCTCAACTTAACTTGCCCAAAGCGAAAGCTAATGTTGCCGTCTCCGTCAGCTATTTTGGTAGCAGAGGCCTGGTCCGCCGCTACTACAAGCATGGTGCACTTGCCTTTATTTTCCCTGAAGAGGGCTCTCCAGGACTTGACATTGAGGTCCTCATTCTGGCGTTCTACGAAGGCCAGGATCCTCTCCGTAGGCAGATCCGCTGCATTTGGGAAATAGCCAACAAGGGTCTTAGGATTAGGAATCAGGGATTCCTCCGTGGCCCATAGGTTGGCTCGCGGCTTTATATTCTGGGCTTCCGCCCTTATCCACTCCGAAGTTGGTTTGTCCTTACAGTGGAGGGACACGTAACCTACTTTGTAGGTGATGCTGAGGAAGTGAGGGGCAACGCCTCTTCCTATCTCGGCCAGTATCCGCTCCTCCAGGGCATTTTGTATTTGGTCCATTTGGTCGGTCGTGAGAAGTCCCTGGGGAAAATCTTTCATCATGACCGCCATTTTTACACCCTGCAAGGCTCCGCTGTAGGTTACTTGTCGTTGCCTTTTGCTGGGTTCACAGTGTTTTGGGGCCACGTCGGTGCCCCTTATTTTCTTTGGGTGATTGTCTTCTGGAGTGCCATCCTTTGGTCTAGGCCTTTTCCTATTGGCCTCTGGGGCCTTTGTTAGGATGGCCTTTTCCCTAGCCTCTTCTGTAGACATACCTTTTCGTATGAAGAACTTCATGCGCTTTCTGGCCGCACCGCTCATGTTCTTCTTTTTTGGAATATCTTTCGATGCCTCCTGCGAAGTCATGTTAAGCGCTTCCATACTGCGCGAGAGCTCCTGCACGATTTGCATCGAGGATCCACCGTCAGACGTAGAGGGGGAGGCTGTGGGAGCCTCTGCTGCCTTTACTTCTTCCGGTTTGTCTCTCCCTTTTTGTGAAGCTGGCTGGGATGTTTGGTCCCCGCCTGGTCCACCTTTGTTTTTTGGTGTGGAGCTATATTCGACTCTCCTCTTGCTTTTGCCCTTCTTGTGCCTTTGTTGCTTGGAATCCTCTTGGACTTTGGGCTTCATATGTTCCTTTAATTCCTTTGAGGATTCACTGGGGAGCACTGCAGCTCCACTGATGGAAGGCTCTGGGGCCTTTAGATTTGGGGCACTTAAGGCAGCCCCCTCCTTTTTGTTTTCTATAGTACCTTCAATTTTGGTCCCACGAGTAAGAGAAATATAAAAGACCAGCCGTATTATCCTCTGTATCCCGGCCTAGGCATCAAATTAGACGGGCTCTTGCCATCCGACACCCGAATTCGCATATTATCGACTGCTTCACCCAGCAGCCATTCAGCCCTCGGCAAATGCTGTTCCACCACTGGCTTGGGGTTTTTTTCCTTAGGGGTTGACTCCCCAAAGCGTGAATAATATTAGCCAATCTTTCTTGCACGGAAGATTGTTACCGGCAGCACCGCGAGGAGGTTAAGATCACACTTCCATCAGCCTGAATAGTTACGGCACGTGAAAATTGCTTCTCCGTGTTATTCCCCCTATTCATCTGATGACTGCTACCATATATATATATATATATATATATATATATATATATATATATATATATATATATATATATATATATATATATATATATATATATATATATATATATATATATATATATATATATATATATATATATATATATATATATATATATATATATAT
>OX376372.1:143054237-143092323 GCA_947369275.1 Nemotelus nigrinus
GAACTGTTAAACACCGATCTTCACGGATTAGGGGACACGCTGCGCATTCGTGTCAGTCCGCACCTCGACTGGTCTCCCGCTACGCGCCTCGTCTTCCACGCTTTCACGCCCCTCCTTAAACTCTTTGTGCCATCGAAACACTTGGGCACGACTAAGAGCAGTATTACCATGCTTTTTTACAATTTTAGCGTAAGTTTTCAAAGCTGTTTCGCCCAATCTGGTGCAAAATTTTATCGCGACGTGTTGCTCTTCATTTCATTTCTCCATTTTCGTGACGAGCACCACCAACACACGTCTACTCAACACGGCACAACAGGCGAACAAAACAAGCTAGAGCAATGGCAAATATATCAATGGAGAGATGAAGGATGCCGAAGAAGGGGAAGGGAATTTCAAGGTCGCAGGTTTACCATAACCGGGGCAATAAAATCATATAACTGGTAGGTCCATAGCTTGCTACAATTTAGATATCTTAAACCTTTTGGCGTCGGCGGGCATTTTAGTGAACTTTTAGGTACTCCTATATTTCTAAGCATTTTGTTAAAAAAAAGTATAAGGAATGAAAACTTATTATGTTTTTAGTTTGTTTATGATAAAGAATTGGAAATTTTGAGCCTTGTGTAGGCGCTGAGTGCCTAAAAGTAGGCAAGGATTTTTTTCAAGTTTCGATTTGTCATAGCTTCTAAGAAAAGCAATTAATAATCCTGAAATTTTCAGAGCGTAATTGATGTAGACTAGAATTTAGCACACATGGGCTTTTGAGACTGTGTGGGCAACTCTGTAGCTGCAGTAGGCTCCTGAAAAAAAGTCCTTCAAACCATCAACCTTCCTGAAAAATTTTTGATTTTTGAAAATGAATTGAAATTATTGGTAAATTTTGGCTTTTGTCCACCAAGTCAAATAAACATTTTCAAAATTCCGCGGTAAACAAGAAGGGCAACCCGTGATCAAATTACCTCTATTTTCAGCACTCAAAACTTCTGTTCACGAGAACTGACGATCGGCTAATGTGATCAATATGAAATTTACACGACATGTTGGTATCAGCTAGAACCAAGTCTGGTAGAAGTGATTTTCCAATAGGGCAACATTGTGGCAGTGGTGCCATTTGGAAAAATCGCTAAGAAAAAAAACTTGTTTTTGGCCTATAGCTTCCCATCTAGCCACCGGATTTTCAAAAATTCACGCAGTAGGTGAACCTTACTCTAAGGTAAATTTCATAGAAATTTGGTTGAAAAATTAGTAAAGGGTATGGCAATTTTTGTCCCCTTAATATTGTAAATTGGCTCAGGACAATAAACATTTTCCCTATTATGTACTTCCGATGCAGTAACGATATCAAAACGAAATTCGCATGAAAGGTGAATCTTGTTGCATTTCTAGTTCTGTAGGAATTTCGTTGAAAAATCGTGAGTGGGCTGCCAGCTATGTTGAATTTCGTAATTTATTGACATTTCTTTATCGAGCGATGTTGTCATAAAATTTCCAAATGGGAATGATCCTGCAATGACAATTAACCAAACATATTAACGTTTCAAAAATTTAAAAAGTTTGGACGTTGGTAACCGTAAAATTATATTCACTCCTATAAATTACAGCGCTGCCATTCAATCGAAACTTAATTCATAGGGTGGATTTAACACAACGTGAAGCAGCTATGGTGCTAGCACATGATTGCCAGCACCAGACAATTCGTAAATATTGCACAAACAGATGCTTCCACTTTATATTCATGAGCAAAGCATTTACAATAAAATAAGCAACCGACATTTAAATTTTCCGAGTTTTGGAAATTTTTCGGATGGCAGCCCCAGACATAGTTTAATCGCTGAAACTTTCGATGATATCCTTCGATGAAAACGAAATTCAAAGGATAGGCTGATTAAACACGAGCATGTAGTGGTAGACTCATTGCTGCTTTGTTGGATAAATGTTGACAGCACTGAGCATTCTCATCGTTTGTGTAATGGGAAATGCTCTCAGAAAATGATATTTGTTCCTTTGACTAACAAATGGTTGATATGATACTACAAAGAAGTGTATAACGCCTTCACACATTTTTAAATCCCTCAAAGACAACTTCTTCGAAAATTAGTTTTCTAGCGGTTCTGATGCGCTAGACTTTTAGATCTACGTAGGTTCACTCGGTCTTCTGGTAAAATTCTTGCAAAGCTGATTAGACGATATAAATTTGACGTTTAAATTTTTTCCAGCTATATATAAAATGCTGTTCTTTGCGAAATGTGCATGTTGGCTTTGTGATTGTGGTGAACGCTCGTTTCTCCGTATGCTGCTCTTGGGATTGTAGTTTGATCGTTGTGAGGACTGTGTGTCTTTTAAAAAAGAAACCGTAGAGCTGTTGTAGTGATGGCATTTCTTTGTTGTTGCTTAAAGTGTCTTCGAACATGCGAATGCTTTCGGAGTCAAGCTTCCACATAGCAATTTTTATTATATATATTCATTCACCAAACAAGGTACAAAATCACATATAAAAAACAAAGGACATCAAGTTAAAATAAAAAATGGAAAAGTAAAGTAAAAGAAAAAGTTAAAACAAACAAGTTAAATAAGTAAAAAACAAACAAATTAAAAAAGAGTAACAAATAAATTAATAAATAGCAATCAATAAATAAACATTGACATAAAAGCTATAGCTTAAGGTTAAGGGTACGGATGGCATGGAAAAGAGAGGACTTGAAGGATGATTTGGAAATCGTAGGGGAATATAAATTGCTTATTCTGTTGAATACTCTGCAGCATCTATTTACTGGCTCATTAGCTCCATATGTGGTCGAATGAGAATATTCTTTTAGGAAACGATTGGACCTGGTGTTCCTCACAGGGATATTTATCAAAATTTTGTTATTCAGGAATTCTACATTAATAGCGCCTCTAATGACGTCGAATGTGAAGCAGGCCGATATCACCATTCTTCTGGAGGCTAGTGTCGATAGGTTTAAATGACCCAGTCGAAACTCATAAGGGGGTAGGCTATTAAAGTCATAAGGGTTGTATAGCTCTCGCAAGGCGAAAAGTAAAAATTGCTTTTGTATTGACTCGAGTCTGTCACTGTGGGTTTCAAAAGCAGGATTCCAGCTAATGCAAGCGTATTCGAGAATAGGACGTACGAGTGAAGTGTATAAAGATCTTGTGACCCACAGACTACGAAATTCTTTGGCTCGTCTTTTGATGAAGCCAAGTTCTTTGTTTGCACGAGAAAGTATTTTATCGTAGTGTAAAGTGAAGCGGAGTTTTTCATCTAAGATAACACCGAGGTCAACAATGTTATCAACTCGAATTAGCACATTATTACCGAGGAAGTACGTATTGTATGTGACCGTGCATTTTCTGGAAAAACTAATAACCTGGCATTTATTAATGTTGAGAGAGAGCTTGTTTACATTGCACCAATGATCAAGGGAATCAAGTTTCGATTTGAGAAAGAGGGCATCCGATTTGGATTCAATGGTCAGATAAAGTTTGAGGTCGTCTGCATAGAGTATATGAGGTATGCCTGCTAGGACGTCAGATAGGTCGGAAATAAATATATTGAAGAGAAGTGGACCAAGATGGCTACCTTGGGGTACACCAGAGGTAGCACTAACGTTTTTCGATAAAAATCCTTGAAATTTTATACATTGTGTTCGATCGCAAAGGTAGGAAGTCAGCCAGCTGAGTAGAGACCCAGTAACACCGAATTTCTGTAGCTTAAGCATTTAGGTAGAATGGTCAACTCTGTCAAATGCCTTACTGAAGTCTGTTTAGACTGCGTCAATTTGGTATCCTTTTTCCATTTTGCATAGGACGTCTGAGATTAGGATTGTCAAATTCGTGGTGGTTGAGCGACCTTTTCTAAAGCCATGTTGTTGCTCGTTCAGACGGGAATCAACTAGCGGAGACAATTTGTCGTATACTATCTTTTCGAAAAGTTTTGGAATCGAAGACAAAATGGCAATGCCCCTATAATTTTCAATACAGCGTCGGTCACTATTCTTGAATATGGGTGTGACATAAGAAAGTTTCCAACTGGATGGAAAAACTCCCGACGAAAGTGATCTATTAAAAAAATATGCAAAGGAGTTATAAGCTGCTCTACACACTTGCATAAAAAGATCGGAGGAAGAAGATCGGGCCCAGGACCTTTGTTGCAGTTGAGTATCAAAATAGTTTTACGTATTTCATCGCGGGAGATTTCTAAATGGTTGACAAAAGCCGTTGGAGTTGAATCGGAGGAAGAAAGGTGTGAGTTTGTTAGGTCTGGTGCACTAAAAACTTTTTGGAAACTATCTGCGAATAGGTCACATATCTCTTTAGGGGAAGAAGACGTTGTGTTATTCAGAAACATTGACGATGGATAGCCAGTAGTTATTCGCTTCACATTAACAAAATTGAAGAATTTTTTCGGGTCACGGACTATATTTTTGCCAGTTGACCTAATGTAAGTATCATAAGCCTCACGAGACTTTGCTGAAAATTGCTTACCGACTTGATTATACTCTTCCTGAATAGCAGAACTAACGTCAGTATTTTCTCTAATCCGCTTATATAGTTTGTTTCTATGATTTCGCAAATGCCTAAGGTCTCTATCAAGCCATGGCTCAGACAATTTTTTTTTTTTTTATCTTTGGTACATATCTTTCAACGGCGTCAAAAATTTTATTGTAAAAAGAGGAAATGGCTGTCTCAAGATCCTGAGTTGAAAGTATATTCGTCCAATCAATAGTATCAAGAACGTGTTTAATGCTTTCATAATCAGCATTACGGAAATCAAATACAATTGAATTATTGTAAGTTTTTAAGTAGGTGGAATTAGAAGTGGAAAGTTCTACTGACAGTGCTGTATGGTGTATACTGTTGCAAAAAAGATGCTCAGCGTCATTAGTTGGACTAACCACTATTTCGTCATAAGCATTCGTGAAGACTAGATCTAACCAATTTCCATTTTGGTTGGGGATGTGGGAAACCTGCTGTAAATCATTACCATAAAAGGCACTCGTAAGATGTCTACCAGGTTTACGGGGAGAAGGTAAGAGTCATTTTCATCCGGAACAAAGCAAAAATTCGGACGATTGAAATCACCCAAAACTATTATTTTATCTTTTTTGCTAAGTGATGTTGCTAATGAAGATATTGTGTCACAAAGATTGCTGTAGATGGATTCTTCAGATCTAGGGGGGATGTAGACAACAGCGATGTAAATTGAGTTGTTATTAGAGGAGATCCGAACAATTATACATTGGAGAAAAGCATTTGGGGTGATATCAACGAGCTCACTTAAAAATGTGTTGCTAACAGCAAGTTAGACGCCACCTCCTCGCGACTGACCCGTAGAACAATAATCACGGTCGCTTCTGTAAATGGTCCAAGTACTATCGAGAATCTCCTCATTTTTATGAGAGGCATTAAGCCAAGTTTCCGTGATGGCGAGTAAATTAAAATGGCATGATTTGGCGTCAAGGTATAAATTACTTAGCTTGCCTCTCATACCACCACAGTTGTGGTAAAAAAGTTTGAGGCTTGTCTGAGTTTTGTTAGGAATTATAATCGGATCCCACTGATCTGTATTAAAGGACATGTTTTTTAGTGGCGCTAAACAGTTGCCTGAAACGTTTTACATGTTTATAATTCCTGCGGCACTTCTGTGCTTGATTTTTTTAATGTCAAAAATGGTATCAAGATATGCCATAGTCGCCCTTTTGTTGTTTGAGAAGTGCTGCAGTATCATAATAGTTGTGTCGTAGTTTAAACCATCTTGTTGTAGATGCGATATAGAATTTTAGGCTTCTCGCTGTTGGAAATTTGAAAGGTGTTGCATCTTTTGGATTGGCGGTAGGCTGCAATTGGTATTTATGACTGTTTTGAATTAGTCAAAAAATCTTTTCCATACCTTGAAGTCACCATTAAACATTGGAAAGGTTATTGCTGTCATTCTTGGCATGTTGCTTGGTGGCCAGTGGTTTGGGTTGGTATTTGTCGATATCGCTTCGTTTGGATTATTAAAACAGACCCTGCGAGATTAGGAGTCATCGCTAGAGGCGTTGTTGCTCCAGTGGTTGTTGGGGCAAATATTGGAGTTTTAGGTAACCATTCGGTAGGGTTTGAAAATAGAATAGTAGGCATAGCTTAATAACTATATCTAGCTCGAAAAATACGTGAATCGCGATACAATTTGCGATATTTCCCCACTAATTGCGAGAAGTAAATAGGAATATCCAAGGCCAAGTTGAAAAAAGACGGAACGAACGTTTCTCATTCCCACTTGGCAATATACATGTGCTTTGCCAAAGAAACGATTTCAACGAATGGCAATTTATGCAATATTGATTTTCTGAAAACCTATTCTGAGTTTAAAACTGGTAAGTGATAAGGTAGTTAACGTGGAATATTACTTTTGATACCATTTATCGAGTAAAAGGAATATTTCCGACACTTTTACGCAATCCACTACAGAGAATTTGGTTTCTGTATATGATAAAGTGAATTTATTTTATTTTGATTCTTCTTAGGTGCCAGCTGATGGTAAATCCTTCACTCTCTGCCAATCTCTTCCATCAGGCTAATATCGCAAAATACCGTTCTTTCCATGCTATTTATTAGTTCTTATCCTATGTAGTTCTTATGCTATTTATTAGTTCTTATGCTATGATGGGTTCGCACAAGCAATGGTCAAAATATTTATGAGATGAAAACCGAAGGAAAAATGGACTTGTTGCAGTTAAGAACAAACAAACATTAAGTGCAAAGAAGATCCAGCTCGACTGAAATGGGCTCTGCAGACCGAAATTCGAATTCCAGTTGCAAAAATGATTCAAAAGAGTTTTGATGTATTCAATTGTTGTAGAATAGACCAAAACTAGGGTAAACTGAGAAAAAAGAGAATTGGGAAAATGAGACGAACGTATTGAATAAAATACATTTTTATTTGGATGATTGATTACGACTCTCTCTTTATTTCTATCATTTGGTGTATTTATAACAAAATGTATTTAACTAAGCAAAAAATACAATCATTATAACGATTGCAAAAATATATTGTCTGTTAAATGAGTGTAAAAATTCAGCATTTTGCAACCTATGAATTAAAGTCAACAAGAAACTTGCAAAATTGAATTCTACGTAAACGGAAATACAAAAATTTATAACGCTCACCATTTTGCATAGGTCCATGAAATGTATCTCAGCTTTCCTGAATTCCAGTTAGTAAAAATCGTTCAAGATACCAGTTTGTGTTTGGATGAAAACCTTGACCTATGAATGGCGAACGTTCCTTAATTGAAATTGATTGAAATGCATGATAGCATTCCGTAGTTGTCCTTTTTTAGGAACTGAACACTGACTCTCCTGACAAATTATCGCTTTTTAGGGTACGGACAAGACGGAGCGACGAGAGCGTCGAGTCGAGCATAGCGTCGAGTCAAGCATGGAACAGCGCATTGAATTATGTTCATGTAGACGCAACGAAGCGCGAAATTGTTAACGAAATTTTCCAGTTGCAGTCAAAGTAATGATTTCTTCAGTGTCGGATGAAGAGTTTTTTTCACCACAATACACCAAATCGAAATCAATAGACTGATGACATATATAAATCAATAGATTTTCCTAATCACTGGTAGAAATCTAATTGAATGTGTGCAACTCTGCACCGTTTAATCATAAAAAATGTACCCAAAATTTCGAATTACCCACGAAAAACCCATTAACGCAATTCGCTTACTTACTGTATGCCATCGAAACACATTTTGCAACAACAACATACATTACCGCTGCGAGCAGTCGAGCAACGAAATCGGTTCGAATCGATGTCGTCGCTACTATCAAATTTTCACTCTTTGGTCGCTGCTTCGACATGGCCACTTCCATTTGAAAGTATAGGACCGATTTTGGCGCGTTGCTTGACTCGACACTCGCGACGCTCTCGTCGCTCCGTCTTGTCCGTACCCTTAGAAAGAAAAGCATCTCATATATAAATCTTATGCTTTGTTTGCATAGCTAAAGTAAAAGTTTTAAAATTCTATATCGGGCAAGAACGGTAACATTTTCCTAATTCCTCTATATTTCAAGCATCAAAAACTTCTGTTTGCGAGAAATCGACCCGATAGTCAGATACAACTGAAAACAATACACAGAATCAGTAGTAAGTTTACCACTTTTATTAAGTTTTTGTACTATGTCCAATAGGGAGAGGCTTTAACCAATACATGCATAAAGTGGCCTGTTTTTTGGGGGCATTGATTGGCTGGGAGTTGGTTTGGATCAGTACTGAATGAAGATCGAAGTGAAGAGTTCGTGCTTAGTAGGAAGTGTACCACTTTTATTGAGTTTTGTGCTACGTCTGATAGGGACAGGCTATAATCAAGAGTGCATAAAGTGGCTAGTTTTTTGGGGACGCTGATTGGCCGGGAGTTAGTTTGGATCTTTGCTTTAGGACACTGAAGGCCGAGAGTTAGCTCTGATATGAGATGAAGACCGAAGTAAAGAGTCCGATTGTTGTTTTTTTTTTATTAAAAAATGTCACGTGTTTACATACGGCGAGATGAAATACCTGTCTCATACGTTTATGTTTTTTGTTTTGCAAGATGAAAACACAGGTTTTTGTGAATCTACGTTTAGTAAATCATGCATGCATTTTTCGCCGTCTTGAATATTTTGCATGCTTATTTGAAAGACAGTATGTATTTTTATAATAAGATCTGGTTTTTGTCGACAAGATGCAACAAAGGCCGACGTTCGTATGGGTGAATGCACTGATATCATTTTCTTTGTCTTTCTAGTATGAATATTATGAATGAGTTTATATTTGCGGTATTTGGGTGCATCATTACTCTTCAATCTTCGGCATTGCATATATATAAATCATGTTGTTTAGGTCGTGATTTTAAATTTTTATAAATATTTACACTTTTTTGCATACATATGAAAACGAAAGTGAAAAAAGTCATTAAACTGAAATGTGGATGAATAAATTTTCGATTTCGAATGTGAGTGAATAAAATTGGATTTGTAATGCAAACTATGTATCCATAATATTCATCGGGCAAAACAGTTGATTAAAATTTCAAATATCGTGTGAATTTTTGCTAATGAGTACAGGTGTGAAACAAAAAACACATCAAACGTAAAAGTGAATTTTTATTCATTATTTTTGTATGGAAAAATAATTGTACGGGGAAAAAACTTCACATATGACTCCTCCGAGAATTATTCTGATTCCAACACATTTAAATACGTTGAGGAGATAGTGTTCTGTTTTTGAATATTTTTTTGATGTAATAAGTTTATTGTAAGGTCCGCAGACATCTTCACCGTTGGCATAGAAACATTTTGGTGACAGTCGTAGATGTTCACTCTTGACAAGGTATGTTGGTGTATTTAGAGCGCTCATTGTTTGAAAACAAAAGAAGCATTTGGCAGGGTCTTTAATATTGGTGTTATAGAATCCACTTTATGCAAGCTTCAGTGCTTTCCTATCATCGATCTTTAGCTTGGTAGATACTTTGATTTATCCTGAAAATAGCCAGGAGCTTTTGAGAATATATATAAAAAGAAATTACTCAAGGTCCACAGAGCTATTTATTAATAGTTCTGACTCAGAATACAAATGATATATGACCCTTTCGTACCGATTTATTTAACAAAAAGTTTGTAACATGTTATTGCTCAGAGGATAGTTTAAAGCAAGAGGTTGGTGTCTCAAATGAAGCAATTACAGGACAACAAGCATATGCTATACGTGCTAAGACATGGTTGACCGGGCTCAAGAAATGCTTTACTTAAGAATGCCGATACAGAGGTAATTAAAACACTTTGCGAAATCACATTGAATACTTTGAATGGTAACCACAGACCTCGTGGAAAGATATACAACCGTCTCTCTGAATATCAAAACTGTATGCGCAAGCTAGTAAATGCTCTACGATCAGTTCCGCGCAACATTAGGTGTTAATTCAGCAAGGCGGATTTTTACCCATACTGCTGGGCAGTGTTTTTCAGGTGTGATTGATTCACTAATTGAGAAATATGTATAGAACTAGTAATTATATGCTACTTCTGTCTCCTGAAGTATATGTATGCAAAGTTGAAAGACAATATTGAAAGTTCTTATGACCAGAGCTTGTTCGAAAAGGCAATGAATAACATATTGAAAGTGAAAAATTCAGCTATAAGGACAAATGGGACCATTATCGAAACAACCTTCGAGAATTTTTGAACACGCGTCGTAGAAGTAAAGAATTTCAAGAAAAAAAAAACTCAAGCGCACCTGAACCGCTAGAAACACTAATGTTCGAAGAACAGTAGAAGAACCGTGCAGGTTTTGAGTGCATATTCCACCACATGAGCTGCTTATTACGGCCAAACTGTTTCAAATGCCACGTTTTACTTTGGTCTCAAGAATGAACTATAACTCATATGGTAAAAGGTTTCAGATAATACCACTGGCATGGTTTTCAAAGTTTATGAAAGAAAAACACTTGTTAATTATATTCGTTATCAGTTGCTTATTTCACCAAACTTTGAAAGCAGCATCTCATATAACATCAATGAAGAAACTAAAGTTGGTGTTTGGGGCTGCGATCCGAAAAATTTGCAGAACTTTGGGAATTGAAACATTGGTTATTTATTTTCATTGTAAATGTTTCCGGTATGAATACTAACTGTAAGCATTTATTGATACAAAAGTAGCACAACCGACTCGTGCTGGCAACCTTTCGCCAGTATCAAAGCCAAGAATATATCACATCTGCTTCACGTTGTTATATTACATTCGAAGTTATAGAAGTATAAAGAAATTTAGGGTAACCTGCAGCGAGTTTTTTCAAATAATCGAAAGCTTAATATTTGCTGTTTATTGTCACTACAATATCATTACCAATTGAAAATTCTACGATAAAACCGCTTAATAAAGATATTGCAAACAAACACAAAACCAACAATAGCTGGCAACTCTATTGTGGCTTTTCAACCAAATTTGGCCTGAATAATGCTTATAATAAGTTCCATTAATTGTATGAAATTCGTATTGATTTCATGACTGCACTGAAAGTTATAGGGCAAAAAGTTTTATTTTCCTGAGAGAATTTTCAAAACCAAAGACACAAAAATTACCATAGCTGGCAGCACCAATCGAAATTTTCAACCAAACTTCTATCAAACAGAGTTTAGAGCAAGGTGCAGCTACTGTGTCATTTTCATGAAAATTTGGTTACTAATTCACATTTCATAGGGCAAAAAGCAGTTTTTTTTTCTTTGTAATTTTTCAAGATGGTACCACTGGCACAGAGTTGCCCACAATTCAAAATCGCTTCTATCAGACCTGGTTCTACTTAAGTCCAATGCATTCTGTAAATTTCAATGGTATCTGATTATTGGTTCGTGAATTCCCGTGAACAGAAGTTTTTGATGCTAAAAATATAGGTTAACCGGGAGAGGGTTACCGTTCTTGTCCTACATGAAATTTCCAAAGTTTTACTTTGAACGTGTAGATAAAGCATAAGATTTGTATACAGATTGGTTTTATTGTAAGAAACGGACATTTTTAGGATATTCGATGGTTTGAATATTTTCACTTCCAAATTTTTATTTTTTCAAATTTAAGACACCAAAATTATCATAGCTGGCAGCTCCAACCGAATTTTTCAACTAAATTTCTATTAAACGTGGTTTAAAATAAGGTCCAGCTACTGTATGAATTTCGTCAAAATCGAACGATTCAATCAGAATTTATAGGGCTAAAAGCAGTTATCTTTTTTAGTGATTTTTCAAGATGGCACCACTGGCACAGAATCGCCCGCATTTCAAAATCACTTCTATCAGACCTGGTCCTATTTAAGACCTACACAGTCTGCAAATTTCAATTAATTCTGCTCATCGGCTCGTGAGTTTCCGTGAACAGAAGTTTTTGATGCTAAAAATATAGGTAAATTGGGCAAGGGTTACCAGGCGTGTCCGTTATACCATATAAAATTTTTTTTTTGGTCTATGTAAAAAAAGCACGATATTTACATATGAGTGGCTTTTTTTGAAGAAACGGCATTTTTTCAAGAGAGACGATAATTTGGAGGTTTTCACTTTCACTGCTTGCTCTAGCTTCAGGGTTGCCAGCACGCTCATTAAAAGCTACAAGAATTTACAACTAAATAATATCAATATGTCCTGAAAATTTGGTAATGATTGAATAGCTTCGTCAAAAGTTATCGCAATTTAAAAATTTTCAATTTTTCCCGTTCTCTTTTTAGGCACCCAGCGCACACATGGGGTTAAACAATTCCAAAACATTATCCGATTCACATGTAAAACACGTTTGAAATTTATTTTGTTATTTTTATTTTTGCAAAACTTATTTGTGTACGGAATAATAGGTATATTAAAAATATCACTAAAATGGCCACCGGCGCCGAAGGGTTAAAGATTTTTAACTTTTTCTGAGACCTGGCACTATTCTGCATATACACCAATGTGTCCTAAAAATTTCAGTTCAATCGGATGGCGCGTTCCTGAGATTTTTTCACTGAAATTTTTTGATGATATATATATATATATATATATATATATATATATATATATATATATATATATATATATATATATATATATATATATATATATATATATATAGAAATATGAATTTTTGGCCAAAGTGATTTTAATACTAATGTTCTTCTTCGAACATTAGTAAAAACTCAATGTCCTTCATCGAGCGAGCAAGTACGCAAGCAACACAAAAACTTCCGAAACTTAAAGAAACCAAAGTGCGCAGTTCAAGTGTACTCGACTTCTTTTGGGACAGAATTTAAAAATACCTGTAACAGTAACAGCTGACGAATTCTACGTATGCCTTTTAAGTAACAGTTCATTGGATATTAACCCTGAAAACACATTAATTTTTTTTTTTTGAGAATATTCTGTCTGCCTCTTGCAAGCTTGATAGCGGTTGGTGTGTTAGAACGACGGAGATAATGTTGCCAAAACGAAAATTAGGAAAGCCTGTGTCAACCAGCAGTTTTCTAAACGTTCCATACGTCGAAATAGAACTGCCTTAAATTGAATCTTCAGACATATTTGTACAAGTTTTGTCATTAAAAACACATAATGTTTGCTTTAACTGGAGTGCTGGTGATTCACGTAAACTATGCTAGGAGAAAAATGATATTAGCTTTTCAACATTTCTATCATCATTTTTCACCACAGTCAGGCCTGATTACTACATTTATTACTTGACAGAAATTAAAGAGTTAGTTTACAAACGCATTAAAAAAGATTGCGATGGAAAAGTTATCCCTGATTTAAGTGGTTCGAAGGAAACAAGAGAGTTTTACATACACTTATGTTAAGGTGAGAAAGTTGCTGAGAAAGTTTATTAAAAATTAAAGAACAAGTTTGACTCATTTAGAGACTTTTTTGGTTATAATTGGTCAGACTTCGATATAAAAGCGGAAACATTCCGAGCTATAACGAATGGTTGAGGACTATATTTATTCTGCACACAGCTTAAAACGAGGAAGCGATAAAGAAGCGGGGGTTAGACTTACCTCTCACACGTAAAATTTAAAAGAGTATGTATGGTGTGAAAATTAATGTGAAATTACCAGTATCATGTTCGATCTATATCTCGGAATTTTCGGCAATCGAGTTAACAAACGAAAAATTTCTAGGGAAAATTGGCACTTTCGATGTAACAGTATAACAGTTACGAAAACAATTATTTAAATTGGAATTGTTTTTGCGGGATGATTAAAATTGAACAACTTTTTATTTACATTAAAAGTTTTAATCTACATTGTAAATTCGATTTTGACAAAGTGGTTTCAAAAGTATGCACTGATTCTCATCAGACACCAGCACACAGTGCATACTTGACTGGCGTGACCACTTGCAGTTGGAAATCATTAATTTGTATTTACGCTAGTTGTGACAAATTTTAACATCAACGACTTATATCCATCGAAATAATTTACTCGTAAAGGTTATTGAATTGTGATAATGTTTATATCGTCTCTAAAGCTTATCAAAGCAGAAAATATTGATACGGAAAACTCAATCGTTTTTTCGAAATAATCCTCCAAAGCCGAATCAAATTGGAATTGTTTTTGCGGAATGACTAAAATTGAAAAATTTGTTATTAACATTGAAAATTTTATTTGACAAAGTTTTTCAATTTGCATCATCCCGCAAAAACAATTCCAATTTGATTCTGCTTTGGAGGATTATTCCGCAAAACGATCAAGGTTTATGTATTAATATTCTCTGCTTTGATTAGATTTAGAGACGATATACGTTGTCTATGCTGATTTATAGACAAGAAAGGAACCATGATCACAATTCATGTTAAAATTTGTCACAACTAGCGTAAATAAAAAAAAACTCTAGCGCACCTTAACCGCTAGAAACACTTATGTTCGAAGAACAGTAGAAGAACCGTGCAGGTTTTGAGTGCATATTCTACCACACGAGCTGCTTATTACAGCCAAAATGTTTAGTCTCAAGAATGCATTATTACTCATATGGTGGAAAGGTTTCAGATATTACCACTGGCATGAATTTCAAAGTTTATGAGAGGAAAACACTTGTTAACCATATTCGTTATCAGTTGCTTATTTCACAAAACTTTGAAAGTAGCATCTCATATAACATCAATGAAGAAAATGCTTAGTGTCTGCAGCACTGTAACTGAAGTTGGTGTTTGGGGCGGCGATCCAAAAATTTTGCAGAACTTTGGGAATTGAAACATTGCCCGTGTTCCATTATTACTATTTAGTACTCGCAAGTACTTCTGGGCTATGTTAGTTGTCATTGGTAGTGTTAGCTGTCAAAAGGTGCTTTTGATTTTTTCATGGTAATGTTGAATGTTTTGGTAGTTAGGAAATTAGAAATAGCCCTCATAATGTGTGGAAAGTTAAAAGATGTAATTTTCTGCTAGTTCCTTTTATATTCTTTATGGATTGTAGTAGTTTATACTCGTTGTTTTCTCCCATTATTTTCAACTGTTTTACATTTGAAAACTGCATATAATTTGACAGGTTAGAATCTGCTCGTATGAACGAAGATGGCGTTCCTTTTGTGCTCTACTCTCAAGTACTTGCAAGTACTAATTAGTAAAAATTGAACACGGCTATTGGTTATTTATTTTAAAATGTTTCCGGTATGAATTCTAACTGTTAAAATTTATTGATAAAGAAATAGCACCACAGACTCGTGCTGGCAACCTTTTGCCAGTATTACATCTGCATCACGTTGAAATTAACCTATCCTGCGTATTTCGTCTCGATCTGATGACTACATTCGAAGTTATAGGAGAATAAAGAAATTTAGGGTTACCAGCCGTTTTGGTTTTGAGGCCAGCGAAAGTCTGCCAGCGCGAGGCGTTTTTTTATACTTTTGTATCAATAAATGCTGACATTAAGTATTCGTATCGCGAACATATACAATGCAAATAAGTTACTAATATTTGAATTTTCTCAATTCTATAAATTTTTCGGTCGCAAACATCTAATGTTTTTTGATCTCAAACAGCTTTTTATCCCTGTAAATTTATTAAGTAATTCACCAAAGTTACAAAATCACATACATAATATCAAATTTAAAATTAAATGAAAAATTAAAGTAAAGTAAAAAATAAAAAACTCTAGCGCACCTGAACCGCTAGAAACACTAATGTTCGAAGAACAGTAGAAGAACCGTGCAGGTTTTGAGTGCATATTCTACCACACGAGCTGCTTATTACAGCAAACTGTTTCAAACGTCAGGTTACATTTTGGTCTCAAGAATGCATTACAACTCATATAGTGAAAAGGTTTCAGATATTACCACTGGCATGAATTTCAAAGTTTATGAGAGCAAAACACTTGTTAATTATATTCGTTATGAGTTGCTTATTTCACAAAATTATGAGAGCAGCATCTCATATAACATCAATGAAGAAAACGCTCAGTGCCTGAGCCACTGTAACTGAAATTGGTGTTTGGGGCTGCGATCCGAAAAATTTGCAGAGCTTAAGGAATTGACACATTGGTTATTTATTTTCATTGAAAATGTTTCCGGTATGAATAATAACTGTTAACATTTATTGATACCGAAATAGCACTACAGACTCGTGCTGGAAACCTTTTGTCAGTATCACATCTACATCACGTTGAAATTAACCTACCCTGAGTATTTCGTCTCGATCCGATGACTGGATTCGAAGTTATAGGAGAATAAAGAAATTTAGGGTTACCAGCCGCGGTTTTTTTTCAAATAATCGAAAACTTAATGTTTGCTGTATATTATCACTACAATATCATAACCATTTGAAAATTCTACGATCAAATCGATTAAGAAAAATATTGGAAATAAACACAAAACTATGGCTGGCAACCCGATTGTGGCTTTTCAACCAAATTTGACCTGAATAATGCCTATAACAAGTTTTATTAAATGTATTAAATTCGTATTGATTACATGTTTGCACTGGAAGTTATAGGGCAAAAAGCTTTATTTTCCTGAGCGAATTTTCCAAACCAAAGCACCAATCGAAGTTTTCACTCAAATTTCTATCAAACAGAGTTTAGAGCAAGGTTCAGCTCGATCAGAACTCATAGGGCAAAAAGCAGTTTTTTTTCTCTGTAATTTTTCAAGATGGCACCACTGGAACATGGTTGCCCACAATTCAAAATGGCTTCTATCAAACCTGGTCCTACTTAATTCCAATGTATTCTGTAAATTCCAACTGCATCTGATTATTGGTTCGTGAGTTCCCGTGAACAGAAGCTTTTGATGCCTTAAATATAGGAAAATTGGGAAAGGGTTACCGTTCTTGTCCGAGAAGAAAATTCCAAAGTTTTCCCTTGACTGCTAAGACAAAGCATAAGATTCGTATACAAGTTGGTTTTCATTCGAAGAAACGGACATATTTTAGGAGATTCGATGGTTTTTCAGTATGTTTTCAGAATGTTTACACTTTCACTTTGCCGTAGCAACAGAGCTGCCAGCACGTTCATGAAAAACTCAGCAAGTGTGCAACTTAACAACACTTGTATGTCCTGTAAGTTTCATTATGATCTGACAATTAAATAAAAAGTTCTCACAATTCAAACATTTTCAAGTTTTCCCAATCTCATTTTAGGCGCCTAGTGCGCACATAGGGTTAAAATAATTCAAAAACATCATATTCAAATTTGGAACACCTTCAGAAATCAAAAGATAAACTTTATTTTTGCAACAGCTATTTTTTGACAGCAAACTAGGTATATATAAAATATCACCAAAATGGCCGCCGACACCAAAGGATTAAAGATTACCAATTTTTTGTGAGACTTGGCACTATTCTGCATATACATCAATGTATCCTGAAAATTTCAGTTCAATCGGATGGCGCATTCCTGAAAGTTTTTCACTGAAATTTTTTGATGATATATATATATAAATATATATATATATATATATATATATATATATATATATATATATATATATATATATATATATATATATATATATATATATATATATATATACACATATATATATATGTATATATATATATATATATGTATATATATATATATATATATATATATATATATATATATATATATATATATATATATATATATATATATATATATATATATATATATATATATATATATATATATATATATATATATATATATATATATATATATATATATAGAAATATATATAGAAATAATTTTTGGCCTAAGTGATTTTAATACTAATGTTCTTCTTCGAACATTAGTAATGAATGATTTCCAACTGCAAGTGGTCACATCAGTCAAGTACGCACTGTGTGCTGGTGTCTGATGAGAATCAGTGCATACTTTCGAAACCACTTTGTCAAATAAAATTTTCAATGTAAATAATTTTTTTTTCAATTTTAATCATCCCGCAAAAACCATTCCAATGTGATCCAGCTTTGGAAGCTTTTTCCGTAAAACTATCGAGTTCCCTGTATCAATATTTTTTTATTTCTCCACCAGAACAAGGTACAAAATCACATATAACATAACAAATTAACAAAAAATGGAAAAGTAAAGTTAAGTAAAAAGAAACACTAATGTTCGAAGAACAGTAGAAGAATCGTGCAGGTTTTGAGTGCATATTCCACCACGTGAGCTGCTTATTACGGCCAAACTGTTTCAAACGCCACGTTTTACTTTGGTCTCAAGAATGCATTATAACTCATATGGTGGAAGGTTTCAGATATTACCACTGGCATGAATTTCAACGTTTATGAGAGCAAAACACGGGTTAATTATATTCGTTATCAGTTGCTTATTTCAAAAAATTTTGAAAGCAGCATCTCATTTAGCATCAATGAAGAAAATGCTCAGCGCCTGCAGCACTGTAACTGAAGTTGGTGTTTGGAACTGCGATACGCAAAATTTGCAGAGCTTTGGGAATTGAAACATTGGTTATTTATTTTCATTGTAAATGTTTCCGGTATGAATACTAACTGTGAGCATTTATTGATACAAACGTAGCACAACCGACTCGTGCTGGCAACCTTCTGCCAGTATCAAAGCTAAGAATATATCACATCTGCTTCACGTTGTTTAATTACATTCGAAGTTATAGGAGCATAAAGAAATTAAGGGTTACTTGTAGCGAGTTTTTTCATATAATCGAAAACTTAATATTTGCTGTTTATTGTCACTACAATATCATTACCATTTGAAAATTCTACGATAAAACCGCTTAATAAAGATATTGCAATTAAACACAAAACCAACAATAGCTGGCAACCCTATCGTGGCTTTTCAACCTCATTTGGCCTGAATAATGTTTATAATAGGTTCCATTAATTTTATGAAATTCGTATTGATTTCATGACTGCACTGGAAGTTATAGGGCAAAAAGTTTTATTCTCCTGAGCGAATTTTCAAAACCAAAAACACAAAAATTACTATAGCTGGCAGCACAAATAAAATTTTTCAACCAACCAATTTTTCACCAAACAGAGATTAGAGTAAGGTTCAGCTACTGTGTGAATTTCATAAAAATCTGGTAACTTATTCACATTTCATAGGGCAAAAAGCAATTTTTTTCTTTGTAATTTTTCAAGATGGCACCCCTGGCACAGATTTGCCCATAATTCAAAATCGCTTCTATCAGATCTGGTCCTACTTAAGTCCAATGCATTCTGTAAATTTCAGTTGTATCTGATTATTGATTCGTGAGTTCTCGTGAACAAAAGTTTTTGATGCTAAATATATACGTTAACTGGGAAAGGGTTACCGTTCTTGTCCGACATGAAATTTCCAAAGTTTTACTTTGAAAGTGTAGATAAGGCATAAGATTTGTATACAGATTGGTTTTATTATAAGAAACGGACATTTTTAGGATATTCGATGGTTTGAATGTTTTCACTTCCAAATTTTTATTTATTCAAATTTAAGATACCAAAATTATCATAGCTGGCAGTTCCAATCGGATTTTTCAACCAAACTTCTACCAAACAAGGTTTAAAGTAAGATCCAGCAATTGTGTGAATTTCGTTAAAATCTAACGATTCGATCAGAATTTATAGGGCTAAAAGCAGTTATCTTTTTTAGTGATTTTTCAAGATGTGGCACCACTGGCACAGAATCGCCCGCATTTCAAAATCACTTCTATCAGACCTGTTCCTATTAAAGACAAATAAATTCTGCCAATTTTAATTAATTCTGCTTATCGGATCGTGAGTTTCCGTGAACAGAAGTTTTTGATGCTAAAAATATAGGGTAAATTCGGCAAGGGTTACCAGGCGTGCCGTTATACCATATCAAATTTTATTTTTTGTCTATGTAAACAAAGCACAAGATTTACATATGAATGGGCTTATTTTTGAAGAAGCAGCATTTTTTCAGAGAGGACGGATTGATGTGGAGGTTTTCTCTTTCAGTGCCTGTCCTAGCTACAAGGTTGCCAGCAGGCTCATGAAAAAGTCCACAAATCTACAACTAAATAATACCAAAATGTGATGAAAATTTCGTGATAATTGAATAGCTTTGTCAAAAGTTATCGCATTTTAAAAATTTTCAAGTTTTCCCGTTCTCTTTTTAGGCACCCAGCGCACACATGGGGTTAAAAAATTCCAAAACATTATCCGATTCACATGTAAAACACGTTCGAAATTATTTCGTCAACTTAATTTTTGCGAAAACTATTTGTGTACGAAATAATAGGTATATTAAAATATCACTTAAATGGCGCCCGGCGCCAAAATGTTAACATTAACTGACATTTAGTGAGACCTGGACCTATTCTGCATTATACACCAATGTATCCTGAAAGTTTCAGCTCAATCGGATGGCGCGTTCCTGAGATTATCTCACTGAAATTTTTTGATGATATATATATATATATATATATATATATATATATATATATATATATATATATATATATATATATATATATATATATATATAGATATATATATTATATATATATATATATATATATATATATAATATATATATATAGTATATATATATATTTATATTTATATATATATATAATATATATATATATATATATATATATATATATATATATATATAATATATATATATATATATATATATATATATATATATATATATATATATATATATGCATTTTTGAAATATGCATTTTTGGCCGAATCGATTTTAATACTAATGTTCTTCGAACATTAGTAAAAACATACTAGATAAATAGGTAACAAACAAAAGAAAAAGTAGCAAAATAGATTAATAAATAACAATCAAGAAATAAAACATTGACATGTAAGCTATAGTTTAGGGTCAAGCGAGTCATGCGTATGGACATGCACTAAAGGAGGATTTGAAGGATGATTTAGAAATCGTAGGGGAATATAAATTACTTATGAATATTAGGTGCGTTTTTTTGCTCCGCATGCAGTGCAGAGTACAACTATGCCGGAAAAACAACGATCTAGTATAAAACAGCAGGGCATTCGCTAAACCTGACATAGGTTGGTATATACACTGTGGTCCCACAAAACAGCTGAAAAAAAAGGGAGAAAAATAACGAGTGATACACTACCACAATCGATAGAAAATAGAAAAAAAACTAACAGAAAATTAATTCTTTTAACTTTCTACACATTATGAGGGCCTTTTCTAATTTCTTAACTACCAAAACATTCAACATAACCAAGAAAAACCGAAAGCCACCTCACAGAAAAAAATACAACTTCTCATGAGCTTTTCTTTTTTCTATCAGCACATTCTACACTTCAACACGTGAACTACAAATGACGCATAGAACTTCTGTACTAGTGAATTCACTGGTGTAGGAGTGTTGTTGTTTTCAATGCGTCTACTCTACTCTCCGCTGGATAGAGGAGCAAAATAAACGCGCCTATTATAAATTACTTATGAATTGAATTGAATATAATATAAATTACTTATGAATTGAATATTCTGCAGCGTCTATTTATTGGCTCATTAGCTGCATATATGGTCGAATGTAAATATTCTTTAAGGAAACGATTAGACCTGATGTTCCTCACATGGATATTATCAAATTTTACTATTCAAGTTTTCTGCATTAATAGCGCCTCTAATGACGTCGAATGTGAAGCAGGCCGGTGTCAACATTTTTCTGGATGCTAGTGTCGATAGGTTTTAAATTAATCAGTCGAAACTCATAGGGGGGTAGGCTATTAAAATCATAAAGTTTGTACATTTCTCTCAAGGCGAAAAGTAAAAATGGTTTTTGTATCGATTCGAGTCTGTCACTGTGGGTTTCCAGCTTATGCAAGCGTATTCGAGAAAAGGACATAGAAATGGAGTGTATAAGGTTCTTGTGACCCACAGACTACGAAATTCTTCGGCAAGTCTTTTGATGAAACCTAGCTATTTGTTCGCACGAGAAAGTACTTTATCAAAGTGTACGATGAAGCGGAGTTTCTCATCTAAGATAACACTGAGGTCAGCAAAGTTATCAACTCGAGTTAACATATTATTGCCGAGGAAGTACGCATGTGTGTGTGGCCATGCATTTCCTGGAAAAACTAATAACTTGGCTATTTATTAATGTTGAGAGAGCTTGTTCATATTGCACCACTGATCAAGTGAGTCAAGCTTGCGATTAGAGAAAGGAGGCATCCGATTTCGATTCAATAGTCTGATAAAGTTACAGATCGTCTGCATGGAGTAAATGAGGTATGTCTGCTAGGACGTCAGATAAGTCGGAAATAAATACATTAAAAAGAAGTGGGGCCAAGATGGCTTGGGGTACACCACTATTCTCTGCTTTGTTAAGCTTTAGAAACGACATACGTTGTATATGCTGATTTATAGACACGATGGGAACCATGATCACAGTTAAATAACCTTAACAAGTAAATTATATCGATGGATATAAGTCGGAGATGTTACATTTGTCACAACTAGCGTAAATAAAAATTAATGATTTCCAACTGCAAGTGGTCACATCAGTCAAGTTTGCACTGTGTGCTGGTGTCTGATGAGAATCAGTGCATACTTTAGAAACCACTTTGTCAAATAAAAAATTTTCAATGTAAATAAAAAATCTTCAATTTTAATCATTCAGCAAAAACAATTCCAATTTGATTCGGCTTCGAAGACTTATTCTGCAAACCGATCGAGTTTCTAAAATCAATATTTTACTGCTTTAATAAGCCTTAGAGACGATTAACGTTGTCTATGCTGATTTATAGACAAGAATGGAACCATGATCACCATTCAATAAACTTTATGAGCTTATTAGAAAAAATACCGATGTTAGTCCTGCTATTCAGGAAGAATAGAATGAAGCTGCTAAGCAATTTTAAGCAAAGTCTCATGAGCCTTATGGCACTAACATTAGAACAACCAGCGAAAATATAGTCCGCGACCCCTAAAAATTCTTTGATTTTTTTAATATGAAGCGAAAAACTACTGGCCATCCTTCGTCGATGTTTCTTAATAATATAACGTCTTCCTCTCCTAAAGAGATATGTGGCCTAATCCCTGATAGTTTCCGAAATAATTTCTAATGCACCAGATCCATCAAACTCACACCTTTCTTCCTCTGATTCAGCTTTAACAGCTTTTGTGAACCATTTAGAAATTTCCCGTGATGAAATACGTAAACCTATTTTGGATCTCAACTGCAACAAAGGTCCTGGGCCTGATCTTCTTCTCCAACCTTCTTGCGCAAGTGTGTAGAGCAGTTTTATAGGTCCCTTGCATATTTTGTTTAATAGATCACTTGTTTTCGGGAATTTGCATTTTCGCATGCCACACCATATTCCAGAATGGTAATCGACGCTGTATCGGTAATTATAGGGACATTGCCATTTTGTCTTCAATTCCGAAACTTTTCAAAAGGTTGTATACGATTAACTTTCTCCGCTTGTTGATTCCCGTTTGAACGAGCAACAACATGGCTTTAGAAAAGGTCGCTCAACTACCACGAATTTGACAAACCTAATCTCTGGTGTTCTATGCAAAATGGAAAAAGGATACCATATTGACGCAGTCTACACTGACTTCAGTAAGGCGTTTGACAGAGTTGAACATTCTTTTGAGTTCTCAAGCTTCAGAAATTCGGTATTGCCGGGACTTTGTTCGGCTGGCTGATCTCCTACCTTTGCAATCGAACACAATGTGTAAAATTTCAAGGGTTTTTATCGAAAAACGTTAGTGCTACCTCTGGTGTACTCCAAGGTAGCCATCTTGGCCCACTTCTCCAATCCAAGCCTGATTCACTTGATCAGTGGTGCAATATAAACAAGCTCTCTCTCAACGTTAATAAATGCCAAGTTATTGGATTTTCCAGGAAATGCATGGTCACACACAATACGTACTTTGCTCGGCAATAATATGCTAGCTCGAGTTGATAACATTGCTGACCTCGGTGTTATCTTAGATAAAAAACTCCGCTTCATCGTACACTTTGATAGAATACTTTCTCGTGCGAACAAGCAACTAGGTTTCATCAAAAGATGTGCCAAAGAATTTCGTAGCCTGTGGGTCAGAAGATTATTTTACACTTCACTTTCTAACTCTCGAATACGCTTGCATTAGCTGGAATCCCGCTTTTGAAACCCACAGTGACAGACTCGAATCAATACAAAAACAATTTTTACTTTTCGCCCTACTATACAGCTTTTATGTGGCAAATACATATTGGCTGAGGCCAGGCGACCTCGAAGTCAGGCAGAGTGAAACCAGCCAGTGACAGCAAAAGCCTGCGTATCCACATGTTGGCCGGGACTCGCAACTTCGCCCGCTGTCAATAGTAAGCTGATAATCAGCTATTTTGGGGCGGCTACAATATTCAAAACTGTAAGGCCGGTCGCGAACCTCAGCCGTAGCAGAAAATAACAGTTTCATTCGTTATGCGGCACCACGAAAATGGCAATAGAAGAAACAGACACCATAAATGGCAGATTTTTGCTTTCCAAAAGTAGGTCATTAGTAGCGAATAGTTGTAGCCTTTCGTAAAAAATTAAATTAAGCACAATATTGTACCGAATACCTAAAAGTAGCCACAGCTGGTGTGAAATTAGCATTCACTTCCGTCTCCGTCTATCACCAGCACGAAAATTTCATTAAACCTCCGTCCCACTTCCACCCATTGAAATCAAAAAGCAGTTGCACTGTAATATCTATATGAACTTTCAACATATTGTTTTGAGTTTTTAACTATTTTGAATCATATAAAACCCTTTCGCTTCGTAGTTGGCATAAAGCTTGCAAGTACAAAGTGTGAGGCAACAAATAACTTTTTCCTCTCAATTACATATAGTCAAATTAAAGCATCCGAATTATTAAAAAGTTATAATACAGCTGCCTGATTTCATCAATGATATCGAAATTATAGTCATTGTTGCATGGAAAAGGTTAAAACTATTGAAAGGTTTACACCATCACGCCTTTGAAAAAGTTTTTGCAGAAATAAAATCGCTGCTCATACCAATATTCCATGAAAAATATTTTCCTTCGCGCGCTCATTCAAAACGCAGACTGAGTTTGTGGCAGCTTCTGGGCCAACATGTGGACGGCATTTGCCGGGGCGTGACGAAATCCCTTTGACTCGTGCCCAGAAAACAAACTCCGATCGGAAGTCGCACGAGCGCCGGCGAGACATGTCAAAGTCGCTTGTCTGGACCGTTCACACACTCGGACTCGCCAGCTTTCGCCTGGGCTCGGCAGTATTTATTTGCCACATGATGATTTTAATAGCCTACTCCCTTATGAGTTTTGACTGGGTCATTTAAACCTTTCGACACTAGCATCCAGAAGAATGCTGACACCGGCCTGCTTCACATTCGATGTCATTAGAGACGATTTTAATGTAGAATTCCTGAATAGTAAAATTTTGATAAATATCCCTGTGAGGAACACCAGGTCCAATCATTTCCTTAAAGAATATTTACATTTGACCACATATGCAGCTAATGAGCCAATAAATAGACGCTGTAGAATATTCAACAGCATAAGTAATTTATATTCCCCTACGATTTCTGCCAAATCATCCTTCAAATCCTCCTTTTTGCATGCCATCCATACCCCTAAGCCTTAAGCTATGGCTTTTATGTCAATGTTTTATTTTTTGATTGTTATTTATTAATCTATTTGTTACTTTTTTAATTTGTTTGTTACTTATTTTACTTGTTTTTTTACTAATATTCGAAGAAGAACATTAGTATTAAAATCACTTTGACCAAAAATTCATATTTCTATATATATATATATATATATATATATATATATATATATATATATATATATATATATATATATATATATATATATATATATATATATATATATATATATATATATATATATATATATATATATATATATATATATATATATATATATATATATATATATATATATATATATATATATAGATATCTTCAAGAAATTTCAGTGAAAAAATCTCAGGAACGCACCATCCGATTGAACTGTCTCAGGATATATTGGTGTATATGCAGAATAGTGCTAGGTCTCACAACAAGTTAATAATCTTGAACGCTTTGGCGCCGACGGCCATTTTAGTATTTTAAATATACCTACCATTCTGTCAAAAAATAACTTTCGGAAAAATAAAGTTGATTTAATGAATTTTGAATGTGTTTTTAAATGTGAATTGGATAATGTTTTTGAAATTTTTAACCCTGTGTGTGCACTAGGCGCCTAAAATGAGATTGAAAAAAATTGAAAATTTTTGATTTGCGATATATTTTTAGTTAATTATTAGATCATTATCAAACTTAAAAGACATATTAATGTTAATAAGTTGCACACTCGCGTAGTTTTTCATAATTATGCTGGCAATCTGCAGCTACGGCAGGCACTGAAGTGAAAACATTCAACCAGCGAATCTCCCAAAAAATGTCCTTTTTTTACAGTAAAAACCAAACTGTATACAAATCTTATGCTTTATCTACACAGTCCAAAGTAAAACTTTGGAAATTTCATGTCGAACAAGAACGGTAGCCCTTTTCCAGCTAACCTATATTTTTAGCATCAAAAAGTTCTGTTCACGGGAACTCACGAACCAATAATCAGATACAGCTGAACTTTAACAGAATACATTGCGACCCTTGACAGTAGAGAGACAGGTTTGATAAAAGCGATTTTGAGTTGTGGGCAACTCTGTGCCAGTGGTGCCAACTTGAAAAATTACATTAAAAAAAACTGCTTTTTGCCTATGAATTCTCATTCAGTCACTAGATTTTCATGAAATTGACACAGTAACTGAACCTTACTTTACGCCATGTTTGGTAGAAATTTAATAGAAAAATTCTATTTTTGCTGCCAGCTATGAGAATTTTTGTGTCTTCGGTTTTGAAAGTTCGCTCAGGAAAATAAAGCTTTTTGCCCTATAACTTCCAGTGCAGTCATGCAATCAACACGAATTTCATACAATTAATTAAACTTTTTATCGACATTAATCAAGTTAATTTTGCAAATTAACAAAAACCAGCTATTGCTGGTTTTGGTTAATTTGCAATATTTTTATTTGGCGATTTTATCGTAAAATTTTCAAATGGTAATGATTTTGTAGTGACAATAAACAGCAAATATTAAGTTTTCGATTATTTGAAAAATTTTGCGGCTGGCAACCCTAAATTTCTTTATACTCCTTTAACTTTGATTGCAGTCATCGGATCGATACGAAATTCGCAGGGTAGGTTAATTTCAACGTGAAGCAGATGTGTTAAAAGACTGCCAGCATGAGTTGGTAGATGTGTTAAAAGGTTGCCAGCATGAGTCGGCAGCATACTGGCAAAAGGTTGCCAGCATGAGTCGGTAGTGCTGTTTTTGTATCAATAAATGCTTACAGTTAGTATTCATAGCGGAAACATTTACTATGAAAATAAATAACCAATGTGTCAATTCCTTAAGTTCTGCAAATTTTTCGGATCGCAGCCCCAAACACCAATTTCAGTTACAGTGGCTCAGGCACTGAGCGTTTTCTTCATTGATGTTATATGAGATGCTGCTTTCAAAATTTTGTGAAATAAGCAACTCAAAACGAATATAATTAACAAGTGTTTTGCGCTCATACACTTTGAAATTCATGCCAGTGGTAATATCTGAAACCTTTTCACCATATGAGTTATAATGCATTCTTGAGACCAAAATAAAACGTGGCGTTTGAAACAGTTTGGCTGTAATAAGCAGCTCGTGTGGTAGAATATGCACTCAAAACCTGCACGGTTCTTCTACTGTTCTTCGAACATTAGTGCTTCTAGCGGTTCAGGTGCGCTAGAGTTTTTTATTTTTTACTTTACTTTAATTTTTCATTTAATTTTAAATCTGATATTATATATGTGATTTAGGACTTTTGGTGAATTAATAAATAAATTTACAGGGGTAAAAAGCTGTTTGAGATCAAAAAAACGATAGATGTTTGCGACCGAAAAATTTATAGCATTGAGAAAATTCAAATATTAGTAACTTATTTGCATTGTATATGTTCGCGATACGAATCTTAATGTCAGCATTTATTGATAAAGAAGTATCAAAAAACGCCTCGCGCTGGCAGGCTTTCGCTGACCTCAAAACCAAAAATATATCACACTTGCTTTATAGTAAAATCAAGCAACTCTACGAATTTCGTTTTCCTCCTATGACTGGATTATATTATACAAAGAAATTCAAAGTTATCCGTCGCAAAAGTTTTCAAATTTTTGAAATTTTATTATATGTTTTTTAAAGTCACGAGAAAATCATTACCGTTGAAAATTTTACGATAAAATTGCTTAATAAAGATATTGCAAATAAATACAAAACCAACAATAGCTGGCAACTCTATAATGGTTTTTTTTACCAGATTCCTTCTGAAAAAAGTCTGTTATAAGTTCCATTTGACATATAAAATTTGTTTTGATTTCATGACTGCACTGGAAGGTACAGGACAAAAAACTTTATTGTCCTGACTGAATTTTCGAAACCCAAAACACCAAATTACCATAGTTGGCCACACCAACCGAGTTTTTAAATCAAACTTCTAACAAAAATGGCTTAGAGTAAAATTCAGCTACTGTGTCCATTTCATGAAAATCAAGAAGCTGATTCAGAGTTCATTGGGCAAAAAGCAGTTTTTTTTCTTTATAGATTTTTTTAAATGGCACCACTAGCAGAAAGTTGTCTGCATTCTAAAATTGCTTCTATCAGAACTGGTCCTACTTATATACAATACATTCTGTGACTTTCAGATGTATCTGATAAATGGGTCATGAGTTCTCGTGAACAGAAATTCTTGATGCTTAAAATAAAGGTTGATTGGAGGAGGGCTACAGTTCTTGTCCGATGTGAAATTTCAAAAGTTTCGCTTTGGTTGTGTAAACAAAGCAAACGATTTTTATATGAGTTGGTTTTCACTGCAAAAGACGAAAATTTTCCAGGGGAGTCACTGGTTTCAAGATATTATTAGACATCAGATACCATCAGATATCAGCGTGTAGTCTCAGTGAACATCTAAATTTAAGCTTCAACACAACGCTCAAGTTTTCCCCGACAAGACAACAATCAAAAACTCGTTCGCCCGTACCTTTGACTGATTCAACATTCCAGTCGCAATTCAAACATAGAGGCCTTAAGACGAATTAGTCGTTGATCAAGTTATTGCGGAAGGAGCTTTTGGAATAGCTAAATCGACTTTGATTCAAAATAACAGCGTGAAGCGATGGAAAGAGGAAATCGACGTTCAAAAATTGTGCAGCCGTCATACGTTCATCGATAAACAATAAGATTCTTGGCAGAACAGACGTAATTTGCCTATACTGCCTGGATACATACCGTGTGGCGAACTTTTCATTCAAATCCATTATTTGCCGTTCGATTTAGTTCGCCTGTACGTTATTGAAATTTCTTTGGTAATAGATTTTCTTCACAACGCCGAAATAATTGGTTGTGATGTCAAACCTGGAAATAATTTATTGACTTACGATTATCACATCAAACTCACCGACTTTTGACTAAGCAAGTGGTTAAAATTTGGCGACCGTACCAAGACAATGTGTGGAATGTTCCAATATATAGATTCGATTTAGTTTTATATAACACCTTTTATTTTACATTTTGGATAAGACAACAGTGATATAGTGTATGAAGTTTGTTTAGAAATTGCAGCACCCACATTTTCTAGTGGACTCTGCTAATAAGCTTGATGTTTTGTTTTAAAAAGGAAATGATTAATTTAAAGGAAATGATTAGTTTAAAAGGAAATGATTAGTTTAAACAATAATATGTGTGAATTAAACAAATAAAGCGTATTATTGTGTGTGTGTGTGCGATAGTTTTTCCTCGAAGTGTTGGCGTGCGGTATCGCACCTTAACGATGTTCGGTGTCGCGAGTGCTTCTTTCGCTTTCCTGTTTGTACATCCGCTATGTAAATGTGGTTACCTCCAGTGACCTAGTCCGGGATTAAAAAAAAAAATTGTTTCTTTCGATATGCGATCATAGTTATATTGCTGCGATGACGAACCTTCGGCAGGGTTCACGCGCAGCTATCATAACAACATATGTATAAACATAAAGAAATATGAATTTTTGGCCAAAATGATTTTAATACTAATGTTCTTCGGGCATTTGTAAAAACATTATTATAAACCTAATAGAAAACTCAAGCGCACCTGAAATGCTTGAAATACTAATATTCGATGGACAGTAGAAGAGTCGTGCAGATTTTGAATGCCTATTCTACCATACGTGCTCCATCTCATTTCGAGAGCAAAATCACTTTGATCTAAACAATGCATTTAAGCTCATAGGGTGGAAAAATTTCAGGAATTTCAAGATTTAGGAAAGCCAAACACTGCAAAACTTTAAAAGCAGCATAATATAACATAAACAAAGAAAATGCTTAGTGCTTGCAACACTTTACTAGCACTGTAGCTAAAAGTCTGCCACAATTGCCTCACGTCAAAGTAAAAAAACTCTATTGATTTTGATTTGATCTGATGATATCGTTGAAAGTGAAAGGGATAGAAAGATAATTAGGGGAAAAAACCAAAAATTTCTATAATTTAGAAAATTTAATCATTGATTATTTATTTTCAATGGCTAATGTTCGCGATATATATATATATAATGCTAACATTTATTGAAACGAAAATAGCAATAAACGCCTCGCGTTGCCATTTTTTTACTAGCAACAATCAGATACAGCTGAACTTTACAGAATACATTGGACTTTAGTAGGACCAGGTCTGATAAAAACGATTTTGAATTGTGGGCAACTCTGTGCCAGTGGTGCCATCTTGAAAAATTTCAAAGAAAACAACTGCTTTTTGCCCTATGAATTCTGATTCAGTGACCAAATTTTCATGAAATTGACACAGTAGCTGAACCTTACTCTAGGCCATCTTTAATAGAAACTTGGTTGAAAAATTCGATTGGTGCTGCCAGCTATGGAAATTTTTGTCTCTTGGGTTTTGAAAATTCGCTCAGGAAAATAAAGTTTTTTGCCCTATAACTTCCAGTGCAGTCATGCAATTTGGTTGCCAGCTATTGCTGGTTTTTGTTAATTTGCAATATCTTTATTTGGCGATTTTATCGTAAAATTTTCAAATGGTAATGATTTTGTAGTGACAATAAACAGCAAATATTAAGTTTTCGATTATTTGAAAAATTTTGCGGCTGGCAACCCTAAATTTCTTTATACTCCTTTAACTTTGAATGTAGTCATCGGATCGAGACGATCTTCGCAAGGTAGGTTAATTTCAACGTGAAGCAGATGTGTTAAAAGTTTGCCAGCATAAGTTGGTAGATGTGTTAAAAGGCTGGCAGCATACTGGCAAAAGGTTGCCAGCATGAGTCGGTAGTGCTGTTTTTGTATCAATAAATGCTTACAGTAAGTATTCATGCTTACAGTTAGTATTCAAATCACTTTGATCTAAACAATGCATTTAAGCTCATAGGGTGGAAAAATTTCAGGAATTTCAAGATTTAGGAAGGTCAAACACTGTAAAACTTTAAAAGCAGCATAATATAACATAAACAAAGAAAATGCTTAGTGCTTGCTACTCTTTACTAGCACTGTAGCTAAAAGTCTGCCACAACTGCCTCACGTCGAAGTCAAAACACTCTATCGATTTTGATTTGATCCGATGATATCGTTGAAAGTTAAAGGGGTAGGAAGATAATTAGGGGAAAAAAAAACAAAAATTTCTATAATTTAGAAAATTTAAACATTGATTATTTATTTTCATTGGCTAAGGTTCGAGATATATATACTTAATGCTAGCATTTATTGAAACGAAAATAGCAATAAACGCCTCGCATTGCCATTTTTTTACTAGCATTAAAGCCAATAATATATCACACCTGCTTCACATTAAAATTAACCTACTCTGCGAATTTCCAGTCGCGGGGTCTTCCCATCGCGGTGAAAAGTAGCTCGACTGGTACTTAGAGGCACGATAAACGGGCATCTTGACAATTAATGAGCAAACCACCATCTGTGCATGCTGACCACTGCGGGGAAGCTTCTCAAAAGGTTACTCAAGCCGCAGCTGTTGGCAGCAGTGAGATTTGTTGGTGATCTTTTTTGCAGGCAGCAAGGCTTCCGAAAAGGGCATTCAAAAATTGATGTCATTTCAGAGATTCGTGGGGCTGAAGCAAGAGCGGAAGTGGCATGCCGTCAAGCCAGACCGGTTGTCCTGCTGGTAACGCTGCATATTCAAAACGATTCAATTCGGCTAGGTGGACGGACATCCTCCGGGCCCTTGAGCAAACATTTTGTATACCTAGCTACTTGCTAGGCAGGATGCAGGACTAACTCAGGGACCGTCGGTTGCTCTACGACACCATCAGGTGCGGCACAGGATTCAATCATAGGACCTAACTTCTGGAAAATCATGTACACTTAATTGCTGTGCCTGGAAATGCCTGCGGATGTGTTTCTGGTTGGTTACGCTGATGACGTCACAGCGGTTATTACTTCCAGATCTACCGATGACATGTTGGGTTCATATCATCAGGGTATGTGACAGGGCTCTAGTTGTTGTCACTTCACTGAGTAGGTTAATGGCCAACGTCAGTGGATCCAGTGAGATGCGACCGAGGCTGTTGATGGCAACGACCAGTTCCATCTTGCTATATGGAGCCGGAATCTGGGGAGAGGTCTCCGAATTGAGAAGTTCCGGTAGCGCATTGCAAAATTCTTACGGAGGGGTAGCTTGCATATCACCTGAAGCTACCGCGCGGTCTCAGAAGAGATGATAATTTTGGTATCGAGAGTAATCCCGATCGACCGAATTGTGCCAGAATACAGGGAGGAGTACCTCTTTTACTCAGTGCTGGGTGGAACTGAAGTTCTGACGCACGCGCGTACTTTAAGCCTCCAACTTTGGCAATGACGCTGGAGTTAAAGTGATAAAGGACGCTGGACGGCTAAACTAATTGGTCTTAACGAGCCTTATCTTAGCTGGAGCCACAGAGAGGTAAACCTTTACATTTGCCAACTCTTGACAGGCCGCAGTAACTTCCGGAAATACCTGAACAGAATAGGCAAGGTGGTGACACCGTACGGCTAGTACTGTGTGACTGAGCTCGATGATGCTCGGCACACATTCTTTATGTGCATTTACTTCGAGGGTTTGAGGCGCACCATTGAGTCCGTAATCGGCATTGTAACGCCTGAAGTGATTGAGGATGCAACGAGGAGAGCTGACATCAAGTCTCAACATACATAAAGCAGGAGGAAGGTCACCTTACCAACCCATGAGCTGTGGTAGTTTCTGAAGTCCGAGATTACCGATGGGTGAGTCTTCGTGGGCTTGTAGATGGTAATTTTTTTCATAAGTCAGAACTCACATACCATCTTTTTTGTCCATTTTTTTGTCCATCTACACTAGGGGGGTAAAAAAAATGCACAAAGGTTTAAAAGTCAAAGCAGTCAGATATTTTTTTAATGCTTGCCATTTAGCAACAGAACTAGACAAATAAACAAAACGTCTTTCCAAAGTATCCAAAAATTCAACTGCGTCAAAAGAACTGTTAGGTTGTATCATCACAAGGTACGATTGACTTTATAGAAGGAGAAAAAAGCTATTTGAAACTTCAGTAGGGATTTAAAAACTGCTGGTAGGATGCCAGAACTTGTACTATCCGCTTCGTGTCATCTACATGGCGAATGGCTACAAGGTTGATGGTATATTTTAATAAACTATTTAAACATCTAGAAATGTAATTTTGCCTGAAACATCGCCGAGTACAATTCAACGGCCCCGTGAATTCGTATCAGAAACAACGGGCTCTGGAAGTTGAAAACTTGCTCAACCTAAATTTCAATCGTCCAGATAGTTTCAATCGTCCAGTGGTGAAAACGCGCATGTCCAGTTAGTTTCCCAGCTTCTTTTCTGTAGACAAACATTCCTTGGATAACGAATACTCGCTCAGTCAAGTTTCGAGACATGAGTCAACATTGCAACGTGTTCAACCAGTAGCTAAGCCCCAATCGGGCAAAACAAATAAACCAAACAGAGCAGCTACTCCAATCAGTTGCCCTGCATACAGTTTTTGGGCAACAACAGCGGCGATTTTAAGATATCCTTCTGCGTCACATATTTATGCAAAATTGCTATAATTTGGATCAGCCAACTGCAGCTGGTTTGAATCACAATTATTACAGTCGTCCACTGTTAAACCAATCGCAAATTAAATTTCAAAACTGGTAGAGTCTCTAAAATTCTTATCAAACAATCCCTCAGTATTAATATCAGCTTAAACAGCAGCCGCAGCAACAACTGTGACAAAACTCTCCTTTACTCAATCAACTTAATAGTACTTTAACTACAAATAGTTTGATCAAAGTAATACAAGTAAATTACATCAAAATCACAAATCTCAGGAAAATGCGTAAAAAAAATGATTTTAATTGATTTGAATCGGAGCGTTAAAACAAATGATATGAATCGACAAATGCCACTTAACAATTTCTTTTGTCTGATAGGCAACAACTTGTTTTCAACGCAAATATATCCCAGCAACAATTTCTGTTGCTCACAATGCACCACCTAGTTACGAAACAAATGTAACCCAGCAACAATTTGATATGTCCGATATGCAGAGAAAAAAACCGTTTTTGAGTTTCGCGCGAGTGGCACAACAAGAAGGGATATGCTTGGTTCACGTGCGGTGTGATCTAAGACCAAAAATCAAGCGGGGAAGTGAAAATGCCGGTAGAGAGAAACGGGATGAAAGCGTTTGGCTGGATGAAGAGCCTGAGTTGCGTGAGGACGGTCAATTGGAGATAGAATCTTGGAAGCGAGTGATAAAGAGAAGTCTGGAGGAAATGTGGGGACAATTTATTTATTTATTTATTTATTTTACCAATCAAGGCGAACATGTATAAAAGAAGAATAAAATAAAATAGTACATGCATAAAATTACGAAACAAAATATAAATAAAACAAACTATAAATAAATACAAGACTAATAAATAGTGCATAAATAAAATTATTAATAAACAAACAACAAATAAAGTAATAAATAAATCACAGACGACAAATAAATGACTAACAAATTAAATATCAAATTTAAATTTGAAATGAATATACAATTCATATATGTTAGTATGGTGGGGGTGGGAGAGATTATAAAGAGAGAGCCTTGATGATATTTTTAAACGTTGATTTGGAGATCGTGTGGGAAAAGTTCTCGGTCATGCTATTGAATAGCCTGCAGCACCTATTTATTGGCTCGTTTGCTGCATATGTTGTGTTGTGGTGGTATTCAATAAGCAATCGTCAGGATGTAGTGACTCTCAAGGGCTGATTGAGCACAAACTTTTTCTCAAGTAGACGACATTAACCAGGTCTCTGATGACATCGAAGCTGAAGCAGGCAGATAACATTAATCTTCTCGACGCAAGGGGTAACAAATTAATACATTTAAGGCGATATTCGTATGATGGTAGATTAGTGAAATCATATGGGTTGACAAGATCTCACAGAGCGAACAGTACAAACTGCTTCTGAACAGACTCAAATCTTTGGCTCTGAATTTCGAAAGCCGGGTTCCAGATAGTGCACGCATATTCAAGAAGAGGACGCACGAGTAGAATATATAAGGATTTAGTAACCCAAAGATTCTTAAACTCTTTGGCCCGACGCTTAATGAAACCAAGTTTTTTACTTGCTCGGGAAAGCACTCTATCGTAATGTAGATTGAAGCGGAGCTTTTCATCCAGGGTGACACCGAGATCTAATATGTTGTCAACCCTGCTGAGTGACGTGTTGCTGAGGCGGTAAGTGTAATGAACGCGTGCTGTTTTGCGAGAGAAGCTAATTGCGCGGCATTTGGCAATGTTAAGAGGCAGCTTCTTCGCGGAGCACCAATGGTCTAGAGAGTTCAGTTTAGACTAAAAAAAGGTAGCGTCAGATGGTGTCCTGATGACATGGTAGACTTTGAGATAATCCGCATATTGTAAATGAGGAACATCAGATAAAACCTACGACATGTCAGTTATAAAACTATTAAAAAGAAGAGGGCCAAGATGACTTCCTTGAGGTACACCGGATTTAACGTCGACTTTCTTAGAAATAAGACCTTGGAATTTCACGAATTGCAAGCGGTCGTGGAGGTAGGATCCAAGCCACTTTAATCGAGATCCTCCGATTCCGAATCGTTTCAGCTTGAGGATCAAAATGGAGTGGTCAACTCGGTCGAATGCGTTGCTGAAGTCTGTATAAACTGCGTCAATTTGATCACCTTTTCCCATTTTACACAAAACATCAGAAACAAGCACCATAAGATTAGTTGTAGTAGAACGATTTTTTCTAAATCCATGCTGCTACTCGTTGAGTCAAGCGTCGATCAGAGGAGAAAGTTTACAGTAGAAGATTTTTTCAAAAAGTTTGGGAATAGCAGATAAAATGGCGATGGCTCTATAATTTTGACTAAAACGTCTTTCGCCACTTTTATAAATTGGTGAAATATAAGAAGATTTCCATTTCGAAGGAAATAGTCCAGAGGAGAGAGAATTATTGAATATAGTATGAAGGGGTGAGATCACACTTGATCAGAAAAGTAGGAGGGAGGAGATTAGGTCCAGGGACCTTGTTACAGTCAAGCTCCATAATGGCAGTAAATATTTCATTCCTATATGATCATATCCTCAGCGAAAATTGTTTGAGGTGCACCCAGGAATTGATACAATGTTGGGATGCTAACTGAAACAAAAACTTCTTGAAAATGGTCAGCAAAGAAGTTGCAGATCTCCTGAGGAGAAGAAGACAACATTGAATTTTCAGTGGACATTGAAGAGGGGTAGCCGCTTGTTTTCCGCTTCATATTAAAAATCAAAAAAAATTTTGGGGTCGCAGATAATATTTTCCCCAGTAGTTCTAATATATCTGTCATACGCTTCGTGAGACTAAGTAGAGAATCCATGAGTAATTAACTCGTATTCTTCTTTAATACGACGGCTAATGTTGACTTGATTTTTCATTCGCTTGTAAAGTTTGTTTCTGTGATTTCTCAGACGTCTAAGAGTCTTGTCAAGCCAATGTTCAGACAGTTTATTTTTTTTCCTTATCTTGGGTACAAATTTATTGACCGCGTCAAAAACTATTCTATAAAACATGGCTACATCATCATCAAGGGAATGGCACATTAACACATTTGTCCAATCAACATTGTCAAGAAAATTGTGAATGCTATCATAATCAGCATTGTGGAAATTGTATACAATCGTATTATTGTATGTACTTAACATGTTCCAATCTGTAGTGGAAAGTTCGACTGTAAGAGCGGAATGGTGAAGACTATTAGAAAGGAGATTCTCTGGGTCATTTGTTGGACTAACCACTACATCGTCATCAATATTTGTAAAGATTAAATCTAACCAATTACCATTTTGGTTGGGGCTCGGAGCAACCTGCTGCAAATCATGGCCATACAACGTACTCACAAGGTTAAAGTCAGAAGACTCAAGTAGGTTTACTGGTATTTAAACATTGTCAGACTTATCACAAACAAAACGCAAATTCGGGCGATTGAAATCACCCAAGAATATAACTTTATCCTCAGCACTACGAGAAGTTATAAAAGAAGATATTTGCTCACATATATAATTGTACACTGATTCGTCAGATCTCAGTGGGACGTAAAATAAACCAATATAAATCAAAGTTTTGTCAATTAAAACGCGGATCAATATATGCTGGAACAATTTGTGCGAGGCAGAGTTTATCAGTTCACTTGAGTGAGTGTTTTTAACTGCAAGCAAGACACCATTACCTCTTGTTTGACCAGCGGAAACATAGTCTCGGTTATTTTTAAAGATTGTCCAGGTACTGTCAAGGATCTCTCCATTAATATGCGAGTCATTTGACCAAGTTTCAGTGAAAGCAAGCACGTTGAAATGGCAAGATTTGGTGTCAAGAAAGAGTTTATTTATTTAACCCCTCATACCACCGCAATTTTGGTAAAAAATTCTGGGGCTTTTGATTGAGGATATCTTGTTAGGAGCGATACCCGAAACGTAAAGAATAAGAATAAGCAGAAGTCGTAGCAAAAGCAGTTTCAAAAGTTGATGGTCTACTGGATGAATCTGAAATACGAGTTACGATTGAGTCGGAACATTCCTTACGGGGATGAGAAGACAGATGGAGAGGAG
>OX376372.1:143092523-143132861 GCA_947369275.1 Nemotelus nigrinus
AAATCCCGATTTGCACAAGAACGGCAGCCCATCACCAAATTACCTCTATTTTCAGCACTCTAAAGTTCTGTTCATGAGAACTGACGACCGGATTATCTGATCAAAACGAAACTTACAGGACATATTGGTATTACTTAGAACTGAGCCTTATAGAAGTGATTTTGAAATGCGGGCAGCCCTGTGGCGGTGGTTCTATCTTGAAAAATCACTGAGAAAAAAAAACAGCTTTTTAACCTATAACTTCCGACTCAGCCATCACATTAAAAAAAATTCACACAATATTTGAATCTTACTCTAAATAACATTTGGTGAAGATTTGGCTGAAAATTTAGAATAGAGTTGCCAGCTATGGTGATTTTTGTCTCCTGAATCTTGCAAATTGACTCAGCAAAATAAAGCTTTTTTCCCTATAACTTCTGGTCCAGTCATGAAATCAAACGGAGTCCATGCAGTAAATGGACCTTACAGTGAACCACATGTCGTAAGAGTTTCGTTCAAAAATCATGAAAGGGCTGCCAGCTATGATAATTTTGTAATTTTTTTGTAATTTTTTTAACTAAGCGATTTCTTTACTAAGCGATTTACTAAGCGATCTGCAAATGGGAATGATATTGCAATGAAAATTAGCAACAAATATTAACGTTTTAAAAATTTAAAATGTTTTGAGGGTGGTTACCCTAAAATTCTTTTCACCCCTATAGCTTCCAGCGAAATAATTCAATCGAAACGAAATTTACTGGTTGAATTTAACTTAATGTGAAGTAGATTTGGTATATTTTTTGCTTTGTTGCTAACCCAGGGTAGCCAGAATAAGTAGATATTTTATAACATTCCGCCCACCAAGAACAAGCGTTCTTAAGATGCACATTCTGATGACTCCGGTAGCTGAGCTTGGAGCTCTGATGTGGGCTTCCAGTTGACCTTTCTTGGCTGATTCGGTTGTATGATTTTCAGGGTCTAGGACCGGTTATATCTGAACCGGAAAAAAGCCAAAAGCTATGGCTATACTAATGATGATGCTGAAGGCTGGCATTCCATGGTGTTTGATAATAGTTTTCCATTCGAAGCTATCGAGTTCCTTGTTGATGGCTGCTGCCTCATGTATATAGTTGGAATATATTTCACTTGACCGGATCATAGTCACATTGAATACACTTGGGGGAGTTTTGATATGTTAAAGTTGACATCCTGCTGTTTAAACCATACCTTCATAGGTGAACCTTGCTTTCGTAGGTCGGGCATTAGCGTGAATTCGGGTGTGTGGAGACTGCATTCTTTTGACAATTTGGTGATCGTAGTCGTGTTAACAATTAGTTCTTCACGCTCGAGTTCACAAGATGAGTACATCGCAATGGGAGTCGGAGTGGTCACAATCCAAGTATTATGATCGTACAACTGTTTCCGAATCACCTTAGCAATTTCGACTGTCTGGTACGGGCACGTTTTCCCTTGACACAGATTATAAACTTCTTTTACAATGCATTTGGGGTTTTTGCCAAAAGTCGTACATGGTGCTCGAGTATATGATGAAGTTGTTCTCGTTATTGCTCTCATTATTGGAACTTTCACAACTAGCATGTTTGACGGAAGTATTCCCTCAACTTGATTGATTAACTTTGCGAGTTCCGAGGATGATAGGCAATCTAAAAGTCCTAATCTAGTGTACATGGCATTAAGAATGGCTTCATACTTTTCGTGTAGTTCATCTACGAAGCTCTTTGCTAATTGATAGCTGCTCAGAAATTGAATCTTTATCAAGTTGTTGTCAATGGCAACAAGTCGATTCTGAAGATTTTCAGTTTCATTGAATCGCACTTTTACCTGGTTTACAATTCTGTTAAACTGCTGCTCAAGTTTTGTGTTTGTTTCGTTCATGGTGTGCAATGCCTTTAACAATAATTTTTCTTGCTGTTGGGTAGTCCCGATTATTTGTTTCTGGTTCGTAGCTAAATTTTCAATGTCCTTGTAAGCCTCGTCACTAACGCCGAAGAGAGACGTAAGCACTTTTCCAAGTATTATATATATATATATATATATATATATATATATATATATATATATATATATATATATATATATATATATATATATATATATATATATATATATATATATACATATATATATATATATATATATATATATATATATATATATATATATATATATATATATATATATATATATATATATATATATATATATATATATATATATATATATATATATATATAAATATATATATATATATATATATATATATATATATATATATATATATATATAGTCGCTGTAAAATCAAACCGGCATATCTGCAAAATTCATATTTTTCACCAGAGCGCTTTAAAGTTTTCGCGTGTGGGCTGTTTCCTCGTAAATGCATACCGACACAGCACCATTAGACGGATTTTTATTCAACTATACGATATGCCGGTGAGACATCAAAATAGATGGGAAAAAGAGGAATTTTTTGATACCATAAACTAAAAAACTCAATTTTCGCAGATCTGCCGGTTTGACTTAACAGCGATGATATATATAAATTTTAACGTTTGCATTTTCTTCGTTTATCGATTCGGCAAGATGTGAACGCAGTTCTAAGCAATGCACTTCACTGGTCAAAGCTGCTTGATCTTTGCACAATTTTGTCATCCCGTTATTTACAAAGTCAAGTTTTTCCTTATCTCGGCCAACTTGATCCCAAGAGGTTTGCAGGTCTATTCTTAAAGTCCCATGTTGCATTTGAACAAGACCAATCTGCTCGATTTATAGACCACTTGATACCTTAGCGGTTGAAATTCTGCATATTGCTGACGGAGTGCAGCAAAATAGGGCACATAAAGCATAAAATATCGACAAAAACTTCATTCCTCTGGCATGCCTGGGTTGTAATCCGTTGGCTGGGGCTTGATCGTTTGGTGGCTCTTGACTAGCTGTTGAACCAATAACTGTCTGTTTCTCTTCTGTTGTCTCTTTTGCTTCTAGAATAGGTAGCGCGCATAGCTTTGTTATGGGTATTTTCATTAAAAAACCATTCATCTTCACTGTAACTACTCGAACTAAGTTGTCTTTTCCGGGATGTATATCAAACATGCGTGCAAGAGGCCATTTTGTAGGCGGAAGATTCTCATTTTTCACCATTACTAATTGGCCTTTATTGAAATTTTGTTGCACTGTTAGCCATTTTGGTCGTACTTGTAGTCTTTGCAGATACTCTGCTTGCCACCGTTTCCAAAAATCGTGAACTAAAGTACGAAGTATTTCCCACTTCTGATATAGATTCTGCTCGTATGGTTCAGGTTTAGGTACAGCAAACATTAATCGTCCAATAATGAAGTGTCCTGGTGTCAATGGTTCCATACGTTAGAATCGTTGCTTAGTGGAGTGAGTGGCCGACTATTTAGACAAGCTTTGATTTGAGCTAAAATCGTATACATTTCTTCAACGTTCAATAAATGCTCCCCAATGGCTTTGACTAAATGCCGTTTTACGGACTTTACCCCTGCCTCCCAGAGGCCCCAAAGTGTGAACTGCTAGGAGGTATAAAGCTCCAGATAATTTGATAGCCAGTTAAAAGTGATTGAACCTCGCTTGTCATTTTTTGAAATTTTTTTTAAATTCTCTGTCCGCTCCTACAAAGTTCGTTTCATTATCAGTGAAAAGTTGGTTGCACTATCCTCGCTTTGCTGTGAATCTTTTGATTACTGCAATGCAAGCTTTAGATTTTAGGTCACTCACGAGCTCAAGATGCATGGCTTTGGTCGCAAGGCATATGAATATAGCCAAATATGCTTGAATGAAAATAGCCAAATGAATGATTTCCAACTGCAAGTGGTCACACCAGTCAAGTATGCACTGTGTGCTGGTGTCTGATGAGAATCAGTGCATGCTTTCGAAACCACTTTGTCAAATAAAGTTTTCAGGATAAATAAAAATTTTTCAATTTTAATCATCCCGCAAAAACAATTCCAATTTGATTCTGCTTTCGGAGGCTTATTCCGCGAAATGATCGAGTTTCCCGTATCAATTCTTCTCTGCTAGATAAGCTTTAGAGACGATATACGTTGTCTATGCTGATTTATAGACAAAAAGGGAACTGTCATCACAAATCAATAACCTTTATGAGTAAATTATTTCCATGGATATAAGTCGGAGATGTTAAAATTTGTCACAACCAGCGTAAATAACAATTAATGATTTCCAACTGCAAGTGGTCACACCAGTCAAGTATGCACTGTGTGCTGGTGTCTGATGAGAATCAGTGCATGCTTTCGACACCACTTTGTGAAATAAAATTTTCAAGATAAATAAAAATTTTTCAATTTTAATCAACCCGCAAAATCAATTCCAATATGCTTTTATACTTTTTGCTCCCCGTCCGCTTGACCATTTTGTTCGTACTGGACCAGCAAATTCTAGCCCAGTATTGCGAAATGCATGACTAGGTGTAACGCGTTCTTGTGGTAGTGTTCCCATAAGTTGAGCTTGGGTTTTCGCGGTTGTTCTGAAGCAGGGTTTACATCTGTGCATTATTGACATGACCAGATTTTGCATATTTATAATCCAGTATTCGAGTTGAATTGTTGTCATTGTTAGTTGTAATCCTCCATGCTGGGTGTTAGTATGAACGTCTTGCACAATCAATCTTGCTAAGTGGTAATGTGGGTGGATCATCACGGGGTGTTTTGAGGACTGCTTCAATTTTAATTTTTGAAGTCTTCCGCCCACCCTGATCACTCCCTCTGTGTCCACGTAGGGATTCAATTGCAGCCAATTTGATTTCTTTAGAAGCAGTTTTTGGTTCGCCAAGCACTTTATTTCTTCCGAAAAATATTTTCTTTGCGACAGCTTAATGTAAATTGTTTTTGCCTTGCGGATTTCATCGACCGTCAAGCATTTTTTGTCTTGCCTTTGAATAACTCTTCTGCATCGAGCGACAACATTCAGAAGTCGTTGGAGAGATGAAAATCTCTGAATAATATCATAATTATCTTCGCTGTCATTGCTATTTGTTGTAAGTAGCCGGGATCCAATGGGTTTGCTTGAGTTTTTTGTGCTACTTGATGGAGCATTATACTCCTCCATCTCAGGATCGTCTTCAGGCATGCATATTAGGACATTTGCCTCTAGCGGTAACGTTTGGTTTCCTGTTTTCTCGTGATGCATGGTAAAGTTGATATGGTGTGCCCGAATCATCACAGCACCGTTCCACCAAATGTCATGATTTTCCAATTGTGATGGTGTAATGCCTCTTGTTGCACAATCTGCAGCATTATCTGCCGAGTTTATGTGATGCCATTGCTCTACATTTGAAGACGCTTGTATTTGCCTCCCCCTATTGGCAACGTACATTTCCCACTATGATGGATGTTTATTTATCCATGCCAGCACGTCTGTCGAATCAGTCCAAAAGTGTATGCGAGTATCATCACTAGGCTTGATTGCTGTTCTGACCTGGTTCATCAGTTTCGTTAGTAGTACTGCACTAGAAAGTTCCAGGCGTGGTATTGTTTGGATTTGTACTGGAGCCGCTTTGGTTTTTGCAATGAGCAAACGAACTATAGGTTGTTCATTTGTTGTGCAGACCCTTACATACACTGCTGCTGCCATTGCTAGTTTGGATGCATCACAAAATAAATGCAACTCAATATTCTCAAGAGGTTTGTTGCCCACCCAGCGAGAGATTCTTATGTTTAGCAGATTACGCATGGAGTTTTTGTAGCTTATCCATTCGGACTGGATTGTATTAGAATACGTGTCATCCCAAGCCAGTTTTTCAATCCACAGCTTTTGTATCATAATTTTTCCCGTAATTATAACTGGCTGTATCCAGCCGAGTGGGTCGAATAGTTTGGACACTTGAGATACAATTAATCTTTTAGTAATCATGTCCTTTTGGCACATGTTTTCTGTAAAAGAAAACCTAAAATCATCTTGTGATGGATTCCAGTGGAGGCCAAGTGTTTTTGTTGTTTCTGGCGTATGAAATTAAACTAACGCTTGTCTATGATTCAACGAATGTCTCATGTGTTCCTGAACTAATTTACTACTAGAATTCAATTTTCGGAGCTGAAATCCACCGGTTGCTAGAAGTTTCGAAAGCCCTTCTTGCAATTCAATTGCTTCAAACTCTGAATACGTTCCTGTTATTAAGTTGTCGACATAAAAAATAGTACCATAAAAAAGTATTACCATTAAGATCATTACGTAGGTACTAAACAGCATCGAAAAATCTTGCCTGCTCATCGTCTGCCAATCGATTAAGAGTGCGAATTGCTTGAAATGGCGCACTCGCTGTTCCGAAGGTTACCGTTTTTAACCTATAATGGTGAACTATATCCTTTTGGTTGGTCTCCACACGTTTCGTTGATAATTTCTATCCTTCGGATGGACAACAATTTGTCTATATATCTTTTTGATATCGGCTATAATAGCCACTGGATATAACCTCCACCACAGTAGTATGTCAGCAAGCTTATCTTGAATGGTTGGCCCTACCAACAGCAGATCATTAAGCGAATGCCCGGATGCAGTTTTTGCTGATGCAATGAATACAACACGTACCTTGGTTGAGGAACTGGAATCTTTCACCACACAATGGTGTGGCATATAGTAGCCTGGACTTTCTCTTGGTGGTGAGATTTCTTACATTTGATTTAAATCGAGGTATTCCTGTAAGCACTTGTATTCTTCATACAGCTGATCATTCTGCAGAAGTCTGCGCTCCATCGCTCCATATTTAACAATTGCTTCACCCATGGGCGATCGCATCAATCGCGCGGACTCCAGCATCCATTATTACTGCGATAAATGTCGGAAGTTCTCCATTTCAACCTACGTTGAGAAACTCAGGGCCAATCTTCGAAACTTTGCTGCGCTCGAGGCTTCCTTCTACGTTCTTAATAAGCAGCTTGAGGATTCCCGCAAGGAGACCAAAAAGCTCCTTAGATTCACGTTAACAAAGCGTCTAGCTATATCTAGTTCGCAAGATTCGCTGAACGTCTGTGAAGCGACTACGATTTGGTCTCCCGCTTCACCTGTTTCTCTTGAAATTCCTCAACCGGCTGGAAATTGCACTCGCAGCCAAAAGCAATTGCATTTAACTCAGGCTCAGCTGCTGCAGCTTAACACTCAAGCTCTGCCAGTTCTTACATCGGCTGAATCGGTACCACCAGTGGATTCTCGTCAAATGAATTCTCCGAGCTCACAGGTGCAAACTTATCCATCTTCCAAGCCTCCAGCTCAACGAAAACGTGTTTCAATAGTCCTACAAAGTGATATTTCCGCTAGAGATGCTAAAGCCGTTTTAATTGCTTCATCTTCCGACTTTTTGTTATCGGATCATGCACCGACTGAAGTTCAACCTGGATCTTCAACAGGTCTTCCTCAGCCTTGTCAGCCAGCTCGTACTCTACCACGCCTGGTTATTGCTTCGCCACCTTAGCATGTATTTGTATCGCGTTTCGCATACAATTCTTCAGCAGAAGCAATCATGGATTACACCACTACCAAACGTGGCTACTCATCACCTCTGCTAATCTACAAAAAGCTGACACCTCATAACCTGCAAAATCAGGAAATCTCTTCGTTTAAAATAACGGTAGCTGCTGGCACTGATTTTCTACTTCACAAAGGTTTTTGGCCATCTGGAGTACTGTTTAAGGAATTCACCAGGAGACCTCGTAAAAATTTTCTTACTTTGAACATATCCAAATGTCATCATATGTCATATACGTTTAAAATGTCACCCGTAATATATTCCTACACACTGTACGGATCTTTCATTAGGCTGTTGATAATTTTAAGGATCTTGGTGTGTACTTTAATTCAAAGCTCAGATTTGACTTACACATTGCCTATATAACCGCCAAGGCTTCTCGTGTGTCCGGTTTCATTCTTAGATGCTCTTCTTCGTTTACTAGCATCGCTATTTCTTTCCATCTGTTTTCTCCACTTGTTCTTAGCATTCTAGAGTATTGTTGTCAAGTGTGGTCTCCCCGTCATAAATATCTCAACGAGGCAGTGGAATACGTTCAGCGTTCTCGCTCCCTGTTGTTAAAATTCAATATCCGTTACTGTGGGTATAGTGATTGTCTATCCTTATTCCAAATTCCTTCACTAGATTCTCGACGAGTGTTCCTTGACGAGTGCTTGCTTTTCAAGCTACTCCATTGCCCTATGGTCTCCGATCCTGGTCGTATGCTGTGTATGCGGAACGTCAATCGATCGGATCGATTTCAATTAATGTTCTCTCTTCCCTTCGTGCGATCTGATGTTTATTTTAACTCACCGCTAGTGCGTATCCCCAGCAAGCAAAACGATCTTCAGCTTGGTCCTTTTCCGCTAACGTTTGCACAATTTAAATCACAAATTAAAAATTTAATTCCTAAAGTTCCTTATAATGTTTGATTTTCTTTTAAATTTTTTTTAACCGTTTCGCACTTTTTTTCATATTAACTTGCATATTGGCATTTGTTAACAATTTCGTAGCAAGGACCAGGGCGAATCGCCAAGATCTGTGTTGGGGTGTGACTAGCACTTGAACTAGCACACCAATCAAAAACCTGAAATGAATGTTCAAATTTAATAATTGCGTAGCAAGGACCAGGGCGAATCACCAAGATCTGTGTTGAGGTGTGACTAGCACTTGAACCAGCGCACCACTCAAAAACCTGAAATGAATGATCGGAATGAAAGGCTCAACGCTTGAACGCCAACTGATTTATTTTCCTATTCTAACATTCTTATATACGAATTACAAGTTGAAAAAAATTTACAAATTGCATATATAAATTACAAGTTAACAAAAATGTTGCTGAGGCAGCGTCCCACGAATTCACATGCGATTCGTGGATACAGTCGACTCATAGTTACATTCGAATCATATTTTCTGCAAATACGGAATGTTCATGGGAATGAAATCAAAGTCGTCAAAACAAACTGCTGACTGTATCCACGTTGCATGTGCATTCGATGTAGACGATGTCTAGTGGTGTCGGATGGTCCTCCGTCAGACGACGGAATTTGTTGATGTTCATTAACGTTGCATGTGCATTCGATGTAGATGATGTCTAGAGGTGTCGGATGGTCCTCCGTCAGACGACGGAATTTAATGATGTTCATTAACATTCTCCCCCCCCCCGTTGAATGGATATTCAACAGGCAGTTATACGTTAACGCTAAAGTCCGACGCCTAGTGCTCTCTGGGAGCTGGGGTTGGCCTTCGCTTGCTAGTCCACTTCGGCCTTCGTAGCATGAGATACGCGATGATCATGACCCCAATAGCCAGGGCAGTGTAGCTGATGCTAAAATGGTGAACGCTCTCCTGCTGATAATTGTCAGGAAAGTCAAGAATCTTTTGGTGTTTTAATGAGTCTTGAATTTCAGTTAGTTGCTGTAGCTTCGCTCGGTACTCCCGATGATCCAACGGTGCAATCGACCTAAATTGTTGCGTGTCGACAGGTGTTTGTACGGTTCCAAGACTCGAGTACGATGATGATCGATTACTTGAGAATATTTGATGTCCCTGAATGCTGGTGGTGCTCTTGTTGCACAATCTGCAGCATTATCTGCCGAGTTTATGTGATGCCATTGCTCTACATTTGAAGACGCTTGTATTTGCCTCCCCCTATTGGCAACGTACATTTCCCACTATGATGGATGTTTATTTATCCATGCCAGCACGTCTGTCGAATCAGTCCAAAAGTGTATGCGAGTATCATCACTAGGCTTGATTGCTGTTCTGACCTGGTTCATCAGTTTCGTTAGTAGTACTGCACTAGAAAGTTCCAGGCGTGGTATTGTTTGGATTTGTACTGGAGCCGCTTTGGTTTTTGCAATGAGCAAACGAACTATAGGTTGTTCATTTGTTGTGCAGACCCTTACATACACTGCTGCTGCCATTGCTAGTTTGGATGCATCACAAAATAAATGCAACTCAATATTCTCAAGAGGTTTGTTGCCCACCCAGCGAGAGATTCTTATGTTTAGCAGATTACGCATGGAGTTTTTGTAGCTTATCCATTCGGACTGGATTGTATTAGAATACGTGTCATCCCAAGCCAGTTTTTCAATCCACAGCTTTTGTATCATAATTTTTCCCGTAATTATAACTGGCTGTATCCAGCCGAGTGGGTCGAATAGTTTGGACACTTGAGATACAATTAATCTTTTAGTAATCATGTCCTTTTGGCACATGTTTTCTGTAAAAGAAAACCTAAAATCATCTTGTGATGGATTCCAGTGGAGGCCAAGTGTTTTTGTTGTTTCTGGCGTATGAAATTAAACTAACGCTTGTCTATGATTCAACGAATGTCTCATGTGTTCCTGAACTAATTTACTACTAGAATTCAATTTTCGGAGCTGAAATCCACCGGTTGCTAGAAGTTTCGAAAGCCCTTCTTGCAATTCAATTGCTTCAAACTCTGAATACGTTCCTGTTATTAAGTTGTCGACATAAAAAATAGTACCATAAAAAAGTATTACCATTAAGATCATTACGTAGGTACTAAACAGCATCGAAAAATCTTGCCTGCTCATCGTCTGCCAATCGATTAAGAGTGCGAATTGCTTGAAATGGCGCACTCGCTGTTCCGAAGGTTACCGTTTTTAACCTATAATGGTGAACTATATCCTTTTGGTTGGTCTCCACACGTTTCGTTGATAATTTCTATCCTTCGGATGGACAACAATTTGTCTATATATCTTTTTGATATCGGCTATAATAGCCACTGGATATAACCTCCACCACAGTAGTATGTCAGCAAGCTTATCTTGAATGGTTGGCCCTACCAACAGCAGATCATTAAGCGAATGCCCGGATGCAGTTTTTGCTGATGCAATGAATACAACACGTACCTTGGTTGAGGAACTGGAATCTTTCACCACACAATGGTGTGGCATATAGTAGCCTGGACTTTCTCTTGGTGGTGAGATTTCTTACATTTGATTTAAATCGAGGTATTCCTGTAAGCACTTGTATTCTTCATACAGCTGATCATTCTGCAGAAGTCTGCGCTCCATCGCTCCATATTTAACAATTGCTTCACCCATGGGCGATCGCATCAATCGCGCGGACTCCAGCATCCATTATTACTGCGATAAATGTCGGAAGTTCTCCATTTCAACCTACGTTGAGAAACTCAGGGCCAATCTTCGAAACTTTGCTGCGCTCGAGGCTTCCTTCTACGTTCTTAATAAGCAGCTTGAGGATTCCCGCAAGGAGACCAAAAAGCTCCTTAGATTCACGTTAACAAAGCGTCTAGCTATATCTAGTTCGCAAGATTCGCTGAACGTCTGTGAAGCGACTACGATTTGGTCTCCCGCTTCACCTGTTTCTCTTGAAATTCCTCAACCGGCTGGAAATTGCACTCGCAGCCAAAAGCAATTGCATTTAACTCAGGCTCAGCTGCTGCAGCTTAACACTCAAGCTCTGCCAGTTCTTACATCGGCTGAATCGGTACCACCAGTGGATTCTCGTCAAATGAATTCTCCGAGCTCACAGGTGCAAACTTATCCATCTTCCAAGCCTCCAGCTCAACGAAAACGTGTTTCAATAGTCCTACAAAGTGATATTTCCGCTAGAGATGCTAAAGCCGTTTTAATTGCTTCATCTTCCGACTTTTTGTTATCGGATCATGCACCGACTGAAGTTCAACCTGGATCTTCAACAGGTCTTCCTCAGCCTTGTCAGCCAGCTCGTACTCTACCACGCCTGGTTATTGCTTCGCCACCTTAGCATGTATTTGTATCGCGTTTCGCATACAATTCTTCAGCAGAAGCAATCATGGATTACACCACTGCCAAACGTGGCTACTCATCACCTCTGCTAATCTACAAAAAGCTGACACCTCATAACCTGCAAAATCAGGAAATCTCTTCGTTTAAAATAACGCTAGCTGCTGGCACTGATTTTCTACTTCACAAAGGTTTTTGGCCATCTGGAGTACTGTTTAAGGAATTCACCAGGAGACCTCGTAAAAATTTTCTTACTTTGAACATATCCAAATGTCATCATATGTCATATACGTTTAAAATGTCACCCGTAATATATTCCTACACACTGTACGGATCTTTCATTAGGCTGTTGATAATTTTAAGGATCTTGGTGTGTACTTTAATTCAAAGCTCAGATTTGACTTACACATTGCCTATATAACCGCCAAGGCTTCTCGTGTGTCCGGTTTCATTCTTAGATGCTCTTCTTCGTTTACTAGCATCGCTATTTCTTTCCATCTGTTTTCTCCACTTGTTCTTAGCATTCTAGAGTATTGTTGTCAAGTGTGGTCTCCCCGTCATAAATATCTTAACGAGGCAGTGGAATACGTTCAGCGTTCTCGCTCCCTGTTGTTAAAATTCAATATCCGTTACTGTGGGTATAGTGATTGTCTATCCTTATTCCAAATTCCTTCACTAGATTCTCGACGAGTGTTCCTTGACGAGTGCTTGCTTTTCAAGCTACTCCATTGCCCTATGGTCTCCGATCCTGGTCGTATGCTGTGTATGCGGAACGTCAATCGATCGGATCGATTTCAATTAATGTTCTCTCTTCCCTTCGTGCGATCTGATGTTTATTTTAACTCACCGCTAGTGCGTATCCCCAGCAAGCAAAACGATCTTCAGCTTGGTCCTTTTCCGCTAACGTTTGCACAATTTAAATCACAAATTAAAAATTTAATTCCTAAAGTTCCTTATAATGTTTGATTTTCTTTTAAATTTTTTTTAACCGTTTCGCACTTTTTTTCATATTAACTTGCATATTGGCATTTGTTAACAATTTCGTAGCAAGGACCAGGGCGAATCGCCAAGATCTGTGTTGGGGTGTGACTAGCACTTGAACTAGCACACCAATCAAAAACCTGAAATGAATGTTCAAATTTAATAATTGCGTAGCAAGGACCAGGGCGAATCACCAAGATCTGTGTTGAGGTGTGACTAGCACTTGAACCAGCGCACCACTCAAAAACCTGAAATGAATGATCGGAATGAAAGGCTCAACGCTTGAACGCCAACTGATTTATTTTCCTATTCTAACATTCTTATATACGAATTACAAGTTGAAAAAAATTTACAAATTGCATATATAAATTACAAGTTAACAAAAATGTTGCTGAGGCAGCGTCCCACGAATTCACATGCGATTCGTGGATACAGTCGACTCATAGTTACATTCGAATCATATTTTCTGCAAATACGGAATGTTCATGGGAATGAAATCAAAGTAGTCAAAACAAACTGCTGACTGTATCCACGTTGCATGTGCATTCGATGTAGACGATGTCTAGTGGTGTCGGATGGTCCTCCGTCAGACGACGGAATTTGTTGATGTTCATTAACGTTGCATGTGCATTCGATGTAGATGATGTCTAGAGGTGTCGGATGGTCCTCCGTCAGACGACGGAATTTAATGATGTTCATTAACATTCTCCCCCCCTCCCGTTGAATGGATATTCAACAGGCAGTTATACGTTAACGCTAAAGTCCGACGCCTAGTGCTCTCTAGGAGCTGGGGTTGGCCTTCGCTTGCTAGTCCACTTCGGCCTTCGTAGCATGAGATACGCGATGATCATGACCCCAATAGCCAGGGCAGTGTAGCTGATGCTAAAATGGTGAACGCTCTCCTGCTGATAATTGTCAGGAAAGTCAAGAATCTTTTGGTGTTTTAATGAGTCTTGAATTTCAGTTAGTTGCTGTAGCTTCGCTCGGTACTCCCGATGATCCAACGGTGCAATCGACCTAAATTGTTGCGTGTCGACAGGTGTTTGTACGGTTCCAAGACTCGAGTACGATGATGATCGATTACTTGAGAATATTTGATGTCCCTGAATGCTGGTGGAATTGAATTTCACCACGCAGTTAGGGGCAATGCTTAATAGTCCTGATCCCCCTATGGCTAATTGTAACATGTCGCCGCCGCATACTGCATTCAAACGGGTTGTAGAGGTAACGCCATAGATCCATTGGTTTTTATAATTAAGCTGAGTCCAAACGCGGTCAGGGCTTATTTCCTTCAAGTTGCAGTGCTCGTCCGTTAAGTTATTGAACATATGGATTTCACAGGCGCATAGTTCGGCTCCCCTCCGATAGATGGGGCTATTAGGATTACAAAAATATTTCGTGTGGTCAAGAGCTAGGCAATCCTTTACTTCCGAGGTATCCAACGGAATGTATTCGTCCCGATGTAGATTTATTGCCAAATGAGTTGAGCATGGTATCATGCTCAACTCATTTGGCATAGGTTGAATCGGGTTGAATAGGTTGAATAGGTTGAATCGGGTTTCGCTTGCCAAAGGTATGGTTATCTTGAAGATAATATTACTGGTCGTCACTCCTCCTTGAACTGACATTAATTTGTATAGCTGTGTAAGATCATCTTGCTGCAACGGTAGGTGTACTGATTTCGGCAGGTGGGTTCAAATGGATACTAGCTCCGTCTTTAGTTGTTCCGAGGATAGCAGAATGGGACTCAACTGCCCGTGGTGCGTGTTAGTCAATGTGTCCAATATGGCCGATTGTATGCGATATAAGTTCCCGGCGATCAATGTAAGCTGGGTGGTTATTGAGAAAACATTTTTGTACGCCCTAAGCTTTATTTGCTCCCCGTTGGGTTCCTGTATAGTGTTCATTATTATTGCGATCTGGTTCTCCAGTACTTTGAACTTCCCCTCACTAGCCTCTTGATCGCTCTTCATGATATTTATGGTTGAATCAATGATGGATGTTTGATTCCGTAGTAATCGCATTAGATGATTTTCGTCTCTCTTTACGGTGCTTATGATTTCGGACATTTGGTCGGCGTAGCTGGAGTCAAGGATCCCGAACAGTGAGTTGGCTATATTACCCACTATATTGACTGCTCCTCGTTTCACTCGTTTTGGCGTGAATATGATGTTGCCTCGCTCTATTTCCGAATACACGTGTTGAAACATAGCAACTAAATGGTTGCAAGTATCTTCCCTTTCAAGAGGGCGACATAAATGCTCCAATGCCGCAGGCCCGTTTTTCAAAGCTGCCATCTCTGACCTAAATGGATTGAGGTCGAAATAAACGATCAATTGCCATTGGGTGGTGATCAATTCCATGTTGCCCATGTGCTCGAAGTAGATTCCTGGTATGGGTTTGAACTTCTGGATGGTAACAGAGCTAGCTATGACTATTGGTAATGTCATCGTTAGTAAGGTTGTTAATATATTGCGGTAGTCGTTGCTGAGCTCGGTTGGTGTTCACTTTCCGTTGTATTTTCGGTATCCGTCTTTTCAATTGGCAGGGGGTCAGACGATGGATCAAAATGCCCTTTGCTGTTTTGACACTAACGACTCGAACTAGCCCATCGTCACCTTTGTAGATTTGGACTATTCTCCCTAGAGGCCACTGCATCACGGGGAGGTTGTCTTCCTTGATGATCACCATCATACCAGGCTTAATATTGCGTTCCTGCTCCTTCCATTTGTGTCTGTACTGCAATTCGTTCAGATATTCGCCACTCCAACGTTTCCAGAATTCATTTTGCAATTGCTTTACCAATTTCCAGCGCGTAAGTGAGCCTGTGCTGGGTGACTCTGTCTGTTGATTAGCGAGGGCTGTTAATTGTTCACCTATTAGGAAGTGTCCAGGCGTTAATGCGCTTAAATCTTTTGGATCTGCAGACATTGGTGTTATTGGTCTGGAATTTAGGATGGCTTCGATTCCGACCACAGCGGTTTCAAGTTCCTCATAGGTAAATGACGCCGTGCCAATGCTTCGCAAAAGCAGATGTTTCGCCGATTTAACGGCAGCTTCCCACAAGCCGCCGAAATGGGGTGCTCTTGGTGGGATGAAGTGAAAATTGATGTGTTTCTTGTTGCATAGCCTAATGATTTTTTCTTGTGAGTGGGTCGAATAGATTGTATCTTTCAGCTCAGCTAACTGATTTCGAGCCCCAACAAAATTAGTAGCGTTGTCACAGTATAGATGGGAGCAGTGACCTCGTCTACCAAAGAATCGTCTTAAGGCCCCAATGAAAGCTTCAGTTGACAGATTGCTGACTACTTCCAAATGTACAGCTTTGCTTGTGAAGCAACAGAAAACGGCGATATATGCTTTATGGGGTTTCTTGCCTCTTACTTGATAATGCACCCATATAGGCCCGCAAAAATCAACTCCTGCATTAAGAAAAGGTCGGGCCGGTTGCGTCTTGTCCGAGGTAGGTTTCCCATCATCTGTGTTAGTAACTTGGGCTTGGCTTTCGCAAATCGAATGCAATGCTGAACGACAAACCTGGCTAACGACTTGCCTTTGAGCGGCCAAAATTGCTGCCTCGTAATCGCTAATAATGTTTGTGGCCCGCAATGTGCATTTTCTCGGTGAAGACACTCCATCAGAAGCTTTGTAATGGGGTCTGAGTATGGAATTAGCATTGGATGTTTGGCATTGTATGAGAAATTTGACGCTTCTAAACGTCCTCCCACTCTGATAATCTGGTCTTCGTCCAAAATGGGGCGAGACTACTTATTGGGCTTGTCTTGTTAACTTCGCCAAACTTCTTTAGCTGCTTAATTTCTTCTTGGAAATCTAATTTTTGCATCTGCCGAATAATCATGGTGAGAGCATTCTCTAATTCGCATGGTGTTATTGTAAGCGTTCCCGGTGGCCTAGTTTTATCCTGGGTCATGAATCGTCTCATGTAGACGATAATGCGCTGCAATTTTCTGAAGCTGCCCTTGTGGTTGATTTTGTATACAATATCATCTACCTCATTAGCGGCCATCGCCATGGTTTGTTGCACCAAGGATTTTTTCCGTTCAGCATTACTGTCGGACTGCTTGCCCTTAGTATACAGTGGTGGCCATAATGACTCATTTCCATGTAAGAATAGAGGACCGAAAAACCATAGACTGCAAGCGGCTAGTTTTTCTGGGGATAAACTTCTTGATACAACATCGGCTGGATTCAGTTTTGTGCTGACGTGGCGCCACTCTGTGGTCTTTGTTAATTCTTGTATTTTAGCAACTCTATTTCCTACAAAGACTTGAAACGTTGCTGGTTCTGAGTTAATCCATGCCAACACTATCTCTGAATCCGTCCAACAAAAGGTTTCAACATTTTCGTAGCCCAAATCTCGCTTTATCCTTGTGACTAGCTGAGATGCCAATAAGGCTGCACATAGCTCCAAACGCGGTAGCGATTGTCGTTGTAACGGGGCCACTCTAGATTTAGCACACAGCAGATGTACCAATAATCTCTTGTCTTCAGTGAACGTGCGTAGATAAACAGCTGCACCATACGCCTTCTCAGAGGCATCAGAAAAGGTGTGAATCTGGATTGCTGTTGGTTTTGAACCACCGTATACATGTCGTGGGAACTTTAGATTGTCCACCGCCTTTAAGTGGTCTCGGAAGTGCAACCAATTATCTCGTAGTTGCGCGGGAAGCTCGTCGTCCCAATCAAGTTGTTGCTGCCACAATTGCTGCAAAAATATCTTTGCTGAGACCACTACTGGCGCCATCACACCTAATGGATCAAAAAGACTTGCCATATCTGAGCTCACGACCCGTTTCGTTATTCTATCATTGCTTCTGCATCTAGTTTTGACTCGAAACTGGTCATGTTTAGGTAACCATGTAAGTCCCAACGTATTTATTTTGGCATTGGCTTCGTGGTCAACGTTCAGCTCGACCTCTTGGTCTGTAAGTGGAATGCCTTCTAACAGCTGAGGATGATTCGAGCCCCATTTTCGAAGCTTGAACCCCGAATTCTTCAAGATGCCAATAAGTTCTTGCTGTGTTTGCTTTGCGTCGTACAAGTTATCTGCGCCTGTCATAACGTCATCCATGTAAAAATCCTCACGGAGGGCTCGAGCTCCTTGAGGGCTCCTGAGTCGGTTTTCCTGTGCGAGGGTTTGCAAGCATTTGGTAGAAGATCAATTGGAATTTTCGATCTTCATGCCGCATCAAGATTTGCCGGTACATCTTCTCAATGTCTGATGTAAATACATATCGTGGCAATCGAAATCGAAGGAGGATGGAGAACAAATCACTCTGAATAGTTGGGCCGGTGTGTAAAATATCATTTAGTGAGTAGCCCGTCGATGTTTTACAGGAGGCATCAAAAACCACCCTGAGCTTGGTGGTACTGCTCTCAGGCTTAAGCACATAGTGATGTGGAAGGAAATAAAATGGTGAGCTCACTTCACTAAGATTTATCTCCTTCATATGGCCTAGCTCGGCGTATTCCTCCATGAATCTTGTGTATTGCAACTTAAGTTCGATATTTTTTTCCAACTTTCGTTCAATTGCGTAGAAGCGATTTAATGCGATTTGTTCTGATTCCCCGACGACTTCAGGATTTTCTGACATCGGCAGCGCAACGATAAATCTATTCGATTGGTCCCTTTCAATTGTCTGTGAAAATTGAGCTTCACATCGTCTTTCTGCCTGTGTCAATGTTGAAGCCGACGTGTTTAGATCTTCAAGTTTCCAGAACCGTTCCATGAGCTGACTGGTTCTATCTTCATCTTCACTATAGATACCACAAGTTGCCGCTATCGATGATGCATTGTCAATTTTTCCTGTAACAATCCATCCAAGCGTTGTGTTTTGTAGTACCGGCAAACCATCTCCTAATTTGACCTGACCGGCTAATATCAACTGGTGGTAGAACTCAGCTCCCAATAAAATATCGATTTTAGCTGGTATGTTAAATCGTGGATCTGCTAAGCTGATATTCTCCGGAATGGGCCAGCCAGTACTGTCCAGATATTGCGTTGGTTGGTGTGTTATGATACTGGGCAGTACAAATGCCTCAATGCGGGCAGTGTAGTCTCTTGCTCTCGATCTCATTTCGGTATTTATTCGTGTCACCGATTCTCGCTTGCCCTCACCAACACCAAGAATCATCATCTTGTCAGACTTTCGTGATATGTTGAGTTTTTTAGCCACTCTTTCAGTGATCAAATTTACTTGTGATTCTGAATCAAGTAGCGCACGACATTCTAACGTTTGGCCGTCATTAGCAACGAGATTTATAATTGCTGTTCCCAGCAGAACATAGCCCCTGTGTGCGGCATTTTGTGATGCGATCAGGACTATTGATGGGTTTTCCTGCTTACTCTGCGTTTTCATCTTGTCTTCTTTGTTTGTCGATTTTGCACAAGCGTCAACTTCGATCGAGGTACCAATTATCCCCCTTGATTCTATATGGAGAAGAGTATTATGCCGTTTATTGCACTTCATGCATGAACGAGACTGGCAATTCTTGGCAACATGTCCTGATTTCAGACAATTGGTGCATAAGCTCTGTTTGCGCACTAGTGATAGACGCTACTCTGGTGCTAGTTTTAGGAACGCTGGGCAAGCGAACAGTGGATGATTTAGATTGCATGATACACATGCCTTATTCGGTGAACCTGATGTGACTGAGGCTACTGTCCTCATCCCACAAAGCCTTCTTGATAACCGTCTGCTGCCTACGGCTTCAAGCGACTGGAAGCGCCGCTCGAGAAACTCCAGGAATTCGTTCAATGGCTGTAATATTCGTGGGTTCTTCAAAGACTGCTCATAAAGGCTTCGAGTTTCCTTGTTTAATTTTCTCACCACGATATGTAGGATTATTGGATCCCATGTCGTTGTATCAATTCGTGAATTAATAAAACCCATGCAGCATTCCCTTGTTGTGTCATGGAGGTGTTTAATCTCAGCTGCTGAGTCACCAGTTATGGTCGGCTGGCTAATTAACCTGTCCAGTATTCGTGCAACTGTCAGCCGAGTATTGCTATACCTTTCTGTGAGAATGGTCCACGCTGAGTCGTAGTTCTCACTGGTTACAGGTAGATGTCGGATGAGACGTTCAGCCTCGCCTTGCAAGTTCGTCTTCAAAAACCACATCTTTTCAACGTTGCCTAGTGATTGGCTGTGTATCATTTGCGAAAATAAGTCCTGAAACTGTGGCCATTTTAAGTAATCGCCATCGAAGATTGGCACAGTGACTTGTGGCAGCTTCAATTTTGTACTTCGCATGCCTTCTACTGATGTCAAACTCGATTGCAGACACGTTTGTAGGGATATCAATGTATTTTGCACCCGATCTTCAGCCTGCAAATAGGCGTCCAAATTGAACTCTATATCGCCTGTTCCAGCCACCATCATTTCTTGATGCTGTCGGATCTCACTCCAATATTGATTTAGAGTGGAAATTTTCAACTCGTAAAATGGTCTTGATTGCCCATCTCCGATTGTTTCTATAGCATCCATTAACCTTGTAATGGCTTGCAGTTTGAACTGCTGCTGATGAAGAAGACTATTGACGCCTACTCCATAATTCCGGCTGGTATTGCCTGCTCCACTAGAAGAGTCGACACTTTTCGCTAACAGCTGCTGCATGCTGTCAAGTGCCTTTGCGAACTCGGAATGTACTTGCGCAAAATATTGCTTGTGAAAGTACTCATGATCAGCCTGAGTTTCAACAAACTCTGCCAATTCCTTGTCCCGATCCTCGAATTGCTGCCACAATTCCGATAACTCCTTAATGCGCCTCTGCAAGTATTCTCTAGTTTTACGGGGTAGAGAATCCTTCTTAAAGTTTCAATGCTCCTTCCGATCATATTGCTCTTCAAAACGATTTGAATCGTCTTGCTTCCTGGTGTGACCGTAATTACTTGCCATTGAATATCTCCAAATGTTACTCAATGCCTTTAACATTGATGCCTTGTCCTTTTGAGTTTACTTACTCTATCTGTGACATCACACTTTTACTTGTGCATAATTTTACTGATCTCGGTGTTACCTTCGATCGGAAGCTAAATTTCGATATTCATATTCGTACCATCACACGTAAGGCGTCCCAGATAGCTGGTTTTGTTATAAGTGTATGCCACCATTCCTTCAACATTTCCACTTGTGTGCGTCTTTTTCTTCCCTGCGTTCGTTCTACCTTTGAGTATTGTTCTATAGTGCAGGGTCCTCGTTTCTATTATTTGTCTGAGGCGGTTGAATCTGTCCAACGAAGGTTTATTCACTGCATTATTTTCAAGTACATCCTACCATATTGTCCTAACAGTGAACGTTTATCAGCCCTTAATATTCCTCGACTTGACCAGCGCAGAATTTACCTCGATGAATGTTTTCTTTTTAAAATTAATTGCGGCTGTTTATTTTGATCTTTGACGTTTTTTTTACGCCACACCGTCATGACAGACCTAGCAGGGCAACCTCAATGTTCAATGTACCTTTTGCACATACTGACGTTTTCTTCATTCGCCTGTTTTGCATTTACTGAGGACGCATAATAATTTTTAGCTTGGTTCTCTCCCTCAGTCAATCACAGTTTTCAAAAGTTTAGTTCATAGTACACTTCTTTCGCCTACTCAATCATTATATTAACACCTCCTATTTTTTCCTTATTTTTACTTACTTTATTTTTACTATTCCAATTTTTTACATCTATTCTTATCCTGTATTTCTGTATTTTGCTGTTTAATTATTACATCCAAAGTCCTTTTATTCTCTATTTTTACTTTACTTTTACTTATTGTGTTTTTTATTTTTAATTTTATTCTACATATTAATTCTTTATAAAATTTTTATTTCTATTCATTTTATAACTAAGCATCTTGCCTGTGAAATGAATTATTTTGAATAGATTACAAATTATATTGAATAAATTACAAATAGAGAACTGGTCCAGTGGCAAAGCCTTGTTTCACTCCTGAGGTCACGAGCTCTATGACAGAGCTAACATAGAATTGTTTGCTGGTAAGAAAGCATGCGGCGGTAATTCAAACTTGATCAACTTAAAAAGAAGGCCTTAAAAGCCTTCTCGACATTTAAGGCACACACTATTGTCGGAGTGTTTCGCTCATTTAAGTGAGATACAATCACACATCATGCAGGCACGAGATGGCGTGCTTACTGCCATGCTTGCGCCTCAAGGCAAACTGGTGGTTAAGGATAACGTTTGAGAGCTCACAGAAGTTTTTAATAATTTCCATCAACATTCTCTCAAAAAGCTTCCGCAAATTTGGTAGCGAAGACATTGGACGAAAATTTATGGCCTCTTTAGTTTTGCCTCTCTTATGAATGGCAACAATCTTTGCTACTTTTCATGTGTCCGGAAAGAAGCCATTGTTCAAGGCATTGTTGAAACCAATGGAAAGAATTCTGAGCATAGAGATCTGTAGATGTTTAATAATAAAATTAGACATTCCATCATGCCCAGAAGACTTCTTACTCTTTATACCTTGCAGCAGTTTTTATTTATTTTTTATTTATTTATTTTGTATGTGCAAATAATTTTATAATATTATACATACATATATTCATAATTTAATTGCACTACTCCCCCTTTTAAGGTAAAACACCTGGAATTAGGGGTGAGGAGCCTTCAAATGTGCTATATATGTTGACATATAATTAATTTAATATGTAGATATTAGTGTTACCATTAAATTATTGTTTTTTTTAGTTTAAATACAGAATCTGTTTCATCAATGAGTGAACTTATATGATGTTAATTTATAGATAATTTGCATCAACTAAAAATAATACAAAAAGCCAATAAGAATTCAATACGAACAACAGAAGAGGATAGGAAGAAAGTAAAAATTTGATCTTAAGTTTATTAATTTTTGAAGTTTGCATATATGTACATTACTTCAAATCACTTGTCAATAAAATCATAATATATCATGCTTCAAATATGTAAATCCATCCTTACAAAAATTTAGCTGTAGTATAATTGTCTCAATTTTTTCTTGAAATCATTTGTATTCACGGGTCTTCTGATTGCTTGCGGTAGAGCATTGAATAAATTGATCCCTGCATATGAATAGTGACTTTGTCCTAATTGTCTAGTACGATTTGGTAGCAGAAGTACCCTTTCTGTACCGCCTCTTGTAATATTTGTATTGGTTTGTATTTTATTAGCTACAAGATCTTTGAAAATTTGGATTGTCGTATGATTATAAATTTGGATTGTCGTATATTTGGTCAAGTGGTACTACTTTCAAACAACAAAATAGCTGTTCAGTATCGTATAGTCTAGGTTTCTTAAGCAGGATTTTTAGTAGTGATCTATGTGTAACATTTAGCGGGTTTATAGATGTCTGTGATGCACAGCCCCACGTTATTATTCCATACTGTATTATATTATGTATTAATGCGAATTAAAAAGTTCTGATTGTATGTACCGGCAGAAAAGACCGAATTTCAAAACAAGCAGGTATAATTTTTCTTAATTTACTGGTGACATTTTGAACTTGATGATTCCATCTCAAATGTTGGTAAAATATCACCCCTAGATATTTAGTTTGAGTGACTCTCATTAGTGGATCACAGAGGCAGTCGGTATTACAGTCATTGGAGTGGATGGTAATGTTCAGGCTCCCAGGTAGTCCCCGCTGGTTGGCTGCGAAGGTCATAAAGTTCGTTTTCTGATAGTTGAGTGTAAGTGAATTTACATCAAGCCATTCTTTTAGAATACCAAGACTGTATTCTGTTTTTACTTTTGCCCCACTCCATTCGCTATCTTCAACATAAAGTACAGTATCATCTGCAAATGATATCAATTTGCCTTTGATTTGCTGTGCGAAAATATCATTAACGAAAATTAAGAAAACAACTGGACCTAATACTCTTCCCTGAGGAATACCGTATTCAAAAGTAAGTTCCATACTTAGCTCTCCAGAAATTTTTACCGATTGCTTTCGTGTTTGTAAATAGTTTTGTATCCATGCAATCCACCGTGGGCTAAAGTTAATTTTTCTCAATTTATCCACAATCATTCTGTGCGGAACAGAGTCGAACGCTTTCGCTAAGTCTAGAAAAACAGCCAATGGTTTATGTCCTATTTCTAGTGATTCAATAATCAACGTAGTTAATTTTGCTATGGCATCTTGGGTGCTACGTCCAGCTCTGAATCCAAATTGGCTCTCATTTATGAATTTATGCGCATCTAAATATGCCACCTTGCGTTTTTATGCTAGTTTCTCTATGACTTCTGCAATATTGGAAATTAACGAGATGGGACGGTAGTTATTAACATCTAATTTATTTTTATTTTTGTGTTTTGGAGTTATAATACTAGTTTTGTAAATTTGTGGAAATACTCCTGTTTGAAAACTAAGATTACATAAATAAGTTAGGGGTTTGCTAATATAAGCTTTTATTTTTTTTAAGCAATCCACTGAAATACTATCAAATCCTGGGCGTGAACCGTCTTTCAAATTTTCTATTATTTTAATAGCTTCCCCTTCCGTAACGGTTTCAATATCGTTGAAAATATCCCTATCATTTATTTGTGAGCCAATAGTAGTAGAGTTGGTATGGACGTGGATCTCAGCAGCCATATTTTTTCCAACGTTGCAAAAATTTTGGTTAAAAGTGTTAGCAATTTGTTCTGCATTCTCTTCGACTGTCAGTATCGTAGTGCCAACTTCTAGGGCTTGTATAGCCTCAAAAATGCGATTTCTTCCTGTCGCCAGATTTATTGCCTTCAAAACTTTCATTCCATCATTGTTGGCGTCATGTACCATTCTTTTAAAGTAGTTAACCTTTGTCAGGAATATTAGTTGGTTTAATTTGTTACGATATTTTTGATAGTATTTTCTCAATTTTTCATTGCCCGGGTTATTTTTAAGCGCTTTAGATAATTTATGTTTCTTTCTAACTGAGTTCACTAGTCCTATGGTAATCCAAGGTTTCAGCTTTCAATTTTTACTACCGATGTTATTAGAGACACTGCATTCTTTTACGAAATTATTAAGTGTAAAATGAAAGGCTCTAGCACATTCATCAACATTATTATTGGATAGGACCTGGTCCCAAGTTTCATTGGTTAACTTGCTAATCAAATGTTCATAATTAATTTTGTTAACAATTTCAGGCTTAGTATGTATCCGGCTACTAGTTTCTGTTTGTTTCTCCACCAGTAGCATTACAGTACTTTTGTGGTCTGAGATATCTGAATCTAATACAGCTGAAACTATTTTATTGCAAAATGATGATCTTATATTAGAAAATATATGGTCTAAACAACTATCTCCTTTCGTACATTGGTTGATGTAAGAACTAAAACCTAGTTCGTTTAATAGGCTCAAGTAGTCTTGCTGGCTATCAATCAAGATATTCACATTGAAATCTCCCATTAGCACTACACTCTCATTTTTAGTTTCTTTTCAAACTGCTTCTAATTCTACGCAGAAAGTGTCTATACTAAGATTCGGCGATCTATATACAGCCAAAATTTTTAATGGAGTTTTGTTTTTTAGGAAAACGTTGATTGCTAGAGCAGTTGCGCCTGTGAAAGTGTGTTCCTCTACTCTAGTTACATTGAAAGTATTTTTTACGTACACAACAACTCCGCTGTTTTGATTGATAGTATTCTCACTTCTGTAGCCTGAATAACCGGTAATCTCAAAACATTGGAGATTTGGAATGTTCCAACATTCGCTTAAAATCAAAACATCAAATTGATATTTTATTGTTGATAGTGTAAGAATTAGGCTATTAATATTTTTATTGATGCTGCGAATGTTCGTGTGGTATATGCTGAAACGGCAAGTATTTGGATTGACTTGTCTAATAAGGTCATTGAGACTAGTGCATGAAAGCTCGTTACAAGCGGACGAGTAATTTAAATATTCCAATAGATCATCACTACCCATTGCAGCGAGCGGTGAATTTGATCGAAATATTTGACTTGTGAGTAAGTTCTGCGCCGAGCTCCCTCCGTATACATCTAGTATGTAGGACAGTGATTTCTATTATAACCTGAACAATGTTATCATTAATCAGAACCTCTTTATTGGCTGTACGAGATATCGTTTTTATAATTCTGTACCACTTAGTGTTTTGGAAGGATTTATGTGTTTCTTTAAGCATGATAAACAAAATATAAGCAATTTCGTTGATGATGTTATAAATATAGCTATGAATATGAATGTTCTTTGATTTTTTGATGAAGTATATGCACATATAGTAATTAGTGTGAAAGTAGTAATACTTATTTTTTAAGCTAAAAAAGAAGATCGTCCTCTGATTTTATGTTAAAAATGCGTTGTCCATCTGCTTTCCTGTACAGGATTTTACCATCACGGCACCAAACATATTTATGGTTCATTTCCTTTGCTTTGGTTTTAGCCATCCAGAAGAGTTTGCGAAAGTATGGGCTTATATATTCATTTATGTAGTATTTTTCATACCCGAAGCTATTTTTACCACGATGTTTGTTTAATAAAAGCGCAGCATGTTCAGATGATTTGAATTTTATAATTATTTTCTGGATTTCATCCCCGTTACTTCGTCGCAAGTAAACATTAGTTATAGTTTCCTCATTTATTCCGTGATGCTCTTTACAAAATTGCTGCACGTTCTTTAAGATGCTTGGCTGTTGGTTCATTTGTAAGCCGGATATTTCAACCTTGTCCTTGTTCGATTCCTGTTCAATTTTGTTGATTTTTGCTTCCAATTGGTGTGTTGTTTTTTGCGCAGATTCCAATTCTAAATCATGAATCTTTGTGTGTAGTGATTTGATTTCTTGCGTCATCTCTTTGAGTTGGGTCATTGCAGTTAGTTATTGGTTTGCTAAAAAGTTATTACTTTCTATTAAGTTGTCCATTTTTCTCATTAGCTGCTGAAATTCTGTTGCACGTTCAATTAACTGTGCAGATGAATTACCTTTTACGGTGTATCATCTGATCTAGACATTTGTCCCTGTTTCGTAGAGCACTTTTTACATCTCCATTGTTTTATCTTGTTTTGTTCTTTAAGATAGGCAAGATCAGGTGGAGTGAGACCCGCACATTTAATATGGATAACCGTGTTGCAGCCACATTAGGTGATGTTGTTTTTGTTTCCCCGCTGGGCAGATTCGTGACAAACACCGCATGATGCCATATTCAATGGTTCGAAAAATTCGAAAATCTCTCCTTTCTCGCAATGTGATTCGAAAGAGTGAACCGTAAACGACCTGCGAACACTTGATATAACTTGATGTAACTTTTCGACGCTTGCAGTAATTCAACTGTGTAAATTTAATTGTGTATACGCTTATTGTGTTTTGAAGCCAGATCACTTTGGAAAACACGTCAAACTAGTAGTAGGGCAAGTGCATCTAGAGATCACCTTACACGTCTAACTAGTACAAGAGCACAATGACGAATACTCACTTTTAACAAAGTGGAACCGGTCATCTGCATTTCGCGGGTCATCCGCAGAGTTAACGGATGAAAATGTGGCTTATTGTGTGTGCTGAAGATGCAATTAACTTTCTCTTTTACAAGTTGATTTTTACGAGCAGAACTCTTAGAATGAACTGCATTCAGCTGGGACTGAAAAGTCGATGCAAAAAAGTCAGCCTGATGTTAAAGGTTGCGTACAGCAATATTGTCAATTGTTACCACCATCTCTTGGCTTTTGTATTTAGCAGAACACAGATTGATTTCTTTAAACATGTCAGGGCCTTGTCGGATGTTAGCCAGCCGTTGCACAGGGTGCTAACTGCGAATTATTTTGCTGAGACAGTTGATACTCAAAAGTAGTAACTTTTACGACGGTTGATCCCTCCTATGCCTATGAAAAATCCGCTTCAACTTGCAGCACCAAATATGTCTCATTTCCATGTGCTTAAAAATTTCCGGCGGCAGCACGAGATTTTGATATTTTTTAAGTGTCATTAAGCGTTTATTCTGTGAAACAGTTTCATTTATGATGTCATTGACGGGCTCTATCAAACTATTAACCTGACGGTTTGTTAAGTTTTTCGTTACAGAAACATGAAGATTTCCTACCGCAACGTCTTTGTCGCGCTGAAATTTGCTTCAATCGGTGTTTTTAAAAGATTTATTGTTTTTGGGGGTCTTTCCATGAAGCTGAAGAAAGAGAGTGATCAGACATACCAGCTTGCATCCAGCAGTGTGGGAGATCAATACTGCTGCACAGGTCATCTGACAGGAGAAAGACGTATATGGTCGAGTTACTACTTGGTCTAGCTGGTGAGTTCGGAGCAACTACTTGCTTGAAAGCAGTAGCCATTCAAGCAACGCCTTGCTGTTTCCATTTGTCACGGTATCTCCCATTTGTGGGAGTCTCGAATTCAAATTGCCACCGATAAGCGAGTACTTATGTTGAGATATTATTAAGTTAATGACTCCAAAATCATGAAACACTTGACTTTGACGAACAACATACGGACAGAGATGCAACGAGGATTCGCCTTTGGTGCGCCTGAAGCAAATGCATAGCACTTTACATGACGACAGTGATAAACCCTCTAAAACTTTACTTCTGAGTACTGAAACTCTAATTCTGAGAGTCTGGTGTCTATTATCAACGCAAGTTCTGATTTTAAGGCATCAAGAAAGTGTTGCGCAGACGCTTTTTGCGCCATTGAGCTTAGCAAAGCGCTATTGAAAGGGGCCACGTGAACCAACTTATTTTACATGGGCCGTCAGCAGCTAAAGAGTGGCAACCATCTCCGCAGTATCAGTTCCAGCTGCCAAAACTTGGCTTACCCCTCTGAGGTTAGAGCTCAATGAGCAACATAGCTCAGGAAAGCATTACCATCTACTTCTTGCGCGTGTGAGATACCACTTTGCCTGTAGTTCAAGACGCTCTGCATCACAAACTGCTGACGTTCTTTCGGTTCTAGTCGCAGCAAATATTCTTCGCTTTGATCGTGGCCACCATTCTCTTATATGTCGGGCATCCACGATAGTTGGCTGGGTTTTGAGATCAAGACCACAGTTGACGCATGCAAGCTGTACGTCAGCTACTTTTGGTCATTTACCGCGTGTGTGACTCTTCAAGTACTTCACGCAGCGATGAACGATGGTACAATGGCTTGCCGCATGCCCAAAGTTTTGGCAGTTGTAACACTGTAACCTCTCCTTATTTCTTACTTTTTCCCACACCACTTTTTGCCAGAGAATGGACTGTATTTTAAGTACAGTAGCTAACTCCTCAAAGTGCGCTAAAAAAAACCCCGGATTGAGGTCTAAAGTTTTCGGCTCCAACAGATTTCCTCAGTATCCTTTCCTAGCGGGTGAGAAAATGCATTATGGACTTTTACTTTAGGTCAGTGTGTAGTGCCACTAGCTCGTTGTAAATGTCCGCTAGTTCAATGTTCAAAATTCTTTTAGAGACTGCAGTGTAAGAAGTAAGAAGCATACTTACCACAGGAACATAGGATGAGTGATTTGTCATTCAAAATATTCTTTATAAGAGGTGCAATACCTTGTACTTTCATCTCACAGATGAATTTGGAAACATTCATCTTATATGCCGTCAGAGGAGGAACCTTTACGGTCTTTTGAGTCAAAATAGTCTGAAGTATAGTCTGCGTTATATTGGTAAGAGTTACATAACCAGGTTAAACTCCTGGTGATGGTCGACTTGCGAATTGTCTGGATTCACATTGCCCACTATAGCAGACAGCGACGACTCACTGATACTTATCATCATGGTGGGAACTGTTGTTTTCGTCTTCGGTTGCTAGGTAAAACCGCTCATTGGTAGCAAGGGCTGCTCGGCTGCTGTTTTCGGGCCAGGACTTGACGTTAGAATCAAAGCTGCTTGTGTTGCCTTATACACTACCGGTTAGGCCTCCATAAGTAATGCTATCTGCCGTTTCAGGTCCAGGAGTACTTTTCGAAGCGTACGGTTCTCCTTCTCAAAAACAATAATTTTATCCGAGCTTTGATCGGACGGAAAGTTTACTGGCCCGTCAACATCTGAGACCTCGAAGAAGTCCACAGACTTGGTTTTTTTCCAGTTTTTCGCCATTAAAGATTTTTCTTGCAAAAAGTTCACTTTTTGCTATAAACCTGGCTGGTACTGTTTCTTGGTTACTATTGATATATTCACTTCACTTTGTCACTTACGATAATTTCCGCCAATAAAAGTCGCAGTAAAACAGCGTTTGTGCTTTTTTGTAGCTAGGTGACCTTTAACGAAACAAAACTACACTCGCCACGATCACGGTGAAAACTCACTGATCAAGTAAAATAATTTTTGACGAAACGATTTTTATACTAATTTTTTTCGAAAATCAGTAAAAAGATAGAGTAAATGAAGCGCAAAGGTCATAAGCTTCTAGTACAAAAATAAACAAGTAGATGAGCGGTAGCTTGATAATAATCTAGGACAAGTACTGGTTAAGTAGCCAAATTGATTGAAAATTTAAAAAAAAAATCCTAGCGCAACAGAACCGCTAGAAACACTAATGTTCGATGAACATAAAGTAATCGTGCAGATTTTGAGTGCGTATTTTACCACACGTTCTCCAACCTTTTTCCAAGGCAATGTACAGTTTTGATCCCATGAATTCATTTAAACTAATATGGTGGAAAGGTTTTCAGGGCTGCTATTTATATGAATTTCAAAGTTTAGGACAGTCAAACAATTGTTTCTTATATTTGTTATCGGATGCTTGCACTTTACAAATGAAGGAAATACTCAGGGCCTGCAAGACTTTACCCCCACTGCAACTTAAAGTTTACCACAAATACTTTTCGTCAAAATTTAGTAACCCTATAAATCTCGTTTACATTCAATAGGTTAGGTTAGGTTAGAGAAGAGGGCTGCCGGGAACGCGGCCAGCATTAGGGCACCTGTATGGGTCCATTTGCCACCCTCATAGACAATCACACGCATTCACACTAACAGCCATGGCACTGGCGGGATTCCAACCCGCAGAGCTACCGGGCCCCCTTACATTCAATAACTTCATAAAAAGTTAGAGGGATAGAATCGAGTTTAAAGCTGTTTGGTTATGGTTTAAATAAAAGTCAACTTTTATTACGAATGATAATTTATTGTGACTTACTTCTAAGTGGGTTGAGTGACGACTGACTGTGACATCGTACCAAGTGGATTACATAATAAATGAAGTACTAGATCTAAATACAATGACAGTAGTAGATCATGGTTAAACTAAAGGTACATTCACAACACCCTTCTCTCATTCTAATAGTTTAAGATAACTCTCAAAAGTTAGAATCAGATGTTTAAAGTGTACAAAATTTGTTTCCTATTAATACTTATGTAATTGAATTCTTTGAGTTTATATCCATGTCTATATTTTAATTTTTCAATATTCCATATCTACTTCAAATCCTTTGATTAATTTCAAATTTATTTCTCCATATTAATATTATGACTTCAACATTCTGAATTTAATTTCAAACTCTCTGATTTATTTTAAAATTTGTTCTTCATATTTGCAAAGCCTATATTTAATTCAAAGTTCTATGGATTCTTGTTTCCATACAATAAAGTTTAATGTTCTCAGATATTTTCAAGCTCTAAATATTTTTATTGCCATGTATTCTATCATAATATTTTAGTTATTTATTATGTAATTATCGAAATTTATTTATACTGAAAAATATTAAAGTATATTTTTAATAAAGGAAATTGTATATAATACTGTTTGTTTCATGGCATCCAGGATGAAGGCGTCAACTCTGTTCTTTTAATAATTAGTTGAAGAAAATCTATTAGGTATTTTAATAGTACGCCCACATCTGGTTGTATAGCTTCTTTGATCTTCATTAACCGGAGAAACTGACTGCAGATGCCCTTCAGTACATAAACTTGGTTTCGTAGACGTATTACTGGTTTTAAACAATTCCTGACTTATGTCTTCACTCCCCGAAACTTGTCGCTTTCTAATATGATTTTGATTTTTCCTATATCTCTCTCCTCTCTTATTTTCAACCATGTAAGACCTCGGACTAGCACATATTTCCACTATTCTACCAGGATACCAAAGGGAGTTCGGTTTTTTAAACCATATTTTCTCACCTAGCGCGAAATCTGGACGATATATCGCATTTTTGTTATAATACGTTCTTATCTTTTTTTGGTACTTACTAATCTTTTCTGGAATATTTTCAACTATTTTTGGTTCAAGCTTATCTTTGGTAAGCGGTAGAAGTGTTCGACATCTTCTACTAAATAAAATTTGTGCTGGAGATGCCCCTAAACTGCTAATGGGAGTATTTCGTAATTCTAGCAAAGCTAGGAAAAATTCTTTTTTATTGTCGCTGCATTTCTTAACTAAGTTTTTTGCTATGCCGACACATTTTTCGGCAAACCCATTGGATTTTGGATAATAAGGACTACTATACTGTATTTTAAACCCGCAAATATCAGCGAACTCTTTAAACGCACTAGCATTGAATGGGTTATTATCGCAAACTACTTCTATAGGTAACCCATGAGTCGAAAAAATTATTTTTAAATTTTGTATTATTTCACTAACTGTTTTTGTTTTTAGTTCTAATATCTCAATCCATTTTGAAAAATAGTACCCAATAACTAAATAATTTGTATTCGCATACTCCATTAAATCCATTCCCAATTTCGAAAATCTGAATGGTGGGATATTATGAAAAATAATGGGTTCCTTGCACTTTTTTGCCATATATTTTTGACATGTGTCACACCCTGATACTAAATTCTCGATATGCCTATCAATATTTGGCCAATAGACAACTTCACGCGCGCGCGCTTTAGTTTTTTGTATACCTAAATGTGGCTTATGTAAAATTTGTAGGATCTCTTTTCTCATAGAGATCGGTATGATAATTCTATCATGAAAAAAGAGTAGTTCATCCTCCAAAAATATATCATTTCTATTTTTATAATATAATTTTACTTCGTCTGGCACCTTACTTTTATGGTTGGGCCAGCCTTCTTTGCAATATTTTATTATCTGTCTAAGAATTGGGTCTTTTTTTGTTTCCTCCTCTATTTGTATCTTCCTAAAATGGCTAACATTAACTGAATGTACTATTTCGTTAAAATTTTCTTCTTCATTATTTTTTTCTGTTTTGTCATAAAACCGTGATAACGGGTCAGCTAGGTATAGATATTTCCCTGGAATAAATTTTATGGTAATTTGATAACGCAACAATTTGAGCCTCATTCTTTGTAGTCTTGTGCTGTATAGCTTATTTAATTCTTTTTGAAATATAGATATTAGAGGTTTGTGATCAGAGTGAACTGTAACTGGTCTTTCGTATATGTAGTAGTGAAATTTGTTCACCGCGAAAGTTATAGCTAGAAGCTCCTTTTCTATTTGTGCATAATTTTGTTCAGCTGCACTTAAACTCCGTGATGTGAAACAAACTGGTTTATTGTTTTGCATTAAACATGCCCCTAACCCATTTTGTGATGCGTCACACTCAATTACTATATCTCTACTTTCATCAAAATTTTGTAAAGTTGGAGCATTTGCAATAATGTTTTTAATTCTCTGCAGTTCGCTTGTGTGCTCCTGTAACCATTGAAATACGATATTATTTTTTAAAAGTTCTCGCATTTTTGTAGTTTCTGATGATAAATTTGGAATAAAATTCCGTAAGTAATTGATCATACCCATAATACATTGTAGTCCCTTTTTGTCTTTGGGACACTCTAGGTTCATAATTGCCTTAACTCGGTCTTGGGCAGGTCGTATTCCTTCTTCAGAAAAAACATGTCCAATATATTTTACACTTTTAACTTTATGTTGAAATTTTTTCGGATTAAATTTTATGTTGAGTTTTCTTGCTCGCGCGAAGACATTTCTCAGATTTTCGTCATGCTCTGCCTCTGTTTTACCGAAAACTAACAAGTCGTCCATATAAACAAATGTTCCCGGAAGATCACAGAAAGCATTTGACGTATATCGTTGAAAAATTTCAGGTGCTACGTTCAAGCCAAAGGGTAGTCTTTTGAATTTGTAGCTGCCAAAAGGTGTGCTGAACGTACACAGATTACTGGACTCTTCCTCAAGAGCTACCTGCCAGAATCCATCCTGTAAATCTAGTACACTAAAATCTCATATGACTTAGTTTAGAGGTCAATTCCTCGAGTTTTGGTATTAAAAATTTCTCGCTTATGAGAACCGAGTTGAGATCCTTTGGATCTAAACATAGTCGGATGTCGCCATTTGGCTTCTCCACTATAACTATGTTGCTTACCCAGCTTGTGGGATGCTTTACCCTTTCTATTATATTGTTTCTTTCAAGTTTCCCTAAATAATTTTGTACCCGTTCTGTTAATGCCATTGGAATACGACAAGCTGGCTTTTGCGTGGGTGGTATTCCCTTTTTATAATATAATTTGCATTTTATTGGAAAACAGTCTAACCCTTGAAATATATCTAAATTTTCTTTAATAATTTTATCTACTTTGCTATTTCGGAGGAGATCTACATTTTTTATTAAACCGAAATCGCGACACGCTGGAAGTCCCAAGATCGGAGAGTAAGACGTATTCATAATAATAAAATCTTGTAGCAAAACAAGTTCTTTATAATGACATTTAAGTTTCACAGTCCCATATGGTTTGAGTTTTTCGCCACTATATGTTTGTATATAACTATTTGTGTTATTAACTTTATAATTTTGTTTGATGTTTTCTAAAAAACTGTATGGTAATATATTTACCTCAAACCCTGTATCGATTTTGAAATTTATACTGTAATATCCGAAATTTAATAGCTCAAACCATTGTGTATAAGAGCTTGTTTTGCCATGTTTAAATAAAGCATCGATATAAAAATTTGTAACTGACAGATCTTCACCTGCATTCCAATGTTCTTCTTCCGAAGTTGATATACTGGAGGACGCTGCACTACTTTCATCAATTTTCAATTCGTTTGCCTTAAATCTGTCTCCTTTCCTTATATTTCTACAAGCTTGAAAAAACTGTCCGGGTTTTCTGCAATATGAGCACAGTTTTTTATACGCTGGACACTTATTTTTAGGATGTATCATTAAACACCTAGAACACTTGACGTCTTCATCCCGATGTTCCCTGTAATTAGATTTTTTATTTGATTTATTAAATTTTTTGATTTTACACTTAAATTATTGTATTTGTTGATTGATGTCGACTTTTTCTTCTCCAAAGCGTAAATGTCCACTGCTCTATTGCCATTTCTGTGCACCTCATTAGACCTAATTTTATCTAGCTCAGCTACTCTGCATATATTTATTGCCTCTTCTAACGTAAGATCTGGTGTATTCATCAATTTATCGCTAAGCTCTGAATTCCTTAGTCCCATGATAATAAAATCACGTATCAGGTTTTCCTTTTGAGTTTCAAAATCACATCCATTATCTAGATGTCTGATGTCCGCCAAAAATGTATCAAAACTTTCACCTTCCTTTTGCACTCTTTTGTAGAATTTTATTCTTTCATAAATAGCGTTTTTCTTAGGATTGCAGTAGTTTTCAAATTCCTTGAGTACATCTTCCATTTTATTATCTTCTTGAGTAGAAATTTCCCACGTGTAAAATTTTTTCCTTGCATCTTCTCCAATTAAATTGAGCAAAATTGCCTTTTTAACAATATCTGCTTTCTTATCTTTTTCTGATGCAATCATGTAAGTCTTAAAATCTCGTTCAAAAACTTTAAAATTGGCTGCTAAATTTCCTTCCAGTACTAGCGGTAATGGTTTCTTGTAATCCATTGTTGTATTGTTCTCTTCTTTCCCGAAAGATGTACAGTAACTTGTACAGTTTCTTCGAATATTTTCTTCACAATGCAATCAAATTGAATATTTTCTTCACAATGCACGCCTTCACTTTTTCCAATATTATTTATTTATTCTTGCTTCTCCAAATTTTTTGGCAAATTATCTGTGTTCACATGTGGCTTTACAAATTCGTCGTCACTTTTTTCTATACACTCCACTTTTTCCTCACTTTTTATGCGTGTACTCATTCGCCATTCAAATTAATATAATTTAATCTTCCAATTTTTTCTTTTAATTTCCACTTGTGAAACACTTATTTAATACCTTCTTTATTCTTTTTATGTTCTTTAAACCGGCTGCGCCATGTTTGGTTATGGTTTAAATAAAAGTCAACTTTTATTACGAATGATAATTTATTGTGACTTACTTCTAAGTGGGTTGAGTGACGACTGACTGTGACATCGTACCAAGTGGATTACATAATAAATGAAGTACTAGATCTAAATACAATGACAGTAGTAGATCATGGTTAAACTAAAGGTACATTCACAACAAAAGCTGCTATCCGAAAAAATTTAGGAACTTAGAAAACTAAAACATTGATTGCTTATTTCGTTGTAAATGTTCCGATATGAATACCTAATTTAAGCATTTATTGATACAAAAAAGCGAAGCAAAACTGGCTACACTTTACCAGCATCAAAGCCAAAAATATATCACTTCTGCCTCAAGTTAAAGTCAGCCTACCACGTGAGTTTTGTTTCGATTGTTTGACTCCACTGGAAGCAATTGGGCAAAAAGCTTTATTTTCCTCAGCGAATTTTCGAAATTCGAGACACTAGAATCACCATAGCTGGCAGCTTCATTTTAATTTTTCAACTTAATTTCTACCAAATGTGGCTTAGAGCAAGGTTCAGCTACAATGTGAATTTGATTAAAATCTGGTGATTGAATCAGAACTAAAAGGGTAAAAAGCAGTTTTCTCTCTTGGTGATTTTTCAATATGGCATCACTGGCGCAGAGCTTCCCACATTTACAAATCACTTTTATCAGACCTGATCATACCCGAAACTAAAACATTCTGTAAATTTCAGTTGTATCATATTATCGAATTGTGAGCTTGTTGCATCTGACAATGCGCTGTCGAGCTGTTGTCAGTGCAGCATACATTTGTTAGGGATTTTTCCTTTCTTTGCTCGGCGTGCTTTGTCCCAACCGACTAGCTCAGTCTTTCGTGGGTTTGGCGGGCGAAAAAATCCATACGTGCTGCGGCACGCAGATACCACAGCACTTTAAACATCACAGAACGAAGACAATAACAACCACACAGAAGAAAGAGAGGAAGAAGATTCATCAGAATTATTTTTTAGCCCAGTTTATTTAAAAAACATTGTTAAGAGTTAACAGCTCAAAGAAAAAAAGGTCCTTACAGAAAAACTAAAATAAGGTATAGTTTAACAAAAAAAGAAAAATTCAATATTGCAAAGTAACTACTTGAGATTGACTTCAATAACTATCAATTCAATTAAAACAACTTAGTAATAGGTTAGGTGAGGTATGTTTTTTCTACCTAACCCCGGCCGGAATTGGTTTACAACAACCGATATGAACAGAAATATAAATTCCAGAAGGATATAATATTCAATTTGTAACGCTCGACAGATTATATGAACATAAATAAATGATAGAGTGATTCAATTGAAAACTCACATGCAGATAAATGAGGAAATAATAATATAATATAGCATCACCTCACACCAATACATTAGTTTAAATCTTAATAAGAAGAAAGAAATTAAACAATTATTCTCCTTTTTTCTTCGTCAGAGTGAACTTGACCGTTAATAAAGACCATAATGCGAACAAAAGATGTTTCTTCCTTTAGGCTATTTGATGATTGATACACAACTTTAAACTTGCTTTCACTTTAAATTTGTCTTCAACTTTAAATTTGTTTTTAACTTTAAATTTGTAATCTTCAAAAAAGTAATTCAAATCCAGTACTTAGCTGCTCCTTGCTCCGGAATTGTTGTAATAACTTCTGTCTACTTATCGAATTCCTTGAGCTGAGTGAATATTTTTTTTGTTCTGCCTTTCACACACACACACCATGAGGCCATGAAGAACAAATCTGCTAACTGAAGTCGCTGCTCGCCACAGTTTTATGGAATGTTCGAAGTAAATCGATTTTTTTTCTTTTTATCACTGGTTTCTTTGGCTCGACGGGGAATTCACCTTCCACCACAGACTTTGTGCCTCGTTGGGTTAGTCAATATGTCCTTTTGGGTTTATTCGTCACTTCTGGCTCCACTCTTTAAATTTAATTAGACAGAACCGCCTTACTTTCTTTTCCCCCCTTTTTATTCAATTTTCAAAAATACATCACTTTTCAAAAAAAAAAAACACTTTTCAAAGATACAAATCACACTTTTAGTCTATCACTTTTTCAGTGCTTCCTACTCAGTCCCAATTCCAAGACAAGGACCCCTTTTTCTTTTCAAAAATTTTTTCGCTGTACCGCTAGAGCGGTTTTTTTCCAAGCTTCAATTTCCACGTTATTCTAAACCATTAGGGCATCACCAAAACAGAAGGTTTAGATATCAGCCACCAGGTTCACTGAGTTTTCGCGCAGTGTTTGGAGATCCAGCTGTCAGCGTCGTTGTATTCGTCGCTGGTATCTGCGCTGTCAAAAGCGAATTCTCAACAAGCTCTCGTCAACAAAATATTCTGATGTTTTTTCTATAGAATATCAAAAATTTGATAGAAGTATTTTTCAAATGCAGACAATTTTGTGGCAGTGGTGTCATCTTGAAAAATCACTGAGAAAAAAAAAGTTTTTTGGCCTATAACTTCCGATTCAGCCATCACATTTTAACGAAATTCACACAGTACTTGATCAATACTCTAGACCATCTTTAGCAGAAATTTGGTTGAAAAATTAGAGCTTTGGTGATTTTTGTCGCCTAAATCTTATAAATTTGCTCAGCAAAGTAAAGCTTTTTTCCTTATAACTTGCGATTCAGTCACGACATCAAAATGAAATTCCTTACCATATTACAGCAAAACGTAGAAAAAAGTTCGTAGAAAAATCTTGAAGGGTTGCCAATTATGGCATTTTTTTGTAATTTTTTTGTATTTCTCTAACCAGCATTGTTGTCGTTAAATTTTCAAATGGGAATGATTCTACAACGAATCTTAGCAACAAATGTTTGGCCTGCAAAACTTTGAACAGTTTTGAGGATGGTAACGCTGAAATTCTATTCACTCCTCCAACTCCTAGCGCAGTCGAAACGAAATTCACAGGATGAGCTTAACTTACCCTGGAGCGTATTTGCAACTTTTTTGGCTTTGGTTCTATCTCAGAGTTGCCAGCACCAAACAATTTGGTATTTATTGCACCAAAAGATGATATTCTCGATATCTCCGGAGCAATCTTGAAAAATCACTCAGAAAAAAACTGCATTTGGTCTCATAGTTTAAGACTCAGCCATCATATTTAAAAAAACAAACTCTAGCGCACCTGAACCGCTAGAAACACTAATGTTCGAAGAACAATGGAAGAATCGTGCAGGTTTTGAGTGCATATTCCACCACATGTGCTGCTTATTACGGCCAAACTGTTTCAAATGCCACGTTTTACTTTGGTCTCAAGAATGCATTATACCTCATATGATAGAAGGTTTCAAATATTGCCAAAGGCATGAATTTCAACATTTATGAGAGTAAAACACGGGCTATTTATCTTCGTTATCAGTTGCTTATTTCACAAAATTTTGAAAGCAGCATCTCATATAATATCAATGAAGAAAATGCTCAGTGCCTGCAGCACTGTAACTGAAGTTGGTGTTTGGGGCTGCGATCCGAAAAATTTGCAGAACTTTGGAAATTGAAACATTGGTTATTTATTTTCATTAAAAATGTTTCTGGTATGAATACTTACTGTAAGCATTTATTGATACAAAAGTAGCACAACCGACTCGTGCTGGCAACCTTTCGCCAGCATCAAAGCCAAGAATATATCACATCTGCTTCACGTTGTTAAATTACATTCGAAGTTATAGGAGTACTAAGAAATTTAGGGTTACCTGCAGCGAGTTTTCTCAAATAATCGATAACTTAATATTTGTTGTTTATTGTCACTACAATATCATTACCATTTGAAAATTCTACGATAAAACCACTTCATAAAGATATTGCAAACAAACACAAAACCAAAAATAGCTGGCAACCCTATCGTGGCTTTTGAACCAAATTTGGCCTGAATACTGTTTATGATAGGTTTCATTAATTGTATGAAATTCGTATTGATTTCATGACTGCACTGGAAGTTATAGGGCAAAAAGTTTTATTTTCCTGAGCGAATTTTCAAAACCAAAGACACAAAAATTACCATAGCTGGCAGTACCAATCAAATTTTTCAACCAAATTTCTATCAAACAGAGTTTAGAGTAAGGTGCAGCTACTGTGTCAATTTCATGAAAATTTGGTTACTAATTCACATTTCATAGGGCAAAAAGCAGGTTGTTTTTCTTTGTAATTTTTCAAGATGGCACCACTGGCACAGAGTTTCCTACAGTTCAAAATCGCTTCTATCAGATCTGGTCGTATTTAAGTCCAATGCATTCTGTAAATTTCAGCTGTATCTGATGAAGTCGTGAATTCCCGTGAACAGAAGTTTTTGATGCTAAAAATATAGGTAAATTGGGCAAGGGTTACCAGGCGTGCTCGTTATACCATATCAAATTTTTTTTATTGTCTATGTAAACAAAGCACAAGATTTACATATGAGTGGCTTATTTTTGAAGAAACGGCATTTTTTCAAGAGAGACGATGATTTGGAACTTTTCACTTTCAAAGCCTAACCTAGCTACAGGGTTGCTAGCACGCTCATTAAAAGCT
>OX376372.1:143133061-143164629 GCA_947369275.1 Nemotelus nigrinus
TATATATATATATATATATATATATATATATATATATATATATTTATTGTAATGATAAAGGAATATTGTTCGCGAGTTATATACCTTTCGTCTAATGCTTGGCGAACAAGTCGCCGCTTTGCAAAAGATTCCTGGTATTACTATGAAGGAATGAAATAAAACACTTGGTTTTAATTTTTGAAGTCTGTAGTGCCTAACTGGTATGGCTCCTGTAATCAGACTGCTTTATTAGCACTCGTCTCCTACTTATATAGCTAAAATATTTACAGTTATACTTATTCTATATGGATCGGGTGTTTTTAATACTTAATGGCTACATTAATGCTGTTGTCGCTATACAGCTGTTACTAGTTGCGCTACTCGCCGCGCCGCGTCGCTAGCGTCATTCATGTTTTAAGGTTTAGTTTCCGCGATCAATCACAACACCCTCTTTCTATGGGTAGAAAAATTGTTCTTCTCTTTAGAGAAGGAAAATTTTCGTCTTAGCACTATGTGTTGTTTCTGCTATAATTAAGTGTAAACCTAGAAATATTTTTGCTTCTATTCATATATATGTTTGTTTTATTTACAAAAATTTTTCAATATAATTTTAGTTTTGTTTCTTTTGTGTTTTTAACTAAAATTTATAAAAATTCATCGAATTCATTTTTATATTTGAATATTTTGTTGTTTCTGTTTTTCTTATTTCTTACGTGTATGTGCTTATAAGTGTAAAACTACTTCTTTTTGTTTTATGTCTTATAACATAATTATAGTACATACTTTTGTGAATTTTGTGATTTAATAATAATGTTTTTGAAATAATAAAATTCTTAAATTTTTTTTTTGTTTTTTTTTGTACATGATTTACATTGTTTGTGGTGTATATGGTTTCAACAAGTTATTATGATATGTTTTACATTTTCCCTTAACTAGTAATTCAGGATTGACACCATGTCTTTTTAATACTTCATATGGTCCATTGTATGTATTTTGTAATTTCTTTCTATTTATATATCTCACTAAAACAAAATCTCCTTCTTTAAAGTTTGATGGATATATTTTATTATCGACTTTTGTCTTTCTCTTTAATTTTACTTTTTCAATTATACTTCGTGCTAAACTAATCCTGTCTCTTAGTCTGGTTTTTAATTCGTCGACGTAGTTGCCTATGCTATTTATTGGTTTCTTGTTTTCTAGTAAATCATCTGGTAAATGGGGTAGTCTTCCATATATGAGCTCATACGGAGAGTATTCTGTGTCTACGTGTGGGGTAGTATTATATGCAAATGTATAATACGGGATCCATATATCATATTCGTAGTCTTTAGTGAAATTTAATAAGTACTCATTCAGTACTCTGTGGTTACGTTCCACTGTTCCGAGTGTTTCGTGGTGATATGGCGTAGAGAAAATTTGTTGTATTTTTAGCATTTTGCATATATTTGATATAAGCTCATTAGTGAATTCAGTCCCTCTGTCTGATTTTAATGTTTTAAAAAGACCGTGTTTCAGTACTAATTGTTCTATTAGTGTTTTTGCAATCGTCTCAGCATTTTTTGCTTTTATTGGGTGTGCAATGACGTATTTCGATAACTCGCATTGCATTGTAAGGATGTATCTATAATTGTTAGATATTCTGAGAGGTCCCACTGTGTCTATGACGATGGTTTCAAATGTGTCTGTTGGTGTATTTGTTATAGTTTGTTTTTCTTTTATATGTCTTGTTTGTTTGTTACTTGTACAACTTTCACAGTTTCTAACGTATGTTTTTATCATTTTGTTCATATCTTTCCATATATATTTTTGTTTAAGTTTTAGTAATGTTTTTCTGACGCCCAGGTAACCTCTTATTGGGGTTGTATGGTAATTATTTATCAATTTGTATTGTATAATTTTGTCTATTATTCTTTTTGGGGGTTTGAATATTATAATCTTTAATGTACCCTTGTTTTGTGTTTTTAATTTCTGTTGCAACTTATTGAACATGTTCTTGAATTCTTCTTTACATCGTATTTTAAATATATCATCTGTCTCACTTAGACTTATCTTTGTTATGTTGTTCTTATTTGCTTCTGATGTCAGTTTCTCCAATAGCAAAACTAATTTTGATGGATTATCGCTGCATCTAATTCTGATTTGTTTATGTTCAATTATTACTTTTGGGGTATTTCCTATTTCGAATTTTAAATTGACTAAATTTTTTGTGTCAGCTGTTGAATCGCTGTCCCATATGTAAAGTTGTTTATTATTTTGTTCTATTTGTTTGTTTTTTGTGTGTTGATTGGGGTTTGTGGTGTCTCTTGCCATGTTTCTCGAAACTATTATGTTCCAAATAGATATTGGCCGAGCCCAGGCGAGCCGAGTGTGTGGACGGTCCAGACAAGCGACTTTGACAGGTGTCAGAGGCGCTCGTCCGCTTTCCGATCGGAATGGATGTTGAGCACGAGCCAAAGCGATTTCGGACGAGCTGTCAAATGCCGTCCACATGTTCGCGGTCTCGTCTGACTTCGGCTCGCCTGGTCTCGGCCAATATGTATTTCCCACATTAGCATTTTCTTGTTGTTTGTATTTTTTTGTTTGGGTATCATGTCTTTTTGCATGTCCGAATTTATTTTGATGCGTGATAATGCATCCGCGTTGAAATCCACTTTACCCTTTCGATAAACTATGTCAAAGTCGTAGTCGCATAAATCTATTCTGATGCGTGTCATTTTTGACGACGAATTTTTATGTGTGAATAGGGATATAAGATGTCTGTGGTCTGTGACGACTGTAAACTTATTCCCGAATAAGTAAGGTTTAAAAAAATTTATTGCCCAGTGTATTGCTAATAGTTCTTTCTCGATTATTGGTTTGTTCAACTCGTGTTTCACTAATGTTCTACTTGCGTACGAAATGGGAAGGTCTTGTCCTATTTTGCCTTGTGAAAGTATCGCACCTAATGCATAGTCGGATGCATCTGTTGTGACTATGAATGGTTTATTAAAATCGGGATATTGCAATATTGGTGCTTTTATTAGTTTTTCTTTTAGTTCCTCAAACGTTGCCTGGCATTGTTTTGTTCAGCAGAATTTTATATGTTTTTTAATAAATCATTTAGACATTTCGTTATTTTGGCGAAGTCTGGAATGAATCTCCTGTAATAGTTGGCAAACGCGACAAATCTTCGAACTTCGTCTGCATTTGTAGGTACTGGGTAGTTTTTGATAGCATTGAACTTTGCTGGATCTGTGCGGATTCCGTCTTTTGTGATTAGGTGCCCCAAGTACACTACTTCACTTCGTAGGAAATTACATTTTTCTGGGTTGAGCTTGAGGCTATACTTTTCTAGTCTTTCAAATATTTTTATCAAGTTTTTGTTGTGATGTGCGAGGCTGCATCCAAAGACGATTATGTCGTCAACGTATAGAAATGCTGATGAATCTAATCCGCTCAAAGCTAACGTTAGCATACGTTGAAAGCTGTTTGACGATATCGATAGACCAAAAGGTAATTGTTTGAATTGATAGTGTCCTTTGTTCGTTGAAAACGCTGTTAATGGTCTTGATTCTTTTTTAAGCTCGATTTGATGGAATGATCTTGTCATGTTTAACGTGGAAAAATATCGCGCTCTTCCAAATCGATCCAATACATCTTCTAATCTTGTAAGTGGGAATTTGTCATTAACGATCTTTTTATTCAGTGTCCTTAAATCTACTACTAATCTTCACTGTGTTGTACCTGCTCACTCTTCTTTGGTGTCAGAAGTAAAGGCGAGTTGTACGGGCTGGTTGAGTTCTCAATTATGTTATCGTTTTGATACTTGTCCACTTGCTTGCTTATTTCTTCAATATATTTGTATGGCAGTCTATAGTTTTTAACGTACGTCGATGTTTTATCTGTGACGTGTATACTTTGCTTAAAGAAATTATTTGCAGTAAGTGGTTCATTTTCTAAGTGAAAGATATGCTGAAATTTTCTGATTATTTCTAATAGTGGTTTTTGGTCTTGCACGTTTAGATGATTAATGTCGATATGTTTTAACAGGTTATGAAGTCGTTCATTGCCATCATTTTTGCACGCTAGATTCTTGACTTGATTCATTGTATACTGGCTCAATGGTTCCGTCTCTATTTTAAGGTTTTTTATGTTGATGGCCTCATCGTTTGTGTTTAATATTCTTACATGTTTTATGCCTTTTGCTGGAATTATTGAGCTGGCTATATAAACTCCTCTTCTGTAATGTTAATATTGATTGTGTGTATATATTCACACTTTGCGGGTATCGTTAGTTTATTCATTTGAGAGTTCGTTGAAATTGGTAAAAGATGCTCTTCTTCATCGATATTGACGGTTATAATATACGTTTCATAGTCTATTTTTGTTAAGTTTTGTACGAGAAAGTCTCTCCTTAGTATTCCGTCCGTTAAGATGGGGAAATTGGGTTCTACTATCTAGAATGGGAAGCGTACATTTTTTTTCCAATTTTTAAGTCTAAATTGGTCGTGCCTATTGATTCAATCTCTTGTCTAGTTATCCCAGAAAAATGGCATCGTTTGTCTTCGTTTATATATAAGTATTTATCATGTGGAATTTTATTCAGTTTGCACAGTGATATATCTGCTCCCGTGTCTACTAGTAATTTTAAATATTTTTGTGAGTTTTCGCAATATATCGAGACATAATTTTCCATCTGCTTGTTTAATAAGTATATTCTTTTTGTTTTAGTCCCGGGGTCAACATTTATTGTTCGCAGTCGCTGGCCTCCAGGGTTGTTAAGTTTCCCTGCACCAAATTTATTCTTTGTTGCCTGTTGTTCTCAGAGTAATTTCTATTACTTCCTTTGTTGTTTCTATCGTTTGAGTGCTGGGTTTGTCTGTGGCTCTGATTACTCGTTTCGAATTTTCTGAAGTTATTTCTATTGTTATTTCTACTATAGTTATTGGCCTCAAATGGTTCTCTGTGTCTAGGGTTGTAATTGTTTCTATTGTTGTTTTTACTGTTATTCTGGTGTGGTTCGTAGTTTCTTGGCTGGAAATTATTTCCATATTTGTTTTGGCTGTAGCTTCTACTATAGTTATAGTTGTAATTTCTATCATTGTTTCGGTGATAATGTTCGTTCTTTCGATAAATATTATTGTTTACTCTATTGCGATCACTATAATTCATGTGTCTATTTGTTGAATTTCTTATATATTTGACGTTTTCTGCAGTTCCACAGCTTGATTCCATGTCTGTTGCTATTTGTATTGCTTCCAGGAATGTTTTGGGTTGAGCTGCAAAGATAGTGGGTTTGGTCGTTTCGTTTAACCCATTTTTAAAAATGGTTAGAGCGTATGAGTCGTTTGATGTTTGTATTGCTGCTTTCTCAGCTGGTGATGGGCTCTGTCTTAATGTGTTTATTAGGATGGCTGTTAGCTCGTTAATAAGTTCTGCTATCTTTCTCTATTGTTCCACGTTGCTGTAGCTGGGATAATTGAGTGTGTATTTGTTGTTGACTTTTTCTACGCTTGTATCTAGTTTTTTAGTACTTTTTCCAGTTCCTTATAATTGTTTATTTCTATGTTGCAAAGTTGCGTCTTGACACTCGCGCCTAGTTTTACACTTCTTGTAAAATCTAACAAGCTCTTTTTTCCATCTTCGTTGAGGTTTTCGTTTAGCAAACTTATTATTGTAAGGAATGCTTCCAATTCTTTTGGGTTTCCATTAAAGACTGGGATATTTTTCAGTGCGAGTTATATGTTGAAGTTACTCATTTTTCCGTTCTGTGTACTCTCCAATTTCGCTTCTAGGATTCTTCTTGCCCCTGAATGCTTTTGAAGAAAACTCCTTAATAGGTCTTCACTACTGTCTAGATTAAGAACCTTTTGATAATACTCCTCTATGAGATTTAATTTTTCTAGTATACTTTCAGGTTTGTATACCCTATGGGGGGTTTTCTTTAAGTTAATTATTATTTTTGATATGTTTTCGATGTATTCTTCTATCTATAATATACCATGGACCATATATTTACTCTTTTATTGATTAAAATATGTTATTTGATTAATGTTTATGTTAATTTTTATTCTCATTGTTCTCTTTTTTTTGTACAATAAATTTTGAATTGAATTCATTCATTTTTTTTTCTAAATTAATTTTTATTTTGTTGTTGAGCTGGGCTTCGATGTGTTCAATCTGCTGATAAAGCTCCGTCTGTCGCTCCCATGGTGGAGGGTTGTCTGTGTCGGTGGCAATTCTTCGTAGCGATGCTCGCAGTCTTCTCAGAAAGACTCTTTTACCACCTCCCTTCTTTCTTTTTCGGATGTCTATCTTCGGGATCGCTGTTAGCTTCTGCTCTTCTTTCCTGGCCTTTATGAGGTTGGGGTGCTCTCGAGGCTGTAGTCCTCCTCTTGTCGGTAGTTCTCTTTGTTTTCTGCTCATTTGCAGGTCTTCTTCTTCTTGCTTTAGGAAAATGTCCGGATCGTACGCCAATTTGGCTTCTAGGATGGCAGGATCGTCATGTAATGATAATGGAATAATGTTCGCGAGTTATATACCTTTTGTCTAATGCTTGGCGAACAAGTCGCCGCTTTGCAAAAGATTCCTGGTATTACTATGAAGGAATGAAATAAAACACTTGGTTTTAATTTCTGAAGTCTGTAGTGCCTAACTGGTATGGCTCCTGTAATCAGACTGCTTTATTAGCACTCGTCTCCTACTTATATAGCTAAAATATTTACAGTTATACTTATTCTATATGGATCGGGTGTTTTTAATACTTAATGGCTAAATTAATGCTGTTGTCGCTATACAGCTGTTACTAGTTGCGCTACTCGCCGCGCCGCGTCACTAGCGTCATTCATGTTTTGACGTTTTAGTTTCCGATCAACCACAACAATATATATATATATATATATATATATATATATATATATATATATATATATATATATATATATATATATATATATATATATATATATATATATATTTATATATATATATGTATTGATATATATATATATATATATATATATATATATATATATATATATATATATACATATATACATATATATATATATATATATATATTTTTTTTTTTTTTGATAAATATATATATATATATATATATATATATATATATATATATATATATCTAAATATATATATATATATATATATATATATATATATATATATATATATATATATATATATATATATATATATATATATATATATATATATATATATATATATATATATATATATATATATATATACATATATATATATATATTGTTGATACCGACTAACCTCTGTCGAGCAGTCGTCAGTGCAGCATATATTTATTGAGAAATCTTCCTGTTCTTGCCCCGCGTGCCTTTTCCCTGCCGACTAGCTCAGCCTGGCGTGGTTTTGCGGGCGGAAGATTTCTACGTGCTATGGCACGCTGACAGTACAACACTCATCAGTCACAAACAGAAAAGGAAGGAAAACAAAGAAGTCCGTAAAAATCATTATTTAAATGTTTATTCTACATGCATCATAATAACTCAAAGAACTAAAAAAAAAAAATCAAAAATATAATCCAAACAAAACAAAATAAGAGAATGCTCAATTCAAACAAAACTTATAAAATAAATTCAAACCAAACTTCATTCCAAGCGTTCGAATTAAATAAAAAAAATCAAATAAAATAAATTCAATCAAACAGTGTAAATAAAAACTAAAATTAATAGATAATTTGGATGGGGGTTTTTTTTCGCACTCAACCCCGGCCGGAATCGGTTAACACCGATCATACAACAGATATGTATATATATTTCTTGAAAAGATTACCTAAATACTATAATATATAGACCAATATATACATGCATAAATCAATTTATAATATAAATATATAATTATGAAATAATAATATCAATAAAAATACAAATTCCCCACCCACGAAATTGTAAAAGAAGATTAAGCAATATTCAATTTATCAAGAAGTATTTAACAAAATATAAAAAAAGATGACTTCAAACCGGATCTTTACTTAATTGTTTAAGTTTCAAAATCAATTCCGCTCGCTACACAGCTCATCGATGCGCAATGATTAATTTAGTTATATGTTAATATATGCGTGAATTCAATCGATTTCATTGACTGGCGAAAAGCATCCTAAGACGTGCAGTCATCATATCGTGTTGTATTGTTTTTATTTTTTCCATGCATGCCGTTCCAAATAATAAATGAATAGGATTTACTTAACTTATCAGAGATGAAAAATGCAGAAGCCACTTCCGTTAGCTTGCCAACTCCGTCCAAAGTTGCCGTCACCAATATATTTGTAGTTTCTCGTCATTCTCCAAAATCTTTCTGCCGATCAAATCTCCTTACTTGTATTTCAATTGTTTAAAACTTTGTCTTTATATTTAATTCACTAAATTCGCACTTTACTCAATTTAGTAACTCTAATACTTATAAAATATTCAAGTTTTTGCACCAACCGCCAAATTTTTCGACCTTCTCCATCCGTAGCTAATACCCCAATCCCCCTTTCTTTGTTCCCAATCGAAAAAAATTTTTCACTATCCCGCAAGAGCGGTTTCTTTCCAATTCCAATTGCTTATCATTTCGCCGCAACTAGGGCATCCCCGAAACAGTAGATGCAGAAATCCAACACCAGGTTCGCTGCGCTGCTTTTTTCCTGACATAGGCCGTGTTTACTTACAAAGTGACAGGAGGTGACGATCGCAACAAAGCTGTCTGAACATCTAGATTTGAATTGGTGCTGCCGGTTGAATTCATATCTGACTCGAAATAAATAGAAACAAGCAACCTGTCGTTCAAACCAATTGATGTGAAACGAGACGAATACTGTAGCAGATTATGTTGGACTCACTGCTGGAAGAACGACGACGTGATCTGCACCGATGGCTGCAGATTGTTTGTCAACATCCAATTGTTGGGGTCGGTCTAATGTTGGAAAGCTTTCTCACAGATACGTCGACCGATCATCAAGATCACTTGCGTGCTGTCTATGCGAGGGAACTAGATGAATTCTCGAAATTAAGTGATAATGCTGAACTACCACTCGAAGACCAGGGACGTTTGGCCGCGAGTCGAGAAATGATGAGAATCATGCTCAATTGTGTAATTAGATTGAAAAGATTAGCTGAACAACAGACAGCCCGAATACACAATCAGAGCTACGACATGAATGAAATGTCGACAGTGATAAACAATATAGAAATATCGAGTGGATGCTTCGAGTCCGGTCTAGCAGAATGAATCAGAAGGAGTTGCAGCCAAAGACACTGATGAGAACGAAGGGAAAGATACGTCGAACGAGACCGAGTCTTCAGATCATGAACAAGTGATTGGAGCTTCAATGACGGGAGAGAAAACTGAATCGATTGACCCGGTGGCGGATGAAAAGCAAACTTCTTCAGAACAGAAGGTAGGAGAAAATGCTCAGTAATTTTTTTGTTCAAACCCTGTATTTATTTCTTGTTTCTTTTCGAAATATCCGTTTAAGTTGATATGAATTTTATCCACAACTGGATAAAAACATTCCAAATTTTTTAATATAAAAACCCGTTGATTACTTTTTAAGTTTGAAATATAATAGAAGTTAATATAAGTTTCGTAACAATCGTGGGGACGACCCAGACCCTGAGAGGTCTCATATTGCCGGGCACAACTCACTGGCCTCCGACTGTGAACATATTCCGTCATCACACTTTGATGTCCTTAACGTGGTAATTTCCCAGCACCTTTCCTTTCTCGTCTACCAACTCGTAGATGACCTGCCCCACTTTACGCTTGACCGTTGCCTTAATGAATTTTGGGGCGAATTTAGCAGCAAATCGGTCAACCGCACAGCTTAGCGAATGATTGCGTACCCATACGTCTTGACCGATGGCAAAACCTTTTACACGGCTCCTTAAATTGTATCTTTGCGAACCCTTGTTGTATGCCTCAGTCATTTTGGTTTTGACCTGACAATGAATTTGACGTAACCGGTCACAATTTGGTACTGTCACAACCTCTCCATCCTCAAAAGCCTGTAAAGACTTCAAAAGCGCGTATTCAGAACCATGGTGGATAGTTTGGTACCCGAACATCAGGAAATGGGGCGAACAACCTGTGGCCTCATGTACTACATTACGAAATGCAACACATGACTCCGGAAGGTTAGCGTCCCAATTCCGATGGTCGTCTCCTATGTAGGCTCGAATAGCGGTTAGAATAGACTGGTTGGCTCTTTCGGAAGCATTAACTTGGGGTGAATAGAAAGGGGTGTAGCAATGGTTCACCCCATATTGAGCCAGGAATTCCGAGAAGAGTTTAGACACAAATTGGACCCCATACTCAGAATGGATGGTTTCAGGCACGCCAAAAGTCAAGAATACGTATTCTCTTAAAAATTTCACCATCGACTCAGCTGTTGCCTTGGGTAGGGTCTTGAGCCAAATGAATTTGGTATAGTGATCGAGCACCACCAGTAGCTGGGTGTTACCTAGCTTTGACCGAGGATATGGGCCCATAAAGTCAATAAACAAGCGCTGCATTGGCCGATCAGTAATCCTGGCAGTGCCCATAGGAGGTCTCATCGTAGCATTCGCGGCCTTAACTTGCTTGCAAATAGAACAATTGTTGACATAGCTGGTGACATCTTGACGCAGCCTCGGCCAGTAATAATAGCGTCGCAAGACTTCTAGCGTTTTACGAATCCCACAATGTGACCCCAAAGGGCTGTCATGACTACGTGCCAGCAACACCTGTCTTCCTCCTTCAGGCACCCACACCTTTGCACTGGGAATATCTAAGTCGAGGCCTCCGTGTGATCCAAGATGAATATAGACAACTCCGTTCTTGGTGTACAGGTTTTCGAACTGATCCGGATGTTGCTCAATCTGATGGACGAGATTCATGTAATCAGGATCCTGAAAGGCCTGTGATGGAATGTTCTCCAGCAATTGGTGATGCTCAGGAAGACAAACAACGGCACAATTAGGCCCCCCGTCAGAGTCGCGTGCTCACGATAACGCGTCTGGTACGACATTTTGAGTGCCTGCTCGATGTTCAATATTGAAATTGAACCCTTGTAATTTTAGGCTCCACCGTGCTAACCTCCCCGACAGATCTCTCTGGCCCATTAACCATTTCAGACTGGCATGGTCTGTGATAATGGTGAAAGGCAGCCTCTCGACATGTCCCCGAAAACTTTTGACACTCTGCACCGCAGCCAAGCATTCTAGTTCGGTAACGCTATAGTTGCGCTGCGCAGCATTCAACTTCGATGACATAAAGGTGATGGGATGCTCCCCACCATCATCATCTTTCTGAAATAAAACACTGCCGATGCCGGTGGCACTTGCATCGCACTGAATATAAAAATGCTGAGAGAAATCTGGGTTGATCAACACAGGTGCAGACACTAAAAGTTCCTTCGTCCGATAGAAAGCCTTATTAGCAGCCTCAGTCCATACGAACCTTCTTTTACCTTTCAGCAGATCCGTCATAGGTGATGTAATAGCTGCAAAATTTGGGATGAAACGCCTATACCACCCAGCCATCCCCATGAATCTCCTCACGTCCTTTACCGTTTTGGGTCGTGGATATGCTATGATGCCGGAAACCTTTTCAGGATCCGCCTTTAGGACACCATCACTTATCACATAACTTAGGTATCGAATTTCTTTTTGGACGAATTTGCTCTTCTCAACATTGATGGTCCAATTCGCCTGCTGTAATAAATTGGCCACAATAGGCAGCAATTTGAGATGGTCATCAAATTTGTGACTTGTTATCAGCAAATCGTCCAAATAAACGAATACCTGGTCATGCTACTCGTGAGTGATGACCTTATGCATCAATCGACACATAGTCTGTGGAGCATTGCACAATCCAAAAGGCATGACAGTGAAGTGATACATAGGGCGTCCAGGTACTGTAAACGCTGTCTTTTCCCGCGATTTTGCATCCAAAGGAATCTGCCAAAAGGCATCTTTCAGGTCCAGACTGGCTATAAAGCGTGTGGACTGCAGACGTGCTAACAGGCCCTCGATCAACGGCAAAGGTACCGGGTTTTCTTACAATAGTGACTGGAGAGCTCCAGGAACTCCTACTCTCCTCAATTACCCCCAAAGACAGCATACGGTCCAATTCGTCGTACATCAATTTCTGCACCACTGGTGACACTGCATAGTGACGTTGCTTAATTGGTTGAGCATCACCTGTGTCTATCAAGTGTGACAACAAATTGGTTTTGCCCAATCCTAACTGGTTAAACGACGGAAATTGACGCACGATTTCATCGAGCCGTTGCTTATCCCTCGGAGACAACTGCTGATAACCAGAGTCCTTTGGAACTAACTAAACAGCAGAACAATGCGGTGCAATTTTGAAGGCATCCCAGAAATCTATGCCCAGATAAACTGAATTGGTTAAACTGGGGCATATTAGGAAGCGTATTAGCCTCTTCTTTTCATTGAATTGCACCAATGTGCTTACAAACCCGAGAACAGGCGCCTTTTGACCAGAAGCGGTATGAGCTTCAGTAGGCATTGAATGTATATTCAAGCCCAACTCCTCAACCAGCTTCAATGCTCCTGCTCCCAGGATGCTTACACTTGCTCTACTGTCAAGCAAGCCAGTCAACTGCCGACCTTTGATGGAAATATCTCCATGGATGGATACAATAGAGTCTAGACAAGCTTTCCGCAAAAATCGCCGAAGGGTGAAATATCCCCAGGCGTGATTAAAACGCCTTGATGACTGTTTAGGAGCATCATGTTTTGAGTTGGTAGACGTAACAGAAAGACATGGATTTTGGGGTGTATTTATTGACGGCGTTGCAATTCGGGGTCGACATTGGTGGCTACGTCGGTGTTTTGGGGTCTGGATGGGTGAATAGCCAGCGGAATACGCATCCTCCCCGGTGAAAGCGCATTCCTGTTGGAGTTTTCCGCTTGGCATCTAGGGCATTTAGGTTTGAGTACTCCTTGCTTACCACATCCGAAACAGAATATTCGCTGAATAGGAGCGGGACAGTCCATAAAACCATGACCCAGTTCACGACAATTCCAACACACTCGGTATTCTCCTTTTCCCTCTACTTCACGACCTTTATTCAGGAAGGTGCTGGGATTTGTTTGTACGGCGTGCACTTCCCGTTTTTTCAACACATTTGAGGGTGTGGAACCTACAAATTCAGAAAAGTAATGAGAGGCTGGTGGATTTGAATCTACGTGCGAATAACTTTCACCATCAGGTCTGGATTGATTTTCTCGTTTAAACCTTGCATTATAATTAGACGGTCTTAAATTAGGATCATTAAAAGAGACACCTTTAAGACCCGATTGAATCACCTGCACATTTTTTTTGTATACCATCATCAAATGGAGCATATCCCTGATCCCATAACGGATGATGCGCGAGCAAAGTGGGTTCAATCAGTTGACTATGGTTAAGGTAATCCGAGTCAAAATGCACCTCTTGCACTTGACAAGGCCGACGATTGATATCTCGGTCTGAGTTCATTCTCAAAAGTCTCCATTCGGATTCCACCAGGCAACAACGTCTGATTAACTGTCGAGTTGAAGTGAAGTCCACTCCGGCTAAATGTGCTCTAAGAGCAGGAGCCATATTTCTAAATACCATACATTGAAAATCTACATCTGATAGAGGGGTATTTAATTGTAAAGAAATATTCTCGAGGGCGTCAAAGAACTCCTGAAAGCGCTCACCGGGTTTCTGCAGTCGCCCATCTAGTATTCTTCATACATCTACATCGGACCTAAATGAGCTAAATCTTTCCAAAAATTCTATACGCAATCTATTCCACACCGGTGGATAATTCATCTCGCGGAAATGCCAGTACCAGTCGGCAGCTTGCCCCTTTAAGAGTAAATGAAAGTCTGTGGCAAGTGTGGTATAAGAAACGCGATAATCCTCTGCCAAGGACAGCACCCTGAACATAAACTGTCTGGCCGTCAACCCAGAAGTTGAGCCATTAAATACTAAATCCATTTCGAAATGGGCAGCCTTACAGATGACCACTCACCTGAATCCAACTACTCTCTAAAAGTTACTCGTGGTGGTTCGTTATCAGCTGGCGTATTTGGGTGAGGTGCTCGCTCCTGGTGAATAAATGAATTTTCTCCGTGAGTAACCCGTCTCCTCGATGATTCAGTGGCATTTACTCTCATTGATTCGGAAACTCGAGTGGCTTGCGCAACTGAAGGCGACAGGCTCAGGTGTTCTAACTGATGCTGGAACGGAGTGTAGCTTGGATCTCAACTATTTGTTCGGCGACGTATTGTTCAAGTATGATATATTTTTTCAATTCAAACCGAATTACTCCACAATTAATTATATTTTTTTTTCTCTCTCTATGCAGATAAGTATTACCAACAAACGAATAAAATTCTCAATACCGAAATCTTAGGATTCTTCTCACATATGCTAAGATGATAACACAATTATGAGCAGCATGAAATAATTGAATACACTCGTGATGTAACGACTAAATAAAACTACTTCGTATCTAATGAATATTAATTCCAATTCAATTCATAAAAAAAAAATAATGATTTCTACGGATCTTCTTCGTGACAGAAATTTAAGACAGGAAGGGAAAAGGTAAAAAAAATTTGACACTAAATGATGAAATGGGACTGGGGAAATGAGGAGAATACAGATCTCTTGTAGATGCCTAGAAATGTCCCAATGAACATTTGCCTTGATCCTGCTCAATATAATTCAATTGACTGCATAACATCCTACAGATGGACAAGAATCAAGACTAGCTCATGGGTCATCTCAATGGATAGCTTCCTCCAGATGCGGCAAACTCAGATTAATCTTTCTACAAGATTGATTCGGTTAACAAAAAGATATTGCCCCGTTTTAATTAATTAATCTGGAGGTAATCCTACAACCACAAAAGTCTGCTCAGCACTTAAAGAGACGAGCTCTGTTAAACACATAAAACGAAGACAATAGCACGAGATGGGCGCCAATGCTGCATTGACGACCGCTCGGCAAGATGATGATAGCAAATAGAAAGAGTCAGGTATATGACTGCAACCATAGCCTAAGAAGAAAAAAAAATGGCTGAGGCAACAAGATGCTCCTATCAAACATTTGCCACCCCAGCCAAAAGCATATCTGCCAAAAGAAAGCCAAATTGTTTGGGCGCCATTTGTTGCTACCGACTAACCTCTGTCGAGCAGTCGTCAGTGCAGCATATATTTATTGAGAAATCTTCCTGTTCTTGCCCGGCGTGCCTTTTCCCTGCCGACTAGCTCAGCCTGGCGTGGGTTTGCGGACGGAAGATTTCTACGTGCTATGGCACGCTGACAGTACAACACTCATCAGTTACAAACAGAAAAGGAAGGAAAACAAAGAAGTCCGTAAAAATCATTATTTAAATGTTTATTCTACATGCATCATAACAACTCAAAGAACTAAAAAAACTCTAGCGCACCTGAACCGCTAGAAAACTAATTTTCGAAGAAATTGTCTTTGAGTGACAAAAAAATGTGGAAAGACGTAATACACTTTTTTGTAGAATCATAGCAACCATTCCTTGTTCAAAGCAACAGAACTCAACTATAACACAAATGATGAAAATGTTCAGTGCTGGCAACATTTTCCCAACGAAGCAGCAATAAGTTAACCTTCACAAGCTCATACTTAAATCAACTTATCCTTTGAATTTCGTTCTCATCGGAGAATTTCGTCGAAAGCTTTAGCGGTTAACGTTGTTTGAAGCTGCCATCCAAAAAATGTTCAAAACTCGGAAAATTTAAAAATTGGTTTCTTAGCTTTATTGCAAATGTTTTGCATATGAGTAGGTAATTTGAAGCATCTGTTGATGCGATAGTTACGAAAATGGCTAAAACTCGTTACCCTGTGTCAGCAGCAAAGCAAAATATCTACCAAATCTGCTTCACGTTAAACTAAACCCAACCAATAAATTTCGTTTCGATTGAATCACTGCGCTAGAAGTTATACGGGTGAAAAAATTTTTAGGGTTACCACACTCAAAACTTTTCAAATTTTTAAAGCGTTAATATTTGTTGCTAATTTTTATTGAAGGATCGTTCCCATTTGCAAATCTAATGACATAATCGCCCAGTAAAGAAATTCCAAAAAATTACATAGATGGTCATAGCTGGCAGCCCTTTTACGATTTTTGTACGAAATTCCTATGACATTTGGCTCACATTAAAATGTATTTACTGCATAAACTTCATTTTGATATCATGACTGCACCGGAAGTTATAGGGAAAAAAGCTTTATTTTGCTGAGCAAATTTGCAAGATTTAGGAGACAAAAATCACCATAGCTGGCAACCCTAATCTAATTTTTCAGCCAAAATTTCACCAAATGTTATCTTAAGTAAGATCCAAATATTGTGTGAATTTTGTTTAAATCTGATGGCTGAATCGGAAGTTATAGGCCAAATAGCTGTTTTTTTTCTCAGTGATTTTTCAAGATGGCACCACTGCCACAGGGTTGCCCGCATTTCAAAATCACTTCTATCAGACCTGGTCCTAGTTGATACTAACATGTCCTGTGAATTTCATTACGATCGAATAATTCGGTCGTCAGTTCTCGTGAACAGAACTTTCGAGTGCTGAAAATAGAGGTAATTTAGTGATGGGTTGCCGTTCTTGTGCAAATCGGAATTTTAAAAATTTCAAATTGACATGATGCAAAAACGTTAAGATTTATCAATGATTTGAAGTTTTTGTCCAAAATCAAAAATCTTTCAGGAGGTTCAATGATTTTAAGGATTTTTTTTCAAGAGCCTGTCGCAGCTACAGGGTTACCCGCACGACCTTGGAAATCCATGTGTATTAAACTTTAGTCAACATCAATACGCTCTGCGAATTTCACGATGATCTAATGTTTTTGTCAGAAGTAATGACAAATCCAAATTTGAAAAAAAATCCTTGCCTACTTTTAGGCACGCTGCACCCACATACGGCACAAAATTTCCAATTCTTAACCATCGGCAAGCTAAGAACATAATAAGTTTTCATTCCCAATACTTTTTTTGAACAAAAATTTTCGCTGCTTGGAAATATAGGAGTACCTGAAAATTCACTAAAACGCTCGCCGCCGCCAAAAGGTTTAGGATATCTAGATTTGAGAAAGTCGTGGACCTACCTACTAAATACATCTACGTTCTCCGAAAGTTTCATATCAATCGGATTGGCCACTCCAGAGATTATCTCCCTTAATCATTTTGATGATATATATATATATATATATATATATATATATATATATATATATATATATATATATATATATATATAGAAATATGAATTTTCGGCGAAACGAGTTTAATACTACTTTTCTTCGAAAATTAGTAAAAAATTAAAAATATTATCCAAACAAAACAAAATAAGAGAATGCTCAATTCAACCAAAACTAATAAAATAAATTCAAACCAAACTTCATTCCAAGCGTTCAAATTAAATAAAAAAATCAAATAAAATAAATTCAATCAAGCAGTGTAAATAAAAACTAAAATTGATAGATAATTTGGATGGGGGTTTTTTCGCACTCAACCCCGGCCGGGATTGGTTTACGCCGATCATACAACAGATATATATATATATATATATATATATTATATTTATATATATATATATATATATATATATATATATATATACATATATTATATATATATATATATATATATATATATATATATATATATATATATATATATATATTTCTGAAAAGGATTACCTAAATACTATAATATATAGACCAATATATACATGCATAAATCAATTTATAATATAAATATATAATTATGAAATAATAATATCAATAAAAATACAAATTCCCCACCCACGAAATTGTAAAAGAAGATTAAGCAATATTCAATTTATCAAGAAGTATTTAACAAAATATAAAAAAAGATGACTTCAAACCGGATCTGTACTTAATTGTTTAAGTTTCAAAATAAATTCCGCTAGCTACACAGCTCATCGATGCGCAATGATTAATTTAGTTATATGTTAATATATGCGTGAATTCAATCGATTTCATTGACTGGCGAAAAGCATCCTAAGACGTGCAGTCATCATATCGTGTTGTATTGTTTTTATTTTTTCCATGCATGCCGTTCCAAATAATAAATGAATAGGATTTACTTAACTTATCAGAGATGAAAAATGCAGAAGCCACTTCAGTTAGCTTGCCAACTCCGTCCAAAGTTGCCGTCACCAATATATTTGTAGTTTCTCGTCATTCTCCAAAATCTTTCTGCCGATCAAATCTCCTTACTTGTATTTCAATTGTTTAAAACTTTGTCTTTATATTTAATTCACTAAATTCGCACTTTACTCAATTTAGTAACTCTAATACTTATAAAATATTCAAGTTTTTGCACCAACCGCCAAATTTTTCGACCTTCTCCATCCGTAGCTAATACCCCAATCCCCTTTCTTTGTTCCCAATCGAAAAAAATTTTTCACTATCCCGCAAGAGCGGTTTCTTTCCAATTCCAATTGCTTATCATTTCGCCGCAACTAGGGCAATCCCCGAAACAGTAGATGCAGAAATCCAACACCAGGTTCGCTGCGCTGCTTTTTTCCTGACATAGGCCGTGTTTACTTACAAAGTGACAGGAGGGTGACGATCGCAACAAAGCTGTCTGAACATCTAGATTTGAATTGGTGCTGCCGGTTGAATTCATATCTGACTCGAAATAAATAGAAACAAGCAACCTGTCGTTCAAACCAATTGATGTGAAACGAGACGAATACTGTAGCAGATTATGTTGGACTCACTGCTGGAAGAACGACGACGTGATCTGCACCGATGGCTGCAGATTGTTTGTCAACATCCAATTGTTGGGGTCGGTCTAATGTTGGAAAGCTTTCTCACAGATACGTCGACCGATCATCAAGGTCACTTGCGTGCTGTCTATGCGAGGGAACTAGATTGAATCTCGAAATTAAGTGATAATGCTGAACTACCACTCGAAGACCAGGGACGTTTGGCCGCGAGTCGAGAAATGATGAGAATCATGCTCAATTGTGTTATTAGATTGAAAAGATTAGCTGAACAACAGACAGCCCGAATACATAATCAGAGCTACGACATGAATGAAATGTCGACAGTGATAAACAATATAGAAATATCGAGTGGATGCTTCGAGTCCGGTCTAGCAGAATGAATCAGAAGGAGTTGCAGCCAAAGACACTGATGAGCACGAAGGGAAAGATACGTCGAACGAGACCGAGTCTTCAGATAATGATCAAGCGATTGGAGCTTCAATGACAGGAGAGAAAACTGAATCGATTGACCCGGTGCCGGATGAAAAGCAAACTTCTTCAGAACAGAAGGTAGGAGAAAATGCTCAGTAATTTTTTTGTTCAAACCCTTTATTTATATATATATTTATATATATTTATATATTATTTATATATATTTATATATATATATAAATATACAGATATATATATATATATATTATATATATATATATATATATATATATATATATAAAATATTTATATATATATATATATATATATATATATATATATATATATATATATATATATATATACACATATGTATATATATATATATATATATATATATATATATATATATATATATATATATATATATATATATATATATATATATATATATATAAATATATATAGATATATATGTATATATATATATATATATATATATATATATATATATATACATATATATATATATATATATATATATATATATATATATATATATATATATATATATATATATATATATATATATATATATATATACAGGGTGGCGCAAAATTAATGACCCTATCGGAAGATGCCATAATTTTTGCAAATGGCGTCGTACATGAACCATAGTTGATATTTGTGAGCTAGACAGCTGCAGTATACAAACTGACAAGCTATGGACCGCTATACTCCGCAAGAACGTGGAATAATTGTGTCAATTTTTTTGACCAATATTCGGTCGGTATTGTTGGCGCAGCGTGAATTTCGACGGCGATTTCTGAATCGTGTCGCGCCAACTGGGACAACAATGCGACGCTTTGCTGCTCGACTCAAACATACTGGAACCACACGAGACCTTGCAAGGTGTGGCCGCCCCCGGACTGGTCGTTCGACCGAAAATATCGCGGCTGTGGCTGCCGATGTCGCTGAGAACGATGAAACATCAACCAGACGACAAGCCACGCAATTGGGAATCACTCGACGGAGCCTACAGCGAATTTTAGTGAAATACTTACACATGTTTCCGTGCAAAGTGCAAACAGTACATCCGTTTATGCCTGCTGACCGTCAGTCACGAGTAAATGACTGTCAAGCCATCCTAAATCTCAACAACGAAGAGGACGATTTTGTGCTTAAAAACATCATGAGCGACGAGGCACATTTCCACTTAAGCAAATCTTTGTTTCTGGGATATTGAAAACCCGCGTGCGATGTGCAAACAACCATTACATCCTCTCAAAGTCACTGTTTGGTGCGGCGTTCACGTGGGAGGAGTGATTGGGCCGTATTTTTTTGAGGATGCCATTGGTAATACGGTCACTGTTACTAGCGAACGCTAAAGGGCCATGATAAACGACTTCTTACTGCCAGCATTGCAGGAACATGGTTTGACGAACATGTGGTTTCAACAGGACGGTGCAACTGCACACACAGCAAGAGCCACTATGGATATTGTAAAGGAAGTGTTTCATGGTCGCGTTATCTCCCGTTTTCGCAATTTGCCATGGCCAGCAAGATCGCCAGATTAAACCAGCCCAGACTTCTTTCTTTTGGGCTACTTAAAGTCGCGGGTTTATGTCAACAAGCCTCAGACAATCGCATACCTTAAGGAGAATATTCGACAGGAATGCGAACATTTATCACCAGAAATCTTGCGGAAAGTCATGGAAAATGCGATACAACGGGCACAAATGTGTATCAACACTGGCGCCAGCCACTTGAAGGATATCATCTTTTCCTCTTAACAAAAAAAATTCTAAAGGTCCAAATAAAGGTTTCCATCAGTCAAAAGCATATTTTTTATTTTGTAAAAAAAAGTTATTGAAAAACAAAATTGGGTCATTAATTTTGCGCCACCCAGTATATATATATATAGTAAATACCACACATTATATATATATATATATATATATATATATATATATATATATATATATATATATATTTATATATATATTTATATACATACAGGGTGTTTCGTAAATAGGTGCACTTTTTTGGGAGGGAGCGGATTTCAAAAACCTTCAATAGGTATCTTGCGAACTATACTAAATTATGTGAGATTCGTGCTCACTAAAAACATCACCCTCCGACCACGAGATCCGATTCGGAACCGCTTTCGCATTACTTCAACTCGGCCGTGCTACTTCCACCTATCAGGTGTCCCATTGGCTTACTTCCGATCTGGCAGGCTTTCATCCTTCCTCTTTTTTTAAACGCAATACCAGCTCCACATATGCTGACACAGCTGACCAGGTGTCATCTGATTGCGGCATCATCTCCACGATTGACTCCGGCGTCACAGGATCAATTGCAGAGAAAAGCATGTGTCGCTCTCTTTTGAAGCGGGCGCAATGGAAAAAGGTAAGCAAAGCGTCATCACTTTCCTTGACACAGTACTAACAGAGCTCCATCCTGACTTTCCCCATTCTGTGAAGGTATTTCTGAAGTAGTCGTGGTCCGATAGGAACTGGCACTGGTAGAAGTTTATTTCACCGTGATCACGATTAAGCCAAGGCTTTAAGGCGTGAGTTAGCCTTATCGTCCATGCTCTTTTCGAGCTCTAAGCCCAGCGCTCCTCCCAAAGCTCGAGCGTTACCGCTCGTGGCTGAGCAACTAAAACTTGTCTTCCTACTTGTGCTCTGTTCAAGAACACATCCCTGCGTTCGTTTGCCAATAGATCAATTAGGATTAATCCCACCATTACTAACACGGCGTTTCCTGAAACTGTTCTGTAGCTGCTTGCAACTCACAGCACTCCCCTACGCTGGACGCTCACTATCCTAACTCGATACTTTTCAAACCTTAACGAAGTGGCCCTTATCTCCACGCCATACAACAGAATTGAATGAACCACCGTCATAAGGAGCTTACGTTTTCTTGGACTAGGACCGCGAACGTTTGCCATGAGTCTCCCAAGCGAGATAAAAGCTGGTAGCGCCCTATTGCATACTTTTCGGATGTGCTCTCCATAAGCCAGCTTCGAGTCCAACATCACTCCAAGATATTTTGCCGATTTTCTGGTATCAAGTACTTCAGAGCCAACCGTCATGGGTATAATGGTTGGTATCTCGTGGTTAGCATGAAAATCTCAGTTTTTGCAAGCGCCAGTTGGACACCATGGCTTTTCATCCAGGTTCTAACCCTTCTCATTACTTGATTGAGTTTGAGCTGGGCGAGGTAAGGATTTCTAGACGTGATGACAGCGGCTTCATAACCAGCATAGTCCACCAAGAGCACGTCTTCCGGCATTTCGAGGCGTAAAAAACCATCATACGCAATATTTCACAGGGCTGGCCCGAGAATGGACCCTTGTGCTGCACCAGCTGTAATAGTTTTGCGTACAGTTCCCTGATTCGTTTCATAAATCAAATGGTGATCTTTCAAGTAATCTCGTACCATTGCCAGCAAGTATTCCTCTATTTGAAAATGTCGCTGAAGAGAATCAAATATGTCTGGTTGTGAGTTAAAACGCAATTCACAATACTGGCAATGTGCCAGTTCTTTCACCATGCTGGGGCAGGCTCACCGACAGCTTGAACCAAGTAAAAAGTCTTGTGGGCTTTGGTTTGAAAAAGAAACTTTATTCATCGCTAATGCTTCTTTTATACCTAAATTTAGCTTACATATTAATTTAACAAGTGCAAAATCGGATATATTTATATTGAACTGCAATTACTACAATAAACTGCACACATGCATTTATAATTTGAACTTTAATTGCAAGCAAATTATTGAGTGTTATCGTATTCACGAAAATTGCGAAAAACAAAAAAAGCTTATGTTACAATGACTGACAAGTTGTAAAGAAGTGTCTTAATTATGAAATTTGAATCCAAACATGTGAGTTGTCGGTACATTGAATGACTAAGTGTAAAATCGTTTTGTTTATAGAGAAATGAATGAGTAAGAATATGATAACGTGTGCTTGAGTTTGTAAATGTAAGTATTTTATGACATTGAATTTGAATGAAATTAAGCATTCTATGATGACAATGAACTTGAATGAAAATAAGTATTTTATGATGACAATGAACTTAAATGAATAATGGACTCTTAACATTCTGCCCACCAAGAACCACTGGTTCTTCTAAAGCATATCTAGTTTTAAGTGTGGGCGGTCGATGCCTCGTACCATCTTGTGGTTGCTTCGGAAGCTGGAGAGGTCGTACTGTTGATGAGGTTGGTTTGTTTCTTCCAGGCAAGACATGCCATGAATGACAAAATTAGAACAAACACACATCCTACGCTGGAACTTAAAATTATGGTGTGTTTTTTAATTTGATGCCGAACGGGTGACAAGAGGACTCGCTGTAGTTCGGCTTCATTGAGCTGGGCTTCGTGGATAGATGACTCGTTCTGCCTTAAGAGTGTTTCTGCTTTGATATCCACGTACGGTATTCTGTGTACTGATTTGTTTTCAGAACGGCTGACAACCTTCATGAAGGTGGCTTGAATTTGCAAGTTTTTGTCGTTATGGGCGCTGTCTTGGATCGTCGTAGTTTCGGTTTCGATACTACAATTCGGAGTAATTTCCAATATTTCAACGCCTTCGACTCGAAGGTCTTCTCGATGATCGCTGCAAATAATTGATACTGGCTTGATGGTTGGGACTACGAATATCCAATTGTTTACTATATACAGCTGCTTCCATAATATTGTTTGTAGGGTGAAAGTTACTTGAGCACATTTGGGTTTTTTGATCCGTTCAAAGATTTGGTCAATTATGCAGTTTGATTGGTTGTTGATATTGTATAGTACATTTACAGAGCAATAGCGCATATAAGGAGAGATTTTTTGACATTCTCTGAGTTCTTCGTGATTCTTCGAAGTATGTCAGGTCATCATGATTTATTCCCAGGAACATCGATGGCAGATCTATTGCGGTAAACTTAATGTTCCCTTCAAAGTGGGGAATGCTGGACCCTCGAATCAGTTCGAAAGTTTGCTTTTGTACTATTGAGAACAGTCCGGAAACTCGGATTCCCGTATTAGTAGAGGTACACCACGTTGAACCTGTTTGTTTCGGATCAATCCTGAAGGATTCACCTAGCTTGTGCTGTGTTTTTGTCAACGTATTTTGTAGTGCGTCTGGAGAACAGACTTCAGCAATTAGTCCAAATCTAGTCTGTATCCTGTGCAAGGTTTCATATTTGCGTGTGATTTCATTAAACACCTCCCAAGCTAGCTGGTGTATGGTGAAGAATCGTATAGCGAGGTAGTTTAGGTCGATTGTTCTATACCATTTGGACATCTCGTTCATTGCGGTTGTAATATGGTTCATTTTCTGTATTTCTTGGTTTAATTTTGTTCTTGTGGTCCACTGAGACTCGTTCATCATTTTTATTGTGGATAGAAATAAAGTGCTTTGTTGGTGGCTGATCTCTACTAGTCGTTGTTGGTTTTTCATCGAGTTTGTCCAAGTCTCGGTACACTTCATCGTTCACGCCAAACATCCCTTGCGTTTTTTCTGCGTTTCACAATCCATGGTTGTATTAAATTTGCAGTGCGAGATGTTTCATATTGCATTTGGTCAATTAGCTCAGTACACTGAAAATCGGAATGTAATTTCCGCCCTTCGAAACATATCTCTGATAGGTTTTTATGCATTTGTTGGATGGTTCTTAGTTCCATAGATATTTCTTCGGTGCTTGGTTCGATGTTGATTCGTAATTGCCCTCGTGAAAGTTGAGCCTCTCCTAAATGTTCCACGTAGATTCTTCCGCTAAGGTGCTTGACAGAGTATGTAGATGTGGTGACACCAACGCACATAAGAACAGTTAACAAGGTGGGCATGACCTTTGAAAGCGTCTTAACAGTACGTTTTCTTTTCGGCTGAACGTTTCGTTGTTCTTGCTGGTCTTCACCTTGTTGCGAGACTGGGTTTTTGGGTTGGTCATCCTGTGGAAGTAGACATATCTTTGCAAGTGATCGATCAAGGATTCCAGTGGCTGTTTTGATTATCACCACTCTGGCTAGGTCATCCTTTCCTAGATAGATTGCGGTTACTCTGCCCATTGGCCAGTGGAATGACGGCTGGTTTTCGTGATTTATTATTGTAACACTAAAACTCCCACGTTTAATTGACGATTTTCCCTGAACCATTTAATTCTCTGCTGCAATTGTGTCAAATACTCTAGACTCCACCTTTGTCAGAATAGTCGTTTCATGCTTTCATTTATATGCCACTTCTTTGAAAGGTTGTGTTTGGTGTTGGAAGTTGTGGAAGTTCAAACAAACTTTGACCGGTAAGGAAATAGCCTGGGGTTAAAACTGCGAAATCGTGTGGATCACTGCTCATCGGAGCTAAGACTGGTGAATTCATACACGCCTCGATTTGTGCAAGTAGTGTATACATATCTTCAACATTGAGAAGCGTGCAGCCAATGACCTTAAATAAATGGCGCTTCATCAATTTGACGGTGGCTTCCCAGATTCCACCAAAATGTAGGCTGTCAGGAGGAATGAGCCTATAATTAATGTTTTTAATCGCTAATGTTTCTTGTGCTTCTGAGATCATGTTTTACACCTCACGTCTTAATGTTTTATCCGCACTGCCAAAATTTGTTCCATTGTCGCTCATCAATGCGTAACACATGCCTCGTCTTGCAATAAATCGTTTTATGGCCGCAATACAAGTCTTTACTGTTAGATCACTGGCTAGTTCTAGATGCACTGCCTTTGTCGACAAGCAGAAGAATACGACTATGTTCGCTTTCGTCGTTTTTGCTCCTCTCCCACTGCTCCATTTTATGGGAATAGGACTAGCATAATCAATGCCACTTTGTGCAAAGGGCTTTCCGGGAGTGACGCGTTCACTAGGAAGCTGACCCATCAACTGCTGTTCAGGTTTGGCTGTTGTTTTGAAGCACCTCACACATTTTCTGATAACCGCTTTGACTGCCGTTAAGCCATTGATAATCCAATATTTTCCTGAATTGTGGCGTGCACTAACTGAGCTCCCCCATGTAGCGTTAAATGATGGTTATGTTTTATAATTAAATTTGCTAAATGACCTCTGGGTAGTATGATTGGGTGTTTTTTGTCTGGGTCGCTAGAACTGTGCTGAATTCTCTCAGTCATCCTCATCAGCTGATTTGAGTCGATGAATGGCGTTAATCGTATCAGAGAATTTCATTTGGGCAAGGCATGCCTCTTTGTTAGTGATTTTATTTCGTCTGGAAAGGTTTATCTTTGCACCAATCTCACACATACTAATTCGGCATCATGTAGCTCTTCAGCACTCAGAAAAGAGGTGGTTTGGCAATTCTTCCATCTCCTGCAATATGCTTTAACTCTTACTATCTTTGATAAGGAAGAGAATTTTTCAATTAAGTCGATTTTGTCGTGTTCCTTTGTGTTCCTTTTTTCGTGTTCCTGCTGCTTGTTCTCGTAGCCTTTACTTCTTGGCCACTTGGAAGAATCTTCTCGTAGCCATGCTGGATCTTCCCACCAAATTTTATGTTCTAGTAAATCTTCCTCGGGAGGCAATGTCTGCTGGGTTTGTGGTGCTTGACACGTGTTTCCATTGCTTGAGGTCGGAGTCAGTCTGTATTTGGCTTACACGATTGGCCACAAAGGTTTTCCATTTGACAGGTTGATTTTGAATCCACTTTAATACTATTGTAGAATCTGTCCAATAATTTGGTGTGACGTGAGACCAAAAGTGCGTTTCCAGGGTTGCCTTTATTAGCTGTGTTAATAAGACTGCTCCACAAAGCTCCAGACGTGGAATGAACAGTATTTTTAAAGGTGCCGCCTTTGACTTCGATGTTAAGAGTGATGGCTGATTTCAATGCATCGCAGAAGCCATGCACTTCAAGAATATCATTCTTGCTATAACATAGCCAACGTGGAATTGGAAGCTGTTGCTATAGATCGAGTTGATTTCTGACACTCCTCCATTTGGTTTTCAGTTCGTTGTCCATGGGTTCATCCCAGCCCGTTTTCTTTAACCATAGCTGTTGCATGATGATTTTCATTAGTATGATGCAAGGTTGAACCAAACCAATTGGATCAAACAATTGGGAAGTTTTTGATAGTATCTGCCTTTTTGTAATAAGTAAATCTTTGTTCACTTGCAACCACATTTTAAATGTGAATGTATCCTTTGCTGGATTCGACTGAAGTCCTTATGCTTTGATGTTGTCAGTCAGCGTTAAATTTAATGGTATCTGTGTTTCTCTGTCTGCAGGACAAATCGTTTCTAGTAGAGATTCGTGGTTTGCAGTCCACTTCCTAAGATGAAATCTACCTTTATATAGCACTGTTATTAGATCGTGTTGTAGTTGCTTGACTTCTTGGAGAGAATCTCCATCTATAAAGACTTCGTCGACGTAAAATTCTTGTTTTATTGTTTTGCCAATGCCAATTTGTGTAGGATTTGAATCGCCAAAAAGGGAGCACTAGCTGTTCCGTAGGTGATTGTGTTCAGTCTTTAATGTTTTATGGCATCAGATGAGTGATTTGGCCTGAGTATCCTTTGGTTGTCTCGATCGTCTTCATGGACTAAAATTTGCCTGTACATTTTTTTCCGCATCAGCTGCTATTACTTATTTTAAAGTTCTCCACTTCATTATAATCGTTGCTAGGTTGTTTTGAATGCTTGGGCCTACTAGCAACACATTGTTGAGAGATTTTCTGCTTGAAGTGGCTTGCGATGCATTGAATACGACTCTAAGCTTCGTTGTTGTGCTATCTTCTTTGTTAACGGCATGATGAGGCATATAGTAATTGTATGATGAGTAAATTTCCTTTGGGCTGACTTCTGTCATGCGGCCTAGATCGATATATTCTTGGATGAATGCGATATATTGACTTCTCAGTTCCTTATTACTCATTAATCGTCTTTCAAGACGTGAAAATTGAATATGTGTGGTCTTTTGAGAGTCTCGTAGTGCTTTGGTCAGTTCACCCTTCTTTTTGAATGGAAGTTTGACCACGTATCTACCTGACTTCTTTCGTGGAGTGGTTGTTCGGTACCAGTTTACGACTGCTTCATCCTCCTTTGTCATATGATTGACTGCTGGGACTTCCTCGAGGTCCCAAAATTTCCGTAGTAATTTGTTTACTGTGTCCTCTGTGGAGACCATGGTGATGATATCAGCATTCGGAGATTTTGTATAAGTGGGACCAAGTAGCACCCAACCCAATCTTGTTTTGAGAGCACATGGTGTGCCTTGTTTGAATTCAGGCAACACGAACAAACTATAAACATCGGCTCCACGCAAAACGTTGATATTTCCTGGAACTCCATATTTAGGATCAGCTTAATCTCGTAGGTTGCAGTGTGCTAGTAACTCAGTTTTGGTCTCGACTGCTGTCTACCCAGCAGTCGTAGACAGCAGTCGTAGACAGCAATTTTAGAGATGATTAGAGCTGATATGTTGATTTCATCTCCGAATTTGGGTAACAATTTTTTCAAGGCCCATTGGTACCCCTGCTTGTCCTGCGCTGACTTCGTCAGCAAAGCTATTGCCAAGTGACTTCAAAAGCTTCCTCCTATCAAAGTTTGAAATATGCCACCCGGGTATTTTCCGTCTTGAGTTCTGAGGAGCCGGGCTTTTCTCCGACAACCAGAATGTGATATAGTTGTGGTCACTTCCAGTGTTCTTCGTCATCACTGTCCAATCCCTTGCCATCATAGACAACGTCTCCGAAACAAAAGTTGTATCGAAAATGGACTCATCGATACCTGGTCTACGGTAAGTTGGTGTTGAGCCCCAGCTCATGCCAACCATACTCAGCCTAGACACAATTTCCATAAATAATCTCCCTCTTGTGTTTTGAGCTGGCATCGTCCATTCCAAAGCTCTCGCATTGAAGTCACCAGCTACTACCAGTTTGCCAGAAAGGTCTCGAAGAGCGTCTTTTAATGCTTCTATCTTTCTCCGGAATCCCATTACTGGGTCGTTCGGTGAAAAATAGCAGCTGACAAAGCTGATGCTGTGGTTTTCAATCCAGATATATCCATTGCCTGAACCTCGCCGATTAATTCTGACTTTCCGAGTAAAGCTACATAGCCCGAAGTGTCTGAATACCATGTCTCTGGATTTCTCCTTCGTTCTGGTTCGCTGATCATTGCAATTTGAGCTCTGGATTCATGCACACTGCGTGAGTAAGTTGTCTACAGTGCGGCATCTTTGCAGGTTTCCGTGTAGAATCCTCATCTACGCAGCAACTTCTTCAACGCGTCGAGCGCTTCTCGGAAAGCTTTGCATGTTCCTAATCCCAAAACATGCTTCGTTTCTCTTGCTTTGCCTATATCATTGCACAGTAGGCAGAATGGCTCCACCGAGCATACCTTTGCAACGTGTCCCACTTGTTCGCACTTCCAGCAGTTAGTGCTACGGTCTGGTCCTTTGCAGTCTTTTTTGGTATGGTTGTGTCCTATGCACTTAAAACAGCGCAGAACTTCAGGTTGCTTCCTTGCCTAAGCGTTAACCCAGCCAACTCTTATACGTCAAGTATCAACTAGCTTCAAAGCTTTTGCTTCGTCCAGCTCAACGACGGCTTTCCTCTGTTCCCTTGTATTCGGGGGAAATAAGGAAATTTCTACGTTCTGAGTCCCCTCATCCCGAATCACTGCTATCACTTCTTCTTCTGGCATAAGACTGTCGAGGTCGAGTATCTCGATTTTGGCCTTGGAGACGAGCCTTTAAATTTCTCCGAAACCCGCCACAGCTATCTGGAATGCATCACCGAATTACGAGATGTCTTCACACTTTGTCAGTGTCACAAGTACTCCACCGTCTGCCATCTTTCTGCTTTGGTGAACGTGTGCCCCCACTTTGCTTGGGCTTACCCCTGCCCGAATATGCTGAAGTACTTCTGCATAACTATTCCCTTGGGTAGGCTTTATTACCACAGCTTCCTCTCTTGCCCTAGACAATCTCTTTTTTTGCCTCGGTTTTTTTGGTTTAGCTCTGAATTTGACGCCAAGGTCTTGGATGAACCAGAATTTGTGGCTTTCTTGGCGGCTGTTGCTTCTATGTGACTTTTTCAATACAGTCACCCATGTGTGCTGTTCGGTGGCTCCTACTTCAGTTCGTGTTGGCACAATATTTTCTTTGTTAGGGCTACATTCAGGCATTCTTGCCCATTTTCATGCTTTGTTTAAGGCAACGTAGCACCTCCAAATTTTTAAAAAATCGATTTTTGTTTTTTGATTGAATATGTTAGAATGAAGGTTTAAAAACATGATTTTAATAATATAAAATTGAAATTCTAAAACAAAAAAATTTTATGAGTATATATAGCGAAGCGCCCCAAGATCATTGATTCTACGATTTTCGTTCACTTCGCTATATCGCTACATCGAATTAAGCCAAAATATAGACAAAGATAAATGAGTCATCTGCTTTAAAAGAAGCAAAAAATAAGCAAGCCTTGGCAAAAAAATAAAAAAATAGCCGTTAAAGATGTTTCTAAAAAAAGTGTAGAATCTCCAAAAAAAGGTCCGAAAAAAGTTCAACTGACACTAAAATTAATGAAAAATTTAGGCACGTATTATGGCCTAACTATACGACGAAATCCTGATTCAGTTGAAAATATGCGCAAGGAAATTTGGGCAGCATATTACCACAAAATTTCAACTGATGAGAACCCTCAACACTGTTATTGTCCTGTTGGAGAAACGGCTTGGTGTAACTAGCGCAAGGCGGAGGCAGCGGGTGATAATGCATTAAACAATTTCAAGCATCCTCCACCTTTAGATGATGAGGTACAAGAAATTTTAAAGCCTATTTATGATAACTTATCATCAGAAGATTTATTAAAGCGTTGCTTGGGCAATTTTGCGCAGAATAATAACGAAAGCTATAATTCTTGTGTTCTGAATTTGGCCCCCAAACATACTTTTTGTGGGAAAAACGTACTAAATATGGCTGCTTCTGTATGTACATTTAATGAAGGATTTATGGCTTTCTTGAAAATAATGCAAGTCATGGGAATTACAATTGGCCAATGTGCGCTGGAACATGCAGAGCATAGAGATGCTGCAAGAATTAACCAGGCGGAAAAACACTCAACTGAGGCATCTAAAGAGGCCAGAACTGCTCGAAGGGAGCAAAAATCTTTAGAAGAGGAGGAGTAGGAGCAAGAAAAAGGTGTATTGTATGGTCCAAGTATCGCAGATTAATTTGCGGTAACATTTATTGCAAAAAATATTGAATTTTAACTTTAAACGCAATTTTCTCGAAACAACGTTTTTCAAGTTGGCGTGCATGATTAAGAAAAACAATATTATCCAATCGTTTTGAAATTTTAACACGTTAATCTGCACATGTTAATGCTCAGAATGAACTACGGATGAAAAAATCGGCATTAAACTTTTTT
>OX376372.1:143164829-143209786 GCA_947369275.1 Nemotelus nigrinus
CATCTTGAAAAATCACTAAAAAAAAATAGCTGCTTTTAGCCCTATAAATTCTGATTCAATTGCTCGATTTTTTTTAAATTCACACAGTAGCTGGACCTTACTTTAAGCCAAGTTTAATAGAAATTTGGTTGAAAAATTCGGTTGGAGCTGTCAGCTATGAAAATTTTGGTGTCCTTAATTTGAAAAAATTAAAATTTGGAAATCAAAACATTCAAACCATCGAATATCCTAAGAAATGTCCGTTTCTGACAATAAAACGGATCTTTATACAAATTTAATGCTTAAGCTACACGTTCAAAGTAAAACTTTGGAAACTTCATGTCGGACAAGAATGGTAACCCTTTCCCAGTTAACCTATATTTTTAGCATCAAAAACTTCTGTTCACGGGAACTCACGAACCAATAATCAGCTACAACTAAAATTTACAGAGTTCATTGGACTTAAGTGAGACCAGGTCTGGTAGAAGCGATTTTGAATTGTGGGCAGCTCTGTGCCAGTGGTGCCATCTTGAAAAATTACAAAGAAAAAAACTGCTTTTTGCCTTATGAAATGTGAATAAGTAACCATATTTTCATATAATTGACACAGTTACTAAACCTTACTCTAAGCCGTGTTTGGTAGAAATTTGGTTGAAAACATCGATCGGTGCTGCCAGCTATGGTAATTTTTGTGTCTTTGGTTTTGAAAATTCGCTCAGGCAAATAAAACTTTTTGCCCTATAACTTCCAGTGCAGTCATGAAATCAATACGAATTTCATACAATTAATGGAATCTATTCAAAACATGATTCAGGCCCAATGTGGTTCAAAAGCCAAGATAGGATTGCCAGCTATTGTTGGTTTTGTGTTTGTTTGCAATATTTTTATTAAGCGGTTTTATCGTAGAATTTTCAAATGGTTATGATATTGTAGTGACAATAAACAGCAAATATTATGTTTTCAATTATTTGAAGAAACTCGCTGCAGGTAACCCTAAATTTTTTTATACTCCTATAACTTCAAATGTAATTTAACAACGTGAAGCAGATGTGATATATTCTTGGCTTTGATACTGGCAGAAGGTTGCCAGCACGAGTCGGTTGTGCTACTTTTGTATCAATATATGCTTACAGTTAGTATTTATACCGGAAACATTTACAATGAAAATAAATACCCAATGTTTCAATTCCCAAAGTTCTGTAAATTTGTCGGATCACAGCCCCAAACACCAACTTCAGTTACAGTGCTGTGGGCACTAAGCATGTTCTTCATTGATGTTATAAGTAGTAATAGTACCACCGGCGAAACTGGTTTTTCACCCCTTTTTTAAAAAGCCATACCACCGGAATAAATTAATAATCATTGCGTGTTAATTGGTTGTAAATGCAAATTTCATAGTTTTTTAATGGGTTTGTATTTGTTTGGTAATTGGTGTTAATAGTGTTTAATTGTGTGGTAATTGATGGCACGTGGGATGGTGTTGGGAGAGGGTGCATAATGAGGCTGATCATAAGGGTATCGTGTTAGGGGGCATTGATTTGGCTTGGGATGGCTTTTGAGAGGGTCTTGGTGTGAATTTTGCACGGTTGATATTTTGAGCAAGGCTGCATAATGAGGTTGAGTTTGTTGTAGGTGCATGTGGTAAAGGTATAATATTGTTGACGATTATTTTTCTGGGTTCACGATCGTTGGTTTGTTTTGTAAGTTGGGTGTAGTGAGGGAAGTGTTAGTTTGCATGTGACGCGGTTGGTTGATTGCTAGAATGAAGACGGAGAATGTCCGTTACAGTGCAATTAATTTATTCCGGTGGTATGGCTTGTGCAGGTGAATATTGCCTTTGTTTTGCATGGTCGAGTGATCGTGTGTGTGTGGCAAAGGGGATTGCAAATGAAGAACACGTTTTATCATGTACGATTTGTGCAAATGGATATTCCGTTGGTTTTAACTTGGACGAGTTGAATGCAGATGTTTATGTGGATGTGTGGGCAAGGAAGAAGTGAAAGGGTTGTTTGTTTTGAATGGGTCTGTGGATATCTAGCGATAATAAATTAAAGTCGGAAAAATTCAAACCGTGTGAATTTTCACGCATGTGCTTTGATATTTTCTTTCGTGTGAATGAGTGAGTTTGAAATGCATTCCTGAAGCGACAAGTGTGTACTAAATTCAGTCATATGGGGTAGATGCGTAATGTCTTTAATCGCGTGCCACTGTGTAATTTTTACTGAATGTTAATGGGCATGTGCCGGTGGTTGGATCTTGAGTGAATAGTTATGTGATATTGTGAAATTTGCAATTAATTAATTCGACACTATCCTTTGTCTGGCTTTCGTATGTGATGCGGTGAAGTCGTTTGTTTTAGAATGTCACATGTTAATGTGGATTCTCGTTTAGTGTTGGGTAAAGGTAGAAAGTCGTTTGTTTCACAATGTAATATGTTAATATACATGTGCCAGTGGTTTAATATTGAACAAAGGTGGTTAATTAAATGATGTTGCGACATGTTGATAGCGATAAGTAGTTGAAAAATATTAACTGTGAGACGTTACAACTGGTGTATCTTTCTGTTACACTTATAGTATTGCAAAATATTGCGTGATATGGTTAATGGTAATTTTGTGTCTAGTTCAGTTTGTGCATACTTCAAGTGTTCGTTATTTTAAAATAATTCTTATGGCAGGTGGAATATTGTGAGATGTGGTGTATAAAAAGCGATGAAGCTCACCCCAGTTCACAAATTAGGTGTTTTGTTCAGGCCGCATACAGACACTGTAAGTATATTATATATAATTTTATCTCAGTAAAAAATTTGAGCCCTAAAAGGCTAAATATTTTAGCTGGCGCAAGCACAGCTTGCTTGTTTATATTTTGAGCCCTAAACAGTGTAGAAATGTCGTAAGCTCAGCTTTTAGAATATCTATACCTTTTTATGGAGCTTTTTCTATAATATATGTTTTTTTTTTACAGCGATGAATAATTGGAAGGCGGAAATCAACCGAATGTTTGAGAAATTGTTCGAATCAGACGAACAATTTATTAGTGAGCAACGGTTCCGTAAGCCCAGTGAAGGCAATCTGCAATAGCATACGAAAAGTAAACTGCAGGAGCGGTTAAGACGTCAACCTCTGGAGCTGATAGGGCGTCGACCTTTGGATCTGTCTGGACAGCAGCCTTTGGATTTGCCGAAACCACAAATCCACTCCACTCAACATCAGGACCTGTCTAGGCGTCAACGACCAGATCTCCCAGGACCTCAGCCTTTGAATTTGCCGGAACCACAAATCCACTCCACTCAACATCAGGACCTGTCTGGACGTCAACGACCAGATCTCCCAGGACCTCAGCCTCTATCGATCGAGGAATATCGGCGTAGGCAGAATTCACACCGGTGTCAAATTATAGAGGCTAAACCGGTTAAAAAGAAGAAGAAGCGTGCCGGCAAAGCCGTTTCCTTGAAACGCCAAAGAGGAGAACTCCATCGGATTATTGCGATTACGACCGACAAGGCGTTGATAAATACGCTAATAGAGAAGTTAAACGCTCTTAGGGGGCGAAAAATAGACAATAAGTAGTTTTAATAAATATACAGAGTTGAAAGAAGAAAAAAAAATTAAAATGAATGAATTAACGAATGAGTTTGGCGTTATTTTAAGAGAAGAGTTTGTAGATATAATGTTTTGGTTAAGAAATTTTTGTGAAAGAATGAGAGGGAAAAATATTCATCCTACTGTACAGGAGCAAAATCAGTTTCTTCTACAGTTGATAAACTTTTCGAAAATGCATCATATTGCATTTTCAAACTCGATTTTAACAAATACTGTCGAGTGTTTATTAGGTATGGCAAACGATTCAAACTCTAGAAGTCTTAAAAGTTCTTATGTATCTCAGCACGGAGCTGGTAGTTTAGATAACCGTGTAAAAATACTTTCAAGGACGGAAAAATTTTATAAGAAATATAATGTGAGCGGTGTAACAATCAATTTTCAAATTCAAAACCTTGGTACCACTTCTCAAGACCCCTGAAATGAATTGTCGAAAATTTTTGATGAAATACTCAAAAACATACTGGAAAATTCTAATGATGGTTGTAAAATGAGTTTCAAAATAACCCTTCCAAATTCTCCACATGTTAAGCCTATTTGGTCTTCTTTAAAGCCCATACGTGAAATTAATGGAGAATACATATTGGGGTTGATTTCTAATGTAAATCAATCAATTACCCAATTCTTTTCAGATGATATTATGGAATTTCATGCTAATATTGTGGACATACCTTTTGGTGGAGGTCGAATAAACACAAAGTATGTGGATAAGGTTGAGCTCTTACATAAAAAAACAAGTGTTATTGATGTGGGCAAGGAGCGTGATGTAACATGTCTCCCGAGGAGTTTATGTTACGCTGTAGAGATGCTTAGTGGAAATGTCAATGCAAGCAATAAAATGTCAATCCTTCAATCTTAAGATGAACTTGCAGCAAAATTGTGTAAAAATGCAAATGTTGTAATGAGCGAGAATGGTTGTATGATATCGGATCTTTACAAATTTCAAGAGTCTTTGAAAAATTTTCAAATAATTGTGTATGATGATATCAGAAATTCAAACTCCATTCTGTTTAGGCTTCCTTAAAGATTCGCTTCGGTAAAGAAGTTATTTCTTTACTACTCTAAAATTCAAAAGCATTTTTATGTTATAAAATCGGTAACGGCTTTTTTCAACAAGAGGTATCTCTGTGAGCATTGTGACAAAGTCTTCCAAGAAAATCTCCACAAATGTGAAATGAAGTGCTCGTATTGTTTTTCTACTCCGCCTTGTTAATATGTAGAGGTGATGGTAGGGTGTCATGAGTGCAATCGTAATTTTAGAGGCAAAATTTGCTTTGCTAATCACCTTGAAAATAAAATAAAAAAGAAAACCGTTTGTGAGACTTTTAATATCTGTAATATGTGTTGTAAATTTATTAATTTCGAGGGGAGGAGAATCCAACCAGTGCATGAATGCAATGAATTTTACTGTCAACTGTGCTGGCAGATAGTTCCATCCAATCATCAATGTTTTATAAAACCTTCTAAGCAAAGCACAGGTAAGAAATTTTTATTAATTTTTTTCGATTGCGAAACTACTCAAGACACATGTTATGAAAATAGCACTACATCTTTTTTACACATTGTAAACCTTATTGTCGCTCAACAAGTATGTTATAGCTGTTATGAAAATTCAGATATTGAGCAAGAATATGAAGTATGTGGTGTTAAACAACATGTTTTCAAAGGTGAAGATGGTGAAGAGCCTATTGTTAAAAGATTTTTGGACTATTGTTAAATGAAACGTTCCTATGTGAATACAGTCTATTGTATTGCACATAATTTGCAAGGTTTTGACGGCCACTTCTTAATTTCTGAGCTGTTGTCCAGGAAGTTTATTTATTTATTTATTTATTGATTTAATGTCTATAACAACAGATCAAGTCCAGTTACGCAATAGACAATGATAAATGAAAATAAAAATATATAGGAAACGAACAAGAGTATCATAATTCAAAGATAAATAAAAATTAAAATAAAAATATATATAAAACAAACAAGAGTAACATAATTCAATAGAAAATAAGAATCCAAAATTTAAATATGCAATTAGCCAAGATGAGCATGCATTAAACAGAATAAGTGATTACTTTATCTTTTAACATGTTTTTGAAAAGATTCAAGGTCGGTGGCAGGGAACTAAGTCTGAGTTCGTTATGCTGCCTAGGTAAACGTAGCAGCGGTGAAAAGTAATATGTATCGGCCCGTGCAAATGGAATATTAAATGTTAAAGTTGATCTACATGACCGATCCAATACACGGACGGAAACCAGGCTGCAGAGGTCAGATGGGACAAGTCGATGGTGTAGTTTGAATAGAAGGCATTCATCGAAGAACAGCCTACGAGATTTCAGGGATGGAATTTGTAGCATGGTAAGTCTCGCACTATACCCACAGTAAGCCAAATTGAAGTTGAAAAGCAGAGAGCGGGTGAACCTGCGTTGTACAGATTCAACGGCATCAATTAAGTACTGCAAATGTGGGCACCATATTTGACAAGAATATTCAAGGATACTGCGGACAAAAGAGCAAAACAGGTGAACACAGGTGGAGATATCAGTAAAATGCTTAGAAGATCTAAGTATAAAACCCGAGAGCCTGGACGCTTTGGCAGTTATATGCAATATGTGTTGGTCAAATAAGGGTTTAGTGTCGAAAATTACTCCCAGGTCTTTAAAACAGAATACAGCATCGAGAGAGGTACCGGAAACGCAATAAGAAAACACTAAAGGGTTAGTTTTACGCGTGAACGACATTTGGCGACATTTTAAGACATTCAGAGTAAGATAATTTGCACTACACCAGTTGCTCAGAGTGTGCAGATCATTTTGTAATTGAAAACAGTCATCAATTGTATCGATTACTCTGAATATTTTAAGATCGTCTGCGTAAAGAAGGGAGAAGGAGTTTAGGAGACCTGGCAGATCGTTAATGAAGATTAAGAACAACAAGGGGCCAAGTATTGATCCTTGCGGAACTCCAGAGGTGGGATAGAAGGGAGCAGAGAAGCAGGAGTTCACAGTAATAACACAAACACGTTCATAAATGTAAGAAGAAAACCAGGAAAGCAGCGGTCCATAAAAGCCATATTTCTCTAATTTCAAGAGAAGAAGCACGTGATTGACAGAGTCGAATGCCTTAGAGAAATCAGTGTAAAGAACATCCACCTGTCTTTGCTGATCGATGGCAGAAGCAACAGTATTGCTGAAAGATAACAAGTTGGTAACAGTGGATTTACCTTTGACAAATCCATGTTGCTCGTTTGCAAGGAAAGGCTCGAGTAGAGGATAAATTCGGTTGTAGACAACTCTCTCAAGTAGCTTGCTAAAGCAAGGTAGAAGCGATATTGGACGGTAATTGGAGATACAAGCGGGGTCACCTGCCTTAAGTATGGGAAAAATGTTGACTGATTTCAATATGGAAGGAAAAACATCAGAGGCGATACTTAGGTTGAAAATAATGGACAGGGGTACACAAAGTGAAGAAGATAGTGACTTAGTTAGTATATTAGGAATACCATCAGAACCAGAACAAGCGTTAGAATCGAGACAACTCATTAAATATTCAACTTCTAAAGGGTTTGTACGAAACGAAGAGAGCGCTCTAGGGTTAGCGCGAAACGACAAGGGAGTGGTGAAAGAAACATGTGGAGGAGAAAGAGGGTTTTGTGGGGAAGAAAATGACGAGAAAAAACGAGCAAAGAGCTCACAGGTCTCTTCAGTTGTAGCGGCAGAAGTTTAATCAAGAAACACATTTTGAGGAATGGCGGTGGATTTTTTCAGAGAGTGAATAAATGACCAGAAGGGCTTAGAATTGTTGGAACTAATAATTAGCAACCCTCTTTGCATGAGAGCGTTGCTTTTTAAACTCAAGCAGGTCATCACGCAAAGCTGAACGTTTGAATTTGGCACGAGCAACATCCTTTGCCCTAAGGGCAGCAGCAACTTCAGAGGTGAACCAGGGAGCATCATTTGGTCTCTTGGGACGACATGTGGGAGTGAAGCGAGGAATGAGATTAGCGAGAAAGACGTAAAGCCTATGGAGAGCCTCATTAACGTCAGAACAGCGAAGAAATGAGTACCAGTTGATATGGTTGATTTCGTTCGCCATTCCAACAAAGTTGGCTTTCAAGAAGTTGAAGCGCCTGTAGCAAGAAACTGTGGATCTAAGAGGAAGATTGAAAGAAATTTCTAAAAGAACAGGAGGGTCGGGAGGGACATAGGGTAGAGCATCGGAATCCAAATCAAAAGAAGACACTGGGATATTTGAAAATATTAGATCCAATATCCTGCCATTTTTATTAGGTACTGAGTTCAATTGGGAAAGAGAACATAAAGAAATGAAAGAAGATAAAGTAAGCGAAAGACTGTTGCTAAAAGTGATGGTTGAAAAAGAGGTATTCCACTCGATGGAAGGCATGTTGAAGTCACCACATAGCATTAAGTGAGCAGTAGGAAAACGGCACAGGAGATAAGATGAGAGCTCTGCAAAGAAAAGTTCATAAAGTGAAGAAGGACTATTACAGGGGATGTATATTGAGGCGATAAGTAATAGTGAAGCAGGAGCTAGAGAGACACGAACTAAAATACACTCCACTGTAGATGTTGAAAAGTTGAAAATTTAACCTATTATGAACGGGACTAAAATTATGAAACTTACATGTGGTGAGGTTTCATTCATTGACTCGCTGAATTTTCTGCCGTTCTCTCTTTCAAAATTCCCTAAAGTTGTTGATATTGAAAATTATGTCAAAGGACATTTCCCACACTACTTTAATGCTGCCGGAAATATGAATTACATCGGTTAATATCCTGAACCCGAAATGTATGGTTGTAATACGATGAAAACGAGCAAAAGAAAAGAGTTTTTAGAATGGTACAACACTGTATCACAAGGGGTTTTCAATAATTGTCAAAAATTATTACAGTACTGCATAAATGATGTGAATATTTTACGTTTGGGATGCGTACAATTTATGAGTGAATTCATCAAAATGACAGGTGTGAACCCTCTTGTAGAAAGTCTTACTATAGCATCGACATGTATGCTGGTATTCCGAAAAAACTACCTTCAAAAGAATGTCTTGGGAGTGATGCCTAAAAGCGGTTATTACAAATCTAAAATGCAATCAGCAATTGCTTGTAAATGGTTAGCATGGCATAGTTCGAAAACCATGGGTATGATTACTTCTGCAAATAATATTGGCGAGGTGAAGTTGGAAAGATGTGGTATATATGTCGATGGTTTTCATCGAGAAACAAACACCGTTTACGAGTTTTTTGGTTGCTTTTACCACGGCTGTAAAGAGTGTTTTAAAATCGAAGATGTCCACCGACAACACCAAAATTTTGAAACTTTACATCAAAGATACGAAACCACACAGAAAAGTATCCATACGATTAGAAATAATGGTTATAACTTAATATATTCCAGAAGTTTGAGTTCAAAAAAGTACTGCGTTAAGAACCTAAATTAGAACAACAATTGCATGAGTATTTTACAGATGTGATTCCGACACTATCCCCGCGTGATGCCATGTTTGGTGGAAGAACGGAAGTCTTCAAAATATATCATAAAATTAAAGATAATGAAAAAATATGCTATTTAGATTTTACCAGTCTATACCCATATATTAACAAATATGCACCATACCCTATAAAACACCCTGAAACATTTCGCAATGATAACATACCCCCAACTTCCGAAATACTTTTAATGCATGGCTTCATCAAATGTTCAGTTATCCCACCTAACGATCTTTATCTACCGGTGCTACCTTTCAAAAACAATGGTAAATTATACTTTACACTTTGCAGAAAATGTGCCGAAAATAATAGAGTTTCGATATGTGAACATCTAGATAATGAAAGGTGTAGAATCGGCACATGGGTTATACCTGAAGTGGCGCTGGCTGTAAAAAAGGGTTATAAGATTATAAGAGTATACGAAGTCTGGAAATATGAATACACTGTTTATAATCCTAGCACAAAGACAGGGGGGTTATTTGCAGAATATGTAAACAATTTTCTAAAAATTAAACAGATGGCTAGTAGTTGGGGCAGTGGCTATGAAACGGAACAGCAAAAAGATGATTTTGTTAAAATGTATGAAGAAAGAGAGAATATAGTTCTTGATAAAAGTCAAATTGCAAAACATTGCGAAGTTGTGTTTAAATTCATTGTGCGGGAAATTCGGTCAGAGAGATGATCAGACATATACAAAAGTTGTAACTAGTTTCATAGAATTTCCCGATTTTATTCAATCACCTGGCATACAAATTTGCTCATTACTACCTATTAATGAAGATATTTTATGGATTACGTGGAAAAACGTGAATGAAAACTTAAATACATTGCCACACGCGAATATAGCTATTGCCGCATATACAACTGCACTTGCTAGAATTAAACTATACGAAGTCATGGAAACAGTAGGTGAATCACTTCTTTACTGCGATACAGATAGTTTAATATTTATTGATAATATCTCCAACCCCAAATCTTTTCCAATTTCCGATTTTCTAGGGGATCTCACAAACGAGGTTGCTTGTTATGGGGCTAACGCATTCATTTCCGAATATGTCAGCACCGGTCCTAAAACCTACGGTTTGAAAATTGAAACTGAACGAGAATGTGAATACCTTATTAAATGTAAGGGAATTACTTTTAATTTTGAAAGCTCGAAACGTGTACATTTTGAGCGTCTTAAATCTTTGGTATTAGATCCAGAAGAATTTGACACGGTTTCTATTGTAACGGAACGTAAAATCAAACGTTAACGACCTGGAGTTGTTATTTCTTCACCTGAACTGAAAAGCTTGCAATTTACTTTTGATAAAAGAATTGTTTGTGATGAATATTTTTCCTACCCCTATGGTTTCAAGAGATGTAAAATATAAATTAAGTAGATGTAAGGTTACTTTTTAAGTTATTTTCAAGATAAATTGCATAATTAAATAGTTTAAAAAAAGTATTACGATATTGACTAATTTCCTGAATAAAATGTATAAATAAACACATATTAAATTTTTCTTTCATTTGATCCGTGACCTTAGAAGCAAAAATATGGCAAAGATTATTTTAGATATCCAGTTTGTGTGCGGGAACAATGGTCAGCACTTTGCTAAAGAAGTTGCGGTTCTACCGTTTGATTCGATTTCATCGTTGGTTCACCACTTCTCACCACCGTATCCATATCAGGAGTTATCAATGAAGGCATGTAGGCAGAACGAATTTGACATTATTAACATAAATGGTCTACATTGGAATAGCGGCGGTATTAATTACAATAACCTAACAAGTATATTAGCGGAATATGCCAATTCAACTATCTTCTTAAAAGGTGAGGCGAAAGAGAAGTTCATCAAAAAGTATCTACCTACGGCGGAGGTGATCCAACTCCAAATACCGAAACTAAACCAGCTCAGGAACTTCTACACACACTGTGAAATTCATGAACAAGTGCAAACTAAGCGATCTGCCGCTCAAAATTGTGTAAACATATACTTACATATGTCAATAAATGAAAAATATTAAATAAAAGATGAAAAGTTGTTGATAATACATGTTTTTTTATTTCATTACATCGAAAATAAGGTTGCAGTTACAAAACATAGGTGTTTCATAAAAAAGTCTAGAGTAGTTAATATGTGTGTACGATGTGCGTGAAGGTATGAAAAAATCCTCGTTGTTTAGCTTCACTAGGTTTTTATCCTTACATCTGGCACAGTATTGATCATAGTATTCCTTAACACCCTCCGATGCCAAGTTGTTATGGTACATAACAATGTTGAAAAAGTTAGCCATCTCAAAGAGTTGTAGTAATTCCAGACACTTTATTTTAATACTGCCTTTCTCCACGGGAATTCGATACTGCTTCAAAAGTCCGAGTTGGTTTTCAGGGATGTCTGTACCAATCTTATCCTTCAATCTATTCAAATGGTTGTACACATCTAACCATCCAACGTATCCTGCTGCTACGAGGAACCGCCCATGCTGATGAAAAGTTATTTTTGGTAGTATGTATAACTAAGCAAGGTGTTTTTACACGGGACTTGAGACTTAGGTGTAGTTTTTATCTTCGTCTTCATCTTAGGAAAATTCAGCATAATGTCTTCGGTACTAACAGAAAAATAAATTTTCGATATATCTGTAGGTTTCATTTTCTTAGTACTCCCCTTTAGAGTAGTCGCGCTTGAACTTTGGGCTCGTTTCTTTACTACACTTTTAACAACCGATTCCATTTTAATACGAGAGAGGTGAATTGAAAACTGATGTGTGTCGTTTTATATCGCTGCTTTTATATACCATCAGCCTCACGTCTACAAAACTGGTTCAAATCCTCCCTACCTTTTTGTAAAAGTTTTTTTTTATAAATCTTCTTTTATAAGTAAACTATTTCAACATCATTGAAATGATAGTTTGTAGGGGAGAATCGTTTCAGGAAACTCTTAAAACTCATTTTCTTACAGCGGGAATAAAGATAGACACAGCAATAATGCCCGCATGTTGTGAAAATGCACTTTGCAGTCGCTGTTTGTTATTTGTAAATACTTTACCATGACTTTGAAGGAAAGTGGTAAAGTGTTTGTTGTCTGGATACTTCCCGAAAGAGTCGAAATACTCGATAGGCCCGCTCTTAGGCAAATAAAATGCAATCCAATGAGTCCCGCTCCTACTGGCTGGATCTGTATTTGCTATAACACATGCAGGCTTCTTTAGTTTATGAGGTAGGTGATCGCAGGGGAACACACCTTTGAAAAACTTTTTGGTTGTGGCATTCTTCCTTAGCGCATTATCAAGCTCGATTGTATTCATGTCTATTCTAGAGCGATTATTGTTTCAAGGCTCACGACTCTAGTTTGAGATGTTACGTAGCTTTGTAGAAATATTTTTGTTGACTCGTCGTTAACGAAGACGGTTGAAAATTTTGACAGGGTTTTAATAAGATCTTCATCCAAGCGTTTAAGTTCCAGATTTCCGAATCCTCCTATTTGATCCTTTGCTATAATTGAAGATGTCGGGTACTTATACGTTATTTCTTTCGAATAAATTTTATTTTGTGATGTGAATCCGGCGAATAATACTTTTTTAAAGAAGGCTAAGTTACCTTCCGAGAAGTATTCAACGTTCACTAAGCAAGACGTCATGATAACTGTCAGGTACTCGCTCTAACACTATGAGAAAATGGTGTGTTGATCACTTATATATATATACTTCTAGAAATTTGTACGCACATTTCGATTTATATCAATTTCAACACTCCCATCATACTCTGTAAATACAATACAGGTGACGCTATTCTTTAGAGCTTCTTCGAATTGTCCTTCAATTCTCACCACACCCTGATTTAACAAGTAAGCACAAGTTGAATCGTAGGATGAAACCGCTGTTAAGTCAAATGCCAGTAAGAAGCAGCCGTTATCGAAGAATTGTTTTGATATCTGATGACCTTTATCGAAGTAGTTGATACCGGTACCCTTGAGGAGTGTGAGATATCCTCTTTTCCTTTGAATAGTCAAAGTCTAGTGGTTGGTTCGGTACTTGAACTCCATTAACTGATAAATTGAAGTTGGTTATATTATTGTGCTTAAAGTTGTATGGATTCTTTGAACGTTTCCCATTGTAGCCATCATTGTCAACCATGCCGAAAACTAGCAAATTTGGCAGCTGACCGATTACTACATTATCCAGAGATAAAGTAAAAGTGTTTGCTGGAAGTGTGTATGTCTTCACCTCGACGCGTTTGTATGGATATAAGACATTCTTCGAACGTTGAAGTACACTTTCATGGGCTTACAATATTTCCGGATTGACAGTAATATGTTTCATGTACATTGTAGCCTCGATGATCTTAATACGGGGGTTAAAGTCATCTTCTTTTGAATAAAGATAGAATTCTGGTTTTTCTAATGAGAGAGTCAGACGTAAATCGACTCCATTTATTAGTAACTTATCCTGATTGAGCATATCACTATGTATTGTACCCATTAACTCCACCACATTACTTTTCGCAAGTAATTCAGATCTTTTGAGGTACCCTACATTTTCCGCAACAGGGCCTCCACCAGGTTTTAGACTCTCAATCATCTCCATTTCATTTTGATCCAGATACCACCCGACAGATTTCAGATGAGTTGACGTTGCATCTTTACCATAGTTAAGCAGATTTTCAATGTAGGCACGGTAATGGTAGTTGTTATCTGTTTGAGCTATGTTTTTTCCATTCACCTGTACTGTGCACTGTCTAAATAATGAATGCATTAGATTGTTAACCACACCTATAGGATCAGCTGAAACTTCTCTTCCATCGGATTTTTTTATTTTTTTCGTCCCGGTGAAGTATTCTTCTTTTCCAATTTTTATTTTAACCAGTTGCACTTTAAGTCGTGAGTATATGCTGGATAAGTCACGATATGTGTCCCCATGTCCAGGGGAAACAAATTCTAGAACAGCTGAGTTATCTAGTGATGCTATAGGTTTTTAAGCAACTTCCTCTGTTTTCAAAATATTTGTCTGCATCGGCGGCAAAGCAAAAATATCCAATTCAGACTTCATACTCTCCCGATTGAACGCCATAGTTCTTATCTATCGAATATGTCCAACACACGTGTTTTCAAGTTACGACGTCTCTTAATACTTTTCTTGTTTCTATCCAACGATGACTTTTTCGCTTTGGTACGACGTTTACGTTTAGTCGATGGTTTTATCTGAACATTTTTAAAAGGACTGGCCCTTTTTATAGCCATGCGCTTCCCTGCACCTGTCATTTTATCAAATATTCTATTTATACCTTTTTGTGCTAACTCTTGCACAGCAGATTTACCTTGATTGCGCAGAATCTGTTTGATAGGTTTACTCCCAACTTCTTGCAAGATTGACCTTCCTGTGCTGACAACTTGTTTCCCTATGGCGTTCGCACCGGATGTAAATAATGGTTGTAGATGGCGTATAAGACCGCTAAAAAAACTACCTATTCCTCTTCCACGCTGATACACTAGTGGTGAACGATACAAGTCTCCTATATCAGACAACTTGCCCCCACTTTAAATCAAGTAATACTGTGTGTAGCGAGTATTCATCTCATTAGTAAAGAGGTTGTTAAACTCTACGTCAATACTATAGCAGCATATGGATTGTACGAATATTTATAGTTTTTCCTTATCGTCGTTTGAAGTGAAGCATTATATATGTGGGAGTAAAACTTGGTTCAAAGTCTATTGCCTCACCTTGCTGTGACTTTACTACTGTGACTTTAATAGAAATGCTTTCGATAAAAGTTTTTTCCACTGGACAGTACTCTACGTGCTTGAATCTGAAAACACTATCGCAAACCTGTAACGGAATCGTTCGAAGTTTTCTCAATAATTTATCAGCTATTATTCTAGGCTTGATAATGTCTGTGTAAACGTGAATTAAATTGGGGGTTTCACAATCGCTAACGGTCTTGGGTGCCGTGGCACGATGCGTTCTTTTATCAAGCTCATGTACGTTTTTTCCAACCGACTAAGACTGTCAAGAAATATTGACTTGTCGAAAGATTCTTTTATCAAGACATCAATCAGATCTGGATCACGTTTATCAACAGGTGTTTTCAAAAATGCATCAATGAATAGGCCAGCAATATTTTCAGTTTTAGACACTTCAATCGGTACTGATGTTGTACCCGTTGTTCCATCACTCAATTTGTATGGAATGTTTAGTATTGTATCTGATTCAGTTTTTGCCCATTCATCAGGTAATATATCGGTACCGGATTCTTTAGCCGCAGCACTTATGGATTGACGAATTGATTGACCAACTTTGTAAAATAATTGTTTTCGTACCTGGTACACTGTTCTACCGGAAACTTCAGCTCTCTTTTTTAAATCTTCATCTGAAAACTCTATTCCGCTCAGCAAAAGTGACACAAAATCCGTAATGTTAATCGGCGAAGGTATTGGCAGTTCCACATTTATTTTTACACCATAGTCTTTAAGATGAAACGTATGCGATGTAGGCTTGATCCCCGCTTTTCTTTCCCACTCTCGTCTTAAGCTATGTGCAGGATATATGTATTCATCAATCATTCTTAATAGCTCTACATGATTTCTTTTCGACCTCGGAATCTGCCCAATTATATAATCAATAAAGTCTTGAAGTGAGTTAAACTTTTTGCTTGATTTTAAATAAACTTTTTCGGCGATTTTCTCGCCTTGGTAAACATGTAAGCAGAAATTTTCAATCTTCTTAGAATCACTGATGTCGGGAATACTTCCTTCATCTCGATCTGTTTCGATATGTTCGAAAATCAGTGCCTTAATTGATGTCAAATAGTAGAAGTCAGGTTTAATAACCAAGAAAAATGACGATAGGAATGTTGAAAAATTGATATAGTTTTTTTCATAGCAAAGTTTGCGTAAAGTAGCATCACTCCATCTTAAGAGAACAAGATTTTTTTTCAAAGACATGATTTTTACAACTATTTCTGTTACTTCAGGCTTGATGGATTCAGCTGCAGTTGAACGTCGACTTCTTTTCATCATACTAGTTTTTTCTTCGGTACTGCCTATGGAACGTTTAAAAACACTGCTGGTTGACACAGGTTTTTCTCTTCCCCGCTTTGGTAACATTATCTCTGTTATTTCAACACGCCAACCACTTTTAAGCTTGCAGGACGCTGGCAGTTTATTTTCGAAAGATGATAGTGTGTTTTCAGGGTAAATACCCAACGAACTGTTACTTAAAAGACACACGTAGAATTCATCATCTGTTATTGTCACAGGCATATTTAAATTCTCTCCCAAAAGAAGTCGGGTACACTTGATGAACGTTCCTTTTTCTCCTTCAAACGTTCACTTTGACGAGTGATCTTTTTTTTTCACTGGAAAGTCGAGATCGTATTGGTTAGGATTTAGATGCGAGGGTCTTAATATAGATGATTGCTTAGGTGATTACAAGAACATATTTTCCTGCTCATTTTCATCTGTTTCTATAGTACTGACATTTTCATCATCCATACTTTCTAGTCCTCGGATAGAGTCAGACATTTCATTCATGCTTATATCCATTGGTACAGTGTATTGTGTCATACCGTCGCCACTTGTTACTAGCCTATAGCCTTTAGTGGGTTTTTTATTGGTGGTTTTTCGAACTTTAGCAGGTGGTTTGAGACTTTTACCCACACCACTTCCTGATAGTCGCCGCTTAGCGCTGGAGCTTAGCTCCTGTCGTGGCGGAGTTATCTCTCTTGCTGATTCAAATATTTCTTCCACTACCACGGGTGAAGTTTGAGTTGGTTTATCATCTTTAAAGATGAATTTCGTTTGAGTGTTGTTATCACGTAAACTTTTATTCTATCGCATGGAACTGCCTGTCTTCTACGTCTTACATTTAAAAATTTTACTAGCTCATTTCTGTACTGATACCATTTGTCATTACCACCAAGATTTTTGCTCTTCAATACTTTACTTATAGCTCTGTCAAACATTGTCTGACTTTCCGAATTTTCAATTGTCTCTTTTAAATTATCATATACTTCCGGAGACAGTAGAAGCATTTTATTCAAGACATTGTTTCTATACATATTTCTCAATTAGTGAGCCAATCACTCCTGAGAGAACACTTCCAAGTAAAATGGGCAGAAACTCTCCTTGCTGAATTAAGACTTTACGCTGACGTGGAACAGATCGTTTAGCCTCAACTAATTTACGTATACTCTTTTTATTACTAATGTTCGAAGAAGAACGTTAGTATTAAAATCACTTTGGTCAACAATTCATATTTCTATATATAAATATATATATATATATATATATATATATATATATATATATATATATATATATATATATATATATATATATATATATATATATATATATATATATATATATATACATATATATATATATATATATATATATATATATATATATATATATATATATATATATATATATATATATAAATATATATACATATATATATTTATATATCATCAAAAATTTTCAGTGAAAAAATCTCAGAAACGCGCCATCCGATTGAACTGAAATTTTCAGGACACATTGGCGTATATGCCAAATAGTGCCAGGTATTAGAAAAAGTTAATAATCTGCAACCCTTTGGTGCCGGCGGCCATTTTAGTGTAATTTTTATTATACCTATTATTCCGTACACAAATAATTTTTGCAAAAATAAAGTTAACCAAATAAATTTTGAACGTGTTTAACATGTGAATCGGATGATGTTTTGGAAGTTTTTAACCCCATGTGTGCGCTGGGTGCCTAAAAAGAGAACGGAAAAATTTGAAAATTTTTAAATTGCGATAACTTTTGACAGAGCCGTTCAGTCATTACGAAATTATCAGAACATATTGGTATTATTTAGTTGTAGATTTATGTAGCTTTTAATGGGCGTGCTGGCAACTCTGTAGCTAGGGCAGGTACTGAAAGTGAAAACCTCCAAATCATCGTCTCTCTTGAACAAATGCCGCTTCTTCAAAAAAAAGCCACTCATATGTAAATCTTGTGCTTTTTTACATAGACAAAAAAAAATTTGATATGGTATAACGGGCACGCCTGATAACCCTTCCCCAATTTACCTATATTTTTAGCATCAAAAATTTCTGTTCACGGAAACTCACGATCCAATAAGCAGAATTAATTGAAATTTGCAGCATGTATTGGTCTTAAATAGGACCAGGTTTGATAAAAGTGATTTTGAAATGCGGGCGATTCTGTGCCAGTGGTGCCATCTTGAAAAATCACTAAAAGAGATAACTGCTTTTAGCCCTATAAATTCTGATTGAATCGTTCGATTTTGACGAAATTCACACAGTAGCTTATTTTAAACCACGTTTGGTAGAAATTTGGTTGAAAAGTCTGGTTGGAGCTGCCACCTATGATAATTTTGGTGTCTTAAATTTGAAAAAATAAAAATTTGGAAGTGAAAACATTCAAACCATCGAATATCCTAAAAATGTCCGTTTCTTACAATAAAACCAATCTGTATACAAATCTTATGCTTTATCTATACGTTCAAAGGAAAATTTTGGAAATTTCATGTCGGACAAGAACGGTAACCCTCTCCCAGTCAACCCATATTTTTAGCATCAAAAACTTCTGTTCACGGGAACTCACGAATCAATAATCAGATAACATTGAAATTTACAGAAAGCATTGGACTTAAGCAGGACCAGGTTTGGACTTAAGTAGGACCAGGTCTGGGCAACTCTGTGCCAGTGGTGCCATCTTGAAAAATTACAAAGGAAAAAAACTGCTTTTTGCCCTATGAAATGTGAATAAGTAACCAGATTTTCATGGAATTGACACAGTAGCTAAACCTTACTCTAAGCTCTGTTTGATAGAAATTTGGTTGAAAAATTCGATGGGTGCTGCCAGCTATGGTAATTTTTGTGTCTTTGGTTTTGAGAATTCTCTCAGGAAAATAAAACTTTTTGCCCTATAACTTCCAATGCAGTCATGAAATCAATACGAATTTCAAAAAATTTATGGAACCTATTATAGACATTATTCAGGCCGAATTTGGTTGAAAAGCCACAATTGGGTTGCCAGCTATTGATGGTTTTGTGTTTGTTTGCAATATCTTTATTAAGCGGTTTAATCGTAGAATTTTCAATTGGCAATGATATTGTAGTGCCAATAAACAGCAAATATTAAGTTTTCGATTATTTGAAAAAACTCACTGCAGGTAACCCTAAATTTCTTTATACTCCTATAACTTCGAATGTAATATAACAACGTGAAGCAGATATATTCTTGGTTTTGATACTGGCAGAAGGTTGCCAGCACGAGTCGGTTGTGCCTTTTTTGTATCAATAAATGCTCACAGTTAGTATTCATACCGGAAACATTTACAATAAAAATAAATAACCAATGTTTCAATTCCCAAAGTTCTGCAAATTTTTCGGATCGCAGCCCCAAACACCAACTTCAGTTACAGTGCTGCAGGCATTGAGCATTTTCTTCATTGATGTTATATGAGATGCTGCTTTCAAAATTTTTTGAAATAAGCAACTGATAACGAATATAATTAACCCGTGTTTTGCTCTCATAAACGTTGAAATTCATGCCAGTGGGAATATCTGAAACCTTCTACCATATGAGTTATAATGCATTCTTGAGACCAAAGTAAAACGTGGCATTTGAAACAGTTTGGCCGTAATAAGCAGCTCATGTGGTGGAATATGCACTCAAAACCTGCACGATTCTTCTACTGTTCTTCGAACATTAGTGTTTCTAGCGGTTCAGGTGCCCTAGAGTTTTTTATATCTACAGAGATGTCTAAGTGCCTTACCATGTGGTCGATGATTTCCTTTTAAGGTATTTACAGCAATTTCACAAAGTGTCTTTATTACTTCTGGCTCAACATTTTTAAGAATAGCTTTTCTTAAACATGGGCGGGCATTTTTAAGCACGTACAACATATGTCGGTTGACCGTTAATCGTTTCATGGGTGACACCATCGTTCCTTTGTAAACTTCCAGGAGAGCAATAACACGTTATGTATTTTTTATTAAATATATCCGTTCGAAAGCGTAATGCGTCGTTTATACCTTGGGTGAGGTCAAATAATAGATAACTATGAGGAGCATGTGTTACTTCTTTATATATTTTCATCAGTTCCGAGCTATTCTCGGGGTAAATTTGTTTAGCTAGATGTTGAAATTGACTTTTGTCTCGTGGAATTTTGAAACAAACTAAATACTTACAATTGAGAGATATGTCGCGACAAAACTTGCCTTGGTGGAACACATTTTGAGTAACCAAAACCACTGAGAAGTTTCGATGACGTGATCCTTTAGTAAATAGCTCACATACTTGTCTTGAAAATGCATTTAGCATCATGTCGTCAAGCACAATTAACACTGGTTCATTTAGACAATTTGTAAATTCTTCTGGTATAGTGTCTAAGTATTCTACATTTTCAAATCGTACTTTTGATGGAAGAGCATTATGCTCAGCGTTACACCAAATCATTTTCTTAATTTGAGGCTGTATAAATGATTCATTTCCGAGAAGATTTTCTATAAATGTTGTCTTCCCACAACCAGATGGACCTGCAACCATCATTGTAAACGGGTGCCTGAATTGTGTCATTTCCTTTATTTTTTCACCAAGTCTAGTATCAAATTAGTACACTGGCCTATATTTATACATGAACCAAGATGAGTAGGAGACAAATTGTCGATGAACTACACAGAAAGGTACGAAAAAACTTTAAACGGCGCCGTTCAGTTGTACGAGGTATAGATGATTTGTGGCAGGCAGATTTAGTTGATATGAGTGCATACTCATCTGAAAACCGTGGCTACAAGTTTCTTCTCACAATAATCGACACTTTTTCCAAGTATGCCTATACAATGCCTGTGAGAAAAAAAAAAGCGCCGGAGCTGTGGCAAAGGCAATGGAAACGATTCTAAGGCAAGGGAGTGTACCTAGAAATCTACAAACTGATGATGGAAAATAATTCTTTAACAAGACATTTCAACAGTTAATGAAAAGATATGAAATCAACCATTATTCAACGTTCAGCTCGTTAAAAGCAGCAATTGTCGAAAGATTTAATAGAACTCTCAAAAGTATCATGTGGAAGGAGTTTAGCTTAAATGGCAACTATAACTGGATAAGTTTGTTACATAAATTAGTCGAGAAATACAACAATACGAAGCATAGGGTAATCAAAATGCGTCCAAAAGATGTAAACACGTCAAAAGAAGTATATTTACTCTCAACAGTGTATTCTAAGGACAAAGTTACTTCAAAGCCGAAATTCAAAATCGGTGATCCAGTGCAAATAAGCAGGCACAAACATGTTTTTGAGAAAGGCTACACACCAAACTGGTCAACAGAAATTTTTACAATTGCCGAAGTAGCGAAAACACAACCGCGTACTTATACACTTCAAGATTATCAAGGGAATATAATACAAGGTGCTTTTTACGAGCCAGAACTAACGTTGACCAAACAACCTGATGTGTATCTTGTCGAGAAAATTTTGAAACGACGTAAAAATAAAGTTTTTGTTAAATGGTTAGGGTTTCCATCATTTCACAATTCATGGATTGATATTAAAGATGTAATATAAACCGATAGTGTGTGTTTTAAATATAATGAGATTTAACATCTAATTTCACAACTGGGTGAAATCTTTGTGCACATACATACACGCAAACATACTAGCACAAAGTCAGCATAAATAAGGTATAGGGCCACACTTTGCAGTCAGTGATCAGCGGAATAAGATGTCTAGCATTGAGGAAATGCAAGAGTTTCAGGATTTTTTTGAAAATCACAAGGATTTTCTACTGGACGATCATCGGGAGCAGCTACTGACTGATATAAATCAACTTAGAATATACTTCACCAGAACTCGAACGTTGTCAATTCACGGAATGCACTATGACTCATGCCCCTGGTCAAGAGACGATGCAAAATCAGGACCGGATACATGTGAATGTCATTATGTTAGAAAAGCAACCAACAGAGTTCACACATTAATGTGTTTTTATTACCGACTGAGATATATAAAGTTTTGAAATTATATAAACGAGATGCTAATAAAATATTAAATTACAACTAAACCCCGTTTTATTTTTCTTCAAACTATTATGGTATGGAAAAAGTGAATTGGAAATAAAAAACAACGCTGTATGATGAACAAAAAAACTCTTTATTCAAAATTTATCGTCATTATCCTGAACAAATTTTATTTTGAAATATCCACCCCTTGTGTCATCTTTGCCCTCGAATATGAGATGGTAGTTCTGGATCTCATTTAACTCCTCAATCTGACGCCGTTTCTTTATCTTTTCGGCGAATCTTGATAGAAGGAAAGAGTAGGTACCATTTGCAAGATGAACAGTTATACGTGGCCCATATTGTGTCGTCACCAATCGAAAGCATTTAATTTTATATTTTTCACCATTTAATTTTATATTTTTTTAACTAGCTAGCGCGACATGTTTCTCCGGAACGTATTTGCAAACGCTCTCCAAAAGTGCGACGGCTTTTTGAAAGAAACAAAAATGATTAGCGAACCCAGCAATCAGACTTATTAGCACTTCTTACCATTTTCAAAGTTCTTTAAACGTTCTCACTACAGCAAATCGAAAATTGTTCTGTTGACTTTTCACAGCGAGACTTTAATTTTATACTATTACAATCACCTCCATTATAGAAGTATGCGCATGTAACCTGTACGCCATCAACCGTGTTAGCTAACCACCATTATCTCATGAAGCTAATTCATTCATTGCAAATTTCACAATACTACTTATATGTTCCACTTTACATTTTCACATCTACATGTACGTAAATAATTCAACAACTTTCTACCTTTACCCAACACTAAACGAGAATCCACATTAACATGTGACATTGTAAAACAAACGACTTCACCGCATCACATACGAAAGCCAGGCAAAAGATAGTGTCGAATTAATTAATTGCAAATTTCACAAATTCACATAGTTATTCACTCATGATCAAACCACCGGCACATGCCCATTAACATTCAGTAAAAATTACACAGTGGCACGCGATCAAAGACATTACGCATCTACCCCATATGACTGAATTTAGTACACACTTGTCGCTTCAGGAATGCATTTAAAACTCACTCATTCACACGAAAGAAAATACCAAAGCACATGCGCGAAAATTCACACGGCTTGAATTTTTCCGACTTTAATTTATTATCGCTAGATATCCACAGACCCATTCAAAACAAACAACCCCTTCACTTCTTCCTTGCCCACACATCCACATAAACATCTGCATTCAACTCGTCCAAGTTAAACGGAATATCCATTTGCACAAATCGTACATGATAAAACGTGTTCTTCATTTGCAATCCCCTTTGCCACACACACACGATCACTCGACCATGCAAAACAAAGGCAATATTCACCTGCACAAGCCATACCACCGGAATAAATTAATTGCACTGTAACGGACATTCTCCGTCTTCATTCTGGCAATCAACCAACCGCGTCACATGCAAACAAACACTTCCCTCACTACACCCAACTTACAAAACAAACCAACGATCGTGAACCCAGAAAAATAATCGCCAACAACATTATACCTTTACCACATGCACCTACAACAAACTCAACCTCATTATGCATCCTTGCTCAAAACATCAACCGTGAAAAATCCACACCTAGACCCTCTCAAAAGCCATCCCAAGCCAAATCAATGCCCCCTAACACGATCACCTTATGATCAGCCTCATTATGCACCCTCTCCCAACACCATCCCACGTGCCATCAATTACCATGCAATTAAACACTATTAACACCAACTACCAAACAATTACAAACCCATTAAAAAACTATTAAATTTGCATTTACAACCAATTAACACGCAATGATTATTAATTTATTCCGGTGGTATGGCTTTTTAAAAAAGGGGTGAAAAACCAGTTTCGCCGGTGGTACTATTACTACTGTTTTATGAGATGCTGCTTTCAAAATTTTGTAAAATAAGCAACTGATAACGAATATAAATAACCCGTGTTTTGCTCTCATAAACGTTGAAATTCATGTCAGTTATAATATCTAAAACCTGCCACCATATGAGTTATAATGCATACTTGAGACCAAAGTAAAACAAGGCGTTTGAAACAGTTTGGCCGTAATGAGCAGCTCATGTTGTGAAATATGCACTCAAAACCTGCACGATTCTTCTACTGTTCTTGGAACATTAGTGTTTCTAGCGGTTCAGGTGCGCCAGAGTTTTTTTTTTACCTCCTTCACTCCACTCTATCCATCACTCAATATGCACGGTTCGTGTGCATCACTAAATCGTCACTAAGTAATTATTCCTAGTACTTTCCAGACAATTGGTGTATTGGGATAAGGGATAGTACCATCCTGTTTTTACTTATGTTCGAAGAAAATTAGTATTAAAATCGCTTCGCCGAAAATTCGTCATATATATATATATATATATATATATATATATATATATATATATATATATATATATATATATATATATATATATATATATATATATATATATATATATATATATATATATATATATATGTATATATAAATATATATATGTATATATATATACATATGTATATATATATATATATATATATATATATATATATATATATATATATATATATATATATATATATATATATGTATATATATATATATATATATCACAGGGCGTAGCTCAAGCTACTGTGGGGGTCATAGGTGGCGGATCATGGACGGCCTACAGTAATGTAGGTTAGCTGCGAATAACAAATAAGCAGTCCCCGACCGAGAGCGGTAGAGAAGGAGGGTGGGGCGGAAATGCCTTAGAAACCCAATGAGCGCTCTATGACAGGACGAGTTGGCGCCGTTCTTCAACTATGCGTCTAACCTGGCCGCAGGTATAAAAGGCTATGGGAAGGAACCCAGAATAATAAACCAACAATGGAAGTAAAGGAGCAGAAAATTCGAACGGGGATATACGTTCAAACGTCGGGAGGAACCGTGACTTCCGGCGGGCTATCTTCCAGCATAGCTGGAAGGGAGTCGCAAGCGGACCCTAACGTTAAAGGAGCGGGCAGCTTGGCTCCTTCAACGCTCAATACTACAAGGCAAAACACCAGTGTGCAAATGGAGAATCCGTTCCAACACATGAAAAACCCTTTCACTCGGAAATCGCTGCTGGCTCGAACACCACCAAGAGAAGCAACTGAACGAGGGAAAATTCCAGATGACTCCAGTAGCACGATGCAGCAAATGATTGTAGCACCAACGGAGCAAAAACTCGATGCCTTTGCCAAACTAGGCGAAATGATTAGAGCCCTAGCAGATTTTACGGAATCGCGAACCAATCTGCACCATGCGATTAAGGATCAGGTTAGGGCCATCCGAGCGGCGTATCATAAAGCTCGAGTAGAAAGGGGACAGCGCAAGCCTGGACGAATGGAGGTTTCAACGCAGGTCACACCAACATTAGCTACATGTGCAAATGCTGACCGGTGTAGACCAAGGGGCAGCGACGCAGCTGGCGAAACTCCAGGACCATCCGAGGTCAAAATGCAGAAGCGATAGAGAGAAGTGGAAACCGAAGTATAAACCTTTGGACAGACCCCCAAAAAGAAGATGGTTAAGACGCCAACCAAAACCCCCGCGCAGAAGGAGTGCCTGCAAGAAAAGGCCCAGGACCCATGGATTAAGGTGACCAAGAAAGGGAAAAAGATGCCCCCGGTAAAGAGAAATCGTCCGGACGTCATGATTATTTCCACGAAAGGTGACGTGACATATGCAGACATCCTACGCCAGATGAAGGCTGATACGAGTCTGAAGGAAGTAGGCGAAAGGGTGACCCGCAGAACGCAGAAGGGCGAATTGCTGCTACAGATGAGATCATCTGTTCCAGACGTAGTGCTCAAACTCCAAAAGCAAATGGAGGAGGCATTAAACGGGAAAGCCAAAGTCACATCCAGATGTGATATGACGAAGATTGACATCAGGGATCTGGATGAAATCAGAACGAAAGCTGACATCTGCAAAGCTTTCCAGGAACATTTCAACCTGAATGGCCTGAAGGAAGAGTCGGTGCTTTCGCTAAGGAAGTCGCATGGTGGAACACAGGTGGCCACGATTAGCATTCCAGCAGCACAGGCAAAAATGGTTATTGCAGCTGGAAAAATACGAATCGGTTGGGTCGTTTGTCGGCTTAGAGAGCAAGTCCAGCTGAAAAGATGCTTGAAGTGCCTGGAATATGGGCACTTCGCTAGGGCATGTAAAGGTGACCAGGATAGGTCAGATATGTGTCGACGCTGCGGAGAAAAAGGCCATTTTGCAAAGGATTGCGTGAAAGAGCCAAAGTGTCTATTCTGCTCTCAGGCAAAGGGAGCCGACACAAATCATGCTGCTGGCAGCGCTAGATGTCCAGTGTTCAAAAGAGCCCTCAGCAACAGAAAATGAGATTTATCCAGTTGAATCTCAAACATTGTGTGGCAGCGCAAGATCTGCTCTCCCAAAACGTCTACGAGATGAAAACTGACATAGCGATATTGTACGAGCAATATAGGAGACCGAACAAGGGCTCCTGGGCTGCCGACAAATCCAACAGAGCGGCAATATGGGCTTGCGGAAATATCCCATTCGGAGAAGCCATGAAAGAGAGCGTAGACGGTTTCGTTTGGGCTAAAATAGGCGGCTGTTATGTGTACAGCTGTTACATCTCCCCAAACTCGACGAAGGATGAGTTTTCCCACCTTCTGGATAGGTTGGTTATGGATGCCAAACAACACACTCCACACATCATAGCCGGCGACTTTAATGCGTGGTCCACGGAATGGGGCAGTAGGGAAACGAATGCACGAGGCCGCAGTCTTATGGAATCATTCTCCCAGCTGGATGTGGTTCTGTTAAACTCCGCAAATGTACCTACTTTCCGTAGCAGAGGGATGAGCTCTGTAATCGACCTGACATATGCTAGTACGAAGGTGGCGAGAGACATAACATGGTACGTGTCTGAGCATTACACCCATAGCGATCATCAAGCTATTATGTTTGAGACACACTACAAGTTGGGCAGTCGATCACAACAACTTACCAAGGAAAAAGTCGGCAAGGGCTGGTCCGCCCAGAAATTCGATGAAAGAGCCTTCGTTGAAACACTACGACAAGCTGAAATGCCTCGAGGAACCGCGGAGGAAAAGGCTGCGCAGGTTGTGGAATTGATATCGCGCGCATGTGATGCCTCGATGCCACGGCGAAAACAATTAACGTATAGGAAACCAAATTACTGGTGGTCCGATGAACTAGCGAAGCTCCGGGCGCTATGTCTGAAAGCTAGAAGACAGTGCCAACGTGGTATAAATCAGCCCAATCATGAGGAGCTGCAGCGATCATACCAGGAGGCGCGGAAAAAACTGCAACTGGCTATTCGAAACAGCAAGAAGGCTTGCTTCAAAAAGCTGTGTGAGGAGGCAAGTATCGACCCATGGGGAGGTGCGTACCGAGCAGTCATATCACGCATAAAGGGCCCATGCACAACGCAGGCCAGTTGTCCCGTACTACTAAGGAAGATAGTTGAAACGCTGTTTCCTCATCATCAGGATGGTGTCATCGTACCTGAAGCAGGGAATGCGGCGGAGGATGTGCACCCGGTCACCGAAGCAGAACTTTCGGAGGTGTGCAAGGGACTAAAGGACAAAAAGGCGCCTGGGCTAGATGGAATCACAAACAAGTGGCTTAAGATAGCCATCAAGTCGAGGCCGGAAATGTTTGTAAGTGTCTTCAACACATGCCTGAATGACCGAACTTTCCCAGCATGTTGGAAGAGGCAGAAGCTAGTGTTGTTGCCAAAATCAAACAAACCGGTTGGAGAACCGGCATCTTATCGCCCCATCTGTCTGCTGGACGTCCTAGGCAAAACACTGGAGCGGATCATCTACAACAGGCTTCTACCGGCGGTGGAAGACAATGGAGGACTATCTGATCGCCAATACGGTTTTCGCAAAGCACGTTCGACGGTTGACGCTATTAGTGTGATAATCGAGCTAGCCAAGCCCGCGCTTGAAGCGCGTAGAACATCCCGAAACTACTGTGCTCTTATCACGCTCGACATCACAAACGCGTTCAACTCGGCAAATTGGAACCGAATAGTAACTAAGTTACTCAAGCTGAAAGTCCCTTACTACCTGACGGAGTTAATCGCTGACTATTTTCGGAACCGAGTCTTATGGTATGACTCCGATGACGGGCCGAAACGTCACTGCGTTACAGCAGGTGTCCCACAGGGATCTGTCTTGCGGCCTCTACTCTGGAACGTTATGTACAACGACGTGCTTACCCTAAAATTACCAAGAGGGGTAACGATAATCGGATTCGCGGACGACATAGGTGTGTTGGTATCTGCTGCAAATCTGGAAGGAATTGAACTGCTGGCGGACGAGGCGGTGTACCAAGTCGGGGAATGGCTAGAAAGTGCTGGTCTTGAGCTTGCAGGGCACAAGACCGAGGCGGTATTGATAAGCAGCCGGCGAAAAACCGAGTGCTTTGAAGTCACCGTCGGAGACCAGAGAATCAAATCCAAGGCTTCAATTAGGTACTTGGGCGTCATGATTGACTCAAGGTTGAGCTTCAAAGCCCACGTTGAGCAGGTGTGCAACAAAGCCGCAAACGTAAGCGTAGCACTATCGAAGATGCTACCGAATATCGGCGGCCCCCGTCAAAGTAGCAGAATTTTAATATGCAGAGTCGTGAGCTCTATCCTTCTCTACGCGGCGCCAATATGGACACACAAGCTGACAGCAAAGGCGAATAAGAAGAAAATGTGCTCGACATATCGAATAAGTGCTCTGAGAGTGATTCGCGCCTACAGAACAACACCAGGGAAAGCGGCATATGTGATAGCGGGCATGATTCCGATAGAAATCCTAGCAGATGAGATGCAAAGGCTCTACAAAAATAACAGGGCGGATTCAAAGGCAGAGAGGCAAGCCTCTGTAGGAATATGGCAAAGGAGATGGGATCAATGCGCAACCGGTAGATGGACCTATAAGCTTATCCCCGATATTGCTAAATGGACCCAGCGGAAGCACGGAGAAATCACCCACGAACTTACACAGTTCTTAACTGGGCATGGCGTATACCGGAAATATTTGCATCGGTTTGGCCTGGACGACTCCCCCAACTGCCCGATATGCGGAATAGACGAGGACCCGGAGCACATACTGTTTGAGTGTCCACGATTTGCGCGACACCGAGCTAAGCTGCAAACTTCTACCAACCTGCTCTTATCGGCAGAAAACGTGGTGGAGATAATACTGGCATCAGAGGAAGCTTGGAAAGCACTGACGGGAGCACTAGCGCAAATTCACGCCGTTCTTCGAAAAGAGGATGCCAAGAGAGCGAGCACTAGGCGGCAGCCCGTGAACAGCTAAAGCTGACCCCACCCCACGAAGTAATACCTGTCGGCAGTCCCGTGGGGCGGTGGAGGATAAGGAGGTGGTTTTTAGTCGGTTAGCGCCCGACATAACCTTCGATTAGTTATCCATGCGGATTTTCCCCTCCAAGATAATAAAATATATATATATATATATATATATATATATATATATATATATATATATATATATATATATATATATATATATATATATATATATATATATAGATATATATATATATATATATATATATATATATATATATATATATATATATATATATATATATATATATATATATATATATATATATATAGATATATATATATATATATATATATATATATATATATATATATATATATATATATATATATATATATATATATATATATATATATATATATATATATATATATATATATATATATATAGATATATATCAGCAAAATGGTTTACAGAGATAAGGTAGAGCTATAATGCAATTAAGTGAGCTTTAAGTAGCTTAAGTGACAGTACGGTTGCATAAAAATCAAGCGGCATACCCATAATGTACTTATCTGCCGTTTCGTTTAATTTGGGCCACTTAAGTGGCGTACGACTGGGACCGTACATCAATTAAGTAAATTTGACAAGAGGTTTGCGTAACGACTACAACCAATAGAAGGCACATAAAATATTTGAATATGTTTTCGTGGATCGTTTGGTATTTTTGCAGGAGGTAGAAGTAATGATCGTTCGTATGCGGTATTGTAGACGCAATAATTGGTATGTGAAATATTTGAATATTTTAGGTCTCTTCACGTACTTTCAGTCACTGAATTTTACTGAATTTTCCTGAATCATGTGGTGGGGGACATTCATGAAAAGTACAAAAACGCTCACATTGCATTTCCTGAAAATTGACAAACAAAAGTGTCAGTTGTCGGTTTTCAGGAGAACAATAATGATAATAAAGTCATCCTAAGCGGTGATAAATTATCGTCTCAAAAATATTCGTCCTTCATAATATTATAACATAAGGAAAAAACCGTTTGACAGTTTTCAGTATTTTTAAGTAGCTCAGACCCTACTGAAAAAGGGGAAATTTTCCGTTTTCAGTAAAACGGACTGCAAAATCGGCTTTATTGCAATTAATTGCAATTAATCGTAGTACGCGAACATACCTTTTATTGTTAAACGGCTCATTGACAGTTTACAATATAGGAAGTAGTAATTAGATGTCTCGAATATGATTCTGCGTGACATTGTAAAAAGAATAACAGGTATCTAAAATCTTTTTTCGTCGATCACTTAAATGCTATTTTTACAGGAGGTAGGAATAATGAGTTTCAAACATAATTTCAAAGAGAAAACGCGTTGAACAACATACGAAATAATAAATTATATAGTAGTTTATTTACTTGTATCTTTAAATTACTTACTTTTAAAAATACAAGTACCTAAACTACTTAAAATGCCGTCTGACAGCTTTTTTCATTCAAAGAATAACCACACACCATGCTTCAGCTGTCCACTATTGAATATTAAACTTCAGCAGTAAAGACCTTGTTGATTAAATATATTCCGGTCGCATACCAATATTGCTCAAAAAACATTTCTTTCGTACACTTATTTGAATATAAGCACAAATTAAGAGCCTGCACCAAGCCCATCTTTATAGATCTAATAATCTACAGCAAAGTGCTGAGGTTCAGCTCAGCTACAATTTTCTACGATTTCTTGCAACAGAGCTAGCAGGCTATGAAGACAACTATATATCAATTGCAGCAAAAGTCTATTGAAATATATTGCGTAAACGCTCACATCAGTTCATCTCATATGCCTCCAAATTCAAATTCATATTCGCCACTCTGACGGCAGCTTCATGAACCTTCACTTAATTCTATTATGGGCAAATTAACCGATCGACTTCAATTGAGTGAATTTTCGTTCAGTTTCAGCGCTCACTTAAGTTCACTTAATTGCATTATAGTTCTACCTATAATCTCTGGAGTGGCAGATCCGATTGAGCTGAAATTTTAGGAAAACATAGATGTGTATAACAGGTAGGTCCATGATTTGCTGCAATTAAGATATTTTAAAGTTGTTGGCGTCGGCGGGCATTTAAGTGAATTTTCAGGTGCTCCTATATTTAAAAGCAGTATAAATTTTTGTTAAAAAAAGTACTGAGAATGAAAACTTATTATCTTTTAACATTGCTTATGATAAAGAAGTGGAAATTTTGAGCCTTGTGTACGCCTTGAGTGCCTAAGAGTAGGCAAGGATTTTTTTTCAAATTTCGATTTGTCATAACTTTTAAGAAAAACAATAGATCATCGTGAAATTTTTAGAGCGTATTGATATATACTAAAAATTTACACACATTGACTTTAAAAACTGTGCGAGCAAATCTGTAGCTACAGCAGGCTTCTGAACAAAAATCTCCTGAAAAAAGAAAGTCTCCTGAACAATGTTTGATTTTTGAAAATAAATTCAAATTATTGATAAATTTTGACTTTTGCCCACCAAGTCAAATAAAATATTTCAAAATTCCGTGGTAAACAAGAACGGCAACCCGTGATAATGCGATCAATATGAAATTTACAGGACGTGTTGGAATTTGCTAGGACCAGGTCTGATAGAAGTGATTTTGAAAAACGAGCAACACTGTGGCAGTGGTGCCATTTGGAAAAATCGCTGAGAAAAAAAACTGGTTTTTGGCCTATAGCTCCCGATTTAGCCACCAGATATTAACGAAATTCACTCTGAGATAGATTTCATAGAAATTTGGTTCAAAAATTAGTATAGGGACGCCAGTTACGGCAATTTTTGTCTCCTAAATATTGTAAATTTGCTCAGGAAAAAAAAGGTTTTTTTCCTATAGCTTCCGATGCAGTGACGAAATCAAAACGAAATTCATGTGAAAAGCATATCTTGTTGTGATTGTAATTCTGTAGGAATTTTGTTGAAAAACAGTGAAAGGGTTGCCAGCTATGATGAATTTCGTAATTTATTTACATTGCTCTATTGAGCGATGTTGTCATAAAATTTCCAAATGGGAATGGTCCTGCAATGACAATTAACAACAAATATTTACGTTTCACAAATTTAAAAAGTTTGGACGATGGTAACCCTAAAATTTAATTCATTCCTATAGCTTACAGCGCAGCCATTCAATCGAAACGAAATTCATAGGCTGGCTTTAAGGCAACGTGAAGCAGCTATGGTGCTAGCACATAATTGCCAGCACCGGACACTTTCGTAAATATCGTACCAACAGATGCTTCCATTTTCGATTCATAAGCAAACCATTTACAATAAAATAAGCAACCGATATTTAAATGTTCCGAGTTTTGAAAATTTTATTGTTTGTTACTTGAATCTATAATCAACTTTATTAGCTTATTCATCTGCACCATCCCCCTTCTATGGTAAGCATAATTTATGACAAACGACTTCGATTATATAAAAGCACTAAAAGATTATATAAAAGCAAAGCATCTAAGTTATGTATCTATATGCTTTTAGAATCGTCAAAAATTGGTGCAACTGCACAAAATTGTTTATATAATGTTATTTTATTTGAATAAAGCTCTTTGCCATATAGCCTCCAGTAAAGTCATGGTATCATAACAAAATTCATATGGCAAATTTAAATTATTGTAGACAATATTCAGTAGAAATCTAGTTTGAAAAACAATGATAGGGTTGCCAGCTATGATTGTTTTTGTATTTTTTGACATAGCTTTAGTAAGCGATTTTGTCATAAAGTTTTGAAATTGTAGTGGTCTTGTAGTGAAAATACACACCAAATACTAAGATCTAGAAAGTTTGAAAGCTCTTGCGAATGGTAACCCTAAATTTCTTTTTATCCCTATAACTTCCAATGCAGTATTCGGATCAATACGAAATTCGCAGAGCAGGTTGACTTCAATGTGAGCCGGATATGACTTATTTTTGGCTGCATTGCTAGCAAAGGACTGCCTGCACGAGTTGTTTATGTTGTTTTCGTACCAATAAATGCTTGCATCGCGAATATACAATATATAACAATATATATGACAATACATACAATATATAATATTTAAGACAATAACAACAATATAACAACAATATATAACAATACACTCAAAATCTGCACAAATCCTCTACTGTTCTTCGAACATTAGTATTTCTAGCGGTTCTGATGCGCTAGGGTTTTTATAGTTAGTACTTTTGGTCATGTTGTGTACATTTCATTTGTCATCAAGACGTGCGTCCAGATAAAAGTTTACAAAAAACTCTGGATTTCATTAGCAGTGTGCTCTTTTGATGTAGATTTTTAGGTTTTCTTTAAACTTTACTAAGTTTTTCGAATGTTTAACCGAATTGGGCAGTGTGTTGAAAAAATGTATTGCTTCTTGTACAGGGTCGGTCTTCATTCTCTCCGTCCTTGGAGTTTGCACTGATAGATTACCCGCATTTATTGTTGGAATATTGGTGGACTCACCAACAATTCGAAGAATGTTTGGCCATTTAAGCTGTTTCGTCAAAATATTATAAATCAATTTACCTCGTTCATTTAGTATAAGTTTGTTGATATTTAAAAGCCCAGTTCTAGCATATACCGCTGAAATTGGGGTAAATGTGGGCATTTTAAGAATTATTTTGATAGCTTTGGTCATTATTCTTCCAATAAGCTCAATGTTGTGTTAAGCAGTCTGGCTCTACAACAATACTTCAAATGTGATTAAAGAAACAATATACGCATGGTAAATGGTGAGCTTGGTTTGCAAAGGTATTAATTAAAACCTTATTATTACTCCTATCATAGTTGCCACGTTACACTTGATGTTGTTGATGTGGTTTGTCCATGTCATATGCATTGTATCCTTTGAAGTTGATGTCACTTTTTTAATTATTTTCCTATATTTAGCACTATTTCCAGCTGCTTTCTCGAATTTATTAGCAAAATAACGTTTCTTTCCCTCTGGCGTAATCTTATTTGACTCCTTTGTTTTTTATTAGATAATCTTGTTTTTTCGTTGCACAGTTTTGATTTGCCATGTACCTTTTGTAAGCAGTTATTTTGCGTTTAGCAGCATCAATAACTTTCTTCGTTATCCATGATTCCTGCCGAACTCTTACGTGTTTGGCTGATGTCGCTTTTTCTTTGGCTTTCGATATAATATCGATTAAGCTTTCTAAAGTAACATTTGGCCTCATTTTTAATTCATCAATTACATATTTCACGAATTTCCGCTTATCAGTTAAATTGATGGCTATCATCCTGGGCTGTGCTTTTATCTTTCCACATTCAACGATCGATATTTTTATGATCTAGACCACAAGGCCAATCATTATCCTCGTATGATGTTCGATTTAATAACTCTGGGTGTTTTATTATCTCATGATCTATCAGAGTCTTAGACGCTTGCGTTACTCTTGTTGGCTTGGTTGCATTTAAAATAATCCCGTTATTGGCCACAATTATATCAGAGTATACTTTCATTACTGTTGATGTGGCTAAAAGGTCGATGTTGGTATCGGCTATTGTAATTAATTTGTCATGTAGTGAGAGAAGTTCATCGATGTGCTGTAGAAAAAGGCTATCGTCGTCATAAGCCGCTTTGTAAAATGATCCGATTTTAATTTTTTCCTTTTTACTAATGTTCGAAGAAGAACATTAGTATTAAAATCACTTTTGTCAAAAATTCATATTTCTGTATATATATATATATATATATATATATATATATATATATATATATATATATATATATATATATATATATATATATATATATATATATATATATATATATATATATATATATCATCAAAAAATTTCAGTGAAAAAATCTCAGGAACGCGCCATCCGATTGAACTGAAATTTTTAGGACACATTGGTGTATATGCAGAATAGTGCCAGGTCTCAGAAAAAATTGAAAACCTTCAACCCTTTGGCGCCGGTGGCCATTTTAGTGATATTTTTAATATACCTATTATTCCGTACACAAATAAGTTTTGCAAAAATAAAGTTAACAAAATAAATTTCGAACGTGTTTTACATGTGAATCGGATAATGTTTTGGAATTTTTTAACCCCATGTGTGCGCTGGGTGCCTAAAAAGAGAACGGGAAAAATTGAAAATTTTTAAATTGCGATTACTTTTGACAAAGCTATTCAATCATTACCAAATTTTCAAAACATATTGGTATTATTTAATTGTAAATTTAAGTAGCTTTTTATGAGCGTGCTGGCAACCCTGAAGCAAGAGCAAGCACTGAAAGTGAAAACTTCCAAATTATCGTCTCTCTTGAAAAAATGCCGCTTCTTCAAAAAAAGCCACTCATATGTAAATTTCGTGCTTTTTTTACATAGACCAAAAAAAAATTTTATATGGTATAACGGACACGCCTGGTAACCCTTGCCCAATTTACCTATATTTTTAGCATCAAAAACTTCTGTTCACGGGAATTCACGAACCAAAAATCAGATACCATTGAAATTTACAGAATGCATTGGACTTAAGTAGAACCAGGTCTGATAGAAGCGATTTTGAATTGTGGGCAACTCTGTGCCAGTGGTGCCATCTTGAAAAATTACAAAGAAAAAAAACTGCTTTTTGCCCTATGGAATGTGAATTAGTATCCAAATTTTCATGAAATTGACACAGTAGCTGCACCTTACTTTAAACTCTGTTTGATAGAAATTTGGTTGAAAAGTTCGATTGGTGCTGCCAGCTGTGGTAATTTTTGTGTCTTTGGTTTTGAAAATTCTCTCAGGAAAATAAAACTTTTTGCCCTATAACTTCCAGTGCAGTCATGAAATCAATACGAATTTCATACAATTAATGGAACTTATTATAGGCATTATTCAGGCCAAATTTGGTTGAAAAGCCACAATAGCTATTGTTGGTTTTGTGTTTGTTTGCAATATCTTTATTAAGCGGTTTTATCGTAGAATTTTCAATTGGTAAGGATATTGTAGTGACAATAAACAGCAAATATTAAGCTTTCGATTATTTGAAAAAACTCGCTGCAGGTAACCCTAAATTTCTTTATACTTCTATAACTTCGAATGTAATATAACAACGTGAAGCAGATGTGATATATTCTTGGCTTTGATACTGGCGAAAGGTTGCCAGCACGAGTCGGTTGTGCTACTTTTGTATCAATAAATGCTTACAGTTAGTATTCATACCGGAAACATTTACAATGAAAATAAATAACCGATGTTTCAATTCCCTAAGTTCTGCAAATTTTTCGGATCGCAGCCCCAAACACCAACTTCAGTTACAGTGCTGCATGCACTGAGCATTTTCTTCATTGATGTTATATGAGATGCTGCTTTCAAAGTTTGGTGAAATTAGCAACTGATAACGAATATAATTAACAAGTGTTTTTCTTTCATAAACTTTGAAACCCATGCCAGTGGTAATATCTGAAACCTTTTACCATATGAGTTATAGTTCATTCTTGAGACCAAAGTAAAACGTGGCATTTGAAACAGTTTGGCCGTAATAAGCAGCTCATGTGGTGGAATATGCACTCAAAACCTGCACGATTCTTCTACTGTTCTTCGAACATTAGTGTTTCTAGCGGTTCAGGTGCGCTAGAGTTTTTTTTAGTTGTAGTTCCACTATAATAGAACTTTATTTGTCTGTCATCATGATCAGTCTAGATCGAATGTGAGATTTTTTTATGAATATAGCTGCGCCTCCACCACGCCCTGATTGCCTGCAGCAGACATAGCCATCATATCCATTTGGCGTGTATAATGCCTCTTCATTTTAGTATATCCATAATTCGTTTAAAATTAAGATATCAATATCATTCCTGGAAGAAAGATATACATTTATGTCATCGATCTTGTTGCAAATGCTTCTGATTTTTGCCTTTACAATATTTATGTCGAAAAAGAATGAAGCGATTAGACTGAATTCACGACTACATATATTTCGGTCCTTATTTCTATGAAACAAGAGACTTAAGTTTATCAGTAAATCCAATGCAATACATTACTAACACATATAAGCAAATTTAAACATAGGTGAATAAATGTCTACAATACATGTATTCTGAGCTTAGACTAAAATTTTTTCCACATCCTGGGGGCGGGCGTTGATTTTAGACTGTAACTCCATAGGATAGAGGTGCTGAATAGGCCGGCGAATAATTGTCCCGTTCCCAAACCGAATTTTGCAGGCACATGTTTTTCCATCACGACCAGGAAATGCTTTCTTGACAATGGCTAGTTTCCAGAAAGAACGATGGGTTGAGTTATCGTGCAAATTGACGACATCCGCCATTTGTATCATTTGCGTAAATTCATTTTGTCGGTAATGGGCAGAACGTAGTCTTTGGATATATTCCCTCTTGAAGCATTAAGTGAAACTGGAAAGAAACTTCAATCGATTTTCCCACGTAACTCTTATTCCTTTATCATCAATTTCAAAATTATTGCTTGAAATTCTCGACTTTCCCGTTAAAAAATGGTTGGGTGTAAGGGGTCCCAAATCAACAGGGTCATCACTCATATACGTTAGGGGCCGATTATTCATTACAGCTTCAATTTCTTATAACAGGGTCTGTAGTTCTTCCATAGTAATCAATATGTTTTACGTCTTTTATTAGACGTTCCCAAAAACCTCCTCACCAAGCTGGTCTCTCGACGATGAATTTCTATGTGATTTCATTTTTACTCAAAAAATCTTGTAAACATTCAGAGTGAGTTATATTACCTAGACTTCTAAGCTCCAAAGCTGATCTTTTAAAGGTGCGGGCGTTGTCGGAATAAATAGTTTTGGGCACGCGACGGCGCGCAAAGAACCTTCGGAGGCCCAGCAAACAATTTGCAGTCGATAATGACGGCACCAATTCTATACGAACAGCGCGTACAGCTGTGCACGTAATAAGCAAAATATATACCTTTCGTGTAGAGTGACAAGTTTCTGTATCTTTAACGTATAGAGGTCCAGCGAAATCAACACAAACAGCTTCAAAGAGCCGTGCGAACTGTAATCTATCTCTTCGAAGCGGTGCGAATGGTTGAAGAGCTGATTTAGTTTTATACCTTGCGCATACTCTGCAGCTATTGACTATGGATTTCACAAGTTGCCGGGCTTTCACTACCCAAAATTTTTCCCTTAGTCAAGACAATGTTGTTTCGACTCCTCCATGGGGAGTGCGCAGATGCATATCTTCAACAAGTAGGTGCGTGAAATGGTCAGCCTTGGATAAAAGTACCGGAAAGATTTCATCGTAGTTCAGATCTGATTCTTCAAGTCGTGAATGTACTCTAAGTATACCGTTTTCATCAATCAATGGTTTAAGTTTCAATATGGATGACGTTTTTGGTAGCGGTTGACCTAGAGTTAAAGCCAAATTTTCGTTTCTGTAGTGATTACTTTGTATAAACCTAATCACTGATTGTTCTGCTCAGTGAATCTCATTTGCAGAGAGGAATTTTGCCTGTGCACGACGACCTTTTGCCCTGTCAGTGAAACGCAAAATATAAGCAGTAGTCGGTAATAGTTTCCGGTAGGTACCGAACCTTTCAAACTTTATAAAGGGATTGCAATCTGGCATATTTTCTTTTACTTCTAATGTATGTAATTTGCCAAGTTTGCCGCTAACACGGCTGCCATTCGCTCGAGTTTTGGTAAAGTTAGCTCTGAGGACGTCTTCAATGGAGCCACTCTACTTTTTGCACCCAAGAATCTGACAGTAAAGCTGTTGTCAGTGTGCTCACATCTCACGTACGCCACCACACCATAGGCACTCATACTGGCGTCCGCAAACAAATGTAGCTCGCATTTCGATGATTCGTTTTTTGAAAGAATGTGGCGGGAAATTGTGACATCTTTGAGAAAACTCGCTTGTGCTGAGAACGCATTCCAAACTGTGTCAAGATCTTTGGGCAACTGCTCATCGCAGCCGGTATTTTGCGTCCAGAGACCTTGGAATAAAACTTTTACTTAATAACGTATGGTCCCAATAAGCTTAGCGGATCGTAAGTGCTAGTTATAAATCTCAAGATATTTTTTTTGGTGGCACGCTGCTCCAATAGCCGTATAACGTGGTCAACATCGACCGCCAAATAATCACTCGATTGAGTCTTAGTGATGCCCAATACTTTCTGCACTTCAGGTGTTTCATCTTTGAACAGCTTCCTTACTTCCGAATTGTTGCTGCTCCACTTTCGAGTTCTCATTGAGGCTAGTGATAATATCTCGTTCGTATCATGGTAGACTTTGGCAGCACTCTCCAGATGATTGACACTTGTAACGAGATCATCCATGTAAAAGGATGTTTTAAGTATGCTGCACGTCTCGGGAAATCTGTTTGCATTTTAATCAAACAATTTCTGTAAAGCTGCAAATAATAGAAAGGAACTGTACGATATGCCGAATGTTACCCGAATCATGCGATAAGAGACAATCTTTGGTAACTGATTGATATTTTCTGCTTTGCTGTCAAACCAATAAAAACGATGAAAGTCGCGGTCATTTCGTGTAAGCAAAAGCTGCAAAAACGCCTTCTCTATGTCGGCAACTAAGGCTGTTTCACCGGATCGGAAATTCAATAAAATGGATAAAACCTCTGGCAGCAGATTCGAGCCAGGAAATAATAATGCGTTAAGCGATAATTTTCCTTGGGTATGCGCCGATCCATCAAAAACTATTTTCAATTTGGTGGTTGTACTTTATTCCTTCACGACCGGGTGATGTGGCATGTAGCAAGTGTTTTCGGGTATGTTACCGTCTTCGACTTTTTCAGCAACTTCGGAAGAAATCAATTCCCACATAGCGGCCTCATATCTGTAGAACAGTTGCGGCTGCTTTGACAGCTTGTGAATTAGTTTTCTAAAGCAAATAAGCGCAACATCTCGAAGGGAATGTAAATTTTACTTTGGGTGTGCCACAGCAGCAACCCTTCAAAACGGTTTCCAACCCTTTAGACATTTTTATTATAATCCACGTCTGGCTTTTCCACATTCTCCGCCACTGTACCGATCGACTGTAAATCCCAGAGTCTTTTCCCATATTCTCCTTCTTCTGATATTACAGTGAATGAAGTAAGGTACTGCGATGAACGTTGTTGAATACATCCATCAAGAACAGGCCCCTGAAGCAGTCACCCAAATATTGATTTAACAGCGACAGTTTCTGCTGTCAAGCGAGTTATTTCTCCTGTTGTTATTTGCCAATAGTAATCAGATCTCACTAATACACTTAGGCCAATTTCCTCTACACATCCGCTTGATGAGTCTGCCAAATGAAGGTTTCTCAACAATGGGCACTTGGAACTGGGAGTGGGCAGAACATCCACGCAAATGTCCGGCACTACCACAGCGATAATTACAATGCTCTCTCGGCTGTCAAATTTACTCTGAAGCTCAACACGCACTCTATCTAGACATTGTGTTGGTTTTTTGTTCGCACTACGAAAGGGAAGAATGCGAATATATACTCGATCTACCACTTGCAAACGTAGTTTATTGGCAACCGATTGCGTTATGTAGGAGCGCTGACTGCCACCGTTTAATATGACTCTCAACGACGTTGATTTTCCAATACTCGGATTTGATGCCATTACACAGGCAGCTTGATGATAAACATCTGACGAGGGAGCAATCGGAGAGTACAAATTTATTGCTTTGCTTGAAACTTGTGACATTTGAGTATTTTTCGATGGATCCGATTTAAAACGCAACGTTTCCCAAGACGGCGATCTCGCAAAGTTATCTCAAAATGAGGGATCGCACATAACTGATAAATGCCTTTTGCTGCAATTTTTACATTTTAAATTGCGATTCCTGCAGAAGCGTGAGCTGTGCTCTTTATTCATGCATTTAAAACAACGACCGTCGGATTTCAATATCTCTTTTCGTTGAGATAGCGCCATATTAATTCTGCACTGTTGCGGGTGATGACTATCCGACCTACAAAAACAACACTTCTGACTAATGTCTGATGCTAAGAGTCCCATAGTTGTTTTGCGTGTCGTTGAATGTTAGGGTGTGCTGGTCGTGGTCCGTTTGATGTTCATTTGCGTGCGCTCAAAAGATTCCACTTCTCTTCTCAAAAATTTTAATATTTCACGCACTTGCCGATCGCCGTCGTATCCCACCGAAGAATCGTTATCACCACGTAATGATTCAGCGCTGCCATTAGCTAAGCTTTGCCTCTCGTTCTGATCAACATTCAATAATAGATCGGTTGGTGCATCCTGTTGAGATCGATAAAAATCGACAACTAAATCATTTGGCATGCATTTGACTAGTTGTGACTTAAGCATGACGGAATAGCAGCAACGCGAAACCCCTAAAACTGTTATGGGCCATTCAGACAAGCGTCCATGCGTCCACGCGTCCATGCGATCTAGCGTGTTTTGCTTACACGAGTCAATTAGATTTTGTTTATATAGGCGGGTCTAAAACGAAGGAGGTGAAGTATGCTGATTCATGTACAATAGATTTTATAATGATTTCTTTCGCTCAGCGGCATGTGTGGATGATTCGTTGATGATCATTTAAATATATGTTTTGTGGATGATTATTTTATTATATGATGATGTGTATAATATTTTTTTTGCATCCTTACGTGCAGGACTATTACGAAAAAATTAGAATGCATAGGAATATCTAGACACAAACAATTTTATATGAAGGTATATATAGTCATATGGATAAATATATACAATTGTCTGCTACCAATTTATTTGTTTGGAAGGAAGAAAAAAAATGGGAAAAATTGAGGAATGGGAATTAGTGATGTTTTAAAATTGATCACGACGATGTTTTCAAATATTAATTATTATAATTATTATAATTCAAATAACATGAAAATAAAAAAAACATCGTTGCAGGCGTGTAATATGCATCCTCTTATCAATCCATCCATTCACTTATCATCTCGAAATAACAAATAGCGAAAGTAAAACAATTAAGTCAATGGTATGTCAATCACCGTATCCGACCACTTTCGCCTTAGCCCCGCCTTAAAAAAACTGGATTTGAGTTGGCTTGACTCGTTTAATCTAAAAACGCATGGACGCGTGGACGCATGGACGTTTATCTAAATGGCCCATTAATGATCGCGTGTTGACAGTAACACTGTTATACAGCCGGCGAAGACCATTCACGTCGTTTTTGAATTTCACGATATTTAGACACATGAGTTGTTGTATCATAAAGTCTATCAACTTTTCTTTGTCATCATATTCTTCCTGCAACATGGATACTGTGCCATGGTAGTTCTCTTCCGATGGGAAGAGTCCAGCGGTTGAATTTGCGGCTTGTCCTTTTAAGTAAAGCTGCAAATAATTGAATTTTTCGGCGCCATTGAGGTCCATTCTTTCATGGACAGAAGTGCAAAAAACTTCCCAGAATGGTAGCCACTCTTAAAAATCGCCAGTAAACGTTTTTAGCGTAAGTTTTGGTTATTTTGAGGCCGAAGACCTTCTGTCATTTGCACTAGCACCAACACCAACAGATGAGTTGAGGTTATGGGACGTTTCACGTTGCTGATAGTCTTGAAGTTTCGCTAATCGGTGCTTTAGACGGGATAAAATGCTTACAGCTTTATCATCGTATTCCACGGTTGACTCCGCCTCCTTTTTAAAGTCGTCCGCTTTAACGGAATCGCTGATACTACCGTTTGCCTTGACTATGCTGCTGTGCACTGCAGACAGCCGTCCGATATAAACCAATAATTCTTCCTCTATACTATCAAAATAGGAAGCGTTCTCACTTTTGATCATCGATGTTTCTGTGGATAAATATTCCGACGCGCTAGTAGCCAACTTAGTAAGCTAGTTCCGATAGACACCATGCGTTGCGGAATCTATTCTTCAAACCGGACTATCGGGTTTCTTTACATCCTTTCGACCGATTATTGTACGATAAACAATTATTTCCCGAGCTCCCGGGTTTTGGCACCAATGACGAAAAAGAATGAAGCAATTTGACTGAATTCACGATTACATTTATTTCGGTCCTTATTCCTATGAAACAAGAGTGAGACTGATCCAAGTTTATCAGTAAATCCAATGCAATACATTACTAACACATATAAGCAAATTTATACATAGGTGAATAAATGTCTACAATACATGTATTCTGAGCTTAGACTGAAATATTTTCCTCAATTAAAGCTATTAGCTTCATTGATGGTACTTGAATTGATAACCATAATTCGTTTTTTTTTTTTTGGTTTGTCAAAATAAACTTTTTTCATTCTGGGCATTCGAAGCTGTCAGCACGGTGCTGTGTACGTAGATATTTTTTGATGGAGCAATTTACGCATTTTATTGATGTTGTAATGCATGTACTGGTCTGATGGTTCCCGGCACACTTCGCACATGATTCTTCGTTTGATGGATCAATCTGTTGTCTTTTGGTTGTAGCCTTGGCATTAAAAGCATCGCATGAATTTATGGTCTTCTTCAACATAATAGGATCCAAAGTCAATATTTACGTATTAGTTCACCAATCTTTCCACCTACTTCAATAAAGGCAATCCATTTTTTCGATTTCAAAGTTTGCATTGTGTAAACAATTTCAAATCTATCGTTGGCATCAATCGAATGAAAGAAGATCGATATTTCATCCATTAATTCTTGCGCGGTTAATTTTCTATCCAATCCCTTAATTATTAAGCGAGGCAATCTTTGCTTGGTCACACGAACATCATAATCATTTCCTTGGGTTTCATGCACGTTTTTTAATAAAACATCAGTGTTTTCCTGGGTCTCCGACTTAATAAGAATGCCCCCATCACGCAGATGTTTAGTATATTGAACTGGGGTTTTTAATTTTACTGGCTTGTTGTTAGATTTAATCGCCTCCATAGTAATACTCGCGTCCTGGTTCATCTTAGGCTTGATAATTATCGTTTATTGAATTTCTTCTTCTCTTCAACGTTGGTTGAATTAGTTTTAACAATTTCAGCATATAAAAGAAGCGCTGTTTCTTTTGAGACTGTACTTGATAAGTTATCGAGTTTCGTTTATAAGTCGAGCATCAATCTCATCGCAGAATCAATTTGAGATGCGATTCGGTCGTCACGACTTTTTTTAAAAAGTGAGTAATATTTTTTGCAAAACCATTTTACTTTATCACTAAGCTTCATAATTGCCTCATACTCCTTCGTTTCAAACCCAACCAGTAAATTTCATTTCGATTGAATCACTGCGCTGGAAGTCATACGGGTGAAAAGAATTTTAGGGTAACCACCTTCAAAACTTTCCAAATTTTTTAAAGCGTTAATATTTGTTGTTAATTATCAGTGCAGGATCATTCCTATTTGCAAATCTAATGACATAATCGCATTATAAACAAATTCCAAAAAATGACAAAAATGGTCATAGCTGGCAGCTCTTTCATGACTTTTGTAGGAAAATCCCACGACATTTGGTTCACATTAAGGTCTATTTACTACATGAACTTCGTTTTGATTTCATGACTAGACCGGAAGTTATTGGGAAAAAAGTTTTATTTTGCTGAG
>OX376372.1:143209986-143251075 GCA_947369275.1 Nemotelus nigrinus
AGTAAGAGCAGCAGGATCATTTGGATCAGATGGCAAACATGTCAAAGGCCTAGAGTTCAGAATGGCCTCAATCTCGATGACTAACGTCTCTAGTTCTTCGTAGGTGAGGGAAGCATTAGCGAGCGATCTTTGTAATAAATGTTTTGCGGATTTCACTGCAGCTTCCCAAAAACCACCAAAATGAGGTGCTCGAGGTGGTATGAATTTGAAATCAATCCCCTTTTCGCAGCATTTTTTGGTGATCAATTCTTTAGCTACATGTCCGAAAAGAGTATCTTTCAGCTCTTGGAGCTGATTCTTGGCGCCAACGAAATTGGTAGCGTTATCGCAGTATAACGTCCTACAATTTCCCCGTCTACTAACAAATCGCTTCAAGCACCCTATAAAGGCATCTGTAGACAGATTGCTTACCACCTCGAGATGAACTGCTTTTGTCGAAAAGCAACAAAATACTGCTATATATGCCTTGCTAGGTCGTTTGCCTCGCACAGAGTAATGTACCCAGATAGGTCCACAAAAATCTACTCCAGAAATTATAAACGGACGAGCAGGTTGCACACGGTGACTGGGCAGATTTCCCATTAATTGGTTTAACATCTTGGGCCGTGCTCTTGTGCAACGCACACAGTGCTGTACGATAGAGCGTGCAATGGATTTTCCTTTAATTGGCCAAAATTGCTGCCTCGTTACTGCCAAAAGCGTCTGCGGCCCCACATGTTTATTTTCTATGTGGATGTCTGTCATTAGCATTTTAGTGAACGGATGCGAGTGAGGCAGTAATATAGGGTGTTTTGCGTCAAATGATAATGCAGCATCTTCTAGTCTGCCCCCAACTCGAAGGATCTTGTATTCATCTAAGAAAGGACTAAGAGTTATTATTTGACTCGAATTTCCAATTTGTTTGTGGAGCGTCAACTGCTTTATTTCTTCACTGAACTCTTGTTCTTGCATCAATTTCACGATAACGTGCAGTCCCTCACGCAATTCGGTCGTTGTTAAACTTTCAAAACCCACCTTTTTACTGGTTTTGCTCTTAAGGTTTTTTACGAAACGCAAAACATATGTTGTGATGCGTTGAAGTGACCTGAATGAATTCCGATGATTTATTCTGTATAAGAAATGCACTATGTCATCATCTTGAGCCGAGTTTTGCGATTTATTTGCCTCTGCTATATTTGATTGAGAGAGTGATGAAGTTGTAGCCATCGCTTGCTGCACCTTTTCAGATTCACATGATCTGTATTCCTGACACACTGAACTTAAGACTGTTCGTCTTCTTTCTAGCTCACATTTTCCACCTTGTTGATAAGGTGGTGGCCAGATTGATTCTGCTCCATGGAGAAAGTGTGGACCGTAGAACCACATTTTTGATTCCTTTAGCTTGTTTGGCGCTAAACCTCGAGACAATAAATCGGCAGGATTATCGTGTGATCCAACGTGTCTCCACTGCTGCGGTATAGATAATTCCTGTATAGATGCTATGCGATTGGCCACAAAAGTGTGGAATGAGGACGAGCGTGAATAAATCCAATCGAGCACTATTCGTGAGTCAGTCCAAAAAAATGTCTCAACATTTTCTAGTTTTAAATCATGCTGCACTCTTTTGGCGAGTTCAGCGAGTAACTTGGCAGCACATAACTCTAGCCTGGGTAAAGTTAATTGCTTCAAAGGTGCAACCTTTGATTTTGAGCATAATAGTCTTACTACCACCATATTTTGACTATTAATGGACCGGATGTATATGACACCCCCATAGGCCTTTTCAGAAGCGTCCGCAAAACCATGAATTTGTATACTACGCGGAACATCCTGTCCGAAAATATGCCTTGGTATTTTTAGATCCTTGAGAGCGAATAAATTTTCTCGGAATAATGACCATTTTTCTTGCAACTCAGATGACAATAGATCATCCCAATCTAAATTGCAAAGCCAAAGCTGTTGCAGAATCATCTTTGCTGTCACCACTACTGGACCGATCATGCCTAGAGGGTCAAACAGCCGGGCTATATCAGACGACACGTTTCTTTTTGTGTATTGACGAGCAGGAGTAATGTTCGTTCTTATCGAAAATATATCAGTTTTTGGGATCCATACGAGCCCTAGTGTTTTTACTTGTTCTTCTGTCTCGTCCGCGAAATCAAGTTGAATAGCTCTATGTTCCATCGGAATGCTCTGCAACAGTGTCGGATGACTTGAGCACCATTTTCTCAATTTGAAACCGCCTTTCGCAAGTATTTCATTTAGATGGTGCTGAATGCTTAAGGCTGTAGACAACTTGTCCGCGCCCGTCAAAATATCATCCACGTAAAAATCACGTATAATTACTTCTGCTGCCTGTGGATATCTTGACGCTTCCAACTGGGCCAGCCTTTGAAGGCACTTGGTAGCCAAATAAGATGCTGGCGTTGTTCCGTAAGTCACGGTATTCAGCTGATAAGTTTTCACCGGAAGCTTAGGGTCACTTCTCCACAATATTAGTTGATATCGCCTATCTTCTTTATTGACTAATATTTGGCGATACATTTTCTCAATGTCCGCCGAGAAAACGTATTTGTGCAGCCGAAAACGTAATAAAATTGAAAACAAGTCATCCTGTATTGTTGGTCCCGTAAACAAAATATCATTCAACGAAACGTTTGATGATGTTTTGGCTGAAGCATCAAATACAACTCTTAATTTGGTGGTCAAACTGTCTGGTTTTACGACACCATGATGAGGCAAAAAATATCCTTTGCCTGATGTAATTTTGTGCCTTACCTCTGACATATGTCCCAGTTGAATGTATTCATTCATAAAGTTTTTGTATTGTTCTTTCAATATGGCATCTTTGCCTAGTTTTTTTTCAATTGAAAAAAATCTTCTAAGAGCAATATCTTTAGAGCAGCCAAGTTGGCCAGGATTATCTCTAAAAGGCAGACGCACGATAAATCTTCCTGATGCGTCTCTTTCATGAGTTTGATAAAAATGTTGCTCACATTTTTCTTGTTCTGGTGTCAAGATTTTATTGCTTGCTTCCACTTCTTCCATTTTCCAAAATTTTTCAATATCAAAGTCCTCGTGTCGACAAAGCACTCCACAAACTGGTTTTTCCATTTCTACACTCGCGATTTTTCCCGATATAATCCAACCAAACACAGAATTATTCAAAATCGGTAGTTTATCACTCAACTTCACTTTTTCAGAGCACAACAAACTATGGTAAAATTCTGCGCCTAGTAGTACATCAATACGACTCGGTATATTGAATTTTGGATCAGCTAAAATTATATTTTGTGGTATATTCCACTCGGAAATTTTTAGTTGTTGTGTTGGCTGATCAGCAATTATTTGCGGAAGAACGATAGCTTCGACTCTGGCAGAGTAAGCGCTATGTTTTGAGCTCATTAAAACATTGACCCTTCGATGTGCATTCTGAACTGATTGGCCAATACCTTCTATTTTTATTCGTTGTGATGAGCTTGACAATCCAAGTTTTTTGATGACTCGTTCAGTAATGAAATTTACTTGTGACCCAGAATCTAATATTGCTCGGCATTCAATGGTCATTCCCTCCGCATTGGTTAATTTTATTATTGCTGTGCTAAGTAAAACATAACCTGCCTCAAATTTTGGTGGTTGTGCTTTTATCGAAGCGGTAGTAAGCGCAATATTTCTGCTTTCTGTAGATATTGTTGTATCTGTTGCAGCTTGGTTGGTTTTGCGGTCAATGTGTAAGAGAGTGTTATGCTTCTTATTGCATTTGGTACATGCTTTTGATATGCAGTTTGAAGGTCTATGACCTACTTTCAAACAGTTAAAGCAAAGTTTATGCTCCTTTACGAGTTGTAGCCTTTCATCGGCTGTGCATTGTAAAAATTTTCTACAAGAGTATAATGGATGATTCCCCTTGCAAGAAATGCAATTATTCAATATCGACGCTGCTAAAGTGGACGACTTCGAGTGTCTATTATTATTATTGTTTTCATTTGATTTCGCTTTACTACCCAGAGCCTCTAGTGATTGAAAACGCATTTCCAGAAACATTAAAAATTCCTTTATGCGTTGCAATTCTTTTGGTTGCTCTAGGGTTTGCTCGTATAAGCGATGCGTTGTGACATCTAATCTCTTTATCAGTAAGTGCAATAGAATTGGATCCCAACCGTCTGTTGGTACTCCTAGACTTTCTAGTGCAAGAATGCATTCTTGAGTTGTATCGTGTAGTGATTTTATCGACTGAGCACTTTCATTAATGATGATAGGCTGTGATAATAGTTTATTAATTTGTGCGCTAACTAACAATCTGGGATTCTCATAGCGATCTTTAAGCATGCTCCAAGCAGTAATATAATTTTCTTCGGAAATACTTAAGTGTCGGATCAATTTTTCGGCTTCTCCAACTAAATTGGTTTTTAAGTACCACATTTTCTGACATGGTGCAATTGATTGCTTGTCAATCATTTCACTAAACAAGTCATAGAATTGCCTCCAATGTAAGTGATTCCCATCAAATTTAGGAATAGTTATCTTTGGTAAATTTGCCATGGATTCTACATTATTAGTTGATATTGCATTTGCATTGGGTTTATAATCTCTTTTTTCAGTTAATTTTAAGAGAGCTTCTTGAACTGTTTCTTCTAATTTCAGATACTCGTCAATGTCATAATTTATTTTAGCTGGTTCATCAACTAATTCCCAGATGGCTTGATTTAAGTCTTCAATCTGTGCCCAATAGTCACTTGTTTGTCTTAGCTTGAGCTCGTAATAACTTTTGGATTGTTGTTCAAAATTTAATCCAGCTAATATTCTTTGAATTGTTTTTATAATCTCCTTTTGCCGACGTAACTTTCGAATGGCGTCGATGTTTGGAGATCTATTTTCAGTAGCGACTGATGTTTCCTTCTCTTCGAAGCTGTTTTTTGCATTAGATTTAGCAAATTCTGGTTCAAAATTTTCTATTTCCAAGGAAAAATAGCTTTTGTACTCCTTATAGAGTTTGGCAATAGTATCATAATATTGCGTTGTAAAATATGGATGGTTTGTCGCTGTTCCAGGTAATTCTCTTATTTCAGTGTCCGTGGCATCGAAATTTTTCCATGCCTCCTCAAGACGCCGTAGTCTTTCTTTAAAATATGTGCGAGTTTTCCTGGAAGCTGTGTCCTTTTTGAAATTTTTAATAATTTCTTGAAGAACCTTTCCTAACTCGTCTTGCTTATGTGCGAGTTCTTCCATGTTGCTTGCCATGGGAACAATGATTTGTGTCGATTCCACCAAGTATAATGATTTACTTTGACTGTGAGGCTCGGTTATGGTACTCTGATACGGTACTTTAACTGCCTATATATAATAAGTCAGAATTCTGAGATCTTAAAATCTCGATGGAAATTTTATGACATCAAATCGTGTGTTTATTTGAATCAGCTACTTGTTGTCGGGGTCACCAATGTTAAGGTGTAACGTAAGTTACCACCTTAGCTGTATCCGTCGGCACATTAACCGAGATACACGAAGATTCTAATGTCCTCGGCACTTTAACCGATACACTAGCTAGTTTTAAAACAGAAGAAATCTGCTTTAAGGAACAACTAACTGATTAGGATAAAATATTGACGGCACTTGAACCGTAACAAATTATCAATAATCTGTTGTTGATCTATTTGTTGCAACAACGGCACTTAAACCGTGATGCTACTTTCCAAACACCTCAAGTGAATACACAAAAGATCGATTGAAAAGTGATTTATTTTCCTTAGCATAGTCTAATTTATAGTACAATGAAAATCTTACTTTCTACAATGTAAGCATAACTCACTGACACGAATTTTATACATAGTTACAAAAAATGCAGGTAAGTAGCACACTATATCAACAATAATAACTCGTGAACATGACTTAATCATAACATTTGCAAACTTATTAAAACGCAACAATTGATGACAACTTGAATTACTTTACGTACATATGTTATGTAAACAAAACGAACTTATTCTTTGTAACCTATTTATGATTTAACATTGAACATGACATATTTATTAATAATCAATCATATGTAAGCAAACTTAATGTAGAACATTGAACATTGCATATTTATTAATATTTAAACATGAGCAAGTGAACTTAATATTAAACAGGAATGGCTACGCTCGGGTTTGCTCGCTTCTGGGTCAAGTAATCGTCGACTGTCTTATGTAAATCGACGGCGATGACTTGGCTTGGCGGGGAGCGCTCGTATTCATCACAGGGAAGTCCAAGTTTGTCGCGACACAATTACAATTACAATTACAATTTTTACAATTTTTATTACAATTTTTAATTAAAATTACAATTTTTTTCCATTGTACAATCTTCCCTACGCACTGGCGTTACATTTCCCCCTTCTCCAGAGAATTACGAAGTGATTCTCATCATTATTCGCGCGAATCAATCGACGTTCGTTAGTGAGTTCGAGATCATAGGTCTCGCATCGCCGATTGGATTAGAGCTCCATATTTTATGCGCGTTAGCCTTATGTTCTACCTTAGATTGTAATTCACAACTATTTCCATCGACAACACACGATCACTCACACTCCTGCAATTTTTACATACAGAATTTTTTCCTCGTTTTATCCCACATGCAGCCTCTTTTTCTGCGTTATTCCGTTTTCTCCTTTCCTTTTTTTTTTATTCAGACCCTGATTGATACATGCTCTTAATGTTTTAGGATCTTGCCGAACGGAAGAAGAAAAGTAAAGAAAAGGGAGAAAAGAAAAAAAAACAAAAAACGCACAGCTGACTGGAAAGAACACGTACAAACAGACCACAGAGGAATAGTGGCATTCATCGTTCTACCGAAATTGGCTTAAATACACCATCGCCTGAAGGGTAACATCTTTCTATTACGAACTATATAAATTAGATGCTTACTATTGTTCTTATCCTACCAATGGAATAAAATTTACCCTCCACCACATTATGTTAGGGAATATCTACCTATTTATTCCAACTTCAATCTTATTCAATTACATTTAACCTCCACCACGTTATAATAGAGTGTCATTAAGTAATCCCACCACCTTAGTATTTACTAGTATGCTCTTCCATTTTCCGATCTACTATTACTGTATTTATTCGTGGTAAACATTTTAGTCGTTAATTTAGTCCTGCCGTTACCTCTGTTTTTGTCCAGCTAACTGTCTGTCTACCCACCCCTTGATTTTTCTAATTCAAATTATTGCCCTGTTTTCCATCTCGGCTACAACTAATTCCTACTACTATATTCCTAAGTTCTGCCAGGGCGAGACCGTCTTCCAACTTCAGTGATTTATTCGGGTGTCGACCATTTACGCCACAAATCGTTTCAGGTCTTCGGAGTGCCATACCCCCATACTTTTCCCATTGGAGTCTTCCTACTCATAGGTCCAACCAGACACTTGCTTCCGCACCGTAGAGGCTCCCTAATTTGGCTGAAAAAAATTTCGCTGCATCAGATATAACGAAATTACGCCGCCACACCAGATCTTGTGGTAGAAACTTCTCGTCTCGCCGGCGGAGATCGTACCTTGCGTTTGCTTTACCCGCCGCTTTTCTCAATCGCTCTCGCATCTCTTTCAGAACCGTCTGCAGCCTTTCTGCCTTCTGAGCCCCATTTTCGTCCGTGCCCACTTTGCCGCTTGCCTCTGGGCTGTTGCAAATTCCAGGATGAATCACCATTTCCCTTCCAAAGTTCAAAAAGTACGGCGTAACTTTCATAGTCTCATGGATGCAAGTTCTCAGAGCGTAGCCAATTTTTGGTAATTCCGCATCCCATTTGCTATGGTTCTCTGACGCGTACGACCGTAGCAACCGCTTAATACTTTGATTAACATGCTCTGCGGGATTCACCTGTGGATGGTAAAGCGTCGTGAATTCCAACCTTATCCCATGTGTCTCCGCCATCTTTGCAAATTCTTTTGAACGGAATTGGACTCCATTATCGCACACGATCGTCCTTGGAACTCCAAATAAAAATAGTATATTTTCCTCCAGAGTACGACCCACGGCGGTGCCCGTTGCCTTTCTCAAAGGAAATATTTGAGGGAATTTGGTGGCATAATCTGTTAGTTAGAATAATTTTACATGAAACCTGTTTTACTGCTATATTTAGTTTTGCACTCATGCTCTCGTTCACTTCGTTCGTGGCCGTCAGCCTGTGTACTGGTATCATAGAACATCAACTTGAAGAAAACCTAATATTATTTTGAATTAATATTACTTCTTTGACTTTAAATAAATTACATAAACTCATAGGTTATGGGCCCAGTATCCCAGCATCCCAGAGAATTTGAATCGTGCTAATTTGTGATCACTAGATTGAAAGTCGAAATGGCGAGTGACAAGGAATTAATTCAAATACTAAAGTTTGACGGCAAGAATTTCACACAATGGAAATTCCGGGTGGATCTATTGCTTGAGGAAAGGCAGATGAAAAAGTTCGTCGAGACTGATTTAAGTGTGTTGATTTCAACGAAAAATGAAAATCAGCAAGAAAGTGAATTCATCATTCGTGAAGCGAAATGCAAGAGTTTACTGGCGGCATTGGTGAACGACGAGCAGCTTACTTACATTATGGGTAAAACTAAGGCAAAGGAAATGTACGATGCGTTAGTTGGTGTTTTTCAACGTAAAAGTGTCGCGAGTCAAGTTGTTTTACGACGTCGTTTACTTACGATGAAATTCAATGGGAGCAACCTCAGCAATCATTTTGTACAGTTCGATAACTGTATCAGTGAATTACGACTGGCTGGAGCAAAAATGGAAGATATTGATGTTGTTGTTAGCTTATTCCTTACACTACCAAAGAGTTATGATGCTTTGGTGACATCGTTGGAAGGTTTAGACGAATCAAAGCTGACTTTGGATTACGTGAAGAGTCGACTTTTGGATGAATTTGCAAAACGGAACGACGGGTCAGTGCAGAATAAAACGAATGAAGTCTACGCGATTCAAGCGAAAAATCCCAATATAATTTGTTTTGGTTGTGGTAAAAAGGGCCACATTAAATCGAAGTGCAGAAATAAAATTAAATTCAAGAAAGTCAATTCATCGAAAGAGCTTAGTTCAAATAGCGTCTTGAAAGACACAAAGAAAGAAGCATTTACGATGTGTGCATTTCACAACATGGATTGTAGTAAGCTTGACAGTAATAACAGTGCGTACTGCAGTGGTAATGCAACATGTGGAAATGAACAAGTGCAAGTGTCGAAATTGAGATCGGATTACCCAATGAAACTTAAATTTGTGTTGGACTCTGGAGCGACCGATCACATGGTCAATGATAAAGCATATTTCGACAATTTGGTTAGCATCAAGGAATTGAGCATCTCAGTTGCTAAAAGAAATGCGAAAATTACTGCTAAGGAGCAGGGAAATATTTCGGTGAAAACATTTCACAACGGCGATTCATTAAAGAAAACAATAGAAAATGTTTTATATGTACCCGAACTAGAGTGTAATCTCCTGTCAATTAGAACTCTGACAAAGAAGGGTTTTAAGGTTATATTTGAAGGTGATTGTGCATATGTGATGAAGAATGATCAGATAATTTCCGTGGCGCACGCTGAGAAACAGCTCTATGAAGTCGTATTTCATATTGAACGGGATCTATTTGCCGGAATAACAAGTGATGCTAATTTGGAGCGAGTGTCACAAAGTGTATGGCATCATCGATTGGGTCATCTAAACGTTTATGACATGAAGAAAATGATCAGCCGTGGTATGGTTGATGGTATAGACAGAGTCAGTCTAAATGTTAATGAAAAATTTTGTGAGACATGTGCATTAAGTAAAAGTTCACGGAAAAATTTCTCGAAGCGTAACAACATTCGTTCAAGTCGGTTTTTGGAATTTATTCATTCTGACGTTTGTGGGCCAATGTCAAAGGAAGGTTTGGATGGTTCTATGTACTTTGTATCATTTGCTGATGATTATTCCAGAGCATCAATGATTTACTGCATAAAGAAAAAGAGTGAAGTGTTCGATAAATTCGTGGAATATGTCAATATGGCAGAGGCACAACACAATTGCAAAGTTGTAAAAGTTCGCTTTGATAATGGTGGCGAGTATACTTCAAATGCGATGAAAAATTATTGTATATCAAAAGGAATTCAAATTTCGTACACGGTTCCGTACAATCCTGAAATGAATTCTATATCAGAACGGCCAAATCGAACCTTACAGGAAAAAGCGCTTGCAATGATTATGGCTGCGGGTTTGGATCGAAAGTATTGGAATGAGGCAATAGTTGCGGCAAATTACATCAGAAATCGTTGTCCAACTAGTGCATTTGGTAAACAATTTAAAGACAAAACACCGGCTGAAATTTGGTTCAACAAGAAACTAGACTTGTCGAACATTCGTGTTTTTGGTTCAGTGTGTTACAACCACATTCCAGTAGCGAAACGTTCGAAATTGGAAACTAAGGCTACGATATGTTTAATGCTCGGCTATGCATCAAACAATACTTATCGGCTTTGGGATATTGAAGAAAATAAACTGGTTATTGGTCGTCATGTTATATTCAACGAAAAATCAGTTTTAAATCGATCAAACTGGGAAAATATTCTAACGAATAGAGATGTAAACTATGGCGGCAATGAGGAAGAGCATTTGAATGGTGCAACGATCAAAGAAGAGGCTAGGTCAAATGATTGTGAACTTCGGTTGTCTTATGAAAATTTCAAACCGGAAAAACAAGCCTCGCTGGATCACAGTGTCACTATGAAGGATACTGGTGACAACAAAGATAATGACTATGAAAATGATAATGACTACGAAAATAGTACACACAGTACTACTGAGAATGAAAATGCTGAAAACTATAATGAAGCCGCAAGGCGAAGTACACGAGAACGACGTAAACCGGAGAGATATGGTGAATCTGCGACGGAAGCGAATACGGCGTTTTCAGCGCAGCAATATGTTGCAAGTGAACCACAATCAGTTGCGGAAGCAAAGCAACGTGACGACTGGCATGAATGGAAGAGGGCCATTGAAAATGAGTATACCTCATGGATGAAAAATCAAACCTGGATATTATGTGACTTACCAGAGAACCGAACACCAATATCGAGTAAATGGGTTTTCAAGATTAAGCGTAAAGCAAACGGTGAAATCGATAAATACAAAGCGCGATTGGTTGCGAGAGGCTATTCGCAAAAACATGGATTTGATCATCAGGAAACGTATGCACCTGTAGCCAAGCTAACGACAGTAAGAATTTTGTTGGCGATTGCAAACCAATAAAACATGTACTTGCATCAGATGGACGTATAGGGGGCATTTCTTAATGCCGATTTAAATGAAGAAATTTATATGCTACCACCTGATGGTTGCAATGAAGATAGGAAAGTTTTTAAATTGCAATAATCAATATACGGATTGAAACAGGCATCGCACATTTGGAATGAAAAGTTCAATAGGTTTATTCTACGCATTGGATTCAAACGGTGCGCGTCAGATTATTGTTTGTACGTCAAAATCAACAAACGCATTCGCTGTTATATACTTTTGAATGTTGATGACTTATTGATTATATGCGACAACCTGAAAACAATTGACACAATCAAGAGCTTACTGAAAAGTGCTTTCGAAATGACTGATATCGGAAACGCTGGTAATTTTCTCGGAATGCACATCGAATACGATCGAGTGAATGGAATCATAAAAATGAGCCAAGAGCAATATTTGGAAAATGTTCTGCGTAAATTTGGGATGGATAAATGCAAAGCTGTGGCAACTCCAATTGAGAAAGGTAATACAGCTGACTGTTGGAGGAAAAGTCAGGAGCTATGAGCCACAGTATCGTGAATTAATTGGTTGTCTAACTTATGCAACATTAACTACAAGACCGGATTTGTGTGCAGCAACTAACTACTTTAGTCGGTTCCAGAGTTGCTATACAGAAGAACACTTTTCACATGCAAAACGAGTTCTACGCTACATTAGGGGCACAACCGATTTGAAATTAGAATATCGAAAGAACAAAGAGGCTGAAATATTAGTCGGGTATGCTGACTCCGATTGGGCGGGAGATAATACCGACCGAAAATCGACATCAGGCTATGTTTTCAAACTGTTTGGCAATACAGTTAGTTGGGCATCACATAAACAACACACAGTGAGTCAGTCATCGACCGAAGCAGAATACATTGCAGTCGCTGAGGCAATGAATGAAGCGGAATGGATAAAGCAGTTGCTTCGCGAGCTAAACATTGAACCAAATGAACCGACAACGATTAATGAAGATAACCAGTCATGTATCAAGGTAGCTGAAAGACCGAAAAACCATCGACGAATGAAACACATAGCGGTTAAATATTATTTTGTGCGAAAAACCATTGAAAAAGGACTTGTTCGATTGAAATACATTCCAACTACTGATCAAATAGCAGATATAATGACTAAAGGTCTTGGAAAAATTCTGTTTTTGAAGCATCGCTTTCATTTGAATTTAGTATAGCTTTTATTTTGTTATTAATTATGTTTTGATTGCATTCACATAATAGAGCTATAATTTAAATGTTTCTGTTAAAATTAAGAGGCAGTGTTAGTTAGAGTAATTTTACATGAAACCTGTTTTACTGCTATATTAAGTTTTGCACTCATGCTCTCGTTCACTTCGTTCGTGGCCGTCAGCCTGTGTACTGGTATCATAGAACATCAACTTGAATAAAACCTAATATTATTTTGAATTAATATTACTTCTTTGACTTTAAATAAATTACATAAACTCATATAATCCACCACCGTCAGAATATACGCATGACGCTGCGTCAATCGCGGCGGGGGTCCCACCAGATCGACGCAAATTGTTTCCAAGGAAGATTTAGCTTCGCCTACCCTTGACAACATTTGACTTATTATAAGTCTCCCCTCCACCTTCACAGACAGGCAAACCTTACACTTTGTACGTATTTACGTACATCTGCAGCCATCTTCGGCCAATAATAAGTCTGGGCTAATCGTTTTAGTGTCTTCCGGACCCCCATATGACCCGCAGTTGGTTCGTGATGGCACTGTCTTAACACCCCTGGTTTTTCGGCATCCGAAACCACCCTCTTCTACGCCCTCTCTTCCTGGAGCCCTGAATAGCGCATATTGCCACACATGGCCATCACTAATCCGCCAATTCGGGAACCGATCCGGATCCTTAGTAGTAAGGGTGGGACCTTCGTATCTTAAAAGCATTATACGAGTAAGGGATAGCATGTGAGCAAATGATAGAGCCACCTGTGCCGAATGCATTATACTGTTTGGTTTTTGATAGAATTGTTAAGGCGTAGAGTTGAAAGAGATGGCTTGTGTTTGCAGAACTCCAACATTTTCCGAAAGAAATGTATTGTCTGTCTGGTTACATCTCACTCTACCCAAAACACCTACCCAACACACCAGCATTTTTTGCAGGTATTTGTTGCTGTTTTGTGTGTTACGGAGCAAGAACTCAGTTACCATGAGTACCAGTCTCTCGAGGACGACGTTTTTGCATCTTGGATGTAGGAGTGGTTACCATGAATACCAGTCTCTCGATGACGACGTTTTTGAATCTTGGATGTAGGAGTGGGTACCATGAATACCAGTCTCTCGATGACGACGTTTTTGCATCTTGGATGTAGAAGTGAGTAGGCAGACTGGTGCGATGTAAACAAATCATCGCCAGTTCCAAGAGTTTAATTGTTTGGTAGTGCTTTGTTTTGTTTTTTGCCGGCTGGTAGAGCAAGTCTGCCTGAGCACGTGTATGTGAGGTAGGTCAGATGAAGACGAGTTTACGAATATTTTTGTCTTTTGTTTTTCATATAAGATCATGATGATGATGATGATTCGCGTTTTCGGAAGATTGTATTTTATACCGGTGAGATGTATTCGAACGAGACCGTTAAGTCATGAATTGTGATAATTTTTTCACTGATTATTTATGTGGGTATAAATTGAATGAGTGAATGTGTATGGAAGAGGAAAGCGGTTGAAAATAACTTCGGTTCGCATGTGAATTAAGATCATTAATGTTAGTAAGTACAAGTGGGAATGAAAAAGGAATTGTATGTAAAAGTGTAATATTTTATTTGAATATGAATGAAAATACAATTGTTGTTTGATATTATTGTTTTGCTTGTTTATTTAAAATAATTGTACATCGAAACAGCTTCACAAATAACTCCACCAAGAATTAATCCGAATCCAGCACATTTTAATAAGTTGTAGAGGCAATGCTCTATTCTGCAATTTTTCTTTGATGCAATCGGTGTGTCGTAGGGTTCACAGACGTCTTTTCCGTTGGCATAGAAACATTCTGGGGACAATCGTAAGTGTTCGCTCTCGACGTCAGCAGGTGCGTTGAATGCATCCATGGTAACCGAACAGAAGTAACATCTGACCTGGTCTTTTATGTTTGTGTAAAAGAATCCACTACGTGCAAGCTTAAGTATTTTTCGTTCGTCAATATTTAGATTGGTGAACGTTTTGACTCGGTCATATTCGCGCTTTAAACACAACATCTTGAATGAATGTTGAGAGTGAGAGTCAAGTAATTTTAATCACTAATGATAAAAAAATTAAACGCAAGCGTCCAGGAGTCGGTATATCTACAGTTGAGCAAAAACGTTTACAGCTCACTTTTGACAAAAAAGTTGTTACAGAAAATAATTTTTCATTTCCATACGGTCATAAAAAGGCTAAGGTGATGTAAGGATTTTAAGTATATTTAAAGTCAAACTATTTTTGAAGAATGATAAAATATGACACAAGAGTCTTTATAAACAAAATGAAAATACCGTAGAATTCAAATATATGCAGTTATATAAGTTAATATTCTTCACGTAGCTATATAAGCTAGTATAAGCTTCTAAGATATGTTGTGAAATATCCTTGGATAGTATAAATATATAAATGTTGTGAAATTCAAAAAAACCTGTTTATTTTATTTCTTACTACTTTGCTGAAAACATGTCCGTGTTTGTTTTCGATATACAGTGTGTTTCTGGAAACAATGGTCAATATTTCGCCAAAGAACTTGCGGTACTGCCTTTTGAGTCAACATTACCAACAGTCTACCACTTCGCTCCTCCTTACGCATATCAGGAACTGGATGAAAGAGCTCGAAAACAAAACGCCTTTGAGGTGAAAAATATAAATGGTTTACGTTGGAGTGACGGCGATATTAATTATATGCAGCTTCCGGAAATATTTGCGAAGTTCAACGAATCTACCATATATGTAAAAGGTGCCATGAAGGAGGGTTTTATAAGGAAATACGTACCCGGCGCTAATATAGTACAGTTACAAGTACCTAAACTACAAGATCTCAAACAGTTCAAAACTACCTGCAGAATTCACGATACATTTACAACGACAAGATATGCAGCACAAAATTGCGTGAATCTTTATATGTATTATCTTATGTATACTAGATTTTTTAAGAAAAAATAAAACATGAGATTTTATCGATAATAATTGGAAATTTTATTGCAATACATGGAAAATAATGTTACAACTACAGAGTATTGGTATCTCACAAAAAACTCTGGAATAGTTCAAGTGTACATATGATGTTCGAGATGGAATGAAGAAGTCGTTGTTATCCAGCTTAGGCACACCCTTTTCACGACATTTGTCACAATATTGCCCGTAATTCTCCTTCACACATTCGGCAGTCTGATTGTTGTGGTGCATTACAATGTTGAAAAAACCCATAAAGTTGAACAGCATGAATAGTTCGGGATGTGTTAGCGTCATACTGCCATTACCTACGGGGATCTGATAGAGTTCTAAAAGCCCCTGCTGATTATTCGGAAACTCGTCTACTCGTGCCTTTAGTTCGTTGAGGTGTTCTCGAAGTGAAATCCATTGATTGTAGTCTGCCTCCAGCGACTTTTGACCGTCACAGCGAAAGATTATTTTTGCTTGAAACGTTTGTGAATCAAATCCGAGTGCAGCTTCGCTCTTATGGAAATATTCGTCCAGATAATAAGTGTAGTTCAATAAAATGTTTTTCTCGTAGATTCGTTGTCTTGCAGGATTTTTTTTCGCCTTCTTAATCACTTTGGTTGACGTTACCTTGTCCGTGGCCTGACAGGCTTTGTTCCGCTTGCGGCTAGCTTTTTCTGTAACCGCCTTAAACATCTTGTAGGAGTGCTTCTGATAAAAGAACTGAACATTGATATTTTGCACATCACCTTTTTATACTCGTGCAAAGTTGAATTTTACACACTTGATTGCTATAAACCCCGCCATTTTGTGACGTGGGGTTTTCCAGGTAAATTTTCCGGTATAAATTTAAAATTTTATTGTCGTTCGAAAAGAAGTCTTTGTCAGAGAATTTGTTTAAAAATTGCTTCAAGCCTTTACCATGACATCGAAAATAGAGATATACACAACAATAATGACCGCATGTTGTTGAAAATGTACTTTGTAATCGTTTTTTACTACTTAAAATGACTTTCGAGTTACTGTGTGAAAAAGCCTTGAAATAAACATTTCTCGGGTACTGACCGAAAGAGTCATAGTACTCGATAGGACCTTTCCTAGGAATGTAAAAGGCTACCCAATGCGTTCCACTTTTATGAGCTGGATCTGTATTTGCAATAATACAAGCAGGTTTCTTTATATGACGGGGTAAGTGATCGCACGGGTAAACGCCATTGAAAAATCTTTTAGTAACGTAATTCCGCTTTAATGAATTAGCAAGTTCAATCGTGTTCATTCCTGTTCTTAAGAGGTTATTGCTTCAAGGTTAATGATTCTAGTACGTGGCGTGACGTAGCTCTGGAGGAATTCCTTTGTTGGCTCCCCATGTACGAAAATAGTTGAAAACTTTGCGAGGGTTTTTATAAGATCCTCATCCAGACGTTTAAGTTCAAGGTTTCCAGACACGCCAGTATGATCTGTAGTGCTAACTGTTGATGTAGGATATTTGTAAACGATCTCCTTTGTATACACTTTATCTGGTGAAATAAAGCCTGCAAACGCAATTTTTTTAAAGAAGGTAAAGTGCCCTTCTGAAAAATACTCGGTATTTACTAGACAGTGAGTCATGGTACTGTAGTTATCTCCAGTCAAGGCACAGATAAATATTAAATACAGAAGTGTTGAACTTCTTTATATACTTTTTATAGACTCGAATAAACGTTTCGATTTTTACCGATTTCAATATTCGTATCGTACTCTGCATATACAATGCATGTCACACTATTCTTTAATGCCTCTTTGAATCTTCCCTCGATTCTCACAACACCTTGATTCAATAAACTGCCACAACTTGATTCGTATGAATTATCTGCTGTCAAGTCAAATGCTAGTAAAAAGCAGCCATTGTCGAAGAATTGTTTGGATATCTGATGACCTTTATCGAAATAATTGATACCAGTACCCTTGAAAAGGCTCAAGTACCCCCGGGTGCTGAGTGGTTTTTCTTTTGAATAATCGAATTCTATAGGTTGATTTGGTACTTGTACACCATTAACTGACAAATTAAATCTCGTGATGTTATTGTGTTTGAAGTTATATGGATTTTTCGTACGTTTTCCAGTATAGGCGTCGTTGTCTATCATCCCGAAAATGAGCAAGTTCGGTAATTGACCAACCACTATATTGTCCAGTGATAGTGTGAATGTATTTATTGGTAACGTGTATGTTTTCACTTCGACGCGTTTGTACGGGTAAACTGCATTTGAACGTTGCAGTACTGTTTCATGTGCCAGGAGAATATTGGGATTGCCGCTTACATGATTCATGTACATTGTTGCTTCCAGTATTTTAATTCGAGGCGAGAATTCATCATCTTTCGAGTACAGGTAGAATTCAGGTTTCTCTAATGATAATATGACGCGTAAATCTACACCATTAATCAATAGTTTTTCTTTGTTAAATATATCGCTATGGATCTTGCCCATTAACTCGACGACATTACTTTTCTCTAATATCTCTGATCTACTAAGATAACCTTTATTCTCAGACTTTGGACCAGTGCCTTCAATCATTTCCATTTCATTCTGGTCAAGATACCATCCAACCGATTCGAGATGAGTTGTTGCTGCATCTTTCCCGTAATTCAATAGATTTTCAATGTATGCCCTGTACTGGTAGTTGTTGTCTGTTTGAGCTATATTCTTCCCATTCAGCTGCACTGTACATTGTCTAAAAACGAATGCATCAAATTATTTGCGACGCCTATTGTGTCAGCTACGACTTCTCTTCCATCAGCACCCTTGATTACTTCAGTCCCTGTGAATAACATCTCTTTGCCATCCTTTATTTTAACCATCTGCACTTTGAGCCGTAGATTTATGCTGGACAAATCACGATACGTATCACCATGGCCGAGAGAGATGAATTCCACTACAGATGAGTTATCGAATGAAGCTATTGGCTTGTATGCAACTTCTTCGGTTTTTAAAATGTTGCTTTGAATCGGTGATGTGGAGAAAATGTCCAATTCGGATTTCATGCATTCTTTGTAGGAGGACATGTTAATTACTTATCAAATATGTCCAATACACGCTTCTTGATAACTTTTCGTTGACTTTTCACCCTTTTAATCTTTTTACGTGACGCTCATTTTACACTTTTTTTCAATTTACCAGCTTTACGTCGCTTAGGAGAAGACTTGAATTGAATTGTTGTGTACGGGTTAGCTCTTTTTATAGCCATTCAATTACCTGCTCCATCCATCTTATCAAAAAGTTTGCTTATACCTTTCTGAGCTAACTCTTGTGCTGCAGTTTGTCCGTGTTCTCTTAAGAGTTCTTTAAGAGGTTTGTTCCCAACCTCCTGTATAATAGCCTTACCGGTCTTGACCGCTTGTCGTTTTATAGCTTTTACACCTGACGCAGCCAAAGGTTTTAGATAACGTAATAAACCACTGAAAAAACTTCCTATACCTCTACCGCGCTGATAGATAATTGGGGCTCGATAGAGGTCTCCAATATCTGATAAATTTCCACCACTCTGGACCAAATAATAGCGTGTGTAGTGCGAGTTCATGTCGTTAACATCGGTATTGAATATTAACACTATAACCCTTACATCAATGTATGTGAATATTTATACTTTTTTTTTTACCGACGTTTGAAGTGAAGCATTATATATGGGGGAGTAAAACTTGGTTCAAAGTCTACTGGTTCACCTTGTTGATCTGTGACTTTAATAGAAATGCTTTCGAAAAAAGTTTTTTCCACAGCACAGTACTCTACATGTTTGAATCTGAAAATACTGTCGCAATCTTGCAAAGGAATCGTACGAAGATTTCGCACCAATTTATCAGCTAATATTCTAGGTTTGATAATGTCTGTGCAAACGTGAATTAAATTGGGGCTTTCACAATCGCTAACGGTCTTGGATGTCGTAGCACGACTTGTTCTTTTATCAAGCTCATGTAAGTTTTTTTCCAACCGACTTAGACTATCAAGAAATATGGACTTATCGAAAGATTCTTTTATCGAGACATCTATCAGATCTGGATCGCGTTTTTCAACAGGTGTTTTTAAAAATGCATCAATGAATAGACCAGCAATATTTTCAGTTTTAGACACTTCAATCGGCACTGGTGTTGTACCCGTTGTTCCATCACTCCTTTTGTATGGAATGTTTAGTATTGTATCTGATTCAGTTTTTGCCCATTCATCAGGTAATATATCGCTACTGGATTCTTTAGCGGCATCACTTATGGATTGACGAATTGATTGACCAATTTTGTAAAATAATTGTTTTCGTACCTGGTACACTGTTCTACCGGAAATTTCAGCTTTCTTTTTTAAATCTTCGTCTGAAAACTCTATTCCACTCAGCAAAAGTGACACAAAATCCGTAATGTTAATCGGTGAAGGAATTGGCAGTTCCACATTTATTTTTACACCATAGTCTTTTAGATGAAACGTATGCGAGGTAGGCTTGATCCCCGCTTTTCTTTCCCACTCACGTCTTAAGCTATGTGCAGGATATATGTATTCATCAGTCATTCTTAATAGCTCTACATAATTTCTTTTCGACCTCGGAATCTGTCCAATTATATAATCAATAAAGTTCTGAAGCGTGTTAAACTTTTTGTTTGAGTTAAAATAAACTTTTTCGGCGATTTTCTCGCCTTGGTAAACATGTAAGCAGAAACCTCCAATCTTCTTAGAATCACTGATGTCGGGAATACTTACTTTATCTCGATCTTTTTCGATATGCTCGAAAATAAGTGCCTTAATTGATGTCAAATATTTAGTTAGAAGTCAGGTTTAATAACCAAGAAAAATGACGATAGGAATGTTGAAAAATTGATATCGTTTTTTTCATAACAAAGTCTCCGTAAAGTAGCATCACTCCATCTTAAGAGAACAAGATTTTTTTTCAAAGACATGATTTTTACAACTATTTTTGTTACTTCAGGCTTGCTGGATTCTGCTGCAGTTGATCGTCGACTTCTTTTCATCCTACTAGCTTCTTCTTCTCCGATACTGTATTTAGAACGCTTAGAAGCACTGCTGGTTGACACTGTCTCTCCTTTTTTACTAATGTTCGAAGAACATTAGTATTAAAATCGATTCGGCCAAAAATTCATATTTCCATATATATATATATATATATATATATATATATATATATATATATATATATATAAATATATATATATATATATATATATATATATATATATATATATATATATATATATATATATATATATATATATATATATATATATATATATATATATATATATATATATCATCAAAAAATTTCAGTGAGATAATCTATAATCTCGGGAACGCGCCATCCGATTGAGCTGAAACTTTCAGGATACATTGGTGTATATGCTGAATAGGTCCAAGTCTCACTAAATGTCAGTTATTGTAAACCTTTTGGCGCGGGCGGCCATTTAAGTGATATTTTTAATATACCTATTATTTCGTACACAAATAATTTTCGCAAAAATAAAGTTGACGAAATAAATTTCAAACGTGTTTTACATGTGAATCGGATAATGTTTTGGAATTTTTTAACCCCATGTGTGCGCTGGGCGCCTAAAAAGAGAACGGGAAAATTTGAAAATTTTTGCGATAACTTTTGACAGAGCTATTCAATCATTACGAAATTTTCAGGGCATATTTGCATTATTTAGTTGTAGATTTGTGTACCTTTTAATTAGCGTGCTGGCAACCCTGTAGCTAGGGCAGGCACTGAAAGTGAAAACCTCCAAATCATCGTTTCTCTTGAAAAAATGACACTTCTTCACAAAAAAGCCATTCATATGTAAATCTTGTGCTTTGTTTACATAAACAAAAAAAAAATGTTATATGGTATAACGGACACGCCTGGTAACCCTTGCCCAATTTACCTATATTTTTAGCATCAAAAACTTCTGTTCACGGAAACTCACGATTTGATGAGCAGAATTAATTGAAATTTGCAGACTGTATAGGTCTTAAATAGGAACAGATCTGATAGAAGTGATTTTGAAATGCGGGCGATTCTGTGCCAGTGGTGCCATCTTGAAAAATCACTAAAAAAGATAACTGCTTTTAGCCCTATAAATTCTGATTGAATCGTTCGATTTTAAAGAAATTCACACAGTAGCTGGACCTGGGCCTAAACCACGTTTGGTATAAATTTATTTGAAAAATTCGGTTGGAACTGCCAGCTATGCTAATTTTGGTGTCTTAAATTTGAAAAAATAAAAATTTGGAAGTGAAAACATTCAAACCATCGAATATCCTAAAAATGTCCGTTTCTTACAATAAAACCAATCTGTATACAAATCTTATGCTTAATCTACACGTTCAAAGTAAAACTTTGGAAATTTCATGTCGGACAAGAACGGTAACCCTTTCCCAGTTAACCTATATTTTTAGCATCAAAAACTTCTGTTCACGGGAATTCACGAACCAATTATCAGATACCATTGAAATTTACAGAATGCATTGGACTTAAGTAGAACCAGGTCTGATAGAAGCGATTTCGAATTGTGGGCAACTCTGTGCCAGTGGTGCCATCTTGAAAAATTACAAAGAAAAAAACTGCTTTTTGCCCTATGAAATGTGAATTAGTAACCAAATTTTCATGAAATTGACACAGTAGCTGCACCTTACTCTAAACTCTGTTTGATAGAAATTTGGTTGAAAAATTCGATTGGTGCTGCCAGCTATGGTAATTTTTGTGTCTTTGGTTTTGAAAATTCTCTCAGGAAAATAAAACTTTTTGCCCTATAACTTCCAGTGCAGTCATGAAATCGATACGAATTTCATACAATTAATGGAACTTTTTATAAGCATTATTCAGGCCAAATTTGGTTGAAAAGCCACTATAGGGTTGCCAGCTATTGATGGTTTTGTGTTTGTTTGCAATATCTTTATTAAGCTGTTTTATCGTAGAATTTTCAATTGGTAATGATATTGTAGTGACAATAAACAGCAAATATTAAGCTTTCGATTATTTGAAAAAACTCGCTGCAGGTAACCCTAAATTTCTTTATACTTCGATAACTTCGAATGTAATATAACAACGTGAAGCACATGTGATATATTCTTGGCTTTGATACTGGCGAAAGGTTGCCAGCACGAGTCGGTTGTGCTACTTTTGTATCAATAAATGCTTACAGTTAGTATTCATACCGGAAACATTTACAATGAAAATAAATAACCGATGTTTCAATTCCCTAAGCTCTGCAAATTTTTCGGATCGCAGCCCCAAACACCAACTTCAGTTACAGTGCTGCAGGCACTGAGCATTTTCTTCATTGATGTTATATGAGATGCTGCTTTCAAAGTTTGGTGAAATAAGCAACTGATAACGAATATAATTAACAAGTGTTTTTCTTTCATAAACTTTGAAACCCATGCCAGTGGTAATATCTGAAACCTTTTACCATATGAGTTATAGTTCATTCTTGAGACCAAAGTAAAATGTGGCATTTGAAACAGTTTGGCCGTAATAAGCAGCTCATGTGGTGGAATATGCACTCAAAACCTGCACGGTTCTTCTACTGTTCTTCGAACATTAGTGTTTCTAGCGGTTCAGGTGCGCTAGAGTTTTTTCTTTTAGTCTCTCACTCTGTCGAACAGGATGTTTTCTGACGGGTTGATGAGACGTGTATTGATTAGGATCGAACCGAGACGGCCTTAATATAGAGTAACTAGGCAGCTCTTGCATTTCCACATCCGTGATACTTTCAGAATCTTCTTCACCTTCTTTCTCCATTTTAAAGACATTGGACCCCTCATCATCAAGATTGTATATCTCCCCTAGAACGTCTTCTACTTCATCAGGACTTATTTCAACAGGTACTGTGTATTGTGTTATTCCGTCATCACCAGTTATTATCCTATAATCTTTGTCAGCTGAAGTTTTTCTAAATTTCGATGGTGGCTTCAGACTTTTGGCTATTCCACTTGCCGATAGACGACGCTTTGCTGCAGCCGATAATACACTCCTTGGAGGTGTGATTTCACCTAATGGTTCAAACAATTTTTCCACTCGTACAGGTATAGTTTGCGTAGGTTTCTCATCTCTAAAAACATATTTAGTTTGTGTCGTGTTGTCTCGCAAGCTTTTCTGTTTCTTGCGTACATGCTCGCTTGATGAAGGCATTTGTGTTTTTCTTTCTAGAAATCCTTTACTTCTACGACGTGTGTTTAAAAATTTTATAAGTTCGTTTCGATAATGATACCATTTGTCTTTATCGCTGAATTTTTCACTTTTCAATATCTTATTCATAGCCTTATCGAACAAACTCTGGTTATTAGAACTTTCAATAGTGTCTTTCAAATTTGCATATACTTCAGGAGACAGAAGTAGTATTTTATTCAGATTACTGTTCCTATACATATTTCTCAATTAGTGAACCAATCACCCCTGAAAGTACACTGCCCAGTAATACAGGTAGAAATTCGCCTTTTTGAATTAGTACTTTACGTTGTCGCGGAACTGACCGTTTAGCATCTACTAACTTGCGCATACACTTTTTATATTTACAGAGACGGTTATATATCTTTCCACGAGGTCTGTGGTTCCCATTCAACGTATTCAATGTGATTTCGCAAAGTGTTTTAATTACCTCTGGATCGGCATTCTTAAGTATAGCATTTCTCAAACCCGGTCGAGCATGTCTAAGCACGTATAACATATGCTTGTTGTCCTTTAATCGCTCCATTCGTGACACCATTCTCTTGCTTTAAACTATCCTTCGAGCAATAACACGTTACAAAGTTTTTGTTAAATAAATCAGTATGGAAACGTAATATATCATTCGTATTCTGAGTCAGGTGTATTAATAAATAGCTGTGTTGTGCCTGAGTGATTTCTTTATATATTCTCACAAGCTCCTTGCTATTTTCAGGATAAATCTGTTTAGCAAGATGCTGAAATTGACTTTTATCACGCGGATTCTTGAAGCATATCAGATATTTTCAGTTCAATGATATGTCACGGCAAAATTTTCCCTGATGAAATACATTTTGTGTTACCAATATCACCGAAAAATTCTTATGATGTGATCCTTTGGTAAAAAGTTCGCAAACTTGTCTTGAAAACGCATTTAACATCATATCGTCCAAAACAATAAGTATCGGCTCATTCGCATTATTCACAAACTCTTCTGGAATCGTACTTAAGAATTCGATATTTTTAAAACCTACTTTTGTTGGAACAGCTTGAGTTTCAGCATTACACCAAATAACCTTCTTCAACCGAGGCTGTATCATAGAGTCATTTCTAAGAAGTGTCTCTATAAAACTCTTCTTGCCACATCCAGATGGACCGGCAACCGTCATTGTGAAGGGGTGGATAAAGTGCGTAATTTTTGCAAATTTTAACATAAAAACAAGTAAACGGCCTATATTTATACATTTAATCGTTATGAGTAGAAGGCAAATTGTCAACGAGTTACACAGACCTGCTCGTAAAAATTTTAAACGACGTCGGGTCACTATTAGGATCGAATGATTTATGGCAGGCTGATTTGGTTGAAATGAACCCATACTCATCAGAGAATAGAGACTACAAATTTCTTCTCACAATAATTGACACCTTTTCTAAGTATGCTTGGGCACTACCGGTCAAAAACAAAAGTGCTAATGAAGTGACCAAGGCGATGGAAACAATTCTTGAACAAAGACGTATTCCCAGAAATCTGCAAACTGATGATGGAAAGGAGTTTTTCAATAAAAAATTTCAACATATCATGAAAAAGTATGAAATTAACCACTATTCAACATTCAATGCATTGAAAGCATCGATTGTTGAGCGCTTCAATCGAACTCTTAAAGGTATAATGTGGAAAGAATTCAGTATGAATGGAAATTATCATTGGGTTAGCTTACTCCAAAAATTAATTGGCCGGTACAACAGGACAAAACATCGGGTTATTAAGATGCGACCTATGGATGTAAACACCACAAATGAGATTGAATTATTTTCAAAACTATACAGAAAAGTCAAAGTAACATCAAAACCAAAATTTCAAGCTGGAGATCATGTACGTATAAGTAAACATAAACACGGATTTGAAAAAGGCTACACACCAAACTGGTCTACAGAAATTTTCACAATAAAAGAGGTAAAGAAAACACAACCACAAACATACTCACTGGAAGACTATCAAGGAAATTTGATACAAGGTGGGTTCTATGAACCTGAGTTAACTAGAGTGAAACACCCTGACGCATACCTTGTTGAGAAAATTATTAGAAGAAGAGGAGATCGTGTTTTTGTTAAATGGCTCGGCTTTTCTTCTCATCATAATTCCTGGATAAATATAAAAGACGTGCTCTAAAGTGAACGACATTCATTCAAGATGTTGTATTTAAAGCGAGAATATGACCGAGTCAAAACGTTCACCAATCTAAATATTGACGAACGAAAAATACTTAAGCTTGCACGTAGTGGATTCTTTTACACAAACATAAAAGACCAGGTCAGATGTTACTTCTGTTCGGTTACCATGGATGCATTCAACGCACCTGCTGACGTCGAGAGCGAACACTTACGATTGTCCCCAGAATGTTTCTATGCCAACGGAAAAGACGTCTGTGAACCCTACGATACACCGATTGCATCAAAGAAAAATTGCAGAATAGAGCATTGCCTCTACAACTTATTAAAATGTGCTGGATTCGGATTAATTCTTGGTGGAGTTATTTGTGAAGCTGTTTCGATGTACAATTATTTTAAATAAACAAGCAAAACAAAAATATCAAACAACAATTGTATTTTCATTCATATTCAAATAAAATATTACACTTTTACATACAATCCCGTTTTCATTCACACTTGTACTTACTAACATTAATGACCTTAATTCACATGCGAACCGAAGTTATTTTCAACCGCTTTCCTCTTCCATACACATTCACTCATTCAATTTATACCCACATAAATAATCAGTGAAAAAATTATCACAATTCATGACCTAACGGTCTCGTTCGAATACATCTCACCGGTATAAAATACAATCTTTCGAAAACGCGAATCATCATCATCATCATGATCTTATAAGAAAAACAAAAGACAAAAATATTCGTAAACTCGTCTTCATCTGACCTATCTCACATACACGTGCTCAGGCAGACTTGCTCTACCAGCCGGCAAAAAACAAAACAAAGCACTACCAAACAATTAAACTCTTGGAACTGGCGATGATTTGTTTACATCGCACCAGTCTGCCTACTCACTCCTACATCCAAGATGCAAAAACGTCGTCATCGAGAGACTGGTATTCATGGTAACCACTCCTACATCCAAGATGCAAAAACGTCGTCATCGAGAGACTGGTATTCATGGTAACCACTCCTACATCCAAGATGCAAAAACGTCATCATCGAGTGACTGGTACTCATGGTAACTGAATTCTTGCCCCGTAACACACAAAACAGCAACAAATACCGGCAAAAAATGCTGGTGTGTTTCTCTCGGAAAATGTTGGAGATCTGCAAACACAAGCCATCTCCTTCAACTCTACGCCTTAACAATTCTACCAAAAACCAAACAGTATAATGCATTCGGCAAAGGTGGCTCTATCATTTGCTCACATGCTATCCCTCACTCGTTTAATGCTTTTAAGATACGAAGGTTCCACCCTTACTACTATCCTTTTCTAGTTTCCTCTTCATTCGCTCGACCCATCCGTTTTCACTGACTTCCCCTCCATCCAGCTCCGCTATTTCTGTAGATCGAGATAACGCATCAGGTTTTAAGTGCTCCTTGCCTTTGCGATGTATTACCTCGGAATCATACACCGCCCACCGTGCCAACCGTCCGCTAGGGTCCTTTAAGTTATTGAACCAAACAAAGGAGTGGTGGTCAGTTATCACCCTGAATTTGGTTCCCTCCACGTATGGTCTGAATTTTTCAATGGCCCGCAGCACGGCCAGGCACTCCCGTTCTGTCGTCGAATATATCTTCTCGGCACTAGTTAGGACACGACTCAGATAACTAATCACTTTCTCGCCTTCGGGATGCTCTTGCGTCAACACAGCTCCCACCCCCGTATTTGAAGCGTCGGTCTATACAATAAATGAAAGACTGTAGTCCGGACACGTCAGAAAGGGTACAGATGCCAGTTATGTCTTAGCCTGGGTGAATGCCATCTCGCATTCCTCAGTCCAAAGAAATTTCCTTTTTTTCTTGAGGAGGTTCGTTAGTGGTGACATTAGCGTCGCAAACTCCGGAATAAATCTCCGATACCACGAAACCATCCCCAAGAATTGTCTGACTTCCTTCACACTTCTTGGACGAGAAATGTCCATTACTGCTTTGACTTTGTCCGGGTCCACACTCAAACCATTTTCATCTATCACGTAGCCCAAATAACGAAGGCGAGAACGGCAGAACTCGCACTTCTCTCTAGAGACCCTCAATCCCGCCTCGCGTAACCGTCTAAAAACGTCCTTCAAAATCTCTTGATGTTTGGGAAAATTGTGGGTGACTACCACGTTATCATCCAGATAAGTGAAGACGAATTGCTTCAGATCTGGTTCCAAGACCCTGTCAATGAGTTGTTGCCAAGTCGCCGGTGCATTTTGTAGCCCAAAAGGCATCCTACGTAATTGGAATAGTCTTCTGTGGGGAACAGTGACGGTGTCTAGGGTTCGATGAAGCAACCTAGCTTTTAATAAAACCAATGTTATAAGTTTTGCTGTTGGGCAATAACTACTTTATTCACTCAATTCTACAGTCTTTTTATGTTAAAATTTGATGCTGACTACCTGAGAAATTTTGAATATGCAAGAAAATATGCTGTGACCAAAATAGTTGATATACAAAACACGCTATGAATGAAATGTGTGACAATTTATCGTGAGAACAAAATTAGGTTTCTGCGTATGAAGCCTTCGTGGTTTCTATTACATTCCGTCGTGAGAATGGGTAGAGTGCATTCATCATGAAGATTGAGTTACGTTCAATCGTGTGAATGTATTTAGCGTTAAAAAGTGCAAACAATGCCGCCCACCAAGAGCCTGATCGGCTCTTAAACCTGATGTTCTTCATACCATGTAGTTGATGGTTTTTTATTGTTCTGCTTACTGTTTTTTTCTGCGAATAATGTAACGTATTATAAATATTGCTGCTAAGATCCGGAAGCAGGAGGTCAGAGTAGATGTAGCTGCCGTAATTCCATGGTATTGGAGTTTCTTCCACATGGTCTCCTTCGTCTCGATCAGCAAATCTTCCTGTTCGGTTGCCGGGGATTCGAAAGACTCAGATGGTTGTATGACAGTTGACCTGGTAATATGTTTTATCGCTGTAGTCTTATACGTAAGGTTGAAAACTGGCACTGAAGTTGCGATATATCTTGGGAACTGATGATTTTGAACTGTCCTTTGCGCTGAAAGTATAAACTCCTTAGTATGGACCGTACAATCTTCTGGCAGTTGCAAAAGACCAGTTCCATTCAACATGATGTTCGTTCTTGTTTCATGGCAGATCGTCTGGGCGTGCGTTGGCTCTGGTGTAACAAACAACCAAGTATTGCTTGTAAGCAGTTGTTTTAAAACAAGATTTTCAACTTTAAACGCATGTATAGAGCAGTTATCAATGGTATAAGCGATATAAATCTCCTTGACAATGCAGTTCGACTTAGTTCGCAGATCATCAGTATGGAGGCGGATAGCCGATATTTATTGTTGCTGATTTCTTGTGCGTTGGATAACTCCGCTTCCGACGTCTCGAAGTATAGCTGATCTTTATAGTTGATTCCGAGAATGTTTTGGTTGATGTCGTATTCAACGAATGTTTTCCCATCATGAAGTTGGGGGATAGCAGTGGCCTTTACTAAGTCAAATGGACGCTTACCGGCTATAGGAAGGTGCCCTTGGATGTCGATAGATTTGTTAGTGTGAAAAACTGATTTCTTCGTTTTTATCATGTGTAGGAGATCTAAAGATGTAGAAAGCAGCTTTTGTGCTTTATGAATATCTGCTTTGAGATCCGCCATGCGTATTCACTCCCAGATTCCTGTTCTTGTGTAAAGGGTAGTTAGAATGTGGTTGTATTTACTGTTTACCTCTTGAATGAAGTTTGTTGCTTTGCTTGTTGGTATGTTCCTAAAAACTGAATATTCACGGCATTGTGATCGGTGTCAGCGCGGAATCGGTTAATCTGATTTAGTCCCTCCTCAAGCTGTTCCACAAATAAGTGGAATATCCTGTGTGTTTATTCTTCTAGACGATCTGTTTAGCATTTTTGTAGCCTGGAGGACAATTGTGCCTTGGTGAGAAAGCAATCGTTGTAGTTTTCCTTGGTTTTTCGCCAAGCTGTTGATGTCAGCTATTACTTGATCGTTAACGCCAAACATTGCCGTGAGCATTTATCCAAATAGACCACGAGCATTTGTCCAAATAGACCACGCGATTGGTATTAAACTGCAGTGTTTCAATTTTGTGCAGAGTTTCTTCGGAAAATGTTTCAAGGTGACTGACTAAACTTTCGCATCTTATTTTCTTTGTTATGTTACTTCCCAGCGTGCATAAATTCTTAATACCGTCAGTCACCATTTCCGTGTTTTGTTTATCCCATAATAGGTCAGATATCGTGATTTTTATATTGAGTTGCAGTGATCCGCGCAATAGATTGCCGGTGCCTATATGCTCGATGAACAAACCTGCATCTAGGTGTGTAAGGTTTGCTGTTCCTTGGGTTGGTGTCGAGAAAACACACAATGTTAGCAATGCTGTGAGTAGTGTGCTCGAAAAGAGTTGTCTTTTTGACGTTGTTTGCCGTTGCTCCCCCTTTGGTTGCTTTGTTGCTATGGAGTCGATATCACTTGACGTTGGTTTTCGTTTTTTTTCGTAATTGTGTTTATTGTAGTTAACGGCTGAGGACGTGACTGCTTTGATTGTCCTTTGACTTTCGGTAGTTCATCTGATTGGCTGCTGAATGGTAGTCAGTAAATCTTTGTAATGGGTCGCTTGATGACATTTGCATGTAGTTTAACTACACGTACTAAACCATCCTCGCCTGGATGAGTAGCCAATATTCTTGTTAATGGTCATTGTAATGATGGAAAATAATATTTTTTTGACTAGTACCAAGTCACCTACTTTTAAATTTTCTTGGGGTTGAAGCCATTTTGGTCTTTTTTGAAGCCGTTGCAGGTATTCCCTTGTCCATCGACCCCAAAATGAATGTTTCATAGCCTGTACCAGTCTCCATCGCTTCAATAATGTCAGATTCGTCTCTTCCGGATCACTTTTGATTTCGAATAAATTCCCACCAGTCAAAAAGTGGCCGGGTGTTAAGGCGATATTATCTGAAGGATCATCACTTATTTCAGTCAAAGGTCTAGAATTCAGGCATGCTTCGACCTGTGCTAAAAGTGTATAAAACTCTTCGATGTTCAGTAATTGTTTTCCAATACATTTGTAGAGATGCCGCTTCGTCGACTTCACCCCAGCTTTCCAGAGTCGACCGAAATGTGGACTCCCAGGAGGTATGAATTGCCATTCTAGACCTTCACGAGCTAATACTTCGTTACTCGTGTGTAGCATATTCTTGTACGCATCTCGCAGTGTTCTATTGGCACCAATAAAGTTAGATCCACAATCGCTGTAGATGGTTCTACACTTACCTCGACGTGCTATAAAACGCCGAATAGCAGCAATGCACGTTTCCATCGATAAATCTGACGCTAATTCTAAATGAAAAGCTTTCGTTGCCATGCAAACGAAAACTACCACACATGCCTTTGCTGTTTTCGCGCCTCGTCCTCCATTCCATTTTACTGGTAGAGGCCCAGCAAAGTCAATTCCTGTGTGTTCGAAAGGGTTTGACGGCCGTACTTGAGGTGCTCCCAGTAATTGATGATTTGGTTTTGCCGTTATCTTGAAACACGTAAGGCAACTTCGAATTTCCTTCTTTGCAAGTGAGGAGCCACCAATTATCCAATATTCAAGTCGTGACGTTGCAAGTGTTAACTGTATGCCACCATGCATTGTTTGGAGATGGGCCTGTTTAATGAGCAGTTGTGCTAGTTTTCCTTTTGGTATGATTGCTGAATGCTTCGTGGTTTCTCCCACCAATGCAAAGTGTAGCCTGCCGTTCACCCTGAGGATACCTTCGGAGTCTAGCCATGGAGTGAGCAATCGGATGTTGTTTGATATAGGTATGGGTTTCGTATTTTGAAGATGCTGAATTTCTTCCCCGTAAGCATGTTGTTGTGCTAACTTTATGCATCTGTCATGAGCCAGTTTGAGTTCCTTAGTTGACAAGCTCCCACTGAGCTTATCTGAAGGTTTATGACAGTTGTGGATGAACCGCAGGCAATATGCTACCACCCTGTTCAACTTAGTGAAGCTTGAGTACCGAAGAAAAATGTCTGGTTCACTTGTTGTCTTTGTGGAAATGAGTGTAACCGCTCGCTCTTCCAGTTCTTTATCTTCGAAGTTGTAGACTTCAGTCCGATTTGATTTAATATTCAGTTTACTCAGCCATGGTGGTACATTCCACTATCAATTCGTTGGGATATAAACCTCGTGTTGTTAGGTCGGCAGGGTTTTCATGGCTTGCAACGTCACTCCATGCCGCTGGGGATGACTCTTGCTGTATTTCGCTCACTCGGTTAGCAACTTAAACTGTCCAGCTTGGTGCTGGTTTCAGCAGCCAGGCTAAAACGATTGTGGAATCAGTCCAGTAATGAACTCACACATGCTTCCAACGATGGGGTTCAATTACTTGCTTCATGATTTTGGTTAGCAGAACCACTCCACACAGTTCCAATCTGGGTATTGATTGTGTTTTGATGGATGCCACCTTTGATTTTGCGCCTAGCAGACGTGTTGTGGCTGTTGATCCATTAGCAATTCTAGCATAAACTGTAGCAGCGTATGCCGTAGATGATGCATCGCAAAATCCGTGCAGCTCAATCTGACTGGACGGAACATATCCTATCCACAGGGGAATACTAAGTTGGCTGATTTGATGCAATTGACTGCGCACTGTGAGCCATTCTTTGATGACCTCTTCATCCAGAGGTTTGTCCCAATTACACTTTGTTAGCCATATTTTTTGGATAGCTATTTTTCCAATTATGATTGTAGGCTGTAACCATCCAAGCGGGTCAAATAGCTTTGATATGTCAGAAAGAATCTCTCGTTTGGTCTTGGGGTTAGCTTCTTTACTGATGTTGATGGTAAATGAAAATGTATCTGATGCTGGATGCCAACAAAGACCAAGAGTGTTGATGTTGTTGGACAATTCAATGTTCAATGGAACTTGAGTCGCTCGATCTACAATGGGAATTTTTTCCAATAGCATAATGTTATTTGCACTCCATTGTCGAAGGTGTAGACCTCCTTTGTGCAATAAGCTCTGGAGCTCCCTTTGAATTTGTATCATGTCTGCCATGTCATGTGCGCCAGTTAAACAGTTGTCTACATAAAAGTTATCCATGAATATCTCTGATGCTTTTGGATAGTTCTTCCGTTCATCTCCAGCCAACTTGTGAAGTGTTTTGATGGCTAGGTATGAAGCACTAGTCGTCCCATATGTGTTAGTCGTCAATCGATAAATCTGAATTGGATCTGTTTTATTGAAATGCCACAATATTTGTAAACAATCACGATCAGCTTCGTCTATCCATATCTGCCGGACATAGAAAAAAGTCCGAAGCCACTACATAACGTTGTTGCCTCCATCTCACTAAGATGTAAAAGATGGTCTCTTGAATAGTAGGACCAGTCAGTAGCAATTCGTTGAGAGATTTGCCCAATGAGCCCTTTTGCGAGGCGTTGAATACAACTCTTAGTTTTGTTGTAGGGCTATTATTCTTAATCACGGCGTGATGCGGTAAATAGTATGACGGTTTCTTATGAATGTGATCTATGGGTACTAGCTCCATGTGGCCGAGGTTGAGATATTCTCTCATGAAATTACTGTATTCCTTTTGTAATTCTGGATTCTGGATAAACCGGTGTTCTAACTGACGAAATCGGATGTATGCTACTTTCTGTGTATCGCTCATCTCCCGGACTGGATCGACATTAGATTTGAATGGTAGCCGTACCGAGTAAGACCCATTTGAGAGGCGTCGGGCCAATTTATAGTAGTGTTCTTCTGCTTCCGTCTCTTCATTTGTCGAAGCCATGACTACTGAGGCTTCTTCAAGTTCCCAGAATCGTCGCAATGACTGGTCCAGCTCTTTGTAGGAAACCATGACTTGTACTTCCTGCTTTTCAGTTGCTTTTGCGACAAGTCCGAATAGCACTCATCCCAGCTTCGTTTGTTGTGCGGATGGATTTCCTGGTAAGAATCCAGGCAACAAGATTTTACTAAATATGTCGGCTCCAATCAGTAAGTCGATTTTAGATGGTATGTAGTAATTCGGGTCTGCTAAGTCTTCTGCCTTGAGATCTTCGGGTAAATGTCTAGATGTCTGTGCAGTAGGTAGTGGATATGTAATGGTGTTTAAGATTAGTGGAATAAACACTACTTTTTCCTGCACCCCCTTTAGTCCGATAACATGCGCTGCGATCGTAGTCTGTCCACGAGTCGTAACTTCGTGTGCTCCAGCTACACCACCAATTGTAATTTTCGCATGTTTTCTTGACGCGTTGAATGCTCTCATGGCGGCTTCGAAAATTAGAGATCTTTGTGCTCCAGTGTCCAGTTAAGCTCGTAGAGTGCTTCACCTGTCGACGAATTGGAATCGCTCACTGTACTTACGCGTACTAGTGCTGTTGCAAGTAGGACTTGGTTTCGGTTGTCCGACATACACATGCATGTTTTGGTTGTGGCTGCTTCTGGTGGGTGTACTGTTTGTGTTGAGAACATGTGTAATGACGTATTGTGTCGTTTTCCACATACCTTGCAGCTGTTCTTTGAAGTACACTGTTTTGCTCCATGTTGACTGCTCAAGCAATTGAAGCATAGTCGTTTTGAGTTGACGAATTCTCGTCGTGTTTGAACAGTAGATTGTTTGTACTTTGTGCAATTGAACAATTTATGATCTTTGTTGCACACTGATCGAGATCGATAATGCTTCTAGCATGATGAAACGATTTTTCAGAAAGTTTAGAACTTCCTGCAACGTTGGAACTGACTTTGACTGTCCGATATGTTTCTGCCAGTCCTTCCTTGTTTCCTCATCAAACTTTTGGTTGAGGATAGAAGTGTTGTGGTGAACATCGAAGGGATTGACGTTTAAAGTTGAAAAAGTGGTTACCAACTGATTGGTTATATCGACCAGCCGTTTCAATTGATTAACGTCATCCTTGTTGCACCTGGGAAGCTCCCAGAATCGTTGTACCATTTCGTTGGAGATTGCTCTGTCATTGTCATATCGTTCACAGAACAGATCCCATGCTGGATGGTAATTTGCTTCGGTGATCGTAAGATGTCGAGTTAGGTGTTCTGCCTCATTGCGAAGAGAGCTCCGCAAGTATTGTAGCTTTTGCACAGCGTTCAGCTTCTCGTTTTCGTGAACCATCCACTTGTATAGGTCGCGAAAAGCACACCATGATGAGTATTTGCCATCGAATGTTGGAATTTTGAGTCGCTCCAGTTTGATGGCCTCCACTGCATTCCCTTGCCCCTGTCCACTTCGTGGTGCCGAAAGTTTGGAATTTGTGTTATATTCCTCAATTTTCTCCAAGAATAGGGTAACATAGTCCATCACGATGTTCTCTGCAGCTTCAAACTCGTCCATGTAGCTTTTACGCGCCTCCTTGTCGCTCTTCAGCTCCTGGCATGTTGCTGGATGACGGTCCTCGCATTTGCTCCAAAGTTCATGCAGCCGTTCCAACCTTGCGTTGAAGTATGCAAGGCTGTATCGTCTTGAACCGTCTTTCTTGAAGTTTTCGATGAGTCGTTGAATAGCCTTGATCTGCAACTCTTGTCCAGCCTGTTCCGACATTTTGGGTTGACTTGATTCAATACTGCTACTATTGAATCCGGTTCGAAGGACCAATGTCTAGGGTTCGATGAAGCAACCTTGCTTTTAATAAAACCAATCAGAAAATCGATATTTTTTTTTTGCGCAGCTCGCAGCTCCCAGATACGTAATAGTAGAGTCTTCCCACCCTATCCACAACTGTACGTGCTATATTTGTCTAAAAACACTTATATATGTGACTTGTAGTAGTATACATTCATTTCATCGAGCAGTTATGGTACAGGTGTTTCGTAATTTTTCACGCACTTTTGTTGCACAGTTAAAATTTTAAAACGCTTTTTTTGAGGAATTTTATTTTTCAAGTCGGTGAGACATGTAACTCGAAAACTACTTGACCGATCTTTCTGAAATTTTGCACATTTTTTTTGTAGACAATTTACTAGGTAACGCTGTCGAGATATTTTTTTTCTTGCTTTTTTTTATGTATGGAATTTTTTACAAATGAAAACAGAAATTTCGAAAAAAAAATTTCTTTTTTTTTCGTTTTTTTTGACTTCAAACTTATACAAAAAAAATAAATAATCTAGATATTTGGAAAAACTTGATAGCGTTACCTCAAAAAACTCATAAACTTACGAAATATATTTGGTTTTTTTGTTTACGATGATCCAGTCATTAGTTATATGTCTCACCGCAAATCAACTCTTTGCCCTGAACGAAAATGTCAAATTCATGTCACGAGCTTAATTTCGATATTTTTCAATAAAATTTTTTTTGCATACTCTTCAAAGGTTGTTCTTTACTGTAGGTATTATCCAAATCAAGTTACTATTAAAAGTTTTCTAAAAAAAAATCTTGAAAATGGGTATAAAATGTGCTGCTCTGACCATAACAATTCATTTGCAAATATCCATATATGAATCTTACTTGTTTGTATATTAAGAAAAATTATATGTAAAATAATATAAAATACTATAATAGTATAAATTAATAGACGCTTCCCCGCAAACGAGAAAAAAAACGCTTTTTTATTCCAACCACCGTGAACCGGAACCGTTAATGCACTATTACTCTTTATTCCCGTGTGCGTCGCAATTATTTTAGCCCGAAATTAATTACGTATCCAACCTATTACCAAAACAATTAACCGAAACCGTTTTCTCTGTACTATTCAAATTATTTCTCTCGACCAAAAACCCCTAAGAACGTTGGGCGCCAATTTATTACCGCTGCTTCTTCTGGCTTGGTCAAAAACCTTTCACCCCCAATTGGGATGCAAGGGCGGCAGTTTCCGGCGGCTCTAGCTCACAAAAAGGGCCACTCGCTTCAGCTTCGCAAACCGCCTTCGAATCACCGCTTCGAAGCGAGAAAACGGCGGCAAATACTGGACACGGCCCGCGCTTGAAAATATCTAAATCACGCGTCTCGAAAAGGTTGGACCAGTCTCACACTTTATCACAAAATATATTTTGCACTTAAGTAACAATTTTCCTACCGACGGCACCGCGTTATATAAGTTTGAAATTGGAAAGTCTAGTTCACAATGATGCCTAAGACTAACTACGAGCTAATCACCTGATCTGATTACGCCTACTCTGCCTTCTGGATTCTCCCTCGTCGTCCTACGAATCTACGGGAATTCCCCGCGTAGCCAACTATCGCTTCGTCGCAAGTTAGTCGCTGCTAAATTGCCATTCACGCCATACGATTTTATATTTTCGATGATCGTAATACGTAGCTAAATTACCATCCACGCCGTTCGATCTTATATTTTCGATGATTGCAGTACGTAGCTAAACTGCCATCCACGCCATTCGATCTTATATTTTCAATGATTGCAGTACGTAGCTTGTGCACGGATTACTCAAAAACCCCAACTCGACCTTCTCGGATTCGCCCAGCCTCCTCGATTGTCCGCCAGTAATCCCCAAAAATATGTATAAATGTCGAAAACGAAATTAATTTCTCAGTCCCCTAGATATGTCCGATCTTCACCTGATCTGTCGGCCAAATAGCCCCACCCAGCGCCAGTCTCATCCCATTGCGCCTCGCTCGAGATTTTAGTTACCGCTTCTCCGGTAACTCAAATTCCGTTGACGTCACCATCCTATTGGAATATGCAGGCGGGTGCATTAACCCATTGCACTTGTTGCACGCGCATTCGAAAAGTGCATTTTCATGCAGTGGCGGCGATCGGAGCGCATCCTTTCCATTTGCCGCTTGGTAGCGGTTCGATCGCCCTTTTGACACTTCGCGTGTTTACCTTTCAACTTGCGACTAGTGTTTATTTATTTTAGTTAGTGTCATCACATTAGCCGCCTTCATTTCATAAAAGAACGTCATAAAAACGAAATAACGACTGTCCTTGCTGCTTGATCTGGGCTAATTTTTGGCTGTAGCGATTTGGCGACAAGTCAGGTTTTTCTTTTCGAATCATTGATGTCATTTACATGGGCATCTGGTTTAACTTCAGGTTTTCATCCGTCACCTTACTATCTGCATACTGTCGAATATCTTGGCTTCGAGATGGACTCAAATTTCCCCGTAAATGATTTAGTTTTTTCCAACCAATAGCCAGCTTCCTGTTTATTCAGTGACTTGTTGTTGTTGTTGAAGCAGTGGCGGTGGTTGTTGTGGTCGTCGCTTCAAAGTCTCAGTTTCAGATGATGGAATTAGTCGGTTGGGAATGGCTGTCGGCTGCCGCGATGGTCATTTCCGCTTGGCCCCTTAGCTACGCTCGGGTTTGCTCGCTTCTGGGTCAAGTAATCGTCGACTGTCTTATGTAAATCGACGGCGATGACTTGGCTTGGCGGGGAGCGCTCGCCTTCATCACAGGGAAGTCCAAGTTCGTCGCGACACAATTACAATTAACATTTTTACAATTTTTAATTAAAATTACAATTTTTTTTTTCATTGTACAATCTTCCCTACGCACTGACGTTACACAAAACATAAATATTGACTTTGGATCCTATTATGTTGAAGAAGACCATGACATCATGCGATGCTTTAAATGCCACGGCTACAACCATAAGACAACAGATTGCCCATCAAAAGGAGAATCATGTGCGAAGTGTGCCGGGAACCATCGGACCAGTACATGCACTGCAATATCAATAAAATGCGTAAATTGACGAATTGTAAAAAACATCTACATTTACAGCAACGTGCTGACAGCTTCGAATGCCCAGAATGAAACAAGTGGATTTTGATAAACCAAAAAAAACATATTATGGTTATTAAATCAAGTACCATCAATGAAGCCGATAGCTTAAATATTGTATGTGCAAAAATCAGAAGCATTCGGAACAAGATCGATGACATAAATGTCTACCTTTCTTCCAGGAATGATATTGATTTATTAATTTTAAACGAATTATGGATATACCAAAATGAAGAGGCAGTATACACGCCAAATGGATATGATGGCTATGTCTGCTGCAGGCAATCAGGCGCAGCTATATTCATAAAAAAATCTCACATTCGATCTAGACTGACCATGATGACAGACAAATACAGTTCTATTATAGTGGAACTACAACTAAAAAAACTCTAGCGCACCTGAACCGCTAGAAACACTAATGTTCGAAGAACAGTGGAAAAATCGTGCAGTTTTTGAGTGCATATTCCACCAAACTGTTTCAAATGCCACGTTTTACTTTGGTCTCAAGAATGCATTATAATTCATATGGTGGAAGGTTTCAGATATTACCACTGGCATGAATTTCAACGTTTATGAGAGCAAAACGCGAGTTTATTATATTCGTTATCAGTTGCTCATTTCACATAATTTTGAAAGCAGCATCTCATATAACATCAATGAAGAAAATGCTCAGTGCCTGCAGCACTGTAACTGAAGTTGGTGTTTGGGGCTACGATCCGAAAAATTTGCAGAACTTTGGGAATTGAAATATTGGTTATTTATTTTCGTTGTAAATGTTTCCGGTATGAATACTAACTGTAAGCATTTATTGATAAAAAAGTAGCTCAACCGACTCGTGCTGGCAACCTTCTGCTGGTATCAAAGCCAAGAATATATCACATCTGCTTCACGTTGTTATATTACATTCGAAGCTATGGGAGTATAAAGAAATTTAGGGTTACCTGCAGCGAGTTTTCTCAAATAATCGAAAACTTAATATTTGTTGTTTATTGTCATTACAATATCATTACCATTTGAAAATTCTACGATAAAACCGCTTACTAAGGATATTGCAATTAAACATAAAACCAGCAATAGCTGGCAACCCTATGGTTACTTTTCAACCAAATTTGGCCTGAATAATGTTTATGATAGGTTTCATTAATTGTATGAAATTCGTATTGATTTCATGACTGCACTGGAAGTTATAGGGCAAAAAGTTTAATTTTCCTGAGTGAATTTTCAAAACCAAAGACACAAAAATTACCATAGCTGGCAGCCCCAATCAAATTTTTCAACCAAATTTCCACCAAATAGAGATTAGAGTAAGGTTCAGCTATTGTGTCCATTTCATGAAAATTTGGTAACTAATTCACATTTCATAGGGCAAAAAGCAGTTTTTTTCTTTCTAATTTTTCAAGATGGCACCACTGGCACAGAGTTGCCTACAATTCAAAATTGCTTCTATCAAATCTCGTCGTATTCAAGTCCAATGCATTCTGTAAATTTCAGCTGTATCTGATTAAGTCGTGAGTTCCCGTGAACAGAAGTTTTTGATGCTAAAAATATAGGTTGACTGGGAGAGGGTTACCGTTCTTGTCCGACATTAAATTTTCAAAGTATTACTTTGAACGTGTAGATAAAATATAAGATTTGTATACAGACTGGTTTTATTGTAAGAAACGGACATTTTTTTGAATATTCGTTGGTTTGAATGTTTTCACTTCCAAATTTTTTTTTTCAAATTTAAGACACCAAAACTATCATAGGTTGCAGCTCCAACCGAACTTTTCAACCAAATTTCTATCAAACGTGCTTTGAAGTAAGGTCCAGCTACCGTGTGAATTTCATAAAAATCGAACGATTAAATCAGAATTTATAGGGCTAAAAGCAGCTATCTTTTTTAGTGATTTTTCAAGATGGCACCACTGGCACAGAATCGCCTGAAATTCAAAATCACTTCTATCAGACCTGGTCTTATTTAAGACCAATTCATTCTGCAAATTTCAATTAATTCTGCTCATCGGATCGTGAGTTTCCGTGAACAGAAGTTTTTGATGCTAAAACATAGGTAAATTGGGCAAGGATTACCAGGCGTGCCCGTTATACCATATCAAATTATTTTTATTGTCTATCTAAACAAAGCACAAGATTTACATATGAGTGGCTTGTTTTTGAAGAAACGGCATTTTTTCAAGAGAAACGATGATTCGGAGGTTTTCACTTTCGAAGCCTGCCCTAGCTACAGAATTGCTAGCACGCTCATTAAAAGCTACACAAATCTACAACTAAACAATAACAATAAGTATTGAAAGTTTCGTAATGACTGAATAGCTCTGTCAAAAAGTATCGCAATTTAAAAATTTTCAAATTTTCCCGTTCTCTTTTTAGGCACCCAGCGCACACATGGGGTTAAAAAATTCCAAAACATTGTCCGATTCACATGTAAAACACGTTCGAAATTTATTTTGTCAACTTTAGTTTTGCGAAAATTATTTGTGTATGAAATAATAGGTATATTAAAAATATCACTTAAATGGCCGCCGGCGCCAAAATGTTGACAATAATATACATTTGGTTAGACCTGGACCTATTTTGCATATACGTCAATGTATCCTGAAAGTTTCAGCTCAATCGGATGGCGCGTTCCCCAGATTT
>OX376372.1:143251275-143275842 GCA_947369275.1 Nemotelus nigrinus
AAAAATTCGGTTGGAGCTGCCAGCTATGATAATTTTGGTGTCTTAAATTTGAAAAAATGAAAATTTGGAAGTGAAAACATTCAAACCATCGAATATCCTCAAAAATGTCCGTTTCTTACAATAAAACCAATCTGTATACAAATCTTATGCTTAATCTACACTTTCAAAGTAAAACATTGGAAATTTCATGTCGGACAAGAACGGTAACCCTTTCCCAGTTAACCTATATTTTGAGCATCAAAAACTTCTGTTAACGGGAACTCACGAACCAATAATCAGGTACAACTGAAATTTACAGAATGCATTGGACTTAGGTAGAACCAGGTCTGATAGAAGCGATTTTGAATTGTGGGCATCTCTGTGCCAGTGGTGCCATCTTGAAAAATTACATAGAAAAAAACTGATTTTTGCCCTATGAAATGTGAATAAGTAACCCGATTTTCATGAAATTGACACAATAGCTGAATCTTACTCTAAACTCTGTCTGATAGAAATTTGGTTGAGAAATTCGTTTGGTGCTGCCAGCTATGGTAATTTTTGGGTCTTTGGTTTTGAAAATTCACTCAGGAAAATAAAACTTTTTGCCCTATAACTTCCAGTGCAGTCATGAAATCAATACGAATTTAATACAATTAATGAAACCTATTATAGACATTATTCAGGCCAAATATTGTTGAAAAGTCACGATAGGGTTGCCAGCTATTGTTGGTTTTGTGTTTAATTGCAATATCTTTACTAAGCGGTTTTATCGTAGAATTTTCAAATGGTAATGATATTGTAATTACAATAAACAGGAAATATTAAGTCTTCGATTATTTGAAAAAACTTGCTGCAGGTAACCCTAAAATTCTTTATACTCCTATAACTTTGAATGTAATATACCAGGGGGAGCAGATGTTATATATAATTGGCTTTGATACTGGCAAAAGGTTGCCAGCACGAGTCGGTTGTGCTACTTATGTATGTATCAATGCTTACAGTTAGTATTCATACCGGGAACACTTACAATGAAAATAAATAACCAATGTTTCAATTCCCAAAGTTCTGCAAATTTTTCGGATTGCAGCCCCAAACACCAACTTCAGTTACAGTGCTGCAGGCACTGAGCATTTTCTTCATTGATGTTTTATGAGATGCTGCTTTGAAAGTTTTTGTGAAATAAGCAACTGAGAGCGAATATAATTAACAAGTGTTGCTCCCATAAACTTTGAAATTCATGCCACTGGTAATATCTGAAACCTTTCCACCATATGAGTTATAAGACCAAAGTAAAACCTGGCGTTTGAATTAGTTTGGCTGTAATAAGCAGCTAGCGTGGTAGAATATGCACTCAAAATCTGCACGATTCTTCTACTGTTCTTCAAACATTAGTGTTTCTAGCGGTTCAGGTGCGCTAGAGTTTTTATTAGATAATCTTGTTTTTTCGTTGCACAGTTTTGATTTGCCATGTACCTTTTGGAAGCAGTTATTTTGCGTTTAGCAGCATCAATAACTTTCTTAGTTATCCATGATTCCTGCCGAACTCTGACGTGTTTGGCTGATGTCGCTTTTTCTTTGGCTTTCGATATAATATCGATTAAGCTTTCTAAAGTAACATTTGGCCTCATTTTTAATTCATCAATTACATATTTCACGATTTTCCGCTTATCAGTTAAATTGATGGCTATCATCCTGGGCTGTGCTTTTATCTTTCCACATTCAACGATCGATATTTTTATGATCTAGACCACAAGGCCAATCATTATCCTCGTATGATGTTCGATTTAATAACTCTGGATGTTTTATTATCTCATGATCTATCAGAGTCTTAGACGCTTGCGTTACTCTTGTTGGCTTGGTTGCATTTAAAATAATCCCGTTATTGTCCACAATTATATCAGAGTATACTTTCATTACTGTTGATGTGGCTAAAAGATCGATGTTGGTATCGGCTATTGTAATTAATTTGTCATGTAGCGAGAGAAGTTCATCGATGTGCTGTAGAAAAAGGCTGTCGTCGTCATAAGCCGCTTTGTAAAATGTTCCGATTTTAATTTTTTCCTTTTTACTAATGTTCGGCCGAAAATTCATATTTCCATATATATATATATATATATATATATATATATATATATATATATATATATATATATATATATATATATATATATATATACATATATATACATATATATATATATATATATATATATATATATATATATATATATATATATATATATATATATATATATATATATATATATATATATATATATATATATATATATATATATACAGCCTTGCCCAAAAGTATTAGGCACCCCTTCAAAACACATGTAATTTGAAACGTGTGTTCAAATTGATAATTTCTTTTAATATTTACGATACTGGTTTGTTCAAACAATAATAACAGCGATAAACGATCTTCTTTGAAGAGCCATAAAACATCTGGCGTGCAAATTCCAGGAAATGGGTACTTGAGAAATTGTTGATAATATTTTGTCAGTCTTCATTTGTTACTTATAGGGTAAGGCTGCTTGTTTTTGTGATTAATTTGCAAACTAGACACTCTGTGCAATACAATATGCCTAAAACGAGTGAACTTGGTATTGAAAAACGCTGTAGAATTCAGTTTCTACATGAACAAGGTAAATCTCAAGTTGAGATTGCCAAGCTAGTGAAATGTTCTCGGTGCGCAGCGCAATCTGCAATCATGCGGTTTGCGGAGACCAGTTCTCACGAAAATAAGCCAAGAACAGGCAGAAAACGCGTAACTTCAAAACGTCAGGACAGAAAACTTGTCCGCGACTCTTTGAAGGAGCGTAAAAAAACATCTTCTGCGCTTGCTGCTAGCCTGTCGGAAAACTTGGGGAAAGTAACAAGTGCTCGATCGGTAAGAAGGCGTCTCACAGAAGCAGGCTTGAAAGGTTGTAAAGCTAGAAAGAAGCCGTGGCTTTCAGCAGCCAACAAAAAAAATAATGTTAGATAATACAAAAAACCTGTTTCAATTTTTTTGAAAAATTTTCTGAAATCAAGTCCTCCGTAAAAAATTACGGTTATTGTTGTTTGAAAAAGGTTATAATTAAGCTTACCTGGAAACTAGATTCATCGGACCACAGAACATTTGCCCAATCCTCTTCTGTGAAATGCTGGTACCGAAGAGCCCATTCCAAGCGATTTTTTTTGTTGGCTGCTGAAAGCCACGGCTTCTTTCTAGCTTTACAACCTTTCAAGCCTGCTTCTGTGAGACGCCTTCTTTTTTTTTTTTTTTATATATTTTTTTTTTTTAAATCCATACATTTTTACAATTTTTGTATAATTTTATCCGATAATGCTGATTTTATTGTAACATTTATTCATTATGTAATTAAAGTAGTTTTAAATATATAATTTTTTTTTTTTTTTTTGCTTAAGTATAATTTTGAGTATATGAATATATATTACTTAAATGTTACTAAGCACATATAGTGGTTTGAATGTTTTTCTTTTGCTAACATGACTATATGCATTTTTCTTTGCATATTTTCTTCTATTGGTTCTATTCTATTGGTTATTTACATTTACTGAAATATGTTTTGTATACGTTTACTTATTTGGGTTTTTTTTGTATCAGAATAACTATATGCATTTTTCTTTGCATATTTTTCTTATGTTTATTGAATATTGTTTTATTTTAATGGACATGTCCAAATATGTATATTGATCTCAAATTAGAGGTGTTTGATACTACGCCGATTTCTTGACGATATCCCATCCCATTTGACTGACCATGCATGCGCGTCAGTTGATTCCATCCACAAGCAACAATGTGGTCGCGACTACATTGTATTTGCTGACTATGCACACGCGCATAGTCACATCATCAAGAATTTCACCCACGAGCTACAATGTAGTCGCGATTACTTCCCGTTTGCTGACTATGCACACGAGCATAGCATCAACCATCAAGCAACGATAGGATCGCGACGGCATGAAATATGCTGACTTGCATGCATTCTATCGTTCATGCGCGATCACGTATACATCGCATGGGATGGAATTTGCTGACGCTCTTGCATGGTTTCTCGGTGGTATGAATATTCAGAATTTTATTGTTCAAAGTTATATTGTTAGGATAAGCAATTTTATTGTTCAAAGTTATATTGTTAGGATAAGCAGTTTTTTCCTATTTAAGAACTGGTCATTAATAAAGAAATTGTCATTCTCGAATCTAAAGTCAATCAAGTTCTTTCATTCGGCACCAGGCGATATTCAATTACGCAGACCAAAGAATATAAACGGATTAGATTGTAGATCTAATCCATCGAAGCACATCAACGCAGGAGGTTTAAGTACTGTACTTAGATCTTACCGTGGAAGTTCAGATCTTGCATCTGAGCTTCAAGTGGCCTCAGAAATCCCTGAGTCGCTATATAAAAACATTGGAGGCCCCGGCGAGATATATTTTACATTTCTTTGGTTCTGCACTCCAGGTGATAATCTCGACACTTTGCTCTTGCGATTCTCAACATGGCGAGTTTCGAGGAGCTGACACAGGAACAGTCGCAGTTGGGCGACGTTATCCAAGCAGTTCTACGGTGATTGAAAAAGGACCCCACTGACAGGAAGAATGGCGCTTATTTGGACAAGGCGGAACGCGAGCTAAACGACGCTTGGTCCCAATTCCAAGCTAACCATCAGGCGATGGTGGAGCAGCAGCTAGTGGATGCAAACCCATTGCATCCGTACATTCAGCAGAGGTTCTTCGAGAACCGACCGAGACCGTTCACGAGAACGCATCTGCGCTCATTACAACCTTGCGAGAACGTTTGGCCCCCGGCCCACCTCGCGTTCGCAAGGCTTCACCAGTTCCCCCTGAAAGGTTCAGGGTGACAAACACCGATGATGCCAAACCTGATGCAACCGTCATCAAATCAATTCGGCGACAAATGGCTCTCATACGCAACATTCGCTTCGCTCTGCGAGATGTTCATGAGAAGTCGTCACAACAGCATCCAGACTCCTACTTTCAGCTTAAGTTGCAGCTGATAGAGGGTTACGGCCAGCAGCTTTCCGAAACCGATAATGAAATTTGGGAGAGCGCTGCATCAGACGAAGTCGAAGCCATGGGCTACAGCGCACAAGAGTTCAATCAAGTGCAGGTTGAGCTACTGGAATGCATTAGTGATTTGCAGCAGCAGTTGTCCCATCTCCACCGATCAGGCGACCAACTCGAGCCGTCGCGCATATTGGCTGAGCCAATAAAACTGCCCAAGATTACGCTGCCCATCCTCGACGGGGATTATCATCAGTGGACCCATTTCAAGGAGCTCTACACGCAGCTGGTCCACTGCCAACCTATCAGTCCTTCACAACGGATGTACTATTTGCTTGCCCATCTAACTGGTGAAGCAAAGCGATTGATCCAGCATCTTCCAATCTCTGACGGAAATTACAACGATGCGTGGGGCATTCTGAATGATCGATACGGCAACCAACGTCTGCTAGTCAATAGTTTACTGAACAAGCTATTCTCGCAGCCCGCTTTGCCCAGCGAATCTATATCGGCAATCAAGTCTCTTCACGACGTCACAAAGGAGTGCCTTCTTGGACTCAAAAACATGGGGATTTCCATAGTCTCATGGGACCCTCTACTTTTGCATCTGTTGCCAAATAAATTAGATAGGAGTACGTTGCTGCTTTACGAACAGAAGCTGGAAAAGCCGCGGGAAATAGATACCATCCAGAACTTTCTCAAATTCCTGGAAATGCGATTCCAAAGTTTGGAGGCGGCAGGGAACCGATCGCCGTCCGTTGCCATCCCCAGAACAGGCAAACCATCCTCACTGGTTACAGCCCCTGGAAGTGAAGTGTGTCCAATTTGCAGCCAACCGCATTCAATATATCGATGCAGTAGCCTTTCGTCGCAGAGCGTCAAGACCCGAGCGCAAATAGTACAATACAAACACCTGTGCTACAACTGCCTCAAACAGGGTCATCGTGTCAGTAATTGTCCAGCCAGTCACTGCAAAAAATGCTCAAGGAAACACCACACGTTGCATCATCCGACGACTTCAGGCCGGCACATTTCAAATCAGCATTCGCAAGAGAAGCAATCGGGCATTACTCCGCAGAGCACCACCCAATCGTCGAGCAACGGTAACCAACGCTCCTCTTCAGAAAACAAAGTGGTGAAGAGTGCAACCACATTAGCAGCGGACTTAGCTCCAAACCATTCACATAGCGTGTTGCTAAGCACCGTTCTTCTGCATGTGAAAGGTGCAGATGGAAAGTTAAAACCGTGCCGTGCCGTGTTAGACTGTGGTTCACAGCTCAACTTCGTAACCAAGAGACTAGCCTCGCAACTAGGATTAACCAGCGTTTGAGAGGAGCTATGCGTTCGCGGTATTGGACAAAGTAGTCAAACAACCCAAGCTCAGGTCAGTCTTGACCTACACTCCAGAACAACAGGATTTACCACACGGCTAGAGGCTTTCATACTGCCTACCATCATCAACCAGCAGCCAGTGCACCTGATTAGCACTTCATCATGGAAGATTCCCGCTAATCTTGAGTTGGCCGATCCACACTTCCATCAACCCAGATCAGTTGACCTACTAATTGGCGCCGAACTGTACTTTGATCTTCTGTCCATCGGGCAGATCAAACTAGGGGAAACACTTCCCACTCTTCAAAACACCGTCTTCGGCTGAGTGATTGGTGGAAAGGTGACCAATTATCCATCAGCTCCTGTGGTGTGCGGCATAAATAGCCAAGAAGCCATGCAAATGGAGCAACAAGCGACAGCCTATTGGCAATTAGATGAAGCCAAGCCTACCTCCACCCTAACACCCCACGAGCGAAAATGCGAGGCATATTTCGCTCACACAACTTCTCAAGGAGATGATGGTCGTTTCACTGTGAAGCTACCTTTTGTCTCAGATCCCACGACACTAGGTGAATCCAAGGACCTAGCGTTATAGCGCTTTCGGGCATTAGAACGAAAATTAATGAAGGACTCGAATCTTCGGTTGCAATACACGGAGTTCATGCAAGAATACTTGCGGCTGGGTCACATGCAACTAGTCGATATAAGCTGCATCCAACCTCCTTATTACGTGCTGCCTCATCATGGTGTCCTGCGGCCTGAAAGTACAACTACTAAACTCAGAGTTGTTTTTGACGCCTCTGCCTAAACTTCGGCTAATGTGTCCCTCAACGATATCCTGCATACAGGACCTTCTCTTCAACAAGACGTGTTTTCTATTCTGCTCCGATTTCGCGTGCCGCGATTCGCTTTTACCGCGGACATTGAAAAAATGTATCGGCAAGTACGAATGCACAAAGATGATCAGAAATATCAATTTATCATCTGGAGGAATTCACCCGCGGAGCCTATTCAGTACTATAGGCTCTGCACTGTCACCTATGGCATCACTACAGCACCTTACTTGGCCATCAAGTGCTTGCAGCGCCTCGCGGCCCAGGTAGAAGGGTCAATGCCACAGGGTGCGGAAGTCATTCAACGGCACATTTATGTCGATGATATCATGGCGGGATCAGACAGTCTGCGTCAAAGTCTCGAAACAAAGGAACAGCTCATCGAAGCTTTGAGACGCGGTGGTTTTCATCTGAGGAAATGGTGCGCCAATCACTCTCGGCTCCTTCAAGATGTTCCAACCAAGGACCGTGCAGTTCAATTTGAGCTCGAAATGCCTGACGAAACTCATGTCAAAACACTGGGGCTAACTTGGCTGCCCACATCCGATGAATTTTGTATCAAAACTTGCTGGCCCGATCGCCTAACTGTCACGAAGAGATCCATTTCATCCGGCATCGCTCATCTCTTCGATCCACTTGGAATGCTGAGTCCCGTTATTATCAGAGCAAAGATCATTCTCAAGAATCTATGGATTCTGAAACTCGACTGGGATGCAGCAGTACCACAAGAGATCCATTCTCAATGGACAAGATTCCGGGAAGAACTGGGAACTTTAGCCGACATAAAATTCCCAAGGCACTTGTTTGCCCATAAAACGCCCCATAATATACAGCTGCACGTGTTCAGCGACGCTTCAGAAAAAACTTACTGAGCTGCAGTGTATGTTCGAGCAGAAAACCCAGATCACACGATCACCATCCGCTTGCTGTGCGCAAAATCAAAGGTAGCGCCAACGGCTACCACCACCATTCCCCGGCTGGAGCTACAAGCGGCTCTCCTGGCAGCCGAATTAGCTACTAAGGTGCAAAAGGATCTACGATGGAGCGACCGCCCTTGCACTTTTTGGACTGACTCAGAAATTGTCTTGGCTTGGCTGCATTCCCAGTCCTCATCTTTCTACACTTATGTGGCAAATCGCGTAGCAGCAATTTTGGAGATAGCATCGGTTAGGCAATGGCGTCATGTGCCTACAGCTTACAATGCAGCTGATCTAGTATCACGAGGAGTGTCGCTCGGAAAATTGAAGGAGCACCCGACCTGGTTCTATGGCCCTTTCTTCCTGCATGGACCAGAAAGATCATGGCCATCTCAACCACAAAGATTCGAAACTACTCTGGAGATGCGACCGTCAAAGTCAGTCTTAACCAGCTCCGCAGATGACAACCTCTGGGAGCGCATCAATCACAAAAACTCCTTTCAGCGGCTGACGCGGATAACCGCGCTCCTGCTCCGGTTCAAGGCAAGAGCCCAGCGAACTCCGCAAGAAGCTTCCAAACACTTAACGGCCGCCGAACTAGACGCAGCTACTAAAACAATACTGAAGGCTATTCAAGCTCAGTGTTTCGGTGATGAATTGGCGGCGCTTAAACAGAAGGGATCAGTACCGGGACAAAGCACTGTAGCCACCCTTACGACATTCCTGGACGAGAAGGGGATCATGAGGGTTGGCGGTCGTTTGGAAGAGTCCCAATTACCTTATGACGCTAAACATCCCATGCTTCTATCCTAAAATCATCCCGTGTGCAGGATGTTGATAACGGACCTACATTGCAGCCACGCTCATGTCGGGCAACAAGGATTGTTGGCGATTACACGCCAACGGTTCTGGCCAATAAAGGGCAAGACTACTGCACGATCGATTGTCCTTGGTTGCGTATTGTGTCAACGAGCCAAGCCAAAGCTCTTGTCGCAATTGATGGGAAACCTACCGGCCAGGAGAGTGCAATCGGCCAGACCTTTTTTGAATGCAGGTGTTGACTTCTGCGGTCCGTTCAAGACCCACTTCAAGATAAGAGGAAAAGGACCAAAAAAGACCTACGTAGCGGTTTTCGTCTGTTTCTCCACGAAGGCCGTCCATCTAGAGGTCGTAGGTGATTTGACCACGGAGGCATTTATTGGAGCCCTTAAGCGCTTCACCGGCAGACGAGGGAACTGTCGCCATTTATATTGCGATAATGCCACCAACTTTATGGGGGCACATAACCAGCTCAAAGAACTTCATGAAGCAATTTACACTGCGAAAGGTGAAGAAGCTATCTCACGGTTTTGCACCTCGAAGGGGACAGACTTTCATTTTATTCCACCTCGAGCTCCACACTTTGGAAGATTGTGGGAGGCAGCAGTGAAGTCTGCAAAACATCTTCTGCCCGCAATCCTCCAAAACGTTCCACTGACCCATGAGGAGTTGGAGACGGTCGTAACCGAAGTTGAGGCTATTCTAAACTCACGCCCACTAACACCGATGTCCTCCGATGCTAATGACCTAACAGCCCTAACTCCTGGTCATTTCCTGATAGGAGAGCCTCTAACTGGCATCCCTGACGTTGATGGCACGCTTCACAAGGGAAGCTCACATCATCAATGGCATCGAATTCTCCAAGTTAAGAACCAATTCTGGCAGTGATGGACGAACGAATACCTAAGTGAACTTCAGCAAAGGCTCCGGTGGAAAGAGGTGTGCCAGAACGTTACACCTGGCACCCAGTGGCGTGGCGTGACATTTTACCGAAGGGAAGCAATTGGTTGATGTCCATGGCTGACGTCCATGGTTGATTACGCTTTCCGCAAATTCGTTACGTGTAATAGAACCCCTGTATAAAAGCACCCAGGAATTACTAACGGGGTTGTGAGAGTAGACATTATGTGTTCTTATGAAAATAAAAGTTCACAGTCCTTCACACAATAAGAAACCATATGAATATTTATCAGTAAAATAATAACATTCCTAGAACTAGAAATATAATATTTTTGAAAGTGACCAAACTTCGAAGAATTGAAAAGATTTAAAAATCTGAAACTTTTTAAGGATGAAAACCTTGACTTTATTTTAACGATTATGCTACCAATTATTTCGACATAAGCACTTGTAAAGAATGATACAACATTCTCATTTATTCAATTATGCACCTTGCTGTTTAACGACGTTTTGGTGTTTCACAAATCAACCATAAACCGTTCCCAATTACCGTGAAACTATTTCTTGAAGCTTGTTTTTGATCTTCAAATTTTGCCATTTTGTGAATATGATACAGTATATTACATTGTTAGGACTCAAGTATATCGATCAGTATGTTTTTTTTACATTAAACATTCAACAGAAAAATAAACTAAGAATCTTTAAGTAAAATAAAAAGCCCACTCTCATTATTAACGATCTCTCCACCTCAAATAGCACTATCATTTTCCGTTATATATTCCACGAGTTATTTTAATTGCTCTTTATTATAGAAAAATTGTTAAAAATAACCAACCATTAAAAGTCCACAGTTTCGGAGCTAATTTTTGAAGCATTTTTTGACGAATAAATACAAAGCAAATAAAATTATTGTCGTTGTTGAAAAACTAGTAATAGATTTGGTAAATTCTGCATTCGCGTATACTATTGCACGATTTAGATAAAATCAAATTTAGTCGATGTTCGAAGAAATGAATATATACTGCGTTTTTATTCATTTGTTTTATACATGTTTGCAAACCAGTTGTTTTGGCAGATATTACAGAGGCTCCTCAAGGCTTTGAATTTTCGGACAACATGCAATACAAAGTTAAATGAACGGGACGCATTTTGGTTATCAGAAACATATTTGAGATTTATGAAAGTATCTTTATCTGCACCGAAAGAAGTAATGTAACCAAAGGTTGTTGAAAGTTGTGATCGATATGATATATCGGTTGTTTTATCTAATATTATTGCTATGAATTTGCTTTTCTGAATTGCATTACAATGATATCGTTTTGAAACTAATGAGATCATTTTGAATATAATTTGATGTTCCGCAAAAAACATTTGCTTGGTCCAAGTGAGCTGGCAATTATCGGTTATGTACTGTCAAAAGATTTATTGTCTTTAGGTGATTTACCCCTATTGCAAGAATACACATTTTCATTATAACTATGTAATGTTTCTTCTTGACATCCTAAATGGCACACAATAGGTCTGTTCGCGTACCACGATTAATTGCAATTAATTGCAATGAAGCCGTTTTTGTACTCCGTTTTACTGAATACTGAAAATTTCCCCTCTTTCAGTAAAATTCAGTAGGGTCTGAGCTACTGAAAAATACTGAAAGCTGTCAAACGGTTTTTGGTGTATTGTTATTATGAAGGACGAATATTTTTGTGGCGATAATTTATCACCGCTTAGGATGACTTTATAATCACTATTGTTCTCCCAAAAACCGACAACTGACACTTTTGTTTGTCAATTTTCAGGAAATGCAATGAGAGCGTTTTCGTACTTTTCCTGAATTTCCCCCACCACATGATTCAGGAAAATTCAGTAAAATTCAGTGACTGAAAGTACGCGAACAGACCTAATGTTCATTATCTTCATTGTTTCTCAATTTCTCCTAACTGTGAGCAATATCACTGAATATTTATATTGACTACTCAGCAATTCTTCAAATCACCGGAAACAAACTTGAAAAGTAAAAGGACTATTTGTACCAAGCCTGTTCACAGCTTTAGCATTATTTAAATAACAAAATCCGATATTTCGCCAAATGTCTAAAACGCTCGAAAATAGTATACATAACCAGCAAAATTATTTTTGTCTAAGATTCCAACCGATAATCCGTTCCGAGTTTTTAATTTATTAATTTTCCGATCATACTACCGAGTAGATACATCTCTTTGATATAGAGACAATTTACGAATTCGATTTCGATCGATCCTGGTTGATGATGTTTTTTTTTCAGCAAATTACCGAGATCCAATTATATAAAAATTAGATAAATTGACGAATTCTAAAATATTGACCCACAGAACAAGTGAACACATTCACCTATTTCAACCATTCTCTATTTCAAATATCAATCAAAAGTGTCATGCAATTTTACACAGTAATTTTACACATTTAATTCGACACAATTCTAGTCTACAGCTTTACCTATTACTACATTGAAATATTATTACCAAATCCTATAGGCTATAAGTGATTAAAATCCGCCGCCAATTGAAAACACCTTCATAAAAGTTTCCATACAAAATAGAACACACAAAAAATAATGTCATAACATAAATCATAAATAAAACGACTTATCGAATCCACAACATCTGGCAATGCTTGCCACATCTCGTAATTCAAATTCGCTCACAGCAAGCATTTTTCATTCACAAAAAAATCTGTACAAGCAAAGCAAAATGATAATAATAACAATTTACCCTGCTACTAGTGAGGGGAACGCAGGAATAAGTTCCACAGTAGTCATGCGTTCGCAGCTCCACTCTGAGTCTCTCTCTTGAGAAGATAATTTTCCCTTGGAAGCAACAACTTCATTGCTTCCAAACATACCGTATAGACACATTTTTTTTAATGACGTCACAGTCTAGTCTATATGGGGTCAAATAAATGCTCATAGATGCAATTTTTATATTGCTTCCAAGTCGTGGTTGTTCGTTCATTATTTTGATTCTGTGGTGTTACCAGATCAACTATGTGAGATGTTCACAATTTGATTTGAGAATTTTTTTTTATAAATGTTTATAAGCGATTATTTCACGATTTCGAAGTGAAAACTATTAATTTAAAACTCATGTCAGCCAAATGTAAGGGAAGCAATGCTTCCCTTGCTTCCATGAACGCCACGCCACTGCTGGCACCATGGTTATACTAAAGGAGGACAACCTCGCTCCTCTTCAATGGCCACTCGGTCGAATTATCGAAACCATCAAGGGCAGAGACGGGTTAGTTCGTGTCGCCATCGTCAAGACCGCCAGTGGCACTTTCAAACGCCCGATTCACAGGATAGCTCCATTGCCTGTTGAAACCGCAAGCGATGAACCCATCAGTGATGACCAGTCCATGAACGAAGCGAGCCCATCAGACGAATCAGCAACTCCAGTTCTGGACTGTGACATTTCGACTTCTCAAGAGCAATATGATCCTGGCGAAGGCTCTTCTCGTGGTCCGAAATCACACCCATCTTCCAAACAGCCCAAGGTTTCCTCACACCCAAAACGAAGACGATTGATAGGCACTAACGCACTATGTTTAGTACTTATGTGCTGCTTACTTCCAACCGCTCCGGCACATTCGCCGATCACTATTACACCCTTCGAGCACAACCCGGACCTATATTTTGAGAAAATTGGCTACACTCACTTGGTGGTAAACCATTGGAATCTTATTGTCTACTACAATATGACCAACTATTGGAGGGAGGCATACACGATAGAACAGGGCATCAGAAATCTCGATAGCCTTTGTGGAAAACTGGCGGATGGACACTTTTGTCACTCTACGGTCCTGCTATTCACCGAAGCGATGCAAGAGTTACACTGGGGCAACGAACTTCTACATAATGCCCCACGATCAAGAAAGCGAAGGGCCCCTTTCAATATAGTAGGCAATGTGGCGACTTCACTGTTTGGAGTTTTGGATTCCACGTATGCGGAAAGAATGGCCGCTACTATCCAAAACTTAGAGGACAACGAAATGCACCAACAGGAGCTATTGCACAACCAGACTTCCATCATCGACTCCACGGTCAATATTATGAGAAAGTCCCATCAAGCTCTCCAAGAGCAGATGCAGGAATTCGAGGATTACCTGAACAGAACCAGCCTTCATCTAAATCAAATCGAGTCCGAGTTGCAGGAGCATAGAATATTGGAGCACTTCAACTCATTATCCGCCCGAGTAATTCTCCTCGTGTCAAAATACAGCCGCATGCAATCAACACTCATAGACGTCGTAACGGACTCCCATCACGGCAAGGTCAACCCTATGCTCCTTGCACCGAATCAACTCACAAAGCAGTTAACGATTATCAGAGACAATCTTCCTCCTACGCTACGCCTACCTACGACTCACAATAGCCTGGCAAAAACCTACAGCCTTCTCTCAATCCAAGGGGCCGCAGTCCGAGAAAAACTGATCTTCAAGTTGGCGCTACCATTGTTCCCTCAAGATACGTATGAGCTGTTCCGCATAATACCGATGCCGTCTAAGATCAACAACACATTCATGACCATAGTTCCCTCATCATCGCTACTTGTGGTCAACTTACAGAGAGATCTCTTTTATCCCATGTCAGACGCTGAAGCATCCCACTGTACTGTATTACACCAAGTCCACCATATCTGCATACAGCAACATCCCCTACTCCGCAAGACATCCAACGTCAGCAGATGCGAAATGGCCATCCTCACTCAAATGGCAGCAACCGCGGTTTGCCACGCAACCACTCACAGTGAACCTCCCACCTGGATACAACTATCCATCCCGAATCACTGGCTCTACGTCTTGGAACAAGAAACCAACCTTCGAATAGTATGCGCGCAAACGGTGCTCACGCGGACCCTTAGCGGATCCGGTATCCTCAACATTAGTCGCGGCTGCACACTAACTGACGAAGTATTCATTCTGCAAGCTAACGCTCAACATGCCTGCACGCTGGACTTCTCGTTCAACCTATCAAGCAATATCACCGATTTCATCGCCACAACTAAGTCCCCGCTACCCCCATCGCTCCTGAAGATCCATTCTAATACCACCGAGGATCTTCTGAGACTGCAGTCTCAGCTAAACCAACTTCACCAGAGCGAAAACCATCTCACAAGGGGAACGATCCACGACACCCATCATTACAGTCTTGGTTACACCAACCTGTTGCTAATCGAAATCATCGCAGGTGTCTTTCTTTATGCGTGGCTCCAGTATCGAAGACAGCGATCGAGCCGTCGTGCAACGATCCCCATTCCAGCTCCTCGGATTGCTTCCCGAGCTTCATTCAGCATGGACCCCGAACTCCATCTTTGAACGATTGTTCAAGGCGGGGGAGAATGTTCGATACTACGCCGATTTCTTGACGATATCCCATCCCATTTGACTGACCATGCATGCGCGTCAGTTGATTCCATCCACAACAATGTGGTCGCGACTACATTGTATTTGCTGACTATGCACACGCGCATAGTCACATCATCAAGAATTTCACCCACGAGCTACAATGTAGTCGCGATTACTTCCCGTTTGCTGACTATGCACACGAGCATAGCATCAACCATCAAGCAACGATAGGATCGCGACGGCATGAAATATGCTGACTTGCATGCATTCTATCGTTCATGCGCGATCACGTATACATCGCATGGGATGGAATTTGCTGACGCTCTTGCATGGTTTCTCGGTGGTATGAATATTCAGAATTTTATTGTTCAAAGTTATATTGTTAGGATAAGCAATTTTATTGTTAAAAGTTATATTGTTAGGACAAGCAGTTTTTTCCTATTTAAGAACTGGTCATTAATAAAGAAATTTTCATTCTCGAATCTAAAGTCAATCAAGTTCTTTCATTCGGCACCAGGCGATATTCAATTACGCAGACCAAAGAATATAAACGGATTAGATTGTGGATCTAATCCATCGAAGCACATCAATGCAGGAGGTTTAAGTACTGTACTTAGATCTTACCGTGGAAGTTCAGATCTTGCATCTGAGCTTCAAGCGGCCTCAGAAATCCCTGAGTCGCTATATAAAAACAAGAGGTGTGTATAACTTTAACAGGTTATTGTGATATCTCTTACTTTTTCCGTTTAATAATATGTGAGTGTTAACACCCTTTCTTTCGAGTATTTCATATGGTTTGTGGTATTTTTTTTTTTGCTTCAAATGTTTCTAACAAAAACTTTTTTTTAAATTCATTGAGTTCATTTTACAATTTGATTTGATTTCCTTCCTACTTATTGCTTTTTGAATTCTATCACGGACTGAACTAATACTGTTTCTTAGTTTAATTTGTAGCTCGTTGGTATAATTAAATTTTATTAGACTTTCAATTATCCTTTGTGGAGTTTTGTGTATAATTATCTTCAGGGGTTCCCTATTCTGTATTTGTTTGACATGTCGCATTTGATTGAGCATACTCGTATTTATAAATTTCTTCATATTCAATATATTGGGCATTTTATATCCTTTGCTTCTGAACGCTTTTCCTATTTTCTTCTCGGTTGTTTGTGATGTCAGCTTCTCCAATGCCAAAACTAATTTCGATGAATTATCACTAAATCTAACTGTGGTTTTATTATTTTCCATTATCGCTCTTGGAATATTCTTGAAATCGAATTTTGATTTTTTTAATCTTTCTATATCAGCGGTCGAATCGCTGTTGCAATGAAAAGCTTCTTGAGGCTCCATGTTGTATTTTCTTTTTATATCAAATGTCGAATTGCTGTTATATAAATCAGCTTCTTTATGTTTTGTGATGTGGGTTGGTTTATGCGCTTTCTCAAATTTTCTCTTATTTTTGTTCTGCCCGGTACTTTTTTGGCTTTTGACTATTTTTCTTGTGCTTGGTAATACTTTTTTGTCATTGATATAATTTTCCTGTGTTGGTTTAATATTTGTCAATGCTTCTGAGCTCAATTGATTCATTTCAATGCTTTCAATTGCATTTTTAAAATTTTCTTTTATTGGTCTCTCTACCTCGACTGATCGGTATTTGTGTAATGGTTCAGCTTCTCTATTAATATTATCGATCAATGCATCTACTTTATTTGCTTGGATGTGTTTGATGTTCTTTTCTCGTATTATTGAATGTCCTATGTAAGTTTCAGGCGCAATTTCTTTTTTAGTATTTCTATTTCTCCGGTTTATAGTATTTGTTTTAGCGCTTATTAGGTTATTATAATAACTTTTATAATCATTTTTGTTAATCATATCCTTGTTTTCATAGTTTTTTCTCGCATTTCTATAGCCATTAGTAATGTTATCACTCGTGTGTCCATTATTTTCGTAATTTCTACTTGTTCCCCTGTTGTTTCTATTATTTTAGTTAGAGGGGTGATATGTGGTTCTATTTATTTCTTGATATTTATTGTTGTAATTATTTCTATAGTTATTTCTGTAATTATTTTTATGGTTTGGTACATTATGTCTTGTGCTAAAGTGATTTCTATTACTCCTGCTGCTATTTCTATTAACACTAATATGGTTTTGGTTAAAGTTGTTATTTCTGTAATTGTTATTATGGTTGGGTGTATTATTTCTTATGCTAAAGTAATTTCTATTAATGCTGCTGCCATCTCTATTTTCACTAATATGGCTTTGGTTAAAGTTGTTATTTCTGTACTTGTTGTTATAATTATATATATAGTGTTTCTTTGATATATAGTGTTTCTTTGATTTACATACATAATGTTTTCTGTAACATTGTTGCTTAATTCAAATTCAGTTGCTACTTGAATTGCTTCTACAAACGTTTTAGGCTGTGCAGCAAAAATTTTGGGTTTGAGTGTTTCTATTAATCCATTCTTAAAGATGGTTAGTGCATATGAGTCGTTTGACTTCTGTATCGCACGTTTCTCTGCTTGAGATGGATTCTTGCCTAAACTACTTATTTGAATTTCACTTAACTCGTTAATGAGCTCGGATATTTTTTCGCTAAACTTTTCAACCGTTCCGCGTTGGCTTAACTGTGCTAATTGAGGTTGATTTCGTTGTGGACTTTTTCTACTTTTGTATCGATTCTTAAGACTATTTTCTAATTCTTCAAAGGTTTTTATATCTAATGTTAAGAGCTAAGTTTTGACCGCTGTTCCCAATTTCACGTTTTTTTTGTAAAATTCAACAAATTGTTCTTTCCATCATCATTAAGGGTTTCGTTTAGTAAACTGACTATTGTAAGAAACGTTTCTAATTCTTTGGGATTTCCTTTGAAAACCGGTACGGATTTTAGAGCTAGCTCAATGTTAAAATTATTCATTTTGTCTACTGAGTTTTCTAATTTTTCTAATAATAATTCTTTCACTTCTTTGTATTTTTGTAGTACTGTACTTCTAAAATCCTGAGTACCTTCTGTGTCAACTATTTCTTTGTGAATTTTTTCTATTGTATCTAATTTTTCCTGAATGTATTCGATTTTGTAAGTTCTATTCGGGGTTTTCTTTAAGTTAACTATTATTTTTGTAAGAGTATTTATATTTTCTTCCATTTATAAGGGATTACTATGGACCATATGAAATATTCTTAAAAATTGCTTAAATTCAAATTGAACTTTGACTTCTTGATTTCACTATTGGATCATAGGTGTCGTTTGCGACAAAAACACAAATGCAACAAAGTTCAAATGTCAAAATAGAGAGATTTTACAACCTGTCTTGTTCCCCTCTTTCTTTCATTATTTTCTATTGTTGAGTGAAATGTTCTTTCTTAAAGTAGAAAAAATGTTTGTTTTATTTTGGGTATTTGAAGTATAATTCATGTAATATATAATGTATAATGTAAAAATTGATATTTTTTTTTTGCGCAGCTCGCAGCTCCCAGATACGTAATAGTAGAGTCTTCCCACCCTATCCACACCTGTATGTGCTATATTTGTGTAAAAACACTTATATATGTGACTTGTAGTAGTATACATTCATTTCATCGAGCAGTTACGGTACACGTGTTTCGTAATTTTTCACGCACTTTTGTTGCACAGTTAAAATTTTAAAACGCTTTTTTTGAGGAATTTTATTTTTCAAGTCGGTGAGACATGTAACTCGAAAACTACTTGACCGATCTTTCTGAAATTTTGCACATTTTTTTTGTAGACAATTTACTAGGTAACGCTGTCGAGATATTTTTTTTCTTGCTTTTTTTTATGTATGGAATTTTTTACAAATGAAAACAGAAATTTCGAAAAAAAAATTTCTTTTTTTTTCGTTTTTTTTGACTTCAAACTTATACAAAAAAAAATAAATAATCTAGATATTTGGAAAAACTTGATAGCGTTACCTCAAAAAACTCATAAACTTACGAAATATATTTGGTTTTTTTGTTTACGATGATCCAGTCATTAGTTATATGTCTCACCGCAAATCAACTCTTTGCCCTGAACGAAAATGTCAAATTCATGTCACGAGCTTAATTTCGATATTTTTCAATAAAATTTTTTTTGCATACTCTTCAAAGGTTGTTCTTTACTGTAGGTATTATCCAAATCAAGTTACTATTAAAAGTTTTCTAAAAAAAAATCTTGAAAATGGGTATAAAATGTGCTGCTCTGACCATAACAATTCATTTGCAAATATCCATGTATGAATCTTACTTGTATGTATATTAAGAAAAATTATATGTAAAATAATATAAAATACTATAATAGTATAAATTAATAGACGCTTCCCCGCAAACGAGAAAAAAAACGCTTTTTTATTCCAACCACCGTGAACCGGAACCGTTAATGCACTATTACTCTTTATTCCCGTGTGCGTCGCAATTATTTTAGCCCGAAATTAATTACGTATCCAACCTATTACCAAAACAATTAACCGAAACCGTTTTCTCTGTACTATTCAAATTATTTCTCTCGACCAAAAACCCCTAAGAACGTTGGGCGCCAATTTATTACCGCTGCTTCTTCTGGCTTGGTCAAAAACCTTTCACCCCCAATTGGGATGCAAGGGCGGCAGTTTCCGGCGGCTCTAGCTCACGAAAAGGACCACTCGCTTCAGCTTCGGAAACTGCCTTCGAATCGCCGCTTCGAAGCGAGAAAACGGCGGCAAATACTGGACACGGCCCGCGCTTGAAAATATCTAAATCACGCGTCTCGAAGAGGTTGGACCAGTCTCACACTTTATCACAAAATATATTTTGCACTTAAGTAACAATTTTCCTACCAACGGCACCGCGTTATATAAGTTTGAAATTGGAAAGTCTAGTTCACAATGATGCCTAAGACTAACTACGAGCTAATCACCTGATCTGATTACGCCTACTCTGCCTTCTGGGTTCTCCCTCCTCGTCCTACGAATCTACGGGAATTCCCCGCGTAGCCAACTATCGCTTCGTCGCAAGTTAGTCGCTGCTAAATTGCCATTCACGCCGTACGATTTTATATTTTCGATGATCGTAATACGTAGCTAAATTACCATCCACGCCGTTCGATCTTATATTTTCGATGATTGCAGTACGTAGCTAAATTGCCATCCACGCCATTCGATCTTATATTTTCAATGATTGCAGTACGTAGCTTGTGCACGGATTACCCAAAAACCCCAACTCGACCTTCTCGGATTCGCCCAGCCTCCTCGATTGTCCGCCAGTAATCCCCAAAAATATGTAAAAATGTCGAAAACGAAATTAATTTCTCAGTCCCCTAGATATGTCCGATCTTCACCTGATCTGTCGGCCAAATAGCCCCACCCAGCGCCAGTCTCATCCCATTGCGCCTCGCTCGAGATTTTAGTTACCGCTTCTCCGGTAACTCAAATTCCGTTGACGACACCATCCTATTGGAATATGCAGGCGGGTGCATTAACCCATTGCACTTGTTGCACGCGCATTCGAAAAGTGCATTTTCATGCAGTGGCGGCGATCGGAGCGCATCCTTTCCATTTGCCGCTTGGTAGCGGTTCGATCGCCCTTTTGACACTTCGCGTGTTTACCTTTCAACTTGCGACTAGTGTTTATTTATTTTAGTTAGTGTCATCACATTAGCCGCCTTCATTTCATAAAAGAACGTCATAAAAACGAAATAACGACTGTCCTTGCTGCTTGATCTGGGCTAATTTTTGGCTGTAGCGATTTGGCGACAAGTCAGGTTTTTCTTTTCGAATCATTGATGTCATTTACATGGGCATCTGGTTTAACTTCAGGTTTTCATCCGTCACCTTACTATCTGCATACTGTCGAATATCTTGGCTTCGAGATGGACTCAAATTTCCCCGTAAATGATTTAGTTTTTTCCAACCAATAGCCAGCTTCCTGTTTATTCAGTGACTTGTTGTTGTTGTTGAAGCAGTGGCGGTGGTTGTTGTGGTCGTCGCTTCAAAGTCTCAGTTTCAGATGATGGAATTAGTCGGTTGGGAATGGCTGTCGGCTGCCGCGATGGTCATTTCCGCTTGGCCCCTTAGCTACGCTCGGGTTTGCTCGCTTCTGGGTCAAGTAATCGTCGACTGTCTTATGTAAATCGACGGCGATGACTTGGCTTGGCGGGGAGCGCTCGCCTTCATCACAGGGAAGTCCAAGTTCGTCGCGACACAATTACAATTAACATTTTTACAATTTTTAATTAAAATTACAATTTTTTTTTCATTGTACAATCTTCCCTACGCACTGGCGTTACACAAAACATAAATATTGACTTTGGATCCTATTATGTTGAAGAAGACTATGACATCAGCGATGCTTTAAATGCCACGGCTACAACCATAAGACAACAGATTGCCCATCAAAAGGAGAATCATGTGCGAAGTGTGCCGGGAACCATCGGACCAGTACATGCACTGCAATATCAATAAAATGCGTAAATTGACGAATTGTAAAAAACATCTACATTTACAGCAACGTGCTGACAGCTTCGAATGCCCAGAATGAAACAAGTGGATTTTGATAAACCAAAAAAAAACATATTATGGTTATTAAATCAAGTACCATCAATGAAGCCGATAGCTTAAATATTGTATGTGCAAAAATCAGAAGCATTCGGAACAAGATCGATGACATAAATGTCTACCTTTCTTCCAGGAATGATATTGATTTATTAATTTTAAACGAATTATGGATATACCAAAATGAAGAGGCAGTATACACGCCAAATGGATATGATGGCTATGTCTGCTGCAGGCAATCAGGCGCAGCTATATTCATAAAAAAATCTCACATTCGATCTAGGCTGACCCTGATGACAGACAAATACAGTTCTATTATAGTGGAACTACAACTAAAAAAACTCTAGCGCACCTGAACCGCTAGAAACACTAATGTTCGAAGAACAGTGGAAAAATCGTGCAGTTTTTGAGTGCATATTCCACCAAACTGTTTCAAATGCCACGTTTTACTTTGGTCTCAAGAATGCAATGTAACTCATATGGTGGAAGGTTTCAGATATTACCACTGGCATGAATTTCAACGTTTATGAGAGCAAAACGCGGGTTAATTATATTCGTTATCAGTTGCTCAATTCACATAATTTTGAAAGCAGCATCTCATATAACATCAATGAAGAAAATGCTCAGTGCCTGCAGCACTGTAACTGAAGTTGGTGTTTGGGGCTACGATCCGAAAAATTTGCAGAACTTTGGGAATTGAAATATTGGTTATTTATTTTCATTGTAAATGTTTCCGGTATGAATACTAACTGTAAGCATTTATTGATAAAAAAGTAGCTCAACCGACTCGTGCTGGCAACCTTCTGCTGGTATCAAAGCCAAGAATAAATCACATCTGCTTCACGTTGTTATATTACATTCGAAGCTATGGGAGCATAAAGAAATTTAGGGTTACCTGCAGCGAGTTTTCTCAAATAATCGAAAACTTAATATTTGTTGTTTATTGTCATTACAATATCATTACCATTTGAAAATTCTACGATAAAACCGCTTACTAAAGATATTGCAATTAAACACAAAACCAACAATAGCTGGCAACCCTATTGCGGCTTTTCAACCAAATTTGGCCTGAATAATGTTTATGACAGGTTTCATTAATTGTATGAAATTCGTATTGATTTCATGACTGCACTGGAAGTTATAGGGCAACAAGTTTTATTTTCCTGAGCGAATTTTCAAAACCAAAGACACAAAAATTACCATAGCTGGCAGCATAAATCAAATTTTTCAACCAAATTTCCACCAAATAGAGACTAGAGTAAGGTTCAGCTACTGTGTGCATTTCATGAAAATTTGGTAACTAATTCACATTTCATAGGGCAAAAAGCAGTTTTTTTCTTTCTAATTTTTCAAGATGGCACCACTGGCACAGAGTTGCCTACAATTCAAAATTGCTTCTACCAAATCTGGTCGTATTCAAGTCCAATGCATTCTGTAAATTTCAGCTGTATCTGATTAAGTCGTGAGTTCCCGTGAACAGAAGTTTCTGATGCTATAAATATAGGTTGACTGGGAGAGGGTTACCGTTCTTGTCCGACATTAAATTTTCAAAGTATTACTTTGAACGTGTTGATAAAACATAAGATTTGTATACAGACTGGTTTTATTGTAAGAAACGGACATTTTTTTGAATATTCGTTGGTTTGAATGTTTTCACTTCCAAATTTTTTTTTTCAAATTTAAGACACCAAAACTATCATAGGTTGCAGCTCCAACCGAACTTTTCAACCAAATTTCTATCAAACGTGGTTTGAAGTAAGGTCCAGCTACTGTGTGAATTTCATCAAAATCGAACGATTGAATCAGAATTTATAGGGCTAAAAGCAGTTATCTTTTTTAGTGATTTTCAAGATGGCACCACTGGCACAGAATCGCCCGCATTTCAAACTTCTATCAGACCTGGTCTTATTTAAGACCAATATATTCTGCAAATTTCAATTAATTCTGCTCATCGGATCGTGAGTTTCCGTGAACAGAAGTTTTTGATGCTAAAACATAGGTAAATTGGGCAAGGATTACCAGGCGTGCCCGTTATACCATATCAAATTTTTTTTATTGTCTATGTAAACAAAGCACAAGATTTACATATGAGTGGCTTGTTTTTGAAGAAACGGCATTTTTTCAAGAGAGACGATGATTCGGAGGTTTTCTTTTTCGACACCTGCCCTAGCTACAGAATTGCTAGCACGCTCATTAAAAGCTACACAAATCTACAACTAAACAATAACAATATGTATTGAAAATTTCCTAAGGATTGAATAGCTCTGTCAAAAGTTATCGCAATTTAAATATTTTCAAATTTTCCCGTTCTCTTTTTAGGCACCCAGCGCACACAGGGGGTTAAAAAATTCCAAAACATTATCCGATTACCAGGCGTGCCCGTTATACAATATCAAATTTTTTTATTGTCTATGTAAACAAAGCACAAGATTAACATATGAGTGGCTTGTTTTTGAAGAAACGGCATTTTTTCAAGAGAAACGATGGTTCGGAGTTTTTCACTTTCGAAACCTGCCCTAGCTACAGAATTGCTAGCACGCTCATTAAAAGCTACACAAATCTACAACTAAACAATAACAATATGTATTGAAAATTTCGTAATGATTGAATAGCTCTGTCAAAAGTTATCGCAAAATTTTCAAATTTTCCCGTTCTCTTTTTAGGCACCCAGCGCACACATGGGGTTAAAAAATTCCAAAACATTATCCGATTCACATGTAAAACACGTTCGAAATTTATTTTGTCAACTTTAGTTTTGCGAAAATTATTTGTGTATGATATAATAGGTATATTAAAAATATCACTTAAATGGCCGCCGGCGCCAAAATGGTTGACAATAATTGAAATTTGGT
>OX376372.1:143276042-143309042 GCA_947369275.1 Nemotelus nigrinus
AAGTTCTAGAAATTTTTTGGTTCCAACCATCTTTAATATTTGACCCTAAACATCTTTATATCCCCGTAACTTTCGACGAAATCATCGGATAAAATCGAAATCGATAGGGTTATTTGATTTTGACGTAAGCCAATTGTGGAAAACTCAATACTGCAGTGCTGGTAAAGTGTTGCAAGCACTAAGCATTTTCTTTGCTTATATCTTGCTTTTACAATTTTATAGTGTTTGTTTTTCCTAAATCTTGAAATTCCTGAAATTCATTCCACCCTATGGCTTATAAGCGTTGTTAAAATCAAAGTGTTTTTGGACTCGAAATAAGCAGTAGCACATGGGGTAGAATAAACACTCAAAAAGTGTAAACAGCGGCAGTATAGATTTACGATGATCAGACTTGACTGTTTTACTGAAACTGTTTTACTCAGAGCCTGAACTTTGTATTCACCGGTTTCTTCTTATTTTCTGACTATATTGTTCTCAATTTTGTTTGAATCGACATGACTGTTTCTCACACTCGATTCGAAGTTGATGACGAGAGCAAAAAAATGAATACAACAGTTACTCGGCGCAACGTTAACAAAATGCCGAACTGATATGCATATGGTTATTGGTATATTATTTATGTTCCCAACCAGTTTTCGCGTTCGGATATGGGCGAAACAAATTAAAATATCACAGGAAAAATTCAATTTTCATCTTATATTATCTAAAAAAAACTACCGAAAACTAGAGCACGGCAGAAGCATTCGGAAAAATTTCATCCCTAAACTCCTCGAAAAAATTTTAATCTACTCGGACGTCCCCAAAAGCCAACCCAATCAATTTCTCTCGATACGGCATTCCAGCCCACTATCAAAACCACCTGACTCGCCAAAAGCTCAGCATCCAGATCCGTGCTCTAGCTGATTCCGTTTTTACCCAACCAGCTGATCCACTCCCCTCACATAACCGGTCAAATGGAGCATCAAGCAATGCAGTTCGAACGCATCCAGGTGTCGACGATACTCAATCAAATCAATTGCATTTGAACTGCTTTGCTTCGTCGTTGTTGTTTTTTCCAATGTTTTGCGATGCTTGCAAAGAAACAACCCGTGTTCCTTTTGGTATACAGGCAATGCAATTTGAATAACATCAAGTGTCAAAAACACTAGTTGAGTGCAATGGCAACCGAATTGCACCGCCTGGCTGTTTTGATTTTTTTGTTATTTATTAATGGAAGTCCTCCTCGACGGTCCGCCACCTTGTCGTGGAGAGAGGGCTCAGGGCTGTAGCTCACCAAGCCAGATGCGTATCTGTCTTGCTAAGAGGGACCTAAGGGAAGGAAACTATGAACATTAAACCAAATACGGACGATTGTCAAGGAGAAAAAGTCACGGTACAGGGAGTCGGATATCCAGTACCAGCGGCCGTCAGAATGTGAGCGAGCAAGCCCCGAGTCATCGTTATCCATTGACTGCAATGCTTTGGAGGTGGACCACTTGGCCACCGTAGCAGATCCAATTACAAGTGGTCCCGCACAGCTCGCAAAGGTGGTGGAATCAGTAGCGGACACTTTTAGGAGGACCTCTAGGCTACAACGATCCCCATCTCGAACAACAACCAATTTTGAAGCTAGCACCTTCACTGGCTGCCATTCAAGTCGTGCAAAGCTGATGCGCTCGGGTGTAGATTACTCGCAGACTCAAACTCAAAGAGCATGGTTCCAACGTAAGCAGAGGAGAAGCTCTATGAATCGCCTGAGCGAGGCTAAGGTGCTGGTTCTCACAAGAGGAACAGGCTCAAGCTGAGCAAAGAGGGCAAGAAAGTACTGGCGGAGTACAAGACGGCACTGCGCAATGTCGACAGGCTCAGGGACCGACCAACCCTCTCCGCGGTGGAGGAGGATCGACTAAGTTGGGCTCGGATGACGGTGGCAAAAGGCTGAGAGCACTTCGCTGCGAAGGAAAAACTGGTGCTCAAGAACTCGTCTGGCGTTCAAGAGGCCAAATAACGTAACCAGTTAGCAAAGGGCCCAACAACTCTTAAGCTCGATGCTGAAGAAGCCCATGAAGGCCAGCGATGTGGCGAAACAGCACTTCATTGTGGCTTTTATCAACCGCAGCAATTTCTTGGGTCAATTGTCGCTCGAGAAGTGAAAAACCGTAGAGTAAGGCCTACTCAATGCGATGATTGACCTTGACCTTGAGCTGGCTATGCCTTCGTTTGATGGAACAGGCTGGTTCAGAGGTGTAAAGATCATTAAGTGCAACGACGAGCTCACGTTGCGCTGGTGTACAGTTGGAGTTCCGGAGCTACCTGAGAGGGAACTCGATTTGAAATTGTTTATAGAGGGAGCATCCCAACATTACCTAGAGTGAAGGTAATAATACCGCGAGAAGTGGCACCGGAGGTGGCCCTTAAGTTACTGCAAAGACAGAATCCGAATGTTCCAGCTTCAGGTGAGAAGATCCTTGACGTCAAAAAACTGACAGAACAAGACAAAGGGGCAGATGATCATTCTCCAAATTAACAAGAATGCTGATGACTTACTCTATCTGCATTTTGAGAAAATGGCTTGGGGCGTAGGCAGTGTCTTCCTGCGCCTGAAGAAACGCCACCCAAAGGATGGAAACATTAATAAACTGGAGGTCGGCGAGATTGAGAGGGACCTTGGCGCTGTTGAACTGCAGGGTACAACGGCCGATCGCCAAAAAGACAAGGCGCATGATTAGGAGGACACCACGGCCAGCACTTAAGTTAATGCAGATCAACCTGCACTGCAGTAAGTTGGCCTCGGCCAAGTTACTGCGGACGCACGACAAAGGTAAGTTTGACGTGGTGCTGGTTCAGGATCCTTGGATCTCTGCAGAGGGCCAGGTTGCGGAACTAGGGTCACTGCACTTCAATCTTTTCATCCCCAACACAGTAGCAAGAACAAGAATGGCTATGTTGGTGAGGAAGAATATTCAGGCTTATATTCTGTCTAATTTCAGCACGGACGATTTGACAGGGAGTTATGTGAGGGGGACGAAGAGGGGCAGGTACTCTTAACATCCGCCTACATGACTCACGCTGGAGGAGGTCGTAAAACTGACCGCGGAAACACTCAAAAGGAACGAACTGCTGCTCGTGGGGGCGGATGCAAACGCGCATCATACAGTTTGTGGCAGCAAGGATATTAACGAAAGAGATGAGTTTCTACCCAGTTTTATAATCAATTATAATTTAGTCGTAGCAAATTGAGGAAATGTCTCTACCTATAGGGGACCTCGTAGTGAAAACGTGCTGAGTTTAACTCTGCACAATGACTCAAATGTGCAGCTAATAGAGAATTGAAGGGTCTTTGAAGGGCCATCATTTTCTGTCCACTGCTACATCCGTTACTGCCTAAATTTCAATGTAGCTTGCAATTATAGACCGTATTGCAATCTCAGATATACCAACTGGGAAAACTTCGAACAGGATGTGACTAAAAGCCTAGGCTCTCCTCCCAGAATTGGCAGTGTAGCTGACTTGGAGGCTGCGGTTAACACATTCACGTGTAAATTCGTAAAATCATTTGGGCGGTCCTATCCGCAAGTCCGTCCGAAGCGCAAACCCAACCGACTCTGGTGGAACAGGGACCAAAGTTGACAAAGAGGACAAGTTCGTAAACTGTTCAAGTTAGCCAAAGCAGCTGACTGCTGGGAATGCTAGGATGAATAAAAAAATCGGCAATTAAGAAAACCAAATGGAACTCCTGGAAAGAGCTGTGTGATAGAATTGAAACCAAATCGGAAACGGTGAGACTCAAAAATCTGGTGGCCTAACGCCCTGTCACGCTTAGCCTGGTATGTAAGCTAGATAGGGACTGGACAAGTAACAGCTCGGAAACGCTGAGGGTCCTCGTAGATACTCACTTCCCGGGCTAATTGGATGACTCCAACCCCTTCACTGGTGAGCAGGCGTCTGATCTGCATGACATCGAAAGCATTGCCAAAGTTATCACCAAGCCGAGGTTTGTCTGGGCAATTGACACCTTCAAGCACTTCAAGTCCCTAATTCCGGATGGAGCTCTACCGTCCATGCTTCAAAAGTCAGGTATGCTCACCGTTTCCTGGCTCGTACAAATTCACAAAGGTTGCCTAGCACTAGAGCACGTGCCTGCAGCCTGGAGGTTAAAGTTAAAGTTGTATTTCTAACCAAGGCAAGTAAAAACAACCATGCGTATCCAAAGGATAACAGGTCAATTTGTCTAACTTCCCTCCTCTTTAAAGTTTTTGAAAGATTACTAATTCTCTATATCAACAAAGACCTGGATCTCAAGCTCTATCGAGAGTCCAAAACGCGTACATGAAAGGAAAATCCATTGAAATGGCTCTCCATAAGATAGTCCTCGAAAGACACTCTACTACAAAGAATACGATTTGGGAGTTTTTCTAGATAATGTGCACACAACAGCCATTATACAGAGCCTCCACGCAACAAACACCCATCCCGCTATTTGTTACTGGATAAGCAATATGCTTAAGCAAAGGATCATATCAGCTGAGTGGGCGGGGTCACAAATCACTAAGAAAATCCATAGAGGAACACCGTAAGGGAGAGTTCTATCCCCTCTCTTGTGAAAACTGGTTATGAATACAATTTTGGAAAGGTTGGAACGCAAAGGACTCACAGTTGTGGCCTATGCCGATGACATTGTAATATTAGTCTCCGGTAGGTTTCCGCACACATTAAGCTAGCTTATCGAGTATGCCCTGAGGCTGGTTGAGGAGTGTGCGAACACCGTATGCCGTAATAAACCGTATAAAACCGTATAAAACTCATCTTGTACTTTTCACAAGGAAGTACAAAATTCTTGAACAAGTCCCAATCAGGGTGAGCAGCGCCAGCTTAAATCTCAAGCCACAAACTAATTACTTGTGTCTTATTCTGGGCAAAAAGCTCACCTGGAAGGAAAACTTAGAGGAGAGAGTTAAGCGGGCAAGCAATGTGATTAACAGCAGCAAGAGAGTGCTGGGTAAAACGTGGGGCCCAAGCCCTGCTCTAGTGCACTGAATCTTTATGGCAATATCCAGGCTTATCCTTGCTTAGGGATGCTTGGTCTGGTGGCCAGCAGTGAATAAGACTAGCTTTGCTAGCATGACGAACAGAGTCAAGCAGCTAGCGGCTTTCTGTACCACACGTGCCTAAGCATTGACTCCTTTGGCTGCTCTGAACGTTCTGCTTCATCTCCCTCCGCTTCACTTCCTCGTAAAAGGCGCTGCCACAAAAGCTGCTGTCAGGCTTAGAAAATTGGGACACTACGAGTCACAAAAGGATCATCTTTCAGGTTTCCTTATCACTGTAGTATTTTTCAGGCGGAGGTTTTTACGATACGTAAAGTCGCAGACCTAGCACACGCCAAAGATATCACAAGTGAGGAACTCAGCATCTTTACAGTCATCCAGGTGGCAGTTAAAGCTCTGATGTCTAACACATACAAATCAAAATGTGTTCTTCACTGCATTCAGGCCCTGAATAGACTGGGCAACAAAAGAAGGGTCAGAGTTTTCTGGGTTCCTGGTCACAAGGGCATTGAAGAAAACAAGAAGGTGGACGCATTAGCCAATCACGGGGCTACCCTTCCCCTGTCTTGGACGGTTGACATTCCAATGTGTCAAATCGACTCCAATATGATGCAAGGTATGATTTGCAAATCGCGCGCAACTCAGACCTGCAAGACCGACCTCAATGTAATTGATATGTTTATTGCTCTATGATTTTGATAATTTCAACTCTATATAAGCGGCAAAAGAAGCTGAACTTAAAGCAAACTAAAAACAAATGTTGATAGCTAGAATCTGTGTATCTGTGCGTATATGTCTATAGAAAAAAAGCATGATTTTTTTCTTGAAAACAGTTTTAGCTTTGCGAAATTTAAAAAATTTTTCAACATAATGCCATCATCTTAATTAAACACAGATGCTTCTACAAAAATTGAATAATTATATCACTTTCACCGCGGAGTGCCAAAAAAAGGAAATAATTCGCACAAGTCTACGGTTCGTACAATATATTTATTACTTAACCCGTTTACAGTATTATTACTAATTTTCGAAGAAAATTAGTATTGAACTCACTTCGCCGAAAATTCATATTTCTTTATATATATGTATATATGTGTATATATATATATATATATATATATATATATATATATATATATATATATATATATATATATATATATATATATATATATATATATATATATATATATATATATATATATATATATATATATATATATATATATATATATATATATATATATATATATATATATATATATATACATCAGCGAAATGAATAAGAGAGATAATCTCTGGAGTGGCTGATCCGATTGAGCTGAGCTAAAATTCAGATATCTTAAACCTTTTGGCGGCGGTGAGCGTTTTAGTGACTTTTGAGGTACTCCTATATTTACAAGCAGTGTAAATTTTTGTTAAAAAAGGACTGGGAATGAAAACTTATTAAGTTCTTAGCTTGCCTATGATAAAGAATTGGAAATTTGGAGCCGTGTAAGGGCGCAGCGTGCCTAAAAGTAGGCAAGAATTTTATTTCAAATTTTGATTTGTCATAACTTCTGATACAAAAATTGGATCATCGTGAAATTTGCAGAGCGTATTGACTTTGACTAAAGCTTAACACACTTACATTTCCAGGTTGTGCGGGTAACTTTGTAGCTGCGGCAGGCTCCTGAAAAAAAATCTTTCAAATCATTGACCCTCCTGAAAAATTTTTGATTTTAGCCAAAAAAAATCAAATCATTGACAAATTTTAACCTTTGTCGATCATGTCAAATTAAAATTTTTAAAATTCCGTTTTGCACAAGAACGGCAACCCATCACCAAATTACCTCTATTTTCAGCACTCGAAAGTTCTGTTCACGAGAACTGACGACCGGATTATCCGATCATAATGAAATTTACAGGACATGTTGGTATTAACTAGGACCAAGTCAAATAGAAGTTATTTTGAAACGGTGGTAACCCTTTGGCAGTGCTACCATGTTGAAAAATAACTGAGAAAAAAAACAGCTTTTTGGCTTATTTCTTCCGATTCAGCCATCAAATTTAAACGAAATTCATACAATATTTGCATCTTATTTTAGATAACATTTGGTGAAAATGTGGCTGAAATATTAGAATAGAGTAGCCAGCTATGGTGATTTTTGTTTCCAAAATTTTGCAAATTTGCTCATCAAAATAAAGCTTTTCCCTATAACTTCCGGTCTAGTCACGAAATCAAAACGAAGTTCATGCAGTAAATAGACTCTTATGTAAGCCAAATGTCGTTGCAATGTCGTAAAAAATGATGGAAGGGCTGCCAGCTATGACCATTTTTGTAATTTTTTGGAATTACTTTACTGAGCGATTATGTCCTTAGATTTGCAAATATGTCCTTAGATTTGCAAATCCTGCAATGAAAATTAATTACGAATATTGACGTTTTGAACATTTGAAAAGTTTTGTCGGTGGCAACCCTAAAATTTGTTTCACCCGTATAACTTCCAGCGCAGTGGCTCAATCGAAACGAAATTTACTGGTTGGGTTTAACTTAACGTGAAGCAGATTTGGTATAAATTTTGCTTTGCTGCTGATACAGGGTAACCAGCTTTAGCCATGTTCATAAATATTGCACCAACAGATGCTTCAAATTACGTACTCATATGCAAAGCATTTGTAATAAAAATTAGAAACCAATTTTTAAATTTTCCTAGTTTTGAACATTTTTGGATGGCATCCTCAAACAACGTCTAACCGCTGAAACTTTCGATGAAATCCTCCGATGAAAACGAAATTCAAAGGGTAAGTTGATTGAAGTATGAGCTTGCTAGGGTAAACTTATTGCTGCTTCGTTTGAAAAGTGCTGCCAGCACTGAATATTTTCATCATTTGTGTTATAGTACAGTTTTTTGCTTTGGATAAGGAATGGTTGATATGATTCTACAAAAATGTGTATTACGTCTTTCTACATTGTCACTCAAAGACAATTTCTTCTTCTAGCCGATCTGATTCGCTAGAATTTTTTATTACTTAAGCCCGCGTTTCTCGTCGGAACTTTAACTAACTTTAACTAAAATTATGAAAATGCATTCATGCATTTGTGATGATCATGCAATGTGAATTCCATGTGAATTTGCATGTTGCAGCCCGAGAATCTGGAATGCAACATTGCAGGTTCACATGCGCGCGTGCATCGTCTGGAAACACGCGTGTGCTCACGTTGCATGATCACGTTTTAGATAATGTGAATGCTAGTGGGGCACATTTAACTCCTCCATCGTTTCTCCGAGGCTTCGGCGAGGATACAAAATGTACAATGTATTTTTTTTATTTTATTAATATGAATACTAGAACAATCAAGAAAATAATGTTCAGAACGATTAGAACACTGTCTACATAGCTCATGTTTCCTTTGATATATGATTTTATCATATCTTTTAAAATTTTTCTATCCTCTGGCAAATCTGCTAAGGTTAAATTATCGAAATTGGTGATATTTTATATTCTGTTTTCAATGATTTTTGGCATAAAGTAAGGGAATGTAATTTGGTCTTTAGTTTCAAAATACTCATTGCTATATGCATTTTGATTTATAGCTAAAGTACAATTTTCAAATTTAACTAAGCTGTTTTTAAATATGTCTTAGCTATGGTTGCTACAAGTTTGCTTAATTTATAAATTCATTAAATTTTTTTTCAATAAGCCTGGTAATGTTTCTTTTACAATCTCTTCATAAATTGTCTTCATAGCGTTATCCGTTTCTTTGTTTTTGAAAATATGTTGCAAATAATTATTTTCGTTTGGTTTCAAGTTTTTTCCAAGTTTTTTTATCTACTGATGTATTGAAGGCATTTTTGTTTTCATCTAGTACCAAATTATATTCGGGGAGAAATAGTGCTTTATTGTGCGAATTTGGAATAGGGTCTATGAGGGGATCGTATCAAAATCCCGAATCACAAAATCCCGAATTAACAAAATCCCGTATGTTTCGAAATTCCCGTATTCCAAAATCCCGAAATACAAAATCCTGTACTTAAAAATCCCGAAACTCAAAATCCCGAAATTCAAAATCCCGAAAGTCAAAATCCTGAAACTCAAAACATCGTGGAATGAAACCTATTCATATAATGAAATAACAAAAACATAGTCATTTAAGTTTTTATTTAGGATTAAATTTCAACATAAAGACATTTTAAGAGATTCTTCTCAAATAATCGGACCTTTTCCTAATAATTTTTTTATTTTTTTGGTACCTTGCCAAATTTTTCTTCTTTGATTCCTCTCCATTCATTTTAGCTATCGTCGCTTAAGCTACAATAAAAAAAGAGCTGAAGGAAAAATCCCGTAGTTTTGGATAATATAGAATCAGGGGCGGAGCCGCGCCTGATTCTATATTATGCAAAACTACGGGATTTTTAAATCGGGATTTTGTATTACGGGATTTTGTAATACGAAGTTTTGTAATACGGGATTTTGTAATACGGGATTTTGTAATACAGGATTTTGAAATGCGGGATTTTGTAATCGGGATTTTGTAAACGGGATATTGTAATACGAGATTTTGTACCCAACCCGTCTATGAGTATCCTTGAATATTTTGAATTTGAATATCGTGGGATATTTATAATGATGATAATGTGTTCAATATAGTAAGCAACTGCTATCTTGATATCCGACATAACTTCAACGTCTGATATTTATTCTAGTTCTTTTGTTGATAATATATTTTTGGAAAGTATGCTGAGTTTACTGCTTAAGATAATTTGTTCCAGGTTGTCTACGTGGTTTCGTAGCAAAGTCACTACATAATTGATTTGATAAATTTCTTCAAAAGAGTTGATCCCTTTTTCGAGGCATGTTATTTTGTTACTGTTGTTACTAAGTCGATTTGCTTTTATGTTGGAAATAATTTTCTGTTGCTTATCTATGTGCGAAGATATATTTCTGATTTGGCCAGAAAGTTGATTATTAAAGTTAATTTGATTATTATAGTCTTCAATTCACATATGGTTATTTTGAGTCAGTTCGTCGAGTTTTTGTTTGATGAGCACCTCATCGTCTGATTCCATGTTTCCTGTCAGGAACTTTAGTTCTTTCCCCACTACATTGAAGAGTTCTCGTTTGTGTCTAAGGCTTGGTGTAAGTGCACGAATTTTATTTGTCAGAAGATCGAAGCTATGTTTTAACGTGAAAAGTATTAGTATAAAGTAACGTAAAAATTATTTGGAGATGGCTTATTTGGTATAATTGTATTTCTATTTTCCCGATATTATTTTTGCTTATTTCTAGCTCAGTGGTATTGACAGTGTGCAATCTTATACTAAAATTCTTAATAAGTGGAAATTCTCCTGCTTTAAGGACAATGTAGTCATTATTCCCGTTGAAGTTCTGGATTTCCATCAGTTGTGGCTGTACTACTCGGAGGAGGTAGATCGTTAGCCCAAGAATCACATACGGTGTCATTTTGTGTCTTTGGAGGAGCAGCAATAGGTCGGTTAGTTGATTTAGTTCGGGTTTTAACTTTAATACTAGGTTCTGCATTATTTTAATACTTCTTACGTTCCTTAATATGTGATTTATAATATTTAGGACCTAAATCGGTTATTCTATGGTTATCATCTAAACTTTTTACGTTTATTTTGCGAAACTTGGCTTGATTTTTGCCGCTTCTAGTCTCTTTTTCTCTTGCTTTGTTTATCGTATTATTATTGCAGGGGCTAATATGTCAAAGTTTGAAACCTAAAGTTTTTCTACCAGTTGCAGAGTGAATTGAATTATTATAAAAGTTAATTGACTTTAGTACTTTCTACTCTACGTTTTCTACATCTTTATTAAGATCGTGTCTTAGAAGCCTTAAGTGTTCGTTAAGGGTATTATGGACTCTTTTCATATCTGCGTTATAAAATGTACGTTGACATCATGTTCCTTGAAGAAATTTTTAAGTGGTATAGCTTTCATACCTAGTTCATTATCAACTATTAAGTTTTTAAAATGTCCTGTTGCTGCAATGTATTAAAGAAGTACTTTCTTGAACTCTGTCCACGTTCTTCCATGTATTTTTATTGCTTGGGCATATTGAGAAAATTTCTCTACTAGTATTAGAAAAATATTTTTTTGGAGGCTGTAAAAACAACCAGCGTAAATGAGTTCTCTGGGACCATTAGGAGTTTTTGTTTGTTGAAATTTCTGTTTCACAGGGTGCCTTTCATATTTCTCTAGATTGCAAATTTCGCAGTTATTTATAAAATTCGTCACCCAGTCAAGAAGTTTTGGATTATAGTACATAAGTCTTAACTCAGAAAAATTTTCCACAATGCCTCTGCGGTTGTTTTTGAGGTGCTATGATTTCATTAGCTCAGTCAATTTATATTCGTCGGTAATATCTTCAAGCAATTTGCTACATCTCATTTTACAAAATTTATTATAAGAATTATAGAAATTTAAAGTATGTGAATTTAACAAGGAGTCAAAGAATGTATCGACTTCTACTAGAATTGCATTTATTCTATTGGAGTTGGAGTGTTTCGTCTAGTTCTTTTGCGTATATAATATTTCTATTGTTACCAAAAATTTAAGAAACCTTAACTTTTGACGGTTCTGATTGTATTTTTTTTATATTTATAGAGTCTTGTGTTTCTAAGTGATTGATGGTGATACGTGAAAGCGCATAAGTATTCCCGTTTTAAACGCCTTTTTTGTACTTAATAGTATAATTGCACTCAGCTAGCTTTAATCGCTATCGAACTAATTTAGAGCTGGGGTCTTTAACAGAGAATAGCTATTGTAGCGGTTGGTGGTTGGTCTCGATTAGAAATTTTCTTCCGAATAAATATGGGCGGAAGTATTTGTTTGCCCATATAATCACGAGCATTTCTTTCTCGATTGTGCTGTACTTTTTCTCGTGTTCATTTGATGTGCCACTAGCGTAACAAATTAGATGGTTGTTCTAGGAGAGCACGACACTCAATGCGTACTGGCTGGCATCAGTTGGAAAAGTAAAGGTTTTTGAGGAATCAGGATAGCGAAGAATGAGGTGTCTAATAAGCAATCGTTTCAAAGTCTGGAAGGCTTCAATGTATTCAATGTCGTCTGTTTTCGCTTAACAGTCTTTTTTCAAGTATCTAGTCAACGGTTTTGCGATTGTAGAATAATCTTTAATAAACTTTCTATACTATCCAGATAAACCTGGAGATTGCTTTATCTGTATTTGGTTTAATGCTTTTAAGAGTCACAACGTGACCGAGAAATTCGGTTTGCCGTTTCATGAACTCCGATTTATAGAGTGGAACTTTTAAATTGACGTCTTTCAGTCGTTGGAATATTTTGCGAAGGGATTCGATGTGTTTCTGTAAGGAAGCTGAGAAGATGATAATGTCGTCTAAATAAATCAAACAAATTCTATTTATATAATTGGAGAATACGTTGTTCATAAGGCGTTGAAATGTGGCTGGCGTTGTTTTCAGCCCGAACGGCATACAAACGAATTCTAAATGCCCATTTTCCAATGAATTGCTGAATTGTTCAGCCTTATGATACCGCTACTTAGCATGTCCTTTATTTGGTTTGCTACCTCATCTTTATGAATAAAGGGATATCTGTAAGACTTCGCTGGCAGTCGTCTAGTGTGTCAGAAAAAAAAAAATCGATTTTTTTTTGTTTTTTTCATAAATAACATCTAAAACGTGTATAGAAGACGTGGGTAAAAGAATTTTTCGAAATTTGAAGCCATTGAAAAGTTACAGCCGTAAACCGTAGGAAGTATACAGTGTTACCGTAGGAGGTTTTTGTGAACCGTAGGAGTTATACGCTTACTTTCGCATCGAACATTTTCGAGCCCAGCCCCTTACCTGGCTCTTTTGTGTTACTAAATTGTACTTACTGTACACAGTACTAACTGTCAACTAACGGGTACCTAGAACTATTCACAAACACAATAATCTGGACTTTCGCTCCGAATTATCTTCATTCTGGTGCAAAAGTCCTCGAAATCGCCACATTTCTTGCTGTGCTAATTTTCAACGAAGGATTCGAACATATCTTAAAGGGGATGGAAGTCATGGCAGTAAATACTGGCCTAAATGCCCAAGCTTTCGTTCATCAACGTAACAATTCTCGCATCGACCGCTCAGAGAGATGCTTCTTCGATTTCACCAAACAAGCCCGGATATCAGACAGAAAAGAGAAAACGGCCTTACATGACTTTTTTGCAGAAGGAGAAGGTGTACTCTATGGTCGAGGCATAGCAGATTGATCGTGAGATGAATTTTTTATCATGAATTATCTACAACAACTTTTTTATCAAATTGCTGCCATGATATCTCAAAAACTATTTGATTAATTCTGCTCAAATTCTTACATCACTTTAAGTACATTAATAACTACGAAATGAACTAAAATAATTAAGATTGGTTCATAACTTTTCATTTTACAAGCTAAACAGACCCAAAAAAATCACGATAAATTGATATTATTTTTCTAAAGCGGTAAAAAAATATTAGTTTTTGGAATTCTAACTTAATTTTGCTTCACTTTAGAGTCTCAAGTCTCACAATCAAAACTGCGTTTGATTTTTTGATTTCAAATAAGCAGAGCGGCCAGAATCATGGCGGCAGTGGAGCACCTCTTTTTATATATGTTTTCTTCTTGGGCGGTATACTTCCGACTATTTTGTATAAATTTACTTCAAAGTTTGCCTAAATAGTAGTAAAAATGATATTTAATTTATGAATTATTTTATTTCAATGGCTTGTCATTAACAAAATCCCCAAAAAAGCATTAAAAAACAGCCTTCACACTAGACGACCGCCTTAACTGGCAAATGATGAGTACGAATTTCATGCTTAATTGCATGTGTGAATGTTAAATCTGAGTTTTCTCGACAAAAAACTTTAGAATAGGTCTTGATGACTTTCATCGATTTATCTTTTTCTTCAGGGTTCAGTTGAGATATCCTTTACTAATTTTCAAGAGAAAGATGCTCAGGAGTTTCAATAATATTGAAGTTTTCACTAGTCACCGGAAAGGCTTTTTGCGCTTGAAATTGCACAGCTTTTTCAGTGTTTTCAGATATACTGATGATGATGATTGCATTAATTTTATTTTCGTAAGCGTCGTAGACCCCTTCTCTCAAAATTACCTAGTTGTCATCAAATGATTTGCCGTTATAAGTCAGACTATCTTTTTGATCAACTGGTATTTTTACACAGTACTCACCTTTTCTTACGAAATTATAGCTGAAAGTGTTATTAGCGTTTTCATAGCATAAGGGAACTCTACTATCATTGATTTGGAGTAAGTTATTCTGGTAATCAATTTTGGCGGTTAGTTTCCGCAAGATGTTATTACCTCCTAGTCCGTCATAAGTATCGTGAAGTTTACATACGAGATATTCTATTTTTTCAGAGGGGTCCGCTTAGTCTTCAAACATAGGTATTTTTACCATTTCAGTAATAATTATTTTGTGCAGTAGAGTTTTTATAGACACTTTTTCAATCGATACTTTCCACTTAGGGTGACACAGGCCTGGGTTGATAATTGAGTAAGTAGCTCCTGTATCAATGATAAGTCTAAGTGAAGTACGTTTAGTTTTTACCACTATATGTGGTAGGTTTTTACCGAGGCAATAAAGTGAAAATTTTCTTGTACCTCATGTTTGTTGACTTCCATGGGTTCTGGGGGAGCCTGATAATGCTGGCTGGAATTATTACCATTCCAAGGGCTGTTATCGTTCTGATGTTGGTTACGTTGGTAACGCTTATCTCTATGGTTGCGATCATTATGAGATTGATTGTGGTAGGTTCGATTTTGGTCTCTATCATTTGGGTGGTGTTGTTCGTTATTGCGATTACGTTTATTTTCATTTCTGTTATTATTAATTTGGTTGTTAAAATTTTGGTTTTTATTATTTTTTTGAGGTTTGGAGCTATTGGGGCTCCACCAATCTTCTTGTTGGTCATTGTGTGTGCTACTGTTTTTTCGTGAATTATTTTTCCTGTGTGCGTTTTGTTTGTCTCCGTCACAGTCCCAGTCATTACATTTGTTTCTTCTACTATCGCTATTAGTTTGAAAGGATTTGTAATGCACGTAGCCCGATTTGAACAGAATGTCCATCACTTCTTCTAAGTCTTATAGCCGTCGGCAAGTTAGCACAGACTTCATGGGCTCTGGTTATTTACTAGTGAAAATATTTAGAGCTTACCGTACACATTCGTTTCCTCTCCTACCCCTAATGCGGTCTGAGTTTTATTGTTAAGGCATCTCAATTTTGTTTGCAAGTCATGGTAAAAATGAACCGTGTTAGTATTAAATGTGACCGACCTCATCGCGTTGAAAAGTTCTTCACAACTAAGCCTGTCACCAAAATTATTTTCCAGAACATCTTTTATTTCTGTTCAAGAAACTGCCCTGCAATTAATTTCGATCGTTTCACGCGCTTTGCCTCTTAGTTTACTTTTGATTATGTGCAAAAATAAAGATTGGGCAAGTGCATCGAAACTTTGCAAAAGGGGATGAATTTTATTGATAAGATTACAGAAGGATCGCAGTTTCTTGGATTTCCATTAAATTCCGGCAATTGATCGGGTTTTAAACGAGAACACCATACAGATTTTTTAACTATTAATTTGATTGGGTCACGATCGTTAGCAGCAACGTACAAGAAAGCACTATTTCTCACCAATTTACAAACACTTAAAATTCACTGTCACTAAACTCACAAGATCTAATGGGTGGTACGTGCATATATATATATTTGAAATTCATATAATTATGTATAAATAAACAATTTTGATTTTGCGATGTGGTAATTGACAATGAATTGAAATTCAAAAATCAAAACTTAAATTTACCTGCTTCAGCTTCTGGTAACTATTTGCAGATACGGCTTATATTTTTCTGCTTCAGCTGCTGGTAGATATTTGAAGATACGGCTTAAATTTTCCTGTTTCAGCTTCTAGTAAATACTTGTGCCACACAAACTGGCTTAATGTCCCACAAAAACTATCTTCTGGGTTCTTCCTTGGTTGGATTGCAATACTTCGCGCAAACTGGTTTCGGGGTTATTATGTGCTGGCTCTAGGCTCTATGTTGGCTCCTGACGGCAAAGATTTTACTATTTCTGGATTTATCGATGAAACACTTTGCGTACAGCTCTTTTAATCAACTCTCGTACCGATTGGGTATACAGATTTGCTTAATTCAGTTTGGAATCAATTGGATACTTTCGAATATTCCATCATCGTCACCAATTATATCACTTTCACCGTGGAGTGCCTAAAACAAAGGAAGTAGTACGCAAAAGTTTATGATTCGCACATTATGTTTATTACTTATCCCGTGTACAGTATTATTTATTACCTAAGCCCGCGTTTCTCGTCGGAACCTTTTCCGTTACGCTCTTAAAACAGCCTGAAAGCCTCATTTCCCAAACTATGAATATGCGTTCATGCATTTTTGATGTTCACGCAATGTGAATTCCATGTGAATTTGCATGTTGCAATCCGAGAATCTGGAATGCAACATTGTAGGTCCATATGCGCGCGTCTAACTTTAGCCCAGGTTACCTGTATCTTTCGTTCGTCTGAGAACGCGCGAGTTATTAACTCTTTTTCAGGATTAGTTAAAAAAAAAACTTTTAAAATTTCAATATTTTTATTTTGCACTTTATTAAAAAACTTGGTTTAACTTGAAAAAAAACTTGGTTTAACTAAAACTGAAACTTGAACTGAACTAAACTACTGAGCTTAAACTATGCTCTATACATAGGAAGAATTATGACTTATGCTAAATGTAACTCTTTGTTTTAATAATGTTTGAACAACATAACTCGTACAAAGATTTTGAATTTGGGAAATGCAGGCTATGCATTTTAGAATTTGATCATTGTTTGAAAAGATTGTGACTAATAAGTTTTATGTTTGGAAATATGAAGTTTGTTTATTTTAAATTTTGATAAAGAATAAAGAATCCTTTTTAATGAAGAAAATGAGAGATGGTCGTATGTATGTGCTTTGTATATTGGGTTGGGTGTAACACACATAACTTCTCCCTCCTTAGGTTTGTTGTCGTCCTCGACAATACTGGTAGGTCATTCAATATCTTTGTTTACATTAATTGTGATTGATTTTCTATTTTTACAATGAAGATATAGTATTATTGAAGTAATGCATGTGATAATTTTTATTAATATTAATGTTCCAAGTGTCCAAGTATTTCTATTGTTTACATATTTTGTTACCTCTATTTTATGTAGATTTGCAATTTGTTCAAATTGTAGTTTTTTGAAAGTTAGTTTTTGTATGTATCCTGTTACATTTTTTATAGGATTTAATTTTAAAATTTTTTGAAATTGTTAAACATTATTAGTATATATTTTTCCAAAAATATATATTTTACAGTTATTAAATCTAATGATATAATGTCCGGTTAATTTATATATTTTCTCGTTACAATTATGATATATTGTTTTATTTGCATTGATAACTAGTATTAAACCTTTTTCAATCTCTGTTATAGTTGTTTTGTTTGTGATATTTTCTACGCGATGTGTGTTTTAACATTCCAACTTATTTTTCAATTGTTTTACATGTTTCGTTGATTCATAATTATAGTTGTTTTGTTTGTGATATTTTCTACGCGATGTGTGTTTTAACATTCTAACTTATTTTTCAATTGTTTTACATGTTCCGTTGATTCATAATATTCTCCATTATAAAGTATAACTTCGTTTATATTAGGCGTGTTTTTTTGCTCCGATCCAGAACAGAATATAATTAATAATATTTGCTGTGAGGTGGCTTTGGTTTTTTTCAAGGTTTTGTTGAATGTTTTGGTAGTTAGGATATTAGAAAAAGCCCTCATAATGTGTAGAAAGTTAAAAGAAGTAATTTTTTGTTAGTTTTTTTTTCTATTTTCTATCGATTGTGGTCGTGTATATTCGTTATTTTCTCCCTTTATTTTCAGCTGTTGTGTGCTACCACAGCAAATATAGCAACCTATGTCAGTTTTAGCAAATGCACTGGTGTTTTATACTAGATCGTTGTTTTTGCGGCATAATTATATTCTGTTCTGGATCGGAGCAAAAAAACACGTCTAATATAAACGAAATTATACTTTATAATGGAGAATATTATGAATCAGCGGAACATGTAAAACAATTGAAAAATAAGTTAGAATGTTAAAACACACATCGCGTAGAAAATATCACAAACAAAACAACTATAACAGAGATTGAAAAAGGTTTAATACTAGTTATCAATGCAAATAAAACAATAAATCATAATTGTAACGAGAAAATATATAAATTAACCGGACATTATATCATTAGATTTAATAACTGTAAAATATATATTTTTGGAAAAATATATACTAATAATGTTTAACAATTTCAATAAATTTTAAAATTAAATCCTATAAAAAATGTAACAGGATACATACAAAAACTAACTTTCAAAAAACTACAATTTGAATAAATTGCAAATCTACATAAAATAGAGGTAACAAAATATGTAAACAATAGAAATACTTGGACACTTGGAACATTAATATTAATAAAAATTATCACATGCATTACTTCAATAATACTATATCTTCATTGTAAAAATAGAAAATCAATCACAATTAATGTAAACAAAGATATTGAATAACCTACCAGTATTGTCGAGGACGACAACAAACCTAAGGAGGGAGAAGTTATGTGTGTTACACCCAACCCAATATACAAAGCACATACATACGACCATCTCTCATTTTCTTCATAAAAAAGGATTCTTTATTCTTTATCAAAATTTAAAATAAACAAACTTCATATTTCCAAACATAAAACTTATTAGTCACAATCTTTTCAAACAATGATCAAATTCTAAAATGCATAGCCTGCATTTCCCAAATTCAAAATCTTTGTACGAGTTATGTTGTTCAAACATTATTAAAACAAAGAGTTACATTTAGCATAAGTCATAATTCTTCCTATGTATAGAGCATAGTTTAAGCTCAGTAGTTTAGTTCAGTTCAAGTTTCAGTTTTAGTTAAACCAAGTTTTTTTTCAAGTTAAACCAAGTTTTTTAATAAAGTGCAAAATAAAAATATTGAAATTTTAAAAGTTTTTTTTTTAACTAATCCTGAAAAAGAGTTAATAACTCGCGCGTTCTCAGACGAACGAAAGATACAGGTAACCTGGGCTAAAGTTAGACGCGCGCATGTGGACCTACAATGTTGCATTCCAGATTCTCGGATTGCAAGATGCAAATTCACATGGAATTCACATTGCGTGAACATCAAAAATGCATGAACGCATATTCATAGTTTGGGAAATGAGGCTTTCAGGCTGTTTTAAGAGCGTAACGGAAAAGGTTCCGACGAGAAACGCGGGCCTAGGTAATAAATAATACTGTACACGGGATAAGTAATAAACATAATGTGCCAATCATAAACTTTTGCGTACTACTTCCTTTGTTTTAGGCACTCCACGGTGAAAGTGATATAATTGGTGACGATGATGGAATATTCGAAAGTATCCAATTGATTCCAAACTGAATTAAGCAAATCTGTACACCCAATCGGTACGCGAGTTGATTAAAAGAGCTGTACGCAAAGTGTTTCATCGATAAATCCAGAAATAGTAAAATCTTTGCCGTCAGGAGCCAACATAGAGCCTAGAGCCAGCACATAATAACCCCGAAACCAGTTTGCGCGAAGTATTGCAATCCAACCAAGGAAGAACCCAGAAGCCAGTTTTTGTGGGACATTAAGCCAGTTTGTGTGGCACAAGTATTTACTAGAAGCTGAAACAGGAAAATTTAAGCCGTATCTTCAAGTATCTACCAGCAGCTGAAGCAGAAAAATATAAGCCGTATCTGCAAATAGTTACCAGAAGCTGAAGCAGGTAAATTTAAGTTTTGATTTTTGAATTTCAATTCATTGTCAATTACCACATCGCAAAATCAAAATTGTTTATTTATACATAATTATATGAATTTCAAATATATATATGCACGTACCACCCATTTTGATCTTGTGAGTTTAGTGACAGTGAATTTGAAGTGTTTGTAAATTGGCGAGAAATAGTGCTTTCTTGTACGTTGCTGCTAACGATCGTGACCCAATCAAATTAATAGTTAAAAAATCTGTATGGTGTTCTCGTTTAAAACCCGATCAATTGCCGGAATTTAATGGAAATCCAAGAAACTGCGATCCTTCTGTAATCTTATCAATAAAATTCATCCCATTTTGCCCAATGCACTTGCCCAATCTTTATTTTTGCACATAATCAAAAGTAAACTAAGAGGCAAGGCGCGTGAAACGATCGAAATTAATTGCAGGGCAGTTTCTTGAACAGAAATAAAAGATGTTCTGGAAAATAATTTCGGTGACAGGCTTAGTTGTGAAGAACTTTTCAACGCGATGAGGTCGGTCACATTTAATACTAACACGGTTCATTTTTACCATGACTTGCAAACAAAATTGAGATGCCTTAACAATAAAACTCAGACCGCATTAGGTCACATGGAAAAGGATTCATACCACCAAACAGATACAGACGAGGATTAGTCAATCCTAAAGGAACAGTATACAAATGGTTATTCGGATTAATGGATAGTGAAGATTATGAAGAGGTAATGCAACATCTTAAAATCATTATATTAACAATCATGCAAAAAACGAATCCTTTAAAAAACAAATAAATATTAATACTGCTTTTCAAAATAATTTGAATAAAATAATAATTAACATTAACCAAACAAATCGGTTAAATGAGGAATTAACTAAAAACATTAAAAATAGTACCAAACAAACTAACAGACTATTAATCCAACTTCAATTAAATCATAATTTGGATCTATTAAAGGATGAAATTGAAAAAATTATAGACAACATAAATGCTGCTAGAACTGGAATAATGTCAACTTCAATACTAACTCATGACGAAATAGATAATTTCAATTTGACTTTCGATGAATTAAAGAAAATAAATATTAATGTATTTCTTAAACAAAATATCATTGTATTTGTAATCAATGTACCAGTTCTCACTAAACCCATATTATCATATTATGTAAATGAAATTCCAAATAAAAATTATAAAACATCAAATATTAATAAGCGTGTTTTTTTGCTCCTCTACCCAGCAGAGAATAGAGTATACGCATTGGAAACAACAGCACTCCTGCACCAGTGAGTTCACTAGTACAGAAATTCTATTCCTCATTTGTAGTTCACGTGCTGAACTATAGAATGTGCTGAGAGAAAAAAGAAAAGCGCATTAGAAGTTGTCTGTTTTGCTGTGAGGTGGCTTTGGTTTTTTTCAAGGTTTTGTTGAATGTTTTGGTAGTTAGGATATTAGAAAAAGCCCTCATAATGTGTAGAAAGTTAAAAGAAGTAATTTTTTGTTAGTTTTTTTTCTATTTTCTATCGATTGTGGTCGTGCATATTCGTTATTTTCTCCCTTTATTTTCAGCTGTTGTGTGCTACCACAGCAAATATAGCAACCTATGTCAGATTTAGCAAATGCACTGGTGTTTTATACTAGATCGTTGTTTTTGCGGCATAATTATATTCTGTTCTGGATCGGAGCAAAAAAACACGCCTAATATAAACGAAGTTATACTTTATAATGGAGAATATTATGAATCAACGGAACATGTAAAGCAATTGAAAAATAAGTTAGAATGTTAAAACACACATCGCGTAGAAAATATCACAAACAAAACAACTATAACAGAGATTGAAAAAGGTTTAATACTAGTTATCAATGCAAATAAAACAATAAATCATAATTGTAACGAGAAAATATATAAATTAACCGGACATTATATCATTAGATTTAATAACTGTAAAATATATATTTTTGGAAAAATATATACTAATAATGTTTAACAATTTCAATAAATTTTAAAATTAAATCCTATAAAAAATGTAACAGGATACATACAAAAACTAACTTTCAAAAAACTACAATTTGAACAAATTGCAAATCTACATAAAATAGAGGTAACAAAATATGTAAACAATAGAAATACTTGGACACTTGGAACATTAATATTAATAAAAATTATCACATGCATTACTTCAATAATACTATATCTTCATTGTAAAAATAGAAAATCAATCACAATTAATGTAAACAAAGATATTGAATGACCTACCAGTATTGTCGAGGACGACAACAAACCTAAGGAGGGAGAAGTTATGTGTGTTACACCCAACCCAATATACAAAGCACATACATACGACCATCTCTCATTTTCTTCATAAAAAAGGATTCTTTATTCTTTATCAAAATTTAAAATAAACAAACTTCATATTTCCAAACATAAAACTTATTAGTCACAATCTTTTCAAACAATGATCAAATTCTAAAATGCATAGCCTGCATTTCCCAAATTCAAAATCTTTGTACGAGTTATGTTGTTCAAACATTATTAAAACAAAGAGTTACATTTAGCATAAGTCATAATTCTTCCTATGTATAGAGCATAGTTTAAGCTCAGTAGTTTAGTTCAGTTCAAGTTTCAGTTTTAGTTAAACCAAGTTTTTTTTCAAGTTAAACCAAGTTTTTTAATAAAGTGCAAAATAAAAATATTGAAATTTTAAAAGTTTTTTTTTTAACTAATCCTGAAAAAGAGTTAATAACTCGCGCGTTCTCAGACGAACGAAAGATACAGGTAACCTGGGCTAAAGTTAGACGCGCGCATGTGGACCTACAATGTTGCATTCCAGATTCTCGGATTGCAAGATGCAAATTCACATGGAATTCACATTGCGTGAACATCAAAAATGCATGAACGCATATTCATAGTTTGGGAAATGAGGCTTTCAGGCTGTTTTTAGAGCGTAACGGAAAAGGTTCCGACGAGAAACGCGGGCTTAGGTAATAAATAATACTGTACACGGGATAAGTAATAAACATAATGTGCCAATCATAAACTTTTGCGTACTACTTCCTTTGTTTTAGGCACTCCACGGTGAAAGTGATATAATTGGTGACGATGATGGAATATTCGAAAGTATCCAATTGATTCCAAACTGAATTAAGCAAATCTGTATACACAATCGGGACGCGAGTTGATTAAAAGAGCTGTACGCAAAGTGTTTCATCGATAAATCCAGAAATAGTAAAATCTTTGTCGTCAGGAGCCAACATAGAGCCTAGAGCCAGCACATAATAACCCCGAAACCAGTTTGCGCGAAGTATTGCAATCCAACCAAGGAAGAACCCAGAAGCCAGTTTTTGTGGGACATTAAGCCAGTTTGTGTGGCACAAGTATTTACTAGAAGCTGAAACAGGAAAATTTAAGCCGTATCTTCAAGTATCTACCAGCAGCTGAAGCAGAAAAATATAAGCCGTATCTGCAAATAGTTACCAGAAGCTGAAGCAGGTAAATTTAAGTTTTGATTTTTGAATTTCAATTCATTGTCAATTACCACATCGCAAAATCAAAATTGTTTATTTATACATAATTATATGAATTTCAAATATATATATGCACGTACCACCCATTTTGATCTTGTGAGTTTAGTGACAGTGAATTTTAAGTGTTTGTAAATTGGTGAGAAATAGTGCTTTCTTGTACGTTGCTGCTAACGATCGTGACCCAATCAAATTAATAGTTAAAAAATCTGTATGGTGTTCTCGTTTAAAACCCGATCAATTGCCGGAATTTAATGGAAATCCAAGAAACTGCGATCCTTCTGTAATCTTATCAATAAAATTCATCCCATTTTGCCCAATGCACTTGCCCAATCTTTATTTTTGCACATAATCAAAAGTAAACTAAGAGGCAAGGCGCGTGAAACGATCGAAATTAATTGCAGGGCAGTTTCTTGAACAGAAATAAAAGATGTTCTGGAAAATAATTTCGGTGACAGGCTTAGTTGTGAAGAACTTTTCAACGCGATGAGGTCGGTCACATTTAATACTAACACGGTTCATTTTTACCATGACTTGCAAACAAAATTGAGATGCCTTAACAATAAAACTCAGACCGCATTAGGGGTAGGAGAGGAAACGAATGAATGTGTACGGTAAGCTCTAAATATTTTCACTAGTAAATAACCAGAGCCCATGAAGTCTGTGCTAACTTGCCGACGACTATAAGACTTAGAAGAAGTGATGGACATTCTGTTCAAATCGGGCTACGTGCATTACAAATCCTTTCAAACTAATAGCGATAGTGGAAAAAACAAATGTAATGACTGGGACTGTGACGGAGACAAACAAAACGCACACAGGAAAAATAATTCACGAAAAAACAGTAGCACACACAAGGACCAACAAGAAGATTGGTGGAGCCCCAATAGCTCCAAACCTCAAAAAAATAATAAAAACCAAAATTTTAACAACCAAATTAATAATAACAGAAATGAAAATAAACGTAATCGCAATAACGAACAACACCACCCAAATGATAGAGACCAAAATCGAACCTACCACAATCAATCTCATAATGATCGCAACCATAGAGATAAGCGTTACCAACGTAACCAACATCAGAACGATAACAGCCCTTGGAATGGTAATAATTCCAGCCAGCATTATCAGGCTCCCCCAGAACCCATGGAAGTCAAGAAACATGAGGTACAAGAAAATTTTCACTTTATTGCCTCGGTAAAAACCTACCACATATAGTGGTAAAAACTAAACGTACTTCACTTAGACTTATCATTGATACAGGAGCTACTAACTCAATTATCAACCCAGGCCTGTGTCACCCTAAGTGGAAAGTATCGATTGAAAAAGTGTCTATAAAAACTCTACTGCACAAAATAATTATTACTGAAATGGTAAAAATACCTATGTTTGAAGACTAAGCGGACCCCTCTGAAAAAATAGAATATCTCGTATGTAAACTTCACGATACTTATGACGGACTAGGAGGTAATAACATCTTGCGGAAACTAACCGCCAAAATTGATTACCAGAATAACTTACTCCAAATCAATGATAGTAGAGTTCCCTTATGCTATGAAAACGCTAATAACACTTTCAGCTATGATTTCGTAAGAAGTGGTGAGTACTGTGTAAAAATACCAGTTGATCAAAAAGATAGTCTGACTTATAACGGCAAATCATTTGATGACAACTAGGTAATTTTGAGAGAAGGGGTCTACGACGCTTACGAAAATAAAATTAATGCAATCATCATCATCAGTATATCTGAAAACACTGAAAAAGCTGTGCAATTTCAAGCGCAAAAAGCCTTTCCGGTGACTAGTGAAAACTTCAATATTATTGAAACTCCTGAGCATCTTCCTCTTGAAAATTAATTAAGGATATCTCAACTGAACCCTGAAGAAAAGGATAAATCGATGAAAGTCATCAAGACCTATTCTAAAGTTTTTTGTCGATAAAAATCAGATTTAACATTCACACATGCAATTAAGCATGAAATTCGTACTCATCATTTGCCAGTTAAGGCGGTCGTCTAGTGTGAAGGCCGTTTTTTAATGCTTTTTTGGGGAATTTGTTTTTGACAAACTATTGAAATAAAATAGTTTACAAATTAAATATCGTTTTTACTACTATTTATGTAAACTTTGTGCAATTTTTTGAAGTAAATTTATACAAAATAGTCGGAGGTATACCGCCCAAGAAGAAAACATATATAAAAAGAGGTGCTCTACTGCTGCCAAATCTATTTGGTGGAATTTTATGTTCTGTTCCATTAGTTAATGCGTTTTCTATAATATTTTGTTGCTCATTGTTTAGAAATTGTGTGTTTGTTGCTGCAATTTCATGATTAAAGTATTTTTTTATTCTTCTTATGCGGTTTCGATGTATTTAATTTTTAGGTGTATTTATATTTTATTAGAATGACATCAATATTTTCGTAATTTTTAATTATATTGATTTTTACTAATGTTTGAAGAACATTAGTAATAGAATCGCTTCGCCGAAAATTCGTGATATATATATATATATATATATATATATATATACATATATATATATATATATATATATATATATATATATATATATATATATATATATATATATATATATATATATATTTATATATATATATATATATATATATATATACACTTTATATATATATATATATATATATATATATATATATATATATATATATATATATATATATATATATATATATATATATATATATATATATATATATATATATATATATATATATCTATATATATATCAGCAAAATGGTTAAGAGAGATAATCTCTGGAGTGGCCGATCCGATTGAGCTGACATTTTCGGAGAACATAGATGTATATAACAGGTAGGTTCAAAACTTGCTAAAATTCAGATATCTTAAACCTTTTGGCGGCGGCGGGCATTTCAGTGAATTTTCAGGTGCTCCTATATTTCCAAGAAGTGTAAATATTTGTTAAAAAAAAGTACTAATAATGAAAACTTATTATGTAATAAGACATTTTGAGCCTTGTGTAGGCGATGAGTGCCTAAAAGTAGGCAAGGATTTTTTTTCATATTTCGATTTGTCATAACTTCTAAGAAAAACAATAGATCATCGTGAGATTTTTAGAGCGTATTGATATAGACTAAAACTTTACACACATGTACTTTCAAGACTGTGCGGGCAAATCTGTAGATACAGCAGGCTCCTGAACAAAAATCCTTCAAATCATCGAGCCTCCTGAAAAATTTTTGATTTTTGAAAATAAATTCAAATTATTGATAAGTTTTGACTTTTGTCCACCAAGTCAAATAAAATATTTCAAAATTCCGCGCTTAAAAAGAACGGCAACCCATGATCAAATTACCTCTATTTTCAGCACTCAAAACTTCTGTTCACGAGAACTGACGATCGGATAATATGATGAATATGAAATTTACAGGACATGTTGAAATTTGCCAGGACCAGGTCTGATAGAAGTGATTTTGAAAAACGAGCAACACTGTGGCAGTGGTGTCATTTGGAAAAATCGCTGAGCCTATAGCTTCCGATTTAGCCAGCAGATTTTAACAAAATTCACGCAGTAGGTGAACCTTACTTTAAGACAGGTTTCATAGAAATTTGGTTGAAAAATTAGTATAGGGACGCAGCTACGGCAATTTTCGTCTCCTAAATATTGTAAATTTGCTCAGGAAAATAAAGATTTTTTCCCTGTAACTTCCGATGCAGTGACGAAATCAAAACGAAATTCATGTGGAAAGCATACCTTGTTGCGTTTTTAATTCTGTAGGAATTTTGTTGAAAAACCGTGAAAGGGTTGCCAGCTATGACGAATTTCGTAATTTATTGACATTTCTTTATCGAGCAATGTTGTCATAAAATTTCCAAACGGGAATGATCCTGCAATGACAATTAACAACAAATATTTACGTTTAAAAAATTTAAAAAGTTTGGACGATTTTAACCCTAAAATTTAATTCACTCCTATAGCTTACAGTGAAAGTGAATCGAAACGAAATTCATAGGCTGGGTTTAGCGTGAAGCAGCTATGGTGCTAGCACATTATTGCCAGCACATGATCGTAAATATCGCACCAACAGATGCTTCCATTTTATATTCATAAGCAAATCATTTACAATACAATAAGCAACCGATATTTGAATTTTCCGAGTTTTGGAAATTTTATTGTTTGTTACTTGAATCTATAACCAAGTTTATTAGCTTATTCATCTGCATCATCCCCCTTCTATGGTAAGCATAATTTATGACAAACGACTTCGATTATATAAAAGCACTAAAAGATTATATAAAAGCAAAGCATCTAAGTTATATATCTATATGCTTTGAGAATCGTCAAAAATTGGTGCAACTGCACCAAGTTGTTTATATAATGTTATTTTATTTGAATAAAGCTCTTTGCCATATAGCCTCCAGTACAGTCATGGTATCATAACGAAATTCATATGGCAAATTTAAATTATTGTAGACAATATTCAGTACAAAACAATGATAGGGTTGCCAGCTATGATTGTTTTTGTATTTTTTGACATAGCTTTAGTAAGCGATTTTGTCATAAAGTTTTCAAATCGTAGTGGTCTTGTAGTGAAAATACACACCAAATACTAAGATCTAGAAAGTTTGAAAGCTCTGGCGAATGGTTACCCTAAATTTCTTTTTATCCCTATAACTTCCAATGCAGTGATCGGATCAATACGAAATTCGCAGAGCAGGTTGACTTCAACGTGAGGCAGATATGACTTATTTTTGGCTTCGGTGCTAGCAAAGGACTGGTAGCACGAAGTGTTTTTGTTATTTTCGTACCAATAAATGCTTGCATTAAGTATTCACATCGCGAATATACAATATTTAACAATATATATGACAATACATACAATATATAATATAAAAGACAGTAAAAACAATATAACAACAATATTACAACAATATATAAGACAATATATAACAATACCCCCAAAATCTGCACAAATGCTCTACTGTTCTTCGAACATTAGTATTTCCAGCGGTTCTGATGCGCTGGGGTTTTTCTATATTTTGGTTGTTCTTTATGTCTCTCATTTATAAACTTTTTTGTAAATATTTTACGTGGATAAATATCTTGTTCGTTCTTTCTGTTTTTAAAATGATAACTAATGTATTTGGTTTTTTTTTGTAACTAATAATTCATAGACTATATTTGTTTTTATTGATCCCTGCTGAATATCCATTGGTTTACTCTGTGTTACTGAATGTATAGTTTTGTTGTAGTATTCTGTTGTAGTACTTTATTTTCAATATTCATGTCACGATTTGTTATTGTCAGAGTTCGGATATGCTCTTATAATGTGTTATGACATCTATTTATGTCTGCATTTCCTGTAAGTGATTGTCGATGTTTTTTTGTTAAAGAAAATCTTTTACGTTTATCATATTAAACTCGTTGTTAGCAAAGATTTGTTTTGGTTTTCCAAGACTTGCGTTTCTTTCTCAAATTAGCCGAATGAAAGTAACTGCGTATTTATCAACTATCTCTTTTGTGTAGAGATGTTTGGAAAATTTATCAATTGCGGTATAGAACATTTATTTGCCAATTAAGATTATGTCGATGTGTACTATTTGATTTATGCATGTAGGTGTCTCATTAATTTGAAATTTTGGTTAAACATATTTTGCCATATTGCAAATGTTGCAATTGTTGATATATTTATTTATTAATGATAGTATTAATTTTTTATTTCCATGAAATGTTCGTTTATTCCACGATGATTTGTTTTTTCATGAATTTGTTGAATTTTTGAGTAACATTGATTTTCATCTACTAAATCTGTTGCTCTTTGTGTACATTTTATAAATTCTATATTTGTATTCATTATCATCAACGTGGTACAACAGCTCGACGTCGGGCCTTGGCCGCCTGGATCGATCTCCTCCAATTGTATCGCTCAGGTGACTGCGACCTCTAGTCTTGGATCCCCAATAGTTGCTCGGCGTCCGCATACACTGAGCTCTCCCAACGAGCTCTTGGTCTTGCTCTTGGCCTCGCTCCGTCGACTCGTCTTGCGTTCATGACACGTTTTGGCATGCGATCGTCATTCGTGCGTTGAACGTGCCCAGCCTACTGTAACCGTTGAAATTTGACGATTTTGGAGACTTCCAATTCATTGTAAAGTTCGTACAACTAATTCCTGTACCAGATGCACCATCTACTTCGGTCGCGAATAGTCCTAAAAATCCGTCATAGAACTTTCCGTTCGAAGGTGTCGATCATATTTTCGGAGGCTTTGGTCAGGGTCCATGTTTCGCAACCAAAGCACAGCACAGCACAGGTCTTATGATTGTTTAATAAATGCGGAGTTTAGTCTTTTTGTGCACATGTTTCGATTTCATAATGGGGAGGACATATAAGAATGTCTTATTTACTAGTTGTATCCGTCGCTTGATTTCGTCAGTTTCGTTGGCGTCACTCGATAGATTGCTACCCAGGTAAACGAAGTTGTCCACGAATTTGATGCAAAATTTCCCTACGTTGATGGTCGTGTGCGCTGGCGTCCTTGTCCTAGATTGCATCATAACTTTCATTTTCTCCTCGTTGATTCGTAGTCCAACTTCCTTTGCTGCGGTGTCAAGTCTAAGAAGAAGTTCTTCTGCATCGGTCAGTTTTCGAGCCATGATATTAGTGTCATCCGCGTACGCTGCCAATTGTGTCAACTTAAAAAGTAGCGAGCCGCTGATGTTCAGGTTCATTGCCCGAAAAGCGAACTCAAGTGCCAGGTTGAAGAGCGTGGGCGTTTTTCCATTGCCCTGCTTCAGGTCACCCAGAGTTTCAAAAGGATCCGTCAATCTGTTCTGGATCTGGACTTGCAAGACGGAGTTGGTCATCGTCATCTTTATAAGTCTCACTAATTTGGCCGGTATACCAAATTGCAGCATGACGCTATATAGAGCGCCTCGGGTAATGCTGTCATACGCTTGCTAAAAGTCGAAAAAGATTTGGTATAGGTCGACGTTGTATTTGAATATAGTTCTATAATTTTTAATTGTAATATGTTCCAGTTTTTATCACTTAGTTCTGTATATGTTCCTATTTTACCTTTTTCTGGAATGTATTTTCTTAATACATCCGTTAAAACATGTTCATTTTCAAAACCATTTTCGTCGATGTATATATTTCTATTTTTATTGATTGTTTCTATTTCGTTTTGTTTTTGATATAATAATATAATTCTTGTTTCATAAATATTAACAATACATTCTTTAATGGATATAAAGTCATTTGGATCTTCAATTCCCGAGTGTATTGTAGCTTTTTTGCTAAGGTTGTCTATTTCCATTATTTGGTTTTTATTTTCTCTATTAAGTAAAACTTTTTTTTTCGTTTTTATCGGTATCTATTCTACTTAGAAAGTCAGCTTCGCGATTATCTTTTCCCTTTATATATTCTACGTCATAATTGAACGCGTTAAGTTTTACTCTCCATCGTATTAATTTACTGTTTGGTTCTTTCAATCCGTTGAGCCAAGTTAAAGGACGAGGGTCTGTTCTAATGGTAAATTTAGCTCCATAGAGATAATGACGGAAATATTTTGTTGCTTCTTCTATTGTCAAAAGTTCCTTTTCAATAGTCGAATAATTACGCTCATGATGATTGAGTGTACGACTTAAGTAGGATATTGGATGACCGCCTTGAGAGAGTATGGCTCCAATTGCTTTTTCTGAAGCATCCGTTGTTAGTGTGAATTTCTTTTTGAAATCCGGAAAACGTAGAATTGGATAATTTTTAATTATTTCTGTGAGCTTTTGAAAGGCATGAATATATTTAGGATTGTTAACATCTATATTATTATCTTTTTTAATGCATCAGTGAAAGGTGTTGCAATTTTTGCATAACTATTTATATATTTTGTGTAATATCCGGTGATACCAAGAAAACTTTTAATTTTATTCCTTGTATTTGGGATTTTTAAATTTATTATTATTTATATTTTGATGCTACTATATAAACTAAGTTTTCTTTGTTTTTTGAAAAAAATTTACATTTATCTATTTGTATTTTTAAATTATATTTTTTTTATGCATCAAATATTTTTTTACTATTATCTTCGATTTATTATAAGAAAGTTGCAAATATAAGTATATCATCAAGATATGCAACACATATTTTAGTTATGGATTGTTGAAGAGCTTCGTTCATCATACGCTGGAAGGTTGCCGGGCGTTTTTTAAACCAAACGGCATACGTATGAATTCGTAATGTCCTTGCGCTGTGTAGAAAGCAGTTTTATCTTGATCTAATTTGTTTATTTCTATTTGGTGAAATCTCTTTGTGATATCCAAAGTAGTGAAGTATTGTGCTTTCCCTAATTTATCAAAAATAGAGTCAATATTTGGAATGGGAAATTTATCCTCAATTGTTTCCTCATTTAATTTTCTATATTCTATTACAATTCTCCATTTTTGTTGACCAGAGTTGTCCAATTTCTTTGGATTAATCCAAACTGGTGCATTGTAAGGAGATGTTGATGGTTTAATTATTCCTTGTTTAAGCATTTCACTTACTTGTTTTTCTAGTTCAAGTTGATTTACTTGGAGAAAACGATATATTTTTGAATATAATGGTTTATTTGTTTTTGTGACTATATCGTGTTTTATTTGAGAGGTACATGATAAACTATTTCCCTTTTTAAAAAAAAGATCCTCATTGTTTTTGAGAATTTTTCTCAGACTGTTAAATTCTTCAGTGCTTAAGTTATTGTATAAGCTTTTTGAAATATTTGGTTTCAATATGATTTATTTCTATTGGAAAGGCATACTCAAAATAATGTTTTTTATTATTATTTTGTAGAAAACCTTCACCTGAATTTACTATTGCGTTTAGAGGCTGAAGTATGTTTTAAATTAAACCCAACCAATAAAACCCTTGAATTTTTTATTTGAAAAGTTTATGATATTCCGGATTATTTTATGATTTTCTGGTAAATTTTCTGGTTTATTTTTATAATTGTTGTGATATTTGTGGTTGGTTTTTCTGTAATGATTGTTTTGGAAATTTTTATGGTTTTGATTATGGTTTTGATTACTTTTGTAATTATTTTGATTCTGATAGTATTTTTGATTATTTTGGTGGTTTTGGTGGTTAGTATTTATTTTAGGTATTATTAAAATTTTAATTGAATTTATTTTTATTATAATTTTTGTCTTCAGAATTGGAACACTGACACGTATTTTGTTGTAGTTCGACAAGCAAATGATAAGTTTGATTCAATGTTTGGCAATTTTAAGATTCTTCTAAGAACATTTTGTATTCTGGTAATAATGATTTGAACTTGCTTAATATTAGATTTTCATTTCTAATTGGGTTAGATTCGAAATGTTGTGTTCTATCTGTGTCTTGTAGTTATTTTGTATATAAATTATTTCATTAATTATTTAATTTGTTGTACATTTCACTTATATCATAACTATGACTTACCCTGTGGACTTGAGTTACGAGGTTACTTTAGTATTCGGTTACGTCATATGTAGATATTAGGACTGTTTTAATGGTGGTCCATGTTGGTTCGGTTAGTTTTTGTATGGTGTTTCTCGCTGCTCCCTGGATTTTGCG
>OX376372.1:143309242-143350600 GCA_947369275.1 Nemotelus nigrinus
TGGCTTAAACTCATCATCATCTGCCACCCTCAAGCCAACGCACATCAAATCACTGCACTTCCACTTCCCACACGATCTCACAACACGACCGATTACAACATTCCTTTTTATAGCTCAATTAACAACCAGCTAACACATAAATAAGCACCGCATTACCTCAAATTAGCACATAAACTACCCTCAATGAAATTCCAATTAACAACCAATGAACAGTTCGTTAGTATTAGCTATTTTTGGTGGCCGGTGTTTTCAAACAAGGGATGGAAAACCAGTTTTTCTGGTGGTCTCAGAGCCTCTACAGAAGACGAACATGGTTGTCAACTTGGCGAGCGAACACGTGCATTTGTTATTGTTAAGGGGTAAGTGTTAACCCGTTTACAATAACAATTGCACGTGTTCGCTCACCAAGTTGACAACCATGTTCGTCGTTTGTAGAGGCTCTCAGGCAGGACCATTCCACCACAAACAATTATTTAATATATTTTCGCGCTCGATACCTTGAAATGCTAGGTCGGCCGGATTCTGTGTTGAAGGAACATACCGCCATGTCGTACTTTCGACCGTGGTGTGGTAATTTTCAATTACAGACAATTTACTTCTAACTTTTATCCAAATTTAGTGAATATTATTCGGCAAAGGCACATCGCAACCTGATTCTTGTAACCATAAAATTTGTATGATAGTTTTAGCTGTTATTATTATCGGAGCCACCCACTCAAGTGGATCAAACAATTTGACTGTGCCCAATAGTGATTCATCTTTATTCCCATTTATTTTGATTCGATAACGAAATTGATCTGATAAAGGGTGCCACATAATTTCTAACGATTTATAATTAAAGTTTTTTTCCACATTCGGTTATTTGGCTGTTTTTACGGTGCGTGCCAACTAATATTATTACGTTGCGTTCCAACCAAATTAATAAGATCAAAGTTCGTTTTCCTTGGATGACTCTACAGCTTTGTCATTTGAAAAATATCAAATACACAACTTGAAAACAGGTTTGTTTGACTCGCTCAGAGCCTGACTTCCAACTTTTTTTTACAAAAAAAGATCTGTATCATAAAAAAGTTTCATTTGCATATCAGAGACATACGCAACAGCCACAATTTTATTTTTAAGCTCAACCTAAGAGATCTTGAAATTTCGTTACTTTTTAGACTTAAAACGATGTGTACTCACTCACATTTAAATCTGACGACACGCATATTGATGATGCCCTTGATGTCGGTAATGTATTTGCTTCTTTTTTCCATAAAGCTTATGGTATGGACTTGCCAAACTCTAGGCGTTTTTCACCCTATCTGACGAACTCAATAGTTTCCTCTTTGGAGATGCAGGATTTTAAAATTGACGAGGACATCATTATCGCATTTGTTAATAAACTTAACAAACTTGACAATAATATAATAACTTGTCCAGACGGCATACACAATTTAGCTTTAAAATATTGAGTGTCATCACTTTTACCTGTACTGTCTTATATTTTTAATGCATTCTTAAAAGCAAGTATCTCTCTTCATTTGTGGAAATACTCCACCGTTACTCTTTTATTCAAGAAAGGAAGTCGTAATGACGCTTGCAACTATCGACATATTGCAAAACTTCCCTGCGGCGCTAAATTTTTGCAGCCATAGTCGTGAATATTGTAGATTTTCATTGCTAATTCATTATAGCTCCGTATCGGCACGGTTTTATGAAAGGGCGTTGAACCACAGCCAACCTGCTTGAATCTTCTCACCAAGTAACCAACTCAATTGAAGCTGATCTGCTAACTGACTGTGCCTACACGGAGTAGACGAAAGATTTTGATAAGTTTGGCCACTCTATACTTATAGCTAAGTTTCATTCCTTTAAATTTCCTGGCTTGTTTTTCAATTGTATTGAGTCTTACTTGGCGAATTGAACTCAACGTGTATCCGTTTACGGCGTCTTGTCATCTAAAACTAAAAACACGTCTGGTGTTCCACACGGCAGTCATCTAGACCCTCTACAGTTGTTACCCACCCGACCTCTCGGGAGGGTTAGACTGTCGGACAGGTCCACTTGGGTCCCGGTTACACTCAATCGGAGATTGGGCGTGGGCGCCACTCACTCACCCAGTGAAAGGACCTCGAGCCGTGGAGTGAGGTTCGGCTCTCCGAAGTCAAAGGGGCCTCTGTTTACCCTGTAAGTCCACTCGTCGCGGAGACCAATTCCCAATATCCCAAATTACCAACCAACTGCCCCAGTTCGCAATTTGGATTTGTCCTTGCAGACCACAAATCGCTTCCCGGCGTATTTACAAGACTCACTAAGATCCCGCTAAATTATTTAGCACGGGAGGCAGGTATATTTTTTCCATGACTCTATTAACTTCAGTTTGAAATATTAATTTGTTTCTAACTAGCCGATTAAAATGGTAGATGTATATATATATATATATATGTATATATATATATATATATATATATATATATATATATATATATATATATATATATATATATATATATATATATATATATATATATATATATATATATATATATATATATATATATATATATATATATATATATATATATATATATATATATATATGTAGTCCTGTTGTCGCAATTTAAACGCTTTTGTATACAAGATCGACAGTAAAACTAATTTATTCAATAATTCAATATACAATTTCGATATCGTGTCAAGAGCAAGTGACGAAAGGAATGAATGAGACGAATGAGAAAGATCGCCGCCTGCGGGCCACTTATGAAGGTCATAAGTGCTGACCACGCAGGCGTAAGTTTCTCTTCATCCAGACACACATACATGCCTCGTCAGCAATTGTGTGTCCGGACGGAGCCCGATTCTCTGTCCAGACGTGCACAAATGCTTCGTCAGCACTTGTGCGTCTGTACAGAGCTCGAGCTAGAACATAAACACAAATGCCTCGTCGGCACTTGTGTATATGCACAGAGTTCGAGTCGCACAGCGTAAACATGTGATTAAGCATGACATTCCGACCGAGACGATAGCTATGCGTATCAGATTACGTGCAAAGCTATCGCGACGGGAAGAATGCCATGCTCGCACTTATGCTGGCGCGGTCGTTTAGTTGTGGACAATGTAACTATACATTGCCGCCACAGTACTCCCCCCGCAGTGGGTTTGACCCCGATAATGTTACTATACGTTGAAACGTACGGGTGGTCGAACTCTGCGTCCTGTGCGGGTTGTTGTGTATGTCGAGGAATCGTTGTTGTCTGCTCCCATCGTTGTAACTGATTCCGACGGTAAAAATGCGGGCTTCAACCTGTCAATAGAGATGGAGGCTGGGCGTCCATTGATGTCCACCTTGAAGTATTTTTCCTTCCTGCTTAGAACAGGGAACGGACCGTCGTAAGGTGGCGTTAAGGATGGTTTCACCTTGTCGTTCCGTACAAAGACGTGAGTGCTGGTGCGTAAATCTTTATGGACGAAGGTTGAGGTTGGTGCGTGGTGCGCTGTATCGTGTGGTCGCAATTTCGCCATGCGTGACCTTAAATCGCGCAGGAAGTCGGTGTCGTTCGTGCCTGGTGGTGATGAGGCGAAGAATTCTCCGGGAAGTCGTAAGCTGGTGCCATATACATGTCAGCGGGCGTGGCATTGATGTCTTCCTTCAATGCAGTGCGCAGGCCTAATAGGACGAGTGGGAGAGCTTTCGTCCATTCAAGCGTGTCATGGCAGCGGATGGCGGCTTTGACTGTTCGGTGCCATCGCTCGATGATGCCGTTGGCAACAGGATGGTATGGTGTTGTCCGCAGATGGTTTATCCCCAGAATCCGTGTCAGCTCAGCAAAGATTTGGCTCTCGAACTGGCGTCCCAGGTCGGTAGTGATCCGTGCTGGTACTCCGAAGCGGCTAATCCATGCATTGACTAGTGCCTCGGCGACTGATGTTGCGGTGATGTTCTGGAGTGGGACAGCTTCAGGCCAACGCGTGAACCTGTCGATGATGGTCAAGCAGTATCGGTATCCCTCATTTGGTGATAGTGGTCCGATGAGGTCGACGTTGATGTGCTCAAACCTGGCATCTGGAAGCGTGTAGCGTTGAAGTGTAGACTTCACGTGGCGTCCAACCTTGTTTCGTTGGCAGGCGATACAACTTCGGACGAAGTTGTTTATGTCGACGTTCATGGCTGGCCAGAAAAAACGGTCGGTGATGAGTCTTCTCGTCGCGCGGATACCGGGATGCGCGAGGCCATGGATCATGTGCATGATCGTTCTCCTGAACTGTTGCGGTGCATATGGTCGAACCTTGTTGTTCGTGACGATGCAGTGTAGCGGTGCGTTTGAGCCTGTCAACTCCTGTTTCTTCCACTCAAGCTGTTGCGTTTGATCTTCAACCAAGTGCTGAAGTTCCTGATCGTGTTGTTGAGCTGAAGCGAGAGAAAAGAAGTCGATGGTGTTGATAGCACTTACCCGAGACAAATAATCCGCGATAGCGTTATCCCGGCCTGGAATGTGGCGGATGTCAACCGTGAACTGGGAGATGAAGTCCAGTTGACGTTGTTGCCTCGGTGATGCTTTCTCCGGTCGTTGTTGGAAGGCGAATTGTAGTGGTTTGTGGTCCGAAAACACGGTGAAAACTCTACCTTCGAGCATGTGTCGGAAGTGCTTGATCGCTTCGTGTATAGCCAGTAGTTCCCTATCGTAGGTACTGTATCGTCGCTGGGTGTCGGTCAGCTTGCGTGAAAAGAATCCTAGAGGTGATGTACCAGACTTCGTAGTCTGATGTAGTACGGCTCCGATTCCTTCGTCTGAAGCGTCCACGGAAAGTGACCAAGTTGCTGATGGATCTGGATGCGCTAGCGATGATGCATTGCTTAAATCTGCTTTGCACTTCTCGAATGCTGTTACCGCTTCGTCAGTCCATTCCAGCGCTGTCTTATCTCGCTTCCGATTCCCGATTATAAGTTTTTGCAGCGGGCGTTGGTTCTGTGCAGCATTTGGCAGGAACCGCCGGTAAAAATTGAGCATGCCAAGAAAAGATTTCAGTTGATGAACCGTGCTGGGCTTTGGAGTCGCGGATATGCCTTCCGTTTTTTCTGGAAGAGGTTTCAATCCGTGCGATGTTATCGTGTGTCCCAAAAAGCGTACTTCGGATTGGCCGAACTGACACTTGTCTGTGTTGATTGTAAGGGCGTACTTCCGGAGTCGATCGAATGTTTCTGCGAGGTGCTGTCTATGTGTTCGTTCGTCTGGCGAAAATACCAGGATGTCGTCGATATAGACGAATACGTGGTCTAGTCCTCGTAGTACCTCGTGCATAAACCGTTGGAAGGTTTGTCCAGCGTTACATAATCCAAACGTCATGTATACGAACTCGTACAAGCCGAATGGTGTAATAATGGCTGTCTTCGGAATGTCTGTAGGTTCGACTGGGATGTGGTGGAACGCTCGTTGAAGATCGATGACAGAGAAGACTGTCATGCCATGCAGTGCTGCTGTGCAATCCTGGAGAAATCCAATAGGATATCGGTCTGGGACGGTGCAGGCGTTGAGCGCTCGGTAATCCCCGCATGGTCGCCAATCGCCATTGGCCTTTCGTACCATGTGCAAGGGACTGCTCCACGGACTTTTGGATGGTCGACAGATTCCTAGTTGCTGTAAGTAGTCGAATTCAGCTTTGGCAGCCGTGAGCTTGTCGGGTGGTAGTCGTCGTACTTTTGCGCAAACTGGAGGACCTTTCGTTTCAATGTGGTGCGTCGTCGTGCAATCGAATTTACGGTGTGGGGCTGCTACTGTAATGTCCTGGTATTCGTTCAGTAGGGCAGCGTACTCGGTGTTGACTCTTAGTGGCTGGTCCTTATTCAGGGCTTTCGCCACGGCTGAGACGTGAGTCGTACGTTCGATGATTTTACGTCCTCTTACGTCTACGAGCAGTCCGTAGTGCTCAAGCAAGTCAGCTCCGATGATGGGTGAGCTGACGTCTGCGATGACAAATGTCCAAGTGATTGACTTCGGCAGTCCAAGATCGAGAGTTAATTTCCGTTTACCAAACGTTCGTATAGCCGAGCCGTTGGCTGCAAGTAGCTGCGTGCCAGGATCGGGGCTGTAGCGTTCTCGGATGGCTGGCGGTATAACGGAAATATCGGCGCCGGTGTCGATTAAAAATGCGCATGATGTTCTGCCGTCGCGGATGTTGAGGCGCTGGATGGTGCGCGCCTTTGTCGTCACTTGTGGAGAGGACGAAATTAATTTTTTTGCTGTTTGCCAAGAGTGCACGGTGGCCTGCAGTTCTTGGCGCCTGGACCGTAGTGTTCGTGGTACCAGCAAAGTCCAGTGCTCTCCTTGGTTGGAGTACGCGCTCTTGATGGAGTCCTCGCTCGTTGCGGTGACCTTGGTGGTGTTCGTCGGCTCGTGTGCCCATAGTCGTGGCACGAACAGGAACAGTTTTGCGTTTGTTGTAACTGAAGCTCGTCAATTCGTTTTCCAAGTCTCAGTACTTCTCCCGTGAGTTTGCTTAGCTCGGAAGAGATCCTAAGTGCCGGTGGAAAGGCTTCTGGTGCAACCTGCTCGGTAACAGTAGCGATGGTGTATGGCCTGGATCCTCGTGTCACTTCGTGAACTCGGTCTGCGATCGTGGCTAAGTCCGAAAGTGTGGCGTCGTTTGCGGAGAGAATGGTCCTCAGCGTGAGATCAAGTCGATTGAGCCACATCTGTTTTAGCATCGTTTCGTTTATGCTCGTCCCTGCAAGTGCTCGCATTTGGTTGAGCAGCTGTGAAGGTCTTTGGTCGCCAAGCTCGACTTCTGATAGGAGCTTCTGGATTCGCTGTTGTGCCGATTCCGTGAAGGCAGTGATAATCTCTCGCTTGAGATTATCGTACTTGCCTTCGGCCGGCGGGTTGGTTACGGCGCTTCTAACTTGTCGGATGATGCGGATCTCGAGGCTGGCGATGATGTTCTGGAACTTGGTCAAGTCGCTGGTGATGCGGCTTGACGCAAAGTAAGCCTCGACTTGCTCGAACCAAAGTTCCACGTCTTCTTCCCAAAAAGGCGGAACTCGAAGTGCTATGCGGCTGACCTCTGGTGTCTGAACGTCTGCGGGCTGCTCGGCGTCGTGGGCAGTGCTCGCAGACTCGTCCATCATTGGGTTTTGCTTCGGCGGCTCGTTGTCCGTCATCGTGGTTGTTAAACCGATGGGCTGGTTGGTGTTTGGGCTCGCCTTTTTACGCCTCGGACGTGGTCCCTGTACAATATGTACAGCAGGGACGCGGTGTTTATGATCAGGATGCAAACCAGCAGATACTCGAGTCGCTGGCTCTCGACTGTCAATGCCGAATTGACAATGAGCGTGTTTGTGACGTCTCCCTGAAGCGGTTTCGTCTCGGTGTTTCCCATTCGTGGGAGGTCCTATCGTCGGTCGTTTTATCCGCTCGAAAAAGCGTGGATGCGGGTTGGTCGTTGGCTCGGATGAGCGATTTTCGTCGGCTCGGATGAGCGATGTTTGTCGTCTCCTGGCAGGATCGCCAATTGTAGTCCTGTTGTCGCAATTTAAACGCTTTTGTATACAAGATCGACAGTAAAACTAATTTATTCAATAATTCAATATACAATTTCGATATCGTGTCAAGAGCAAGTGACGAAAGGAATGAATGAGACGAATGAGAAAGATCGCCGCCTGCGGGCCACTTATGAAGGTCATAAGTGCTGACCACGCAGGCGTAAGTTTCTCTTCATCCAGACACACATACATGCCTCGTCAGCAATTGTGTGTCCGGACGGAGCCCGATTCTCTGTCCAGACGTGCACAAATGCTTCGTCAGCACTTGTGCGTCTGTACAGAGCTCGAGCGAGAACATAAACACAAATGCCTCGTCGGCACTTGTGTATATGCACAGAGTTCGAGTCGCACAGCGTAAACATGTGATTAAGCATGACATTCCGACCGAGACGATAGCTATGCGTATCAGATTACGTGCAAAGCTATCGCGACGGGAAGAATGCCATGCTCGCACTTATGCTGGCGCGGTCGTTTAGTTGTGGACAATGTAACGATACATTGCCGCCACATATATATATATATATATATATATATATATATATATATATATATATATATATATATATATATATATATATATATATATATATATAGATATATATATATATATTTTTATATATATATATATATATATATATATATATATATATATATATATATATATATATATATATATATATATATATATATATATATATATATATATATATATATATATATATATATATATATATATATATTTCCTTAACGCCGTCTACTAATTTCCTTCACTCTACTAATTTCAACGTGAACTACTAATTGGTTACCATCTACCCAATTAAAACGGTAGCCATATATATATTCTCAACACCATCTACTAATTTCCTTCACTCTATTAATTTCACCGCGAACTACGAATTTATTACCATCTACACAACTATAATGGTAGACATATATATATTCTCAACGCCGTCTACAAATTTCCTTCACTCTATTGATTTCAATGCGAACTACGAATTTATTACCATCTACCCAACTAAAACGGTAGACATATATATTCTCAACGCCGTCTACTGATTTCTTTCACTCTATTAATTTCAACGCGAACTACGAATCGGTTACCATCTACCCAATTAAGACGGTAGCCATATAAATATACTCAACCCCGTCTACTAATTCCCTTCACTCTATTAATTTCAATGCGAACTACGAATTTGTTACCATCTACCCAATTAAAACGGTAGAGATATATATTTTCAACGCCGTCTACTAATTCCCTTCACTCTATTAATTTCAATGCGAACTACGAATTTGTTACCATCTACCCAATTAAAACGGTAGACATATATATTCTCAACGCCGTCTACGAATTTCCTTCATTCTATTAATTCCAATTGACTATTAATGCCCATTCGGAGCGCCCTACTCCGATTTCTCACTATCATTGAATTAGTCAAACGACAACGGCGCGCGAGTGACATACGACATCAATACAGGTGCCGACGACCTAGACAATATTTCCTGTTTCAATCAAATTGTTCAAAGTATGGCCTAGTAAGAAAAAACCATTCACGTTACACTTGCATTTGCATTTCCTGTTTTGATGAAATTGCTCGAAGCAGCGATGGAAAAATTGTAACGCTGCTTCAGCACTTAAATTGTCATAAATAGAAGTGTCGAAATGTTAATACTTTCAGTTTTTGGTTATCCGAAATACATTCATTGTTCAATTACTTAAAAATCTTTCTTTTTCCGTCGGTTCAACGGACATAAGTGGCGCAGTCGTGCGGATATTCGTTGATCGGTTAAAATTAAAGTTCGAAGGAAAATCGAATAGTTAGTTGATCGGTCAGTTCGAGTGAAAATCGAATAAGTGAATACTAAAGTGAAAGTAAAAATCGAATAGAAGGCAACTAGTGCGTATCGTGCAAAAAAAAGGCAGCGTCAAAGGCTGATTGGCGTAAAGTGGTACGCAGTTCAACATAGTTCCAGAAAATGCGAAATCTGATTACAATAATTACTTGGTGAGTTGGATATCATTCCTTAATTTTTCTTTTCCTCAAATATTCCTTATTACTACTTCAAGAATTTATTAATGCCATTAAAATAACTACTCAAATATATAAAAATATATATAATAAGATAACTAGTATAAATTTATGAAACGATTTACAAGAAATCCTTATATTAAACCGCGAAGAAGATTTTTAACACCTATTAAAGAAAACGAAATAGAAGAAGTGAGAATATCAAGTGCTAATCTAAGTAGTGAATTAGAAAGTGCTCTTGGAAATAGTGTCGCGAGTGTTGGTTCTTTCGGTCAAAATTCAAACATGGCAACAGATAGTGTTACTATTATGAATACTCTGCTTACCTCACTTCGCGTCCCAGACGCAATTAAAGACTTGCCCAGATTTGATGGCAATCCAAGGCTCCTCTTCGAGTTCATTAATAACGTAGAGGAAATTCGTGCAGGAATATCCTGTACTGAGGGTACACCTTACGGTAAAATCCTCCTCCGAGCTATTCGGAATAAAATTGAAGGTCCTGCTAATGAGGTCCTCAATATGTATGGGACTCCTCTTGAGTGGGCCCAAATAAAACAAAATTTGATTCTTCATTACGCGGATAAGCGCAATGATACATCTCTCATCCGAGATCTGCATGAGCTGAAACAGGGAAGCAAAACGGTTGAAACATTTTATAGTGAGATAATCGAAATCCTCGCAACCATGACTAACCACGTGCAGATACACGAGACTGACTTAAACGTCATCAATGCCAAACGAAGGTTGTTCACCGAAATGTGTCTAAACTCTTTCCTGGGCGGATAAAGGGAACCTTTGGGTTCAACGATAAGAGCAATGAAGCCTGAATCGTTGGCGAAAGCCTTTTCCTACTGCATTCAGGAGCAGAACATATCGTATTCTAGACACGAAAATTCTATGGCAAAAGTAACGCAAAATCAAAAACCAAAACCTAACTCTTTAACCCAACCCGCATTTATCCCGGTTCACAAACCGATGAACTTTCAGTTCAGGACACCAAATTATAACACACAAATCCCTCAATTTTCAAATGCCCCTGTAAGGCCAGCTCAACCAAACTTCAGCAGGCCATTTAATATCAGCTACAATCCTCCTAATGCTGGATATAGACCACTTCAACCCCCAAACCTCTCTAGGTTACCGAACAACCCCTTTTCCGGTCAAACACCACAGTACAGAAATAATGCACTTGTTCCACGAATAAATAACCGTCATCAGACAAGGCCTGAGCCAATGGACACCAGCTCAGGATTCAGCCGACAATCTAAACAACAGAGTAGCCCATTTAATCACGTTCCTTCTCAAAATAATTTCTTTAAATCGACTGGGCCCCCAAACTTTGTCGCGAAGGAGTTATTCAGCGTTGCCTCAGCAGAAAATAATCAGGGAAACGAGAATGGAAACTATCAGCAGCTAGATGAGTACTATGATAACGAAAATCCCAGTCCTGAGTATACAGGAGAAATCTCAAGTGATAGTTTTGAAAACACACAAATAGATTCGCAATACGAAATAGATGATCAAAATTTTCCCCTATTAGCCTCAGAGAACCCATCGGATTCATAGACTTAAATAAACACGGATCTGTACTCCCGTATATAAACATATCTTCGCCTTTCGGTCGTCCTTTAAAATTTTTAATTGACACGGGAGCATCAGCTTCATTTATTAACCCCGAATATACCCGTCCAGAAGACCTTCAAAGCATAAAACCAATCACTATCTCCACTTTTTTTAACAAACACGAGCTAGACAAACAAATTACACTTCCGAACTTCGCTGAGTTCAATCAACCTGGGGAGATAACCTTTCTAATCTTCAAATTTCACGCTTATTTCGATGGACTGCTGGGTCTTGACACACTATCGGTTTTAGGAGCTACTGTTGATTTTGTAACTAAGACTCTTAAAACCAAAACCGCTTGTCTACCAATTCATGTTAAACCTAATTTCATGTCCGAAAAGATTGCAGTTCCCGCTAATTGCAAAATCATTGCCAAATTACCAGTCGATGTTAAAAACGGAGATCCATATTCAGGCAACGACAATCAAACCTAAGATCTACGTTCCAGAAGGACTTTACCATTCAAAAGACTGGTATAGCCTCATAGAAATTGTTAACACGTCAAATAGTGATGAAACAGTTTTCTTGGAACAACCATTAAAAGCTAATCCACTTACGATAAATCATTTAGCAATTAATTGTTTCAATTTTGATCTAAACTCTGATAATTATGCGGAAGGTGACATTACTAAACTACTTCGAACTTCTCATTTGAACAAAGAAGAGAAAGATCTTCTTTTTAAGATTTTTCGGGAGTACGATGATTTATTTTTTCGTGAAGGACAACAACTAAGCTTTACAAACCAAATAAAGCATCGTATTCAAACCACCGATGACATAGCTATATACACAAAGTCATATAGGTATCCCTACGTCCATAAACATGAAGTTAAAAGACAAATAGACGAAATGCTTTCTCAGGGAATAATTAGACCAAGCTACTCCCCATGGAGCTCCCCTGTGTATATAGTTCCCAAAAAACAGGATGCCAGTGGGAAACAGAAGTGGAGATTGGTCATTGAGTATAGGAAGTTGAACGAAAAGACCATTAGCGATCGTTACCCACTTCCAAATATCACAGAAATACTAGACAAATTAGGCAAGAGCATGTACTTTACTACACTAGACCTTGCCAGCGGGTTTCATCAGATAGAGATGGATCCACGCGACATCAAGAAAACGGCTTTTACCGTAGAAGGTGGCCACTATGAGTATATCGGAATGCCTTTTGGGTTGAAAAATGCCCCGTCCACCTTTCAACGAGAAATGGACAATATCCTTCATGATCTACAAGGCAAAATTTGTCTAGTTTGCCTAGACGACATAATTGTATATTCCACCTCATTACAAGAACACGGAGAGAATTTAAGGAAGGTACTTCATAAACTACGTGAAGCCAACCTTAAAGTCCAATTGGACAAATCCGAATGTATGTGCAAGCAGATTGCTTTCTTGGGACATATTGTAACAACAGAAGGTGTGAAACCAAACCCGGATAAGATAAAAGCAATCAAAGAATTCCCGATACCAACGTCTCAAAAGAAGATAAAAAGATTTCTCGGTCTCCTTGGTTACTACCGGAAATTCATTAGAGATTTTTCGCGTATAACGAAGCCGCTCACCGAATGTTTAAAGAAAGGCAGGAAAGTAATGTTGAACGAGAGATTTATTTCATCATTCAAAGAGTGTAAAAACCTGCTAATGAACGATCCAATTCTACAGTACCCTGACTTTGAAAAACCCTTTATCCTGACAACAGATGCAAGCGGTTTTGCAATAGGTGTAGTGTTATCACAAGGTCCAATAGGTAGTGATCGCCCTATTTGCTATGCCAGCCGTACACTAAAAGACTCTGAAATTAACTACTCAACAGTAGAGAAAGAACTCCTGGCCATTATGTGTTTTTACGTAAGCTACGAAGTATTTTATACCTTACTTATTCGGACGCAAATTCCAAATAATAACCGACCACAACCCCTTACGTGGTTAATGAACCTTAAAGACCCAAATTCCAAACTAATTCGATGGCGTCTTAAGCTTGAAGAATTTGATTACCAGCTTCAATATAGAAAGGGTACACTAAACACCAACGCCGATGCACTTAGCAGAATACGAATAAAGGATACTCAACCTACGAACAACATAGAAGTCAATATTACGGATTCCCAAATAGCCAATGCCTCTACTTCAGTCAATAACGATGACATCTCCACCATTCACTCAGCGTGTGAAAACCTCGACGATGGTATACCGATTTCCGAGCAACCAATAAATAGTTTCAATTTACAAATAATGTTAGAAAAAACCGACAAAAGACCTCCAATATCGACAAGAATACTGTTTAGGAACAAACAACGACGAACGTTTCGACTTCCGTCTTTCATAGAAGAAAACTTGACTAAAATCTTTAAAGAATACCTGGTCCCCAACAAACTAACAGCTATTATTACAGATGACGACACATTAAGACTGGTTCAATCTACTTATTCCAAACACTTTTCTAATTACAAACTGATACGCTGTATGGAGATCATTACAGATGTGATAGAAGAGGATGAACAAGATAAAATCATCCAAGACTACCATAAAAAAAGTAACCATAGGGGAATAAACGAGACTCTTATGCATCTTAAACGAACATATTATTTTCCCCACTTGAAAAGCAAAATTACTAGAATTATCAATAATTGCGAGACATGTCAAACTCTAAAGTATGACAGGAACCCACCAAAAATTAAATATCAACAAACAGAAAGTCCTCTCAAACCGCTTGATTGCATTCATATAGACATACACACTATCAACAACCATCCTATCCTTACTCTAGTCGACCGTTTTTCAAAATTTGCCGCTGCTTACACACTCGAATCAAGGAATAGTCTCAACATCATAAAACATTTAAGACACTTCTTTAGCCTTCATGGAACACCCAAAAAATTGATTGCTGATCAAGGAGCGGAAATGACATCTTTAATATTTCAAAATTTTTGTGAGCAGTATAATATCGAACTTCACATAACTTCTTTTCAACAATCTAGTAGCAACGCCTACGTCGAGAGGCTACATTCTACTTTAACAGAGGCCTATAGAATTATCCTTTCCGAAAGAAAAAAACACCATCTCGATACAGATCATAGTGATATATTAAACGATGCATTGATAACTTACAATAATGCTATACATTCCTCAACAAAATTAACCCCTTACGAATTATTTACTGGCAGAACTCACACCTTTAATAAGGACCTTACCTACAACAACGAACATGATTATCTCAAAAAACTTAATGAATTTAGGGCTAAAATATACGCACAAATCAAAGAGAGACTCGATACATTAACAAATCGAAATTTAGAAAAATTAAACTTAAGTCGTGAAGATCCACCGGTATTCCAGGAAAGTGAAGTCGTTTTTAGGAAAGAATGTAGAAGGAAGAAAGTCACCCCTAAATTTAAAAAACAAAAAGTTAAAACTGACAATGACGTAACTATTATAACCCACAAAAACAAAAAATTACACAAGTCAAAATTAAAACGAAAACGTAAATTTCAGGGCAATTTTGGCAATGGGACAGAGACTAGAGATCCACGACCTACGACACAACCTGGGACTTCTTCCACTGAAAATAGGGACTGCTAGACTAATGGAAGGACACTTTAACCTGATACACATAATCAGACTTAACGCATACGAATAAACTATTGACAAAATTCAGGACTCACTAAATCATTTCAACCAGACAAATGAACTGGACAACTCCTTAACGACGACATACGTAAAACTAAATGAGGTGAAAGAAAAGTTGAAAATCCTTCTTCACCGAATAAGAACGAAACAAGGACTAGTAAACGGTTTGGGCAGCATAATTAAATTCATCACCGGAAATATGGATGCGAACGACGTATCACAGCTCAACGAGCAGATCGAAGCAATTACATTATCCCAGTCAAAACTACAAAACGAGGTAAATCAGCAGTCATTCATAAACAATAAAATGATCGAACGTTTTGAAAACATAACAAGCCATATTAACTCGCAGCAAAAATTAATATCCAATTATTTAAATAATAACCAAGAAATTATGAACAACGGAATAAGACGAGAGCATTCTCTTATTCAACAAATCCAAATACTTAACCAAATCAATTACAACATTGATATTCTCCATAATCACTTAACCGATATAGCTGAAGCAATAACATTAGCCTGGCTTAACATAATATCAAAGCAAATTTTGAATCCCGGAGAACTAATCGAAATTCATAAAATCTTTGCAAAGCAAAATGTCAAAATAGTTTCGGAAGAAAATATCTACGAATTATTAGGTTTACAAGCTTATTTAAATGGCACTAATTATATTTTCAACATCCAAGTCCCAAACATCCAAAGTGATACCTATGAATACTTCCATGTAATACCAATCCCAGTTCAAAATTCCAACAAAATCAACACCATTCCTTATATAGCCCTTAACCCACAAGATATCCAACAATTTGATACAAGATGCCCGGAAATTGAAAACATATTTTACTGCAATAAACCAACTAAACAAATTAATAAACAATCCACATCTTGCATTGCAAAATTAATAATGAACAAGCCTGCAAATTGCGAATACACCCTCACGGACCAGAACCCAGAAGTTTACGAGCCTGAACTAAATTTTCTTCTATTCATCAACGCACGCGAAACAAACATAACTTCAAACTGTCCATTTAGCCCCAAAACAGTTACCGGAAACATGCTACTCCACTTCAAGAATTGCAGCATCCAGGTGAACGGCATCACATATGAGGAATATCCGAAGACATTTTGGGATGATATTATCATCCACCCAATAATGTTCAACGAAATCAACTTTACCACAAACAAAGCAAACATAACTCTTAAACAATTAGAGAAGTACCACTTCAAACATAACGAAATCATCAGGGTCATCCAAAGCGAAACAAACCAAAAGACACAATTACCTGCATCTTGTGGATATCAGAAACAATCCTATTGATCACCATAATTATCTATATAATCTACAAAATTAAATCTCAACAATCAGCTCTGGCATCAGAAATTCCAGAAGTGCCATTTCTACTGCCATCGCTTCTTTCCAAGGGGGGACGAGTTACGGCAACACCTGCCGCACCGCATTAACATACGACACCTGCTGCATTGTAGTGACATACGACATCAATCAACACGTGCCGACGACCTAGACAATATTTCCTGTTTCAATCAAATTGTTCAAAGTATGACCTAGTAAGAAAAAACCATTCACGTTACACTTGCATTTGCATTTCCTGTTTTGATGAAATTGCTCGAAGCAGCGATGGAAAAATTCTAACGCTGCTTCAGCACTTAAATTGTCATAAATAGAAGTGTCGAAATGTTAATACTTTCAGTTTTTGATTATTCGAAATACATTCATTGTTCAATTACTTAAAAATCTTTCTTTTTTTTATCGTCCGTCGGTTCAACGGACATAAGTCGCGCGTGCCCTGGATGGCTTCTACTGCATCAAAGCTTTTCACCATTTACAACTGAATTCATTTGCTTTATTTGCACGATCAAGCTACAGTCTTACGCTATTTCTATTCGTCTTCATATACGTGCGGACTTAACTAGCACCACCACTCAATCCGAACAATTGATTTTATAATCGAGATAAACTTATACACTAAACTTCTATATATTGGTAATTGATATCATGCAGGAGAATAAAACAATCGACTTCCAATCTTCATCATGATAAACTAACTAGATAAACTAACGCAAGAGCAAAAATTTTACACTAACCTTCCAAAACGTTGGCTCCGCACCCCCAGACTCAGATCGCTTAATTCGCTTCAGATTCTTGTCTTCAACTGCACGCTCCTTATCATTGTCCGGCTCAGGTTTCGAACCCAAGACCTCCTGGCTGGCGGTCCACTGCGCTAACTTCTGTGCTACTAAGCCTGTAAAAAGCACGATATGTTTCGGATCGTAGAGCTGCTTCCACTGGCTAATAGTCCGGGGAAATCTAACATGGTGCTTCGGAAAAATTAGGGGAAAGCTGAATTTTGGTGTGAATTTTGGTACTGGCGTGTTGAACAAAATGTCAAAAGTCCCCATCGATCCGAGTGCTGCGTCACTTTTAATAGAAGGTCAAAGGTCACCAAAAGTGACCTTTCCAAAATATATCAGTAATGGTTACGTCTTCAGAAAAACAATGTATGACGAATTTGTAGCTTAAACAATTTCCAACAAAAAAGATTATATAACTTTTTCCTGTAACCATAACCGTTTTTGAGATATATTGATCTAAACATTTGTAACTAACAGCATCCTCTTTCTCAGGGCATGTAAATATTATCCGATTTTGATTACGACTTGGCATGTTTGTGAGTTTGTTTTTCTATGTTTAAGAGGCGCATGAAAAAAACATGTAAATAAACTTAACTACCATACTCCAGGGTAGATGGAAAAGCGTGCTCCGAAAAGTTTCCCCATCCCCCTTTGCCATGAAATGGTATCCCTGAGCATCCATCCCAAATCTTCAGAAATGGGCTCGTTGCCTACTCTTTGCGCACTGTTAAACAAGATAGGATCACTTTTTATCCTGTAAATTGTCTATAATTGAAATCGTGAGACTAGCCCTACACACAAATCCTACACCCACCCTACCCACCCCCGCAAACCAACCATCCCGAAATAGCCGGTTTTTTAGTTTTTTCTTCCATACCGTCTTATTTCATGAACGATCAGGGCAAGGTCAAGTAATTTCAGGTGCAAATTGGTTTCGAAACGTGTCATGTCTCTTTGGCGCTACGTAGTCATCACAGGATCGGTAAAAAACTGATTATTAGGGGATAGTCTGCAGCGAGTTGAGCCCCTATAATGTCAAGAATGAGCGTTTACAGAACTATGCCATGTTTTTATTTTGCTTTTTCATACTCCTAGCGCCATGATATGTTACAAAACCTATTTTCACCTGCAATGTTGTTGTCTTGTTCTGCTTCTTCGTGGAAAATCCCATACCAATGATGCAGCAATACAGTTTATTTCCGAAAAGAGAGTAGCGAGCAGACGTCCCTACAAGTTATATGGCAAAGGGGGGCGGGGGGTGGTGGTGACTTTTCGGAGCACCCTTTTCCACCTACCCTGGAGTATGGTAGATAAGTTTGTTTGCTTGTTTTTTTTATGCGCCTCTGAAACATAAAAAAACAAACTCAAAAACTTTCCAAGTCGTAATCAAAATTGGATAACATTTACATGCCCTGAGAAAGAGGATGCTGTTAGTATCAAATGTTTAGATCAAAATATCTCAAAAACGGTTATGATTAGATTACAGGAAAAAGTTATATAGTCTTTTTTGTTAGAAATTGTTTAAGCTACAAATTCGTTATACATTGTTTTTCGAAAGACGTGACCGTTACTGAGATATTTAGGAAAGGTCACTTTTGGTGACCTTTGACCCCGTATAAAAAGTGACGCAGCACTCGGATTGATGGGGACTTTTGATATTTTGTTCAACACACCAGTACCAAGGTTCACACCAAAATTCAGCTTTCCCCTAATTTTTCCGAAGTTTCGCCTTTTTTATGTAGGATTTCACTGGGCTATAAGACACGTAACTCAATCTCCGCCTGCGCCTCGCCTAGGCTCTCAATGCGTTGAAATGATGAATTCCGGCTCGAGCCGTCTGATTGCACTGCAATACACTACACGCTCCGCTGTGATTTCGGTTAGTCAAATACCGGCGACTCGGTCACCGCCGGCGATTCGTCTATGTTGTCCGTATGTCGTAATTAGGCAATTCGATTCGGACCGTCGAATGTCCCCGCTGCGATTTTCCAATATTTACCAAGTCAATTCAATGCACGCTCCACTCCTCGATTCAAAAAGACTAAGAATTGTTCTTCCACTCAATGTTGTACGCACCTGTGATTTGTAAATGTTCAAAACTTCAATTCACTGCGATTTGCAAATATTCAAAAATTTAATCGACTGCACGCTCTGCTACCAGATTTGAAAAAGAGCCAAGAAAATCGTTCTTCCACTTAATGTTGTACGCACCTGCGGTTTGCAAATGTCCAAAACTTCAATTCACTGCGATTTGCAAATATTCAAAAATTTAATCGACTGCACGCTCTGCTACCAGATTTGAAAAAGAGCCAAGAAAATCGTTCTTCCACTTAATGTTGTACGCACCTGTGATTTGCAAATGTTCAAAACTTCAATTCACTGCAATTTGCAAATATTCAAAAATTTAATCGACTGCACGCTCTGCTACCAGATTTGAAAAAGAGCCAAGAAAATCGTTCTTCCATTTAATGTTGTACGCACCTGTGGTTTGCAAATGTTCAAAACTTCAATTCACTGCGATTTGCAAATATTCAAAAATTTAATCGACAGCACGCTCTGCTACCAGATTTGAAAAAGAGCTCACTAGCGGAGGTTGCGCCAGCATCAAGCCTCTGGCCACTGGTTTTTCTCTAGCCTCCGTTGCTCGAGTTCAAAGAACGCTTTGCGCGTGTAACCAGGTTTCGAACCTTTCCACCACATACTCTACGTGTTAACCGCCAGGATTCTCGTGTAGTGGAAACTTTGTGGGGCGTTGTGGATTGTTCCCCACTTTGACGTTTTGCGCGATGATTGTTGCTTGTTTGTTTACATCGCCCTGAGCAAAAGTATAGTTTTTTTTGGAGTGAGCCGATTTTCAGTTTTTCCAGCATTTTCCGGGTCAGGCCGAGATAGTCTGGACACTCCATCGTCCAGCGGAGGGGCGCACGGCCCTGAGTTATCCCGCGAGGGAGCGGCTTTGGCTAGGTTGACCTCCCACAGTTTCGGGTCAGGTAGGTGCCCCATCTGTTGTTGATGCAAAGTTCTGGTGCTTGGTGGTTCCTTCTCTCTACTTCCAGGTGTGTGTAGGGCGCTTCTTCGCCGCCGGCGTGACATGTACCCTGTGATCGGGGAATCCCTGCTGACTTTCAGGTGAGTGGTTGCAGTTTAGTTGTCGGGCGTCATGGAAATAGCGCGTCGGTGTTTTCGGGTGATCACTCTTGGCGGGTATAAAAGTGTTTCTCGGTCGGGTGCATATATCGGTCGATATCGTGCGGCTTGACGCTGTTAACTCAGTTCCTGCTTAGGCTAGACTTACATATACGTCGTCAGTGGCCAACCAGTACATGACAATGGTCGGTCCCTGCGACGGCTATCAGCCCTACTTGATGGTGGTGGATACATTCGGGTACCTGATAGATTGAGTGGTGGTTTTCGAAACTAAGCAAGAGCTATGTGGGAGCAGCCTTTTTCACGGGAAAAAGGCTGCCCCTTTTTTTTTCTTGTCGCGATTTCGCATCTACTCTCGCGTGATCCCTGCCGGGCGTTGTTAGAGGATTGGCGCGTAATTGTTTCCCTTATGTTACCCCTTAACACAGTTCACCTTATTTATTAATGATGTAGATTCCATTCTGCAGTAATATTCTGTTCTATTTCATGCCAATGACGCTACAATTTTCAAAATTGAGAGAAACTTAAATGATTGCAATGATTTGCAGCAGGATCTAAACAGATTTTCCAGCTGGTGTTTCCATAACAATCTTCTTATTAATCCTGACATATATACGATTATATCTAACGCACGGAAAAATAATCCTGTAATTTATGAATACTCACGTTTGAGTACACCTTTGAATAGTTCAGCAACAATTTAGAAGTACTGCTGAACCAATCCTTCACATTTGACAATCACATCGGCTAGTAATGTCTCAGGTTTTGTCAGAAGACGTTCGAGAAAATTCAAAGACTTTTTTCTTGCTAAAACCCTCTATTGCAGCTTAGTCAGATATACTGTCGAATACGCAAATATTGTATTAGCGCCGTATCAACAAGTTTGCATTGACTAAATTGAGTCAATCTAAAAGAAGGTCTTCCGTGGCATGATCACTTATATTTACCTCCTTTTGAAGACCGCTTTAATCTTTTACAAATGGATACCTTGAACTCTTGATATCAAAACTCCAAAATCACATTTCCCGCGAAAATTTTAGAAGGAACCATTGACTCAAACTACTTATTAAGCCAACTTAGCTTTAACATTAATAACAAACGTGTCAGGCGGGTGAACTTTTTGTTTTACTCTCAACATCGGACCAATTAAAGCTGCAATGAACCAGTCACTGCAATATAGTTTCCTTTAAACTTTGTCCACCGGAGAGCAGATTAACAGCAAAAAATTCTTTATTTATAGAATAAAACATTAGAATAATTTTGACATTCATCTTCAGCCAATTGTTTTAAGGCTCAAATCGCTAGAAAGGGCGCACATGTCACTCCAAAGGTTACTGTAGTAAGCATGTACTCTCCTAATTGAATCTCAATAAGATCCTTTGATACTAAGCGTCTTTATGGAGTACGTTTATTTGCCAACACATCTTCACGATGTTCATTTTGAAAACAAACCGATGACGTCGCCAATTCATTAAGACTGTAAACAAATTATTTTGTATGGCTGGTCCGGTTACCCTTATATCATTTAGTGAAATTCCTAAATTTGTTTTTCTTGACGCATCAAACACTATTCTGCAACTAGTTGCGCTGCTCTCTTTAAGGATTTAAGGATTCAGTTCATTAACAATTCATTGACAACCTTCTCAATTGATTATTTTTTTCTGACTACACATTTTTTTCTTAGGCTACTTGATTAACAAATTTTGGTGTGATGTGTTTGGTGTCAAGTAGTGTGGTGAGAAGTGGAATGTGTGAATGATATGTGTTTATGTTTGTGTGTCCACAATACTCCCCTGCCAGCGTTTTACGCGTTATCGCGAGGCGTAAGAGAGTGGTACTTTTGTGGTTCACCCAGCCAGAGAGACGTATGGGCCGAAGGAAACTTTCCTCGCTGGTCTTTCTGCGAGAGCTGAAGGTAGGAATTGTTCAGTCGAAGTTTTCGCTCTTTGTTGGTTCGTTGGAGGTTTCTCGACAGGTTCCGTGGAGGAAGACATGTAACAGGGCTTGAAACTATTAATAGAAACATTGACGGATTTGTTTCGTAAGTCAAGTGTGGAATAGTTCTTATGTCTGGCTAAGACTTTGAAAGGACCGTCATACGGTGGAATGAGTGGTGGACGAACAAAATCGACTCTAACAAAGACGTGTGAGCAAGAGTCGAGTTGCTTGAAGATTAATATTTTCGGTGTTGTGTGATGTTTAGCATCAACTGGCCGAAGTTTTGCCATTGTAGCCGTAAATTCGGAGGCAAAGTCGGTTTGGCTACTCTTCCTACGATTTTCTCCAAGAAAATCATTAGGAAGACGCAAATTTTCTCCGTATAGAAGTTGTGCCGGTGATGCTGTGAATTCTCCGCGGATTAGAGATAGTATTCCAAGAAAAATTATGGGTAGTGTTCTTGTCCAAGAAACATCGTTGTGAGCCATGATAGCCGATTTAAGAGTACGATGCCATCTTTCTAAGAAACCGTTGGCCTGAGGGTCGGTGACAATGTATTGGAGAGCTCAAAATCTAGCAATCCAGGTGCTAAGTAAAGCAGTAGCACAGTCATTGGCTATTGCTTCAGGCCAACGTGTGAAACGGTCAATTATTATGAGATAGTATGTGTGCCCCTGCGAGTTGGTTAGGGGACCAACTATGTCGATGTAAATGCCCTTAAAACGTTCGAAGACCGTAAGAATGGTCGATACAGGTTTGCTCAAATGTCTGGTTATCTTGCATTTTTGACAAGATAGACATTCTTGGGCCCAAGTGGCAATGTTCTTCTTCATCGAAGGCCAGAAGAATTTGGTTGAAATGTGCTTTTGAGTGTTTTGAGTATTGTGTTTGGAGTGGAACACCTGTTTTTTGAACGTATGAATATAAGGTCGTATGGTTCGGCTAGAAACTTTACAATAAATGTCGACATTGGTGCCAAAGATTGGTTGTTTTTTTAAAACAAGTTTAGAGTCCTTGAGAATCTCCTGAAACTCTGCGTCCGATGCTTGGGACGAGCCGATTGTGGCAAAGTCAAGAGAACTGGGAAGAATGATTTCTTTTAGACGAGAGAGTGCGTCAGCAACAACGTTGCTGCAACCAGAGACATGCCGAATGTCGGAAGTGAACTCACTTATGTAACTAAGTTGTCTTAGTTGACGAGGTGTGACCTTTTCTGGCTCTTGTTTGAAAGTAAAAGTCAGTGGTTTGTGGTCGGTGTACAGTGTAAACCTTTGCGCCTCCAAAAAGCATCGGAAGTAATGAATGCCCTGATAAGCCGCTAAGAGTTCGCGGTCGTATGCACTATACTTTCTTTACTTAATTTGGCCGAGTAAAAACCAAGGAGTTGCCAAGAGTCTTGACATTTTTCTACAGAGCAGCACCGTTGGCGGAATCCGAAGCGTCTACGAATAGGCCAAGCTCGGCGTTTGGGTCTGGAAAGAACAATAGAGTGGCTTCTATAAAACCAGTCTTGACTTGGTCGAAAGCTTTGCTAGCTTCTATTGACCAGTCGATTATCTTAGCATCATCTTTTTTGGAGCCACAAAGGTAGGCATTGAGTGGCTGCTGCATATCAGCTGTGTGAGGAAGAAAGCGATGAAAGAAGTTGACCATCCCCGAAAATCTTCTTAGGTCTTCAACCGTCTTGGGGAGTTTAGCTGTTGATATTACCTCAACCCGATCTGGGGAGGGCCTAATGTCTTTCGGCAAAACCTTATGACCTAAGAATTCAATTGAAGGTCGAAGGAAATGACATTTTTCCATGTTGGGATCGTATCAAAATCCCGAATCCAAAAATCCCGAATTAACAAAATCCCGTGTGTTTCGAAAATCCCGTATTCCAAAATCCCGATATACAAAATCCTGTATTTAAAAATCCCGAAAGTCAAAATACCGAAACTCAAAATCCCGAAACTCAAAATCCCGAAACTCAAAATCTCGTGGAACGAAATCCCGTATGAAACCTATTCATATAATGAAATAACAAAAACATAGTGATTGAAGTTTTTATTTAGGAGTAAATTTCAACATAAAGACATATTGTATGTGATTCTTCTCAAATAATCGATTTTTCCAGTTTCAGACCTTTTCTGATAATGTTTTTAATATTGTGGTACCTTGCCAAATTTTTCTTCTTCATGGATATTGATTCTCCTCCATAAATTTTCCTTATCGTCGTTTTAGCTACAAAAAGTTCCTTGGATAAATCAGAAATTAGTTGGTAAATACCCGCATTTTTCCTGCCAACAACTGTTTTTAATCGTCGATACCATGCTTCGACGCTATTCTGCGTTCGGGGAAAGTAACTGTCACCAACATCTTCTATCGACCAAAATTGTGGATCGTACTGCCAGCGTGCTCCCGAAACATAATTATTCTTAAACCAGTTTGATAATCTTTTGGCGTCTGGTTCATCTAAACTATTATCCAACTCAGAATAATAGCTGGAGATCTCTTCTGGTACTACGAACGCCAATGATTTGATCATTCAAATAATTTGTCCAAAATGAAAAAGGCAGCCTTTGAATTGCGCTTCTGGGAAGTAGTCTTTTGCAGCTGACGGAATCGTCTTCCCGAAATCTGAAATAATTCTTTCAGGCTTGAAAATTATTTACAACTCACTTGCTATTCTGCACAGCTCGCTGAAAAATAGTGAGTAAGCTGCTTTGGCCTTACAGCTCTTAAGGCAAAATATAAGAGGTACGACATCATTTTCAAATTTGCCGTGGATGGTGAACAATTGGCGCATGATGGTTGGAACTACACAAAACGTTCCATCCATTAGCCAGCAATTCGTTTCTGAAAGAAACTTTAGGCTTGTCTTTGTTCCCAATACAATATTTCTTTTGCCATCAAAATTGGTGTCGGATAAAACAAAAAGTTCTGCTTCCACAAATTTAATTGTTTCGGGAATTTTGATTTCATCCAATGATGCTGGCTCTTTAAAATCTGAAGAGCGTTTGCGCGAAATTTTTACTTTTTGTGCCGCCTTGCTTGGCAAGTACACGCGACTAGCATCTTCCGTGTCAACAATGGACGTTGTCATAATTAGCGATGGTGGCAAATTTGACGACGCTCCCAAACTTTTGACTATATTGTTAGCTTTGTTCACCTCTTTTTCGAACGCTAAGGAATCGTGTGAATGTGTTGACGGAGATTTTAAAATCTCATGCTTACCTCCAATCTCTCCCGTTGTAACGCGAGCTTTGCAATAAAGATCTTTTCGTTTCGCACACGCCCAGTTAAGCGAAAGTTTATTTTTTCGATATAAATGATAAACATAGCCGTCAGCAACTAGCTTGTCATTCCCTTTGTTAGATTTTGTAACAACTATGCTCATTTTGCGAAACGCGGTGGATATTAATGATCACTATCACTGCAATTTTGCCACGATCACAGCTGAAATGAACTCTCTATTAAGTTTTTTGCTGATAACGATTTAAATAAAATATGAAACCGCTCTCAAAAACAGCTTACCTCGCCTTCAATAATCGAACTGAACCCTACCAATCATTTTTGAATACAAAAACATTATCAGATTATTATAATACCGTTCTGTATTTAAAATATCATTAAATACAAACATGATTTGAACATCTTGCCTTACCTTTCAAACGAGCATCTGAATTAAAAATCCCGTAGTTTTGCATAATAAAGAATCAAGCGCGGCGCCGCGCCTGATTCTATATTATGCAAAACTGCGGGATTTTGCAATCGGGATTTTGTATTACGGGATGATGTAATACGGGATTTTGTAATACAGGATTTTGTCTTACGGGATTTTATGTTGCAGGATTTTATAATGCGGGATTCTGTAATTCGAGATTTTGTAGCCAACCCCTCCATGTTGATTACAGGACCATGGTCCGCTTATCGTTTGAACATTTGTTCTAAGTGAACAAGATGCTTTTCTTCAGGAGTCGAAGCTACCAAAATGTCGTCGAAATAAATAAAACAGAAATATAATCCGTGTGCGACTTCAGGGAAGAAACGTTGGAACGATTGTGCCGCATAGCAAAGTCCGAAAGTCATTCATGCGAACTCAAAGAGTCCGAAAGGTGTGCAGATGGCAGTATTTGGAATATCGTTCGGCTCGACTGGAATTTGATGGTAGGCCTTAGTCAGGTCTATAGTTGAAAATATATTTTTGCCATGTAGTTCATGACAAAAGTCTTGAATAATGGGGATCGGATATCTTTCCGGGCCGGTTATGGCGTTAAGCCGTCTGTAATCGCCACAATGGCGCCATTCCCCATTAGCCTTGCGAAACATATGTAGTAGAGAAGATCAGCTGCTGTTTGAGGGGTGGCATATTCCCTGCTGTAGCAAGAAGCCGAATTCCTTTTTGGCCACCGCGAGCTTATCTGGCGCAAGTCGACGTGACCTCGACACTATTGGGGGGCCTGTAGTCAAAATGTGGTGTGTCACCTTGTGTTTACAGGGTTGTGAGAACCCTGTGTTGACCGTGATGACATGGTACTTTGTGAGAAGGGCATGTATCCGTGGACCATTGGATTCCTCAATCAAAACAATAGGTTTTGGACATTTATGTGAAGTAAATTTACTTTTCTATGATAACAAAGTAAGAGGTTTAACAAGAAAAACATTTGCCAAGTCGACGACTAGCCCATAGTGACAGAGGAAGTCTGCGCCTAAAATGGGTCTAGAGACATTGGCAATGAAAAAGTCCAATGAAAACTCATGACGGAGTCCCAGGTCTAGTTCTATCACCTTTCGTTCATAGGTGCTGATGGTTGACTGGTTTGTCGTGGCAAGTCGCATACCAGATGGTGGAAGTTCTCCGGTCGCAGGTGTCGTTTATCTTATATCTGCGCCTGTATCAATCAAGTAGTGTCGTTTAGACAACTTGTCTTGAATGATTAGACGACGGCTAGGTGATAAGTCGCGTTGTCTTACTGTCTGAAGAGAATGGCAACTTAGTTTTTTGGTTCAGAGGAACCAGCCTTGTAGGCGCATAGAGCAATGCATTTGAGAGCGTTTAGGCCGTATCTGTTATGATACCAACAAACACCAGCTACTCGTGACTGGCTTCGGCGACGCACCTACGAGCGAAATCTTCCTTGAGACCTTGAACGCGATTGTAGCTAATGGTGGACGAACCTCGTGAGGGCAGTAACCTGTTTTGTCAAAGCGGCCACCTCTGACTGCTGGGGAGAAACGGTGACTGAGCTTACTTGTGGCGTGACAAAAACCTCAGCTTTTTTTGTCTGCCTTCTCCGCCGACTTGTTCAGGCTGGCGTCCAGAGAGCAGTTGAAAATCGCCTGAGTCTGCCAGAGGGTCCTCAAAAGGTCGTTCCCAACCGCGGAACCTTCCAACTGCCTCATATCACGAGGCAGCTGGGAAGGTTGCATATCGCCTAGTGTAAGATTCCTCGAAACGTGCTTCAGCTTTGCCGAATCGCTGGCTGAAACCCGCTATACAAGCGCCCTCTTGAGGCTTTCGTTCAGCGTGCCAGCGTCCGGGCTCGCAACCACGTCCTTGACCACCTTCAGCTGCTCAGAACCCAGCGAAGAAATCACATAGAAGAAGAAATCACATCGCACTAATTTGCGGTACCGCAGACGCGCCTGAAGGAACCGCATCCTCTTTGTCCAACTACATTTTAACTACGAGATACCCGACGGGCGGAACGGAACGCGGAAGAAGATTATGGTGGCTGAAAATGCGTAAATTTATATAATAGTTTAAATTGTTAATATAAAATAATTGTAAAGATTCATAAATTTACGTATCCTCTGTGTCTCTTATTGGCGCTGTTCTTATACGTATTAGCTCCGCATTTATTTGTGAAAGTAGCCCAATTATAGCGTCAAGAGAAGCAATATCAATATAGTTATTTCTTGGTGATTATTACTAATTTTCGAAGAAAATCAGTATTAAACTCGCTAGAAATCAGATGTCCTAAACTTTTTGGCGGCGGCGAGCGTTTTAGTGAAATTTCAGGTACTCTTATATTTCCAATCAGTGTAAATTTTTGTTAAAATAAATGTTTGGGTGTGAAACTTTATTGTGTTTTAAGCTTGCCTTTGATAAATAACTGGAAATTTTGAGCCGTGTGTGGGTGCAGCGTGCTTAAACGTAGGCAACGAGTTTTTTTCAAAGTTTGATTTGTCATTACTTGTAAGAAAAACAATGGATAATCGTGAAAATTACAGAGCGTACTGATGTTGAGTAAAATTAAACACATATGGATTTTCAATCTAAAGCGGATATTCATGCATCTGCGGCTGGCTGCTGAAACAAAATCCTTCAAATCATTGACATTCCTGAAAAATTTTTGATTTTTGACAAAAATTTCAAATTTTTGATAAATTTTAACCATTGTCCTTCATGACAAGTTAAAATTTTCAAAACTCCGATTTGCACAAGAACGGCAACCCATCACCAAATAACCTTTATTTTCAGACAACACGACCGGATAATCCAAGCATAATGAAATTTACAGGACATGTTGGTATTAGCTAGGACCAGGTCTGATAGAAGTGATTTTGAAATGCGGGCAACCCTGTAGCAGTGGTACCATCTTGAAAAATCGCTGAAAAATAAAACAGCTTTTTGGTCTATAACTTCCAATTCAGCCATCACATTTAAACAAAATTTATACAATATTTGGATCTTACTTCAGGTAACATTTGGTGCAAATTGGCTGTAAAAATTAGAATAGAATTGCCAGCTATGGTGATTTTCGGCTCCCAGATCCTGCAAACTTGCTCAGCAAAATAAAGCTTTTTTCCTAGAAATCAAAAAGAAATTTATGCGTTAAATGGACCTAAATATGAACCAAATGTCGTAGGAATTGCGTATTAAAATCATGAAAGAGCTGCCACCTATGACCATTTTTAAAATTTTTCTTTACTAAGTGATTATATCACTAGATTCGCAAATGGGAATCATCCTGCAATGAAAATTAAACACAAATATTAACGCCTTAAAAATTTGAAAAGTTTTGGGGGTGGTTACCCTAAAATTCTTTTCACCCGTATAACTTCCAGCGCAGTGATTCAATCGAAACGAAATTAACTGGTTGGGTTTAACTTAACGTGAAGCAGATTTGGTATATATTTTGCTTTGCTGCTAACACAGGGTAACCAGCATTAGCCATTTCCGTAAATATTGCTTCAACAGATGCTTCAAACTCATATGCAAACTCATATGCAAAGCATTTGCAATAAAAATAAGAAACCAAATTTTTAAATTTTCCGAGTTTTTAAAATTTTTCGGATGGCAGCCTCAAACAACGTTTAATCGTTGAAACATTCCATGAAATCCTGCGAAGAAAACATAATTCAAAGGATACGTTGATTTAAGTATGAGCTTGTTATGTTTAACTTATTGCTGCTGCGTTGGAAAAGTGCTGCCAGCACTGAACAGTTTTGAGTTTTGAGTTTTGTTGCTTTGGATAAGGAATGGTTGATATGATTCTACAAAAAAGTGCATGACGTGTTTCCACATTTTGTTGTCACTCAAAGACAATTCCTTCGAAAATTAGTTTTCTAGCGGTTCTGATACGCTAGAATTTTTTACTAATGTTCGAATAATGTTATATATATATATATATATATATATATATATATATATATATATATATATATATATATATATATATATATATATATATATATATATATATATATATATCTTCAAAAAATTAGAGAGATAATCTCGGGAACGCGCCATCCGATTAAGCTGAAACTTTCAGGATATATTTTTGTATATGCAGAATAGGTCCAGGGTTCACTAAATGTCCGTCATCTTTAACTCTTTGGCACCGGCAGCCATCTTAGTGATATTTTTAATATACCTATTATTCCATACACAAATAATTTTTGCAAAAATAAAGTTGACAAAATAAGTTTCGAACGTCTTTTACATGTGAATCGGATAATGTTTTGGAATTTTTAACCCCATGTATTTGCTGGGTGCCTCAAAAGAGAACTCGAAAACTTGCAAGTTTTTAAATTGCGATAGCTTTTGACAGAGCTATTTTATCATTACAAAATTTTCAGAACATATTGGTATTATTTAGTTGTAGATGTGTTAATGAGCGTGCTGGCAAACCTGTAGCAAGGGCAGGCCCTGAAAGAGAAAACCTCCAAATCATCGTCTCTCTTGAAAAAATGCAGTTTCTTAAAAAAAAAGCTACTCATATGTAAATCTTGTGCTTTGTTTACATAGGCAAAAAAAAAATTTGATATGGTACAACGGGCACGCCTGGTAACCCTTGCCCAATTTACCTATATTTTTAGCATCAAAATTTTCTGTTCACGGAAACTCACGATCCGATAAGCAGAATTAATTGAAATTTGCAAAATGTATTGGTCTTACATAGGACCAAGTCCGATAAAAGTGATTTTGAAATGCAGGCGATTCTGTGCCAGTGGTGCCATCTTGAAAAATCACTGAAAAGGTTGACTGACGTTTGCAGTACATCAACTAGCAGCACGAGAATCCTCAGCTCATTAGACTTACCAGCACAGATTCTCAAACCTCTTGTTTAGCTTAACTTAACTAGTTTCTTTGTTTGAAAATAGCGGAAAAAGAAAAACCGATAGTTTTGGAAACATATAAAAAGTTAGTGGTACATCTTGCAAGTTCAAGTTCGTTTGCAATTGTCATATCTTGCGCATCTCTTTTTCGTTTTCGTGAAATAACTCTATTCTTTCATTTAATTTTTCGATTCGCTGTTTTTCGAAGTTCGCATTAAATGTACTTGAATTTTTAAATAGTTTTCCTACAATAAAGTTTTTCGTTGAAAGTTTCGGAGTTTCATTTCGTTAAGAAAAAACGGAATTTAGAGAAAACATATGGTCCTTCGAACCGGATAATCGAAGCCGGATTGTGAAAATTGTATATTGAACCGGATAATGAAAATTAATAGTGAAAAGTGATTTATCGTTTGGTAATGTGAGAATTGCGAAATTGAATTCTGTAGAACTGATAGACAAATTTACTATTGCAAATGTTTTATTAAAAGTAATTATTAGTGCGGTACACGAATCGGGTTAACGGAAATAGTGAAAAAAATTAATTAAATTGAATGCTGCAAGCCGGGGTAAGTCCCAATTATTTCCTTTTTTCTCATGTTCAACTACCGATGAATATTTTTTCCTTTCATTTACTTCCCTTTCCTTTGGGTTACTATTTTCAATAATCTTTAATATCGGTGAGACGAGCTGCTCTCGTTACGGTAGAGAGAAGAATTGTAAGATCTACATGCAATTCGTGGAAAGAAATATTTGGTCTTAAACATAGTGAAACATAGAACACCGATCAACATTATAATTTGGTCAAGCGGACGGAAATTCATACGGTTATTCCACCCCAAAATTAGTTTCCGAATTTATGCATTGTTGCTAGGTAGCGATCACAGATTAAATAGGGCCATAAAATTGTGAACGAAGAAAGTCTAGGCAAACATTTTGATTATCCTAAAACAATCGATTGATTTTTTGTTAATATGGAGAGTTTAATGATACAGCAAAAATTATCTTTGGTTCAGTTAACCAAGTTGCGGATTAACTATAAAAAAGACTCTGTCGCTCGTAAGAGCATTACATATTATGAGAAACTCCGTGGTCGGTTGCAGAATATTTACGATGTGTTTAATAATAACCATCGTATCATACTATCGTTGTTGAAAGGGGGGGAAAGTGAGCTCACTTTGGATTACTTTTCAAGTGACTTATACAGTCAGTTTGATGACATGCAATTGAATTTTGCGTCCGAAGTTGAGAAACAGTTAAAAGAGGCAATTAGGAAGCAACAGGAAGCAGAAGAGCAAATAGCACGAGCCGTAAATAAAGGAGTCTTGGAGCAACAGTTATCACAATTAGGAGAAAAATCATCTGTGGAAGCCGAAGCACAAGAAAGCGAATCACTTTTTGATGACATTGCAATTTCAAAATTCGAGGGTGATTATAATTTGTGGGTCTCGTTTCGCGATTTATTCAAATCGCTCATACACGATCGCGGTAACTTATCAAAGGTGCAAAAATTGCATTATTTAAAAATTAGTTTAAGTGGTGAAGCTGAATATTTGCCTCGACAATACGCAATCACGGAAGCAAATTATGATATTGCCTGGCGTATTTTGAACGATAGATACGATAATGTCAACATTCTCTTAAACAACCAATTCAAGCGATTGTTCTCCGTACCAAACGCACAGGAGTCTGCTTCGTCTTTAAAAACTTTGCTTGATCAAACGATGGAATGTGTACAAGCCATCGAGAATCTGGGCGTTGAGAATCTGTGGCACGCAATGCTGGTGTATGTAATCTCCCAACGCCTGCCTTCATCTACTAGGCAACTCTGGGAGCAAGGCATGTGTAAACTGCTACTCTTCCCTCGTTGAGCCAACTTTCAGAATTTTTGCAGCGTAGATTCCGAGCGTTAGAAGCTGCTGGAGTAGAACAATCACGAGTTCCTCGGACTACTAGTGCATTTCGTTTGCGTAACTTGCAGAATTATTCAAGTCAACTGACTCCAATGTGCGAAGTGTGTCAAGCTGGCCATCATATTCGACAGTGTCCTACATTTGGTAATATGGCGTACGATGCGAAATTCGAATTAGTGAAACGCAATCGACTATGCATCAATTGTCTGGCGCAAGGCCATAGGTTGATAGATTGTCCCAGTCGCAGTAGATGTGCAACATGCAGGAAGTCGCATCACACTTTATTACATAGACAAACAGCCACACCCACAGCAACCATTTCTAGTCCACTGAATGCTGGTGCATCAGAATTTTCATCTCGTCACACATCTTCACCTAACTCATCTCAACTCCAAGCGAACATACAGACTTTGAGTGCTGTTGCATCTCAGCAAGTGCTGTTGGCTACGGCTCTCGTAAGAGTAGAAAGCTCAAAAGGTAGCTGTATCCTTCGAGCATTACTAGATCAAGGATCCCAAGCGTCATTTGTAAGCGAAAATGCGATGAAGCGACTAAACATAAAAAGAAAACACACAAACACCACTATCAGCGGCATTGGCAAATCGGATCGTTCTCAAGCTAAAGGGATTGTGTGGTTAACATTAAAACTTGGCGACGGACAACCACTAGAATTTGAAGCATACATCTTAGACCAACTAACCAACTCATTACCAACTTGGAGGGTCACGTCTAATGTTCGAGACCAGTTAAAGGGCTTTGAATTAGCGGATCCTCACTTTGACCAACCAGGGATGATCGACGTGCTTCTAGGAGCCGATGTCTATGCTCAAGTAATAACGGGTGATATGCACAAACTTTCGATAGGACCAATCATACAAAAAACCAGTTTGGGATGGATTGTTTCCGGAGCGTTGCGTACACCATTACAACACGATCTTCGAAGTTTTAAGGTTGAAATAATTAACCATGATGATTTAAATAATCAACTAAGGAAGTTTTTGGGAATTAGAAGACATCGGTGTAACGCGGCCAGTAACAAAGGAAGAACAATATTGCAAAGAATTTTATTTGAAGACAACTGAACGAGATATAAACGGCAGGTTTGTTACTCGCTTTCCATTTAGAGAAGATGCCAGCAGACAGTCACTGGGAGCGTCAAGAAATATCGCTATTGCTAGTTTGCTCTCATTGGAACGGAAATTTGCAAAAAACCCTGAACTATGCAACGAGTATTCAAAGTGCATTCAAGATTACGTAAATTTGAACCACATGCATATATCTAACAACACAATTGATGTACAGCTTAATGAAGACGGTACCGCCGAATGCAAAGCCAATTATCTACCCCCTCATGTCATATACAAGGAGAGCAGCAGCACAAGAGCTCGCGTTGTGTTCGATGCATCACAAAAAACGATGCATCACGAATGACACGTTGTACGCTGGGCCTGCTCTGCAGGGTAGCCTTGATTATCTCGTATTAAAATGGAGATTTTCGCAATTTGTTTTCGTCGCAGATATTCAGAAGATATATCGCCAAATACGTATGCATCCTGATGATGCCGATCTCCAACGTATCGTTTGGCGCAATAACCCAAATGATCCAATCCAGGATTACACTCTAAATACAGTAACTTTTGGAGTGACCTATGCTCCATTTCTAGCAATTCGTACGCTTCGAAAGCTCGCTGAGGATCATCAATCATCTCATCTCATGGCACACCACGCAATTTTCAATGAATTTTATGTGGATGATCTTCTTTCAGGTGGCAAAAGCATAGATCTCGCATTAGTTAAAAGAGACGAATTGAGAAATTTATTACGTTCAACAGGTTTCAATTTGAAAAAACTCTAGCGCACCTGAACCGCTAGAAACATTAATGTTCGAAGAACAGTAGAAGAATCGTGCAGGTTTTGAGCTGCTTATTACGGCCAACTTGTTTCAAATGCCACGTTTTACTTTGGTCTCAAGAATGCATTATAACTCATATGGTAGAATCAGATATTACCACTGGCATGGGTTTCACAGTTTATGAAAGAAAAACACTTGTTAATTATATTCGTTATCAGTTGCTTATTTCACCAAACTTTGAAAGCAGCATCTCATATAACATCAATGAAGAAAATGCTCAGTGCCTGCAGCACTGTAACTGAAGTTGGTGTTTGGGGCTGCAATCCGAAAAATTTGCAGAACTTAGGGAATTGAAACATCGGTTATTTATTTTCATTGTAAATGTTTCCGGTATGAATACTAACTGTAAGCATTTATTGATACAAAGGTAGGACAACCGACTCGTGCTGGCAACCTTTCGCCAGTTTCAAAGCCAAGAATATATCACATCTGCTTCACGTGATTATATTACATTCGAAGTTATAGGAGTATAAAGAAATTTAGGGTTACCTGCAGCGAGTTTTTTCAAATAATCGAAAGCTTAATATTTGCTGTTTATTGTCACTACAATATCATTACCAATTGAAAATTCTACGATAAAACCGCTTAATAAAGATATTGCAAACAAATACAAAACCAACAATAGCTGGCAACCCTATCGAGGCTTTTCAACCGAATTTGGCCTGAATAAGGCTAATAATAGGTTCCATTAATTGTATGAAATTCGTATTGATTTCGTGACTGCACTGGAAGTTATAGGGCAAAAAGTTTTATTTTCCTGAGAGAATTTTCAAAACTAAAGACACAAAAATTACCATAGCTGGCAGCACCAATCGAATTTTTCAACTAAATTTCTATCAAACAGAGTTTAGAGTAAGGTGCAGCAACTGTGTCAATTTCATGAAAATCTGGTTACTTATTGACATTTCATAGGGCAAAAAGCAGTTTTTTTTTCTTTGTAATTTTTCAAGATGGCACCACTGGCACAGAGTTGCCCACAATTCAAAATCGCTTCTATCAGACTTGGTTCTACTTAAGTCCAATGCATTCTGTAATTTTCAATGGTATCTGATTATTGGTTCGTGAATTCCCGTGAACAGAAGTTTTTGATGCTAAAAATATAGGTTAACTGGGAAAGGGTTACCGTTCTTGTCCGACATGAAATTTCCAAAGTTTTACTTTGAACGTGTAGATAAAGCATAAGATTTGTATACAGATTGGTTTTATTGTAAGAAACGGACATTTTTAGGATATTCGATGATTTGAATGTTTTCACTTCCAAATTTTTATTTTTTCAAATTTAAGACACTAAAATTATCATATCTGGCAGCTCCAACCGAATTTTTCAACCACATTTCTACCAAACGTGGTTTAAAATAAGCTACTGTGTGAATTTCGTCAAAATCGAACGATTCAATCAGAATTTATAGGGCTAAAAGCAGTTATCTTTTTTAGTGATTTTTCAAGATGGCACCACTGGCACAGAATCGCCCGCATTCCAAAATTACTTTTATCAAACCTGGTCCTATTTAAGACCAATACATTCTGCAAATTTCAATTAATTCTGTTCGTCGGATCGTGAGTTTCCGTGAACAGAAGTTTTTGATGCTAAAAATGTAGGTAAATTGGGCAAGGGTTACCAGGCGTGCCCGTTATACCGTATCAAATTTTTTTTTGGTCTATGTAAAAAAACACGAAATTTACATATGAGTGGCTATTTTTGAAGAAACGGCATTTTTTCAAGAGAGACGATGATTTGGAGGTTTTCACTTTCAGTGCCTGCCCTAGCTTCAGAGTTGCCAGCACGCTCATCAAAAGCTACACGAATTTACAACTAAATAATATCAATATGTCCTGAAAATTTCGTAATGATTGAATAGCTCTGTCAAAAGTTAGCTTATTTTAAAAATTTTCAATTTTTCCCGTTCTCTTTTTAGGCACCCAGCGCACACATGGGGTTAAAAAATTCCAAAACATTATCCGATTCACATGTAAAACACGTTCGAAATTTATTTTGTTATTTTCATTTTTGCAAAACTTATTTGTGTACGGAATAATAGGTATCTTAAAAATATCACTAAAGTGGCCGCCGGCGCCAAAGGGTTAAAGATTTTTAACTTTTTCTGAGACGTGGCACTATTCTGCATATACACCAATGTGTTCAGAAAATTTCAGTTCAATCGGATGGCGCGTTCCTGAGATTTTTTCACTGAAATTTTTTGATGATATATATAAATATATATATATAGAAATATGAATTTTTGGCCAAAGTGATTTTAATACTAATGTTCTTCTTCGAACATTAGTAAAAATGGGCAGCTAACCACGAACAGCTTTTGGACAACATCCCTATGGAAGATCGCGAAACCCTTCCCACTCTGGACAGGAATCTCGAGTCTGGTCTTAAGACACTTGGCATTATCTGGCATCCCACTTCGGATGAGTTTGCCTACAAAATAAATATTAATATGACTGATGTTATATACACTAAGCGCAAAATATTATCGGACATTGCAAAATTATTTGACTCCCTTGGATGGATTTCACCAGTCATAGTTATAGCTAAAATAATGATGCAGTCTCTATGGCTGGATATTATAGCTTGGGATGACCGGGTTCCAGTTGATATCTCGAAGAGTTGGCATGATTTAAAATCAGAATTACAAACCCTGTGCAACTTACGAATACCTAGATGGTTGAAGAATGGGCCTAATGACATTCTTGAAATACACAGATTTAATGATGCTTCTCAAAGCGCGTATGCCGCAGTTGTTTACATTATTTCTCGGAGTCAACATCAGTTCAACTCATCCTTACTAGTAGCGAAAATAAAAGTAGCACCGGAGAAAGCCATTTCCATTCCACGTTTAGAGCTTTGCGGAGCACTCTTGCTGGCTAAAACCATACAGCGAATAACGAATGCATTAAAGGTAAATGTGAAACATACATACTTATGGACTGATTCGACAATTGTTTTATCCTGGTTGGCAAAGCACCCATCACACTGGACTACTTTCGTTGCGAACAGAACCACACATATCCATGAAGCAGCAAAAGATATTCCCTGGAGCTATATCCCATCTGAACATAACCCTGTCCATGTCGCTTCACGAGGTGCCTCCCCAAAACAACTAATTGATTCTAAGCTATGGTGGAGAGGTCCTTCATTTTTGAAAAAACCCAAAATTGCCAGTATGCACTACGGAACAAAGGAAACAATCAGTCATATCATTATTAGTATCTAACTCTGAACCTAGCTTTGTAGATGTTTGGCTCAGCAAGTACTCTTCATTGAATCGGCTTATAAGAATAACAGCATATTGTTTCCGTTTTATCGCCTCGTCAAAGAGTAACCGCCCCACACAGTTATATTTGAGTACTTCAGAACTTAACGCAGCTTTACAGTTTTGGGTGAAATATACATGGAAGAAATTGAAAACCTAAAACAAGGTAAACCTATAGAGCAAAAAAGCAGTTTGTTGAAGTTAGATCCTTTCTTAAACGAAAATGGAATACTGCGAGTTGGCGGTCGGCTCAGAAATGCTGATGTTCCATACGATACCAAATACCCAATCATTATTTCGAGAAAAAATAGACTGGTCCCTCTTATATTTTTGAAATATCATACTCTTACATTGCATGGAGGAGCACAGCTTATGTTGAATAGTATTAGACAAAAATTTTGGATTATTGACGCTAGAAATTTAGCACGCCAGTTCACACAAGGGTGCATAACATGCTATAAAATGAAAGCTCAATCTATGACACAACCCATGGGTAACTTGCCTGAGCCAAGAGTGACTCTATCCAGACCATTTTCACATTGTGGCGTTGACTATTGCGGACCAGTTGACTTAAAGGTTGCTAAAGGCAGAGGTTCAAAAACATCCAAGGGATATATAGCTATTTTTGTATGTCTCTCCGTGAAGGCAATACACTTAGAACTAGTAGGGGATTTGACGACCCAATCTTTTTTGGCAGCTTGAGCAGAAGAGGATTATGCAGCGATGTGTATAGCGATTGTGGCACAAATTTTGTAGGCGCCAATAAGGAATTGATACAAATTTTAAAGCTAAATCAAAATTTGTCCCAAGAGTTGGCCAATGAAGGCATCGCATGGCACTTTAACCCTCCGTCATCGCCACATTTTGGTGGGCTTTGGGAGGCTGGTGTGAAGTCCACAAAACATCACCTGAAAAGGATTATAGGTAATGCAGCTTTCCACTTACCATTCTTTATAGCATGCTCTTGCACCATGTCGACAGGCTGCATGTGTCCGAGATCTAAGTATTCTTTTATGCATTGACTGTATTTTGTTTTCAATTGCTTACCCATTTCATGGCGTGTTCCAAATGATAGAAGGCTTGAAAGAGCAACGGTTTTTGAGTTACCCAATTTATTTTTGATTTCATAATCATAAATGGTAGCCGCACTGTCAATTGACCTGGCTAATCTCACCGAACATTCTTCGTATATAGCGATTCAAACAATTCGTCATCTTAAGGTTGGATCACCTGTAGTATAACTTCCTCTAGCTCTAATTGTTGCAATTGTTCAACTTCAATTTTAGACAATACATTTGCGCCTAACAGGATGTTGATCCGAATAGGGAGATTTAAAAATGGGTCAGCTAAATTAAACTGTTTTAATTCATTCTAATCACCCGTGTGCATTGCACGAGGTGGTATCATATATGTCAACTTTTGTATGATTTATGAATTGAATTCCAAAATCTTATTGCCAGAAATATTCATTTGAAGCTGTATTTCACCCTTAAGTTTATGTATTATACCCGACACTATGACATTTGTTGACCTTATTGTTATTTTCAACTGCTGTGCTGCTACCTCAGTAATCAAGCTAACTTGTGATCATTGGTCTAACATCGCACACAGCTCTGCAAAATCACCGTGACCGTAACAGTGGCTAGTAAAACTTCTCGTTGTGTTTCCAACGAGTGAAAAGTTAAAATTTGTTCACTGACTTCCCCAAACTTTGATTTCCAAATCACTGACGCTGCCAGCGTCCAAAAATGCTGATACAAGAAAGTCTTTAATTCTTCAAAAGTTGGCAGATCCTTCCGCAATGCCTGCCCTTACTCTCACAATTGTTACGTTTCTTGCGGCAATCTTCGAGCTGTCAAGTACATGATCAAAATTTCCTTACTTCATATTTTCTAGAGAGAACACACATTCTACTATGCAATCTAATAGTGATTTTTTATTCTGAAGCTTATTCTGAAAAATATTTTATGTTAACAAAGCCTTCAATTTCATTTTGAGCAGCAAACGTGGGTTGCCGTTGCGATCAATCAACAATTTCCAAGCTGAATCGGAGTTGGCTTCAGATACAGCTACATGCTGCAAAAGGTTTCCGGTTTCGCCAGAAAAACTGCAATATAAATTCCACATCCCACTTTCAATAATGTGGTTCTAGTATGAATGAAAGGCACAAACAAATCCCGAAAAGTCACCCATTTTTCATAATCTCCCTTGAATGTGGAAAGAGTGATTCGTAACAGTCTAGGCTCTGGTTCATCAAACTTGACCTAAGACTTGCCATCAGGCTCTTGTAGATTCGACCCTGCTGCAAAACTTCTAAATCCGAATTTAAAATTAAGTGCGTTATTATGAATTGTTTGTAGTCTTCCGCGAAATGAGGTGAATTTAACTCTTTTTCATTCAAAAATTGGTGTTCATTGGTGTTCATTGGTGTTCGCTTTTGCTGTGAAACAAAATTTGCATTAACAAGAGACATTTGATGAGCTCAGAGGTCGCCGTGCTGCTCAACGTTGGCCTTGAACGAATTTGAATGAATTTAAAGTGAACGAATTTACTCTCCACGGGCAAATTGATAGTTTGCTTTAAATTATATTTCTCTTCAATATTTTCATCCTATTAACAAAAGAGTAAGCCAACTGTTCTATTACCGTTCTTTTACCGTACAACGCAAATAATATTATACAATATATTCCACCGTATAAAATGGTTCCAACCACTTTGTATAACGCGAGTTTACAAATTTTTCGGCATATAGGCGGCTATTTAAGTGATATCTTAAATATACCTATTTTTCTGTCAACAAATAACTTTCGCAACAATAAAGTTTATTTATTGAATTTTGAACGTGTTTTAAATGTGAATATGATAATTTTTCTTAAATTGTTTACCCTATGTGTGCACTAAACGCCTAAAATGAGGTTGGAAAAATTTGGAAATTTTTGAACTGCGATTACTTTTGACCAGATTATCAGATCATTCTGAAACTTACAAGACGTATTGAAATTACTACGTTGTAGACTCATGTAATGAATGTGGTGGCAATCCTGCTGCTATGGCACGCAGTGAAAGCATTCAAAACATCGAATCTTATGAAAAATTTTCGTATTTTACAGTGAAAATCAACTTATATAGAAATATAATGCTTTGTCTATACAACCAAAGGAAAATTTTTGAAATTTCACATCGGACAAGAATGGCAACCCTCCTCCAATTTACCTTTATTTTAAGCATCAGAAACTTCTGTGCGCGAGAACTCACGATCAAACTATCAGACATTTATGAAATTCACAGAATCTATTGGCATTCAATAGGACCAGGTCTGATAGTAGCGATTTTGAAATGCGGGTAACTCTGTGACAGTGGTCCCATTTTGAAAAATTACAAAGAAAAAAATTGCCTTTTTTCATGTGAATTCTGATTCAGTTACCAGATTTTCATGAAGTTAACACAACGGCTGAACCTTGCTCTAAACCGTGTTTATTTGAGACTTTGTTGAAAAATTCGGTTCGTGCTCCTAGCTATGGTAATTTTGGTGTCTTGGGTTTTGAAAACACGCTCGGGAAAGTAAAGCTTTAACTTGCAGTGCAGTCATGAAATCAAAACGAATTTCATATGATATATGGAACTTAATATAGGCATTATTCAGAAGCAATTAGGTAAATAAACTATTAGAGGGTGTCCGGCTATTGTTGATTTT
>OX376372.1:143350800-143532209 GCA_947369275.1 Nemotelus nigrinus
ATTTTATTTTATTTATTTTATTAATTCACCAAACAAGGTACAAAATCTTATATAAAATAACAAAATAAAAATAAAATGGAAAAGTAAAGTGAAGTAAAAAGTAAAAACAAACAAGTTAAATAAGTAACAAACAAATGAAAAAAAGTAACAAAAAGATTAATAAATAACAATCAATAAATAAAAACATTGACATATAAGCTGTGGCTTAAGGTTTAGGGGTATGGATGGCATGCAAAAGAGAGGATTTGAAGGATGATTTGGAAATCGTAGGGGAATATAAGTGACTTATGCTGTTGAATATTCTGCAGCATCTATTTATAGGCTCATTTGCTGCATATGTCGTCGAATGTGAATATTCTTTTAGGAAACGATTGGACCTGGTGTTCCTCACAGGGATATTTATCGAAATTTTACTATTCAGGAATTTTACATTAACAGTGCCTCTAATGACGTCGAATATGAAGCAGGCCGATATCCTTATTCTTCTGGAGGCTAAAGTCGATAGGTTTAAATGACCCAGTCGAAACTCATAAGGGGGTAAGCTATTAAAATCATAAGGGTTGTACAGTTCTCTCAAGGCGAAAAGTAGAAATTGTTTTTGTATTGACTCGAGTCTGTCACTGTAGGTTTCAAAAGCGGGATTCCAGCTAATGCAAGCGTATTCGAGAATAGGACGTACAAGTGAAGTGTATAAGGATCTTGTGACCCACAGACTACGGAATTCTTTGGCACGTCTTTTGATGAAACCTAGCTGTTTGTTCGCACGAGAAAGCATTTTATCAAAGTGTAAGGTGAAGCGGAGTTTTTCATCTAAGATAACACCGAGGTCAGCAATGTTATCAACTCGGGTCAGCATATGATTGCCGAGAAAGTACGTATTGTGTGTGACCGTGCATTTCCTAGAAAAACTAATAACTTGGCATTTGCTGATATTGAGAGAGAGCTTGTTTATATTGCACCACTGATCAAGTGAATTAAGCTTGGATTGGAGAAAGGGGGCATCCGATTTCGATTCAATAGTCTGATAAAGTTTGAGATCGTCTGCATAGAGTAAATGAGGTATGCCTGCTAGGACGTCAGATAAGTCAGAAATAAATATATTAAAAAGAAGTGGGCCAAGATGGCTACCTTGGGGTACACCAGAGGTAGCACTAACGTTTTTCGATAAAAACCCTTGAAATTTTACACATTGTGTGCGATCGCGAAGGTAGGAGGTCAGCCAGCTGAGTAAAGACCCGGCAATACCAAATCTCTGAAGCTTTAGAATCAAGGTAGAATGGTCAACTCTGTCAAACGCCTTACTGAAGTCAGTGTAGACTGCGTCAATTTGGTATCCTTTTTCCATTTTGCATAGAACGTCAGAGATTAGAATTGTCAAATTCGTGGTAGTTGAGCGACCTTTTCTAAAGCCATGTTGTTGCTCGTTCAAACGGGAATCAACAAGCGGAGAAAGTTTATCGTATACCACCTTTTCGAAAAGTTTCGGAATCGAAGACAAAATGGCAATGCCCCTATAATTTCGGATACAGCGTCGATCACCATTTTTGAATATGGGTGTGACATACGAAAGCTTCCAACAGAATGGGAAAATTCCCGACGAAAGTGATCTGTTAAAGAAAATATGCAAGGGATCTATAAGCTGCTCTACACACTTGCGCAAGAAGATCGGAGGAAGAAAATCAGGCCCAGGGCCTTTGTTGCAGTCGAGATCCAAAATAGCTTTACGTATTTCATCACGGGAAATTTCTAAATGGTTCACAAAACTGTTGAAGCTGAATCAGCGGAAGAAAGGTGTGAGTTTGATGGGTCTGGTGCATTGAAAATTTCTTGGAAACTATCAGCAAATAGGTCACATATCTCTTTAGGAGAGGAAGACGTTATATTATTAAGAAACATGGACGATGGATAGCCAGTAGTTTTTCGCTTCACATTAACAAAATCAAAGAATTTTTTCGGGTCGCGGACTATATTTTCGCCGGTTGTTCTAATGTAAGTGTCATAAGCCTCATGAGACTTTGCTAAAAATTGCTTAGCAACTTCATTATATTCTTCCTGAATAGCAGGAATAACATCGGTATTTTCTTTAATAAGCTTATAAAGTTTGTTCCTACGATTTCGCATTTGCCTAAGGTCCCTATCAAGCCATGGCTAAGACAATTTATTCTTTTTTTTAATCTTTGGGACATATCTTTCAACGGCGTCAAATATTTTGTTGTAAAAAGAGGAAATGGCTGTCTCGAGATCTTGTGTTGAAAGAGTAGTCGACCAATCAGTAGTATCAAGAACATGTTTAATGCTTTCATAATCAGCATTACGGAAGTCAAATACAATTGAGTTATTGTAAGTTTTCAAGCAAGTGGAATCTGGAGTGGAAAGTTCGACTGACAGTGCTGTATGGTGTAAACTATTGCAAAAAAGATGCTCTGCGTCACTAGTTGGACTAACCACTACTTCGTCATAAGCATTTGTGAAAACAAGATCTAACCAATTACCATTTTGGTTAGGAGTTTGGGAAACCTGCTGCAAATCATTACCATAAAAGGCACTCGCAAGATTGAAATCGTTGGTGTCTACAAGGTTTACGGGGAGAAGGTAAGAGTCATTTTCATCCGGAACAAAGCAAAGATTCGGACGATTGAAGTCACCCAAAACTATTATTTTATCTTTTTCGCTAAGTGATGTTGCTAATGAAGATATTGTGTCACAAAAATTGCTGTAGATGGACTCGTCAGATATAGGGGGGATGTAGACAACAGCGATGTAAATTGAGTTGTTATTAGAGGAGATCCGAACAATTATACATTGGAAGAAAACATTTAGAGTGGTATCTACAAGCTCACTTGAAAGTGTGTTGCTAACAGCAAGTAAGACACCACCTCCTCGCGACTGACCCGTAGAACAATAATCACGGTCGCTTCTGTAAATAGTCCAACTACTATCAAGTATCTCCTCATTCTTATGAGAAGCATTAAGCCAAGTTTCGGTGATGGCGAGTAAATTAAAATGGCACGATTTGGCGTCAAGGTATAATTTACTTAGTTTGCCTCTCATACCACCACAATTGTGGTAAAAAAGTTTGAGGCTTTTCTGAGATCGGTTAGGAAAAATGCCTAAAAGGGTTGCCTGATCTTCGAAGAGATTCAGATGTCATATTACTTCCATTAGAAGAATAATTTATATTGCTCGTAGAAGGAGCTAAGTTTGCGGCGGCCTGACTGGAAACCTTGGAGGAGTGTTTATTAGCAGCGTTGGTACACCTGCTTGAGGGAGAAGATGCCGTGTTAACTGCTGGGGGTATCAGTGCATTTCTATTATTATGAGTAAAAGCATTGGAACAGTCAGATAAGGAAGAATTATCTGTTGTCATTGAAAATTGAGACTGAGTACGTGATGAGCGAGTTTTATGGGTGGAAGGAAATTGGGTAAAGGTGTGACTAGGGATACAATTTTTTCTTACAATTTTTTGTTTATATGCTTTTTGTTTTATATTTTCTTACAATTTTTTGTTTAAATTATGCCAAATATGGGAAACAATTCATCTAAACAAAGCCATGTCCCATATGAGAGATTGTACTTTTGCGACATTTGCAAATCCGACAAACACAATTCAATAAATTGTGTTTATAATAAAAATCGCAACGGACCATCCAATTCTGCGCGCAAATAATGTGAAGTGGATGAATTCGTGACCAACTCACAAACAAATCCAAGTCGAATCATACTCTTGAAATCAATAGATTAGCGAATTTATAAACAAAACTAATGCGAATTATATTCTTGAAATTTGATACTTTAAGAAACAAACAAAAATGGAATTTGCGTGCGAGATGGTGAAATCATATTATTGTAAACAAATAGACCCTATAAAAGGGCTTTGAAATCATTGTATCGAGTCACTATTTAGTCACTATTCCAAAGTCAGTCCAACTCTTTAGTCAGGCTTAAAATCGAGTTAAAGTGAATATTGTAAATGTGCAAGTAAACCTGTGAAAAAAACAAAGTGTAAAGTTTAAGAAGAAAAAGTTGTGATTTTTAATTATTTTTAACGAGCCCATAACAGGCAGAAAATAATTGGTGTCAGAAGTGAAATGGTTGCGTGAAAGATAACCATCCAGCGATAAATAAAAGAAATTCACACATTTTTAAAACGAACACTTTTTATTTGTTCGTAGTTTTGCCTCAACAAATTCAAACTTACTCGAACATAGCCAAATCGAACAAAATCTTTAATCCTGGTTGCCGAAACAACAGCTAAAGAGTCATTCACCTCACCTCAACGAATCTTCAAGTATACGTATCGAACATCAAAAATCGAACATCAAAAATCAAAATACAACATCAAAAATCAAAATTCATCCTTCTGGAACGAGTTCTCAAATCCTGGTCGCTGAAATACCACATCGAAAGAGAAATCCACGGGAGTCAAAAATATTTACTTGCACATTCTTTTGCAAAATAAATTATTTTCCATTCAAACATTAATAAATACGCATATCGTTTTGATATTTATTATACGCTAAGCTAATTTATATTTTGTGAAGTGATATTGTGAAGTGTTTTGTAAAATGTCGCACGTAAATTCCACCCAACCTGAGTTAGAAGATATTCAGCTAGAATTAGATAGTGTTTCGGAAAATATTCGCATGGAAAGAATTAACACAACAATCCTATTAAAGTTTATTAAGCCGTTCGACGGTGACCGTGAAAAACTTAATTCACATATAACTGGATGCAGTCGGGCATTCAAGTTGGCGTATCCAGAACAGGCACCTGTCCTACTGGCTTACGCAATAACTCAATTAGAGGGAAAGGCTGAGTTGGCCGCGTCTAATCACACTTTCGGGGATTGGAATGAGTTGTGCGATTTCCTAAAACTGTTATATGGTGATAAAAAACACTATAGTCATTTGCTGATCGAATTGCAGCAATGCAAGCAGACCGCAAAAGAAACAATCTCGCAATTTGTCGTTCGGATCGAAACCGCCGCGAAAAATTTCATTGTCTGTGTTAAACAGTCTAATGAGGACGAATTAGAATTAAAAGGTCGAATAGCCGCGATGGATGATCTCATCCTTCACACCTTTATCCTTAACATAGATCCCTCAATCAGTAATATTCTGCGTGCAAGGAACGTCAAAACATTAACAGAAGCCATGCAGGTGGCAATCGAGGAAGAAAAATTATCTTCCCTAATTAAATCAAAATCCATAACCTCCTCCCCTATGAGTAAAACAACGAAATTCTGCAATATCTGCAAATACAAAAATCACAACACCTCCGAGTGTTACCGCAAGGATAAACAAAATCCAGCTCATCGTGTGCATGTAGCTAACGAAAAAATCTGCAAGTATTGCAAAAAGGTCGGTCATTTAATTCAAGAGTGTAGAAAACGTGAATATAATAATAAATTAAGAAACTCGCAAACTAATACGGTCGTATCACAAAATAACAATTCAAAAAACGGGGTAGCTCGTCCGAACGCGAATGTTCGGACTATATCAGAAATAATGTCAGAATAAATATTCCAAATATATTCATGAATTGTAATGCACGGAATCCCTACCTCACAATAGCTAGTTCAGACTCGAAAACGTACAACTTTAGATTTTTGGTGGATACAGGGGCATCAATGTCCATAATTAAAGGTGAATCGTTAGCAGGAAAAACACTTGTTAATGTGGAAAACCGTACAGATCTTCACGGGATAAATGGAAACACAACAGCTGTGGGTTCTTCCCGAATAAATCTGCAATTTCCACGACAACATCTAGCCCATGAATTCCTCGTACTTGTTGAAAACTCAAATATACCGGGTGATGGATTGTTGGGTTGTGACTTTTTATGTAAGTTCAACTGCACACTAGATTTCTCACGGAACATTCTATGAGTTAGAAATGAGTGGGTGAATTTTAGTGTTGAGAGTCCCCCTGAAAACAGCCAAAATGATAATAACGAATCTTCAGCAGATTCGGATTTATCTCTTCCTCAATTTTCGGAGTCTAAGACTCAATCGCAATGGCAAAGCCAGCAAACTAAATCAAATACATCATTAAATTCCAACCTAAACGGTCAAAATCAATCAATGTTCATAATAAAGTCACGCTCCATAAACTTCTGTAGGGTAAATGTACAAAACCCTGAGATAAAAGAAGGAATTGTTAATCGAAAAGAATTATCTCCAGGTATTTTCTTAGGCGAAGCCATAACTACCATCGATAACAATAATCAAGCACTCATTTCAATTCTGAACATAAATGAACAAGACCAAGAAATCATAATGCCCGAAATTCCTCTAGAAAGAATTACAAATACATCAAATCCTGAAAATCAATTCGCAAGTCTTTATTCAGTCAATCAGTTGGAAAATCTAACACTCAAATCAAAATCGAATTATCCAAATCGTAAATCTCTACTCGAACAATCTCTCAGACTAGATCACTTTAATCCTGAAGAAGCTAAATCCATTCGTGAAATTGCGAATGAATTTTCTGACATATTTCATTTAGAAGGTGATCAGTTGACCAGTACAAATCTGTGTCAACATGAAATAAATCTTACCGATTCAAGACCTATCTCAGCAAAAACATATAGATGTACGGAAATCCATAAAAACGAGGTAAACGAGCAAATTAAGAAAATGCTCGACCAAAACATTATCCAACCTTCGAATAGTCCATGGTCGGCACCCCTCTGGGTTGGCCCGAAGAAACAAGATTCCTCGGGAAAAACTAAGTGGAGAGTGGCGATCGATTACCGCAAGTTAAATGACGTTACCGAATCGGATGTATTTCCAATCCCTAATATTACAGAGATATTGGACCAGTTGGGACATTCAAAATATTTTACAACTCTGGATTTGGCTAGTGGTTTCCACCAGATCAATATGCGCTCGAAAGACCGTTCCAAGACGGCTTTCACTACACCCCTGGGACATTATGAGTACCTTAGAATGCCTTTCGGACTTAAAAACGCTCCAGCAACTTTCCAGCGTTTAATGAATACTATTCTGTCCGGATTGCAGGGAATCCAATGTTTTGTCTATCTCGACGACATAGTCATCTATGCAAGCTCTATCCAAGATCATCAATCTAAGCTAACAAACGTCTTTGACAGAATCAGGGAAAGTGGTTTAAAACTAGAACCAGCCAAATGCGAATTCATGCGATATGAGGTCGTATACTTGGATCATATCATTTCCAGAAAGGGAGTCTCCCCTAATCCAAAGAAAATAAGAGCAGTAAAAGAATTTCCTATTCCAAAGAATCCGAAAGGAATAAAATCCTTTTTAGGACTTTGTGGATATTACAGAAGATTCATTGAGAATTTTTCAAAACTAACAAAACCACTCACCAAACTTTTACGTAAGGATCAGAAATTCGAGTGGTCGGACGATCAAAATAATGCTGTTCTAATTAAACCACTATAACCACTAAGCCATAAAATATTCTAGATACAGCCAATTCTTCAATTAAACACCGTCACTGATTAACGATTTAACAAATTTTATTGCATTGGAATTTCAATTTTTCAATAAACGTATAAATTTTTCTAACAATCAATTTTCTTCTGCACCATCTAAATTCAAAAGTCAACTGTTAAGTGAAAATTTCGGTACTTTCTTTTCTATACAACTTTCTCTTAATTCTCTTATTATATTTCCAGTTTTACCAGTATTTCTTTACTGTGAATATTAAGTGAAAAAACAATTGTGAATAGACATTTAAACATGTAATGTCAAATGACAAATGTCAAGTGACAATTGTCAAAATCATCAACAATCATCAAAATACTAAGCTGATCGATAGCAGACTTTAGATAAGTATATATTTTATATCTTTGAACTCGATTCTTTTGTTGTTTTTCGTTTCAGGTTCCTGCGTTGAAGAGGCCGCCGTTGCGTCGCAACATTCACCTCCCGATGAGGCGTGTGTAGTGCCTCAGTATTATCTATTGGGCTGACTTCTGAAATGGTAAGTATTAATTGGCTAATCTATTTTGATAAATGTTGTTTGTATGTCACGTCCGGGTCTGGATACTATTTTGATCTAGATTCCTATCGTTAATGTGTTGTCCGATGTGCCGGTTAAGCTGATGCATTCGTTCAACTCAGTTTTGGCATGGTGAAGTTGTCCCACCTATGCTGGGCGTCCACCTATACCATCACTGATTTGTATGGAATTCCAAAGACTTCTCACGTTAAGTAGTTTCGCGAATTTATTTGATATGGCAAGGTCTCATGGAGGAGAGGGATGTGTAAGGAACAGTTTGATGGAAGGAATTAAAGGTGCATTTCTCATGATATATTTTGCGTAGGTACTAGTGCTGTCTGCCATCTATCGAGATGGTTGATATTGTCGCCTTCGAAATCTGCTTCGGGTGGTGCTAGTAGTGTATCGCCAATCAGGAAATGTGCTGGAGTCAATACTTTGGTGTCCATCTTCTATAATTTAGTCAACATTAGTTTCGAGTTTCTATTTTCGAGCTTCTAAATTCGAGGTACTAAACTCGCGGTTCTAAATTCGAGGTTCTAAGTTCGAGGTTCTATATTCGAGATTTTATAGTCGAGGTTCTATACTCGAAGTTCTATAGTCGAGGTTCTTTATTCGAAGTTTTATAGTCGAGGTTCTATGTTCGAAGTTCTACGTCGAGGTTCTATGTTCGATTTATGTTCGATCTGCGAAAACGGAAGCAGTAAGCGGTAATTCTAATTAGTTTCGATAATGTTGAATATCTTTGTAACCAAGTGTCTAAGAAACTTTCTGTGTGTATTCCTACATTAACAATGTAATGTTTTCGTTTTCGACTTCAACTGATTTGATATCTCGCATTTTAGGCCATGCATCGATGTCTTCGGATAACCAGCTTGGTCCGTGCCACCATAGCTCATTGCGTATTAAATCGATTGGTTTTACTCCTCTGGAAGCTACATCTGCTGGATTACATTTAGATGGAACATATCGCCATGGTATGTTATCAGTGTTCTCAAGGATGAGAGCCGTTCTGTTAGATACAAATGTAGTCCATCGAGTGGGGTGACCTTTCAGCCATGCTAGCACAATCTCTGAGTCACTCCATAACCAGGTAGGTATGTTTTCAATTTTTAATGATGTTGTAACTTCTTTTAGCAATCGAGACAATAGTACAGCTCCGCATAGCTCCAATCGTGGAATACTAACTGGCTTCACTGGTGCCACCTTGGTTTTAGCCATTAATAGATGACTGTTGACAGCCGAGCCTGCACGCACTACCACATAGATTACTGCTGCGTAGGCGCGTTGAGAGGCGTCACAAAATCCGTGAAGTTCTATTTTCGAGTTTTGTTGGTAAGCTACCCATCTTGGGATTTTAATGTTTTCTATTTCCGGTAATTGGCTCAATAATGTCATCCATTCCGTGTTTAGTGCAGTTGATATTGGTTCATCCCAATCTTGCCCAGATAACCATAGTCCTTGTAGTAAAATTTTAGCTGATACCATAATAGGTGCTATCCAACCTAATGGATCGTAGAGACGTGCAACTTCCGATAAAATCGAGCGTTTTGTGTAGGTTGCTAATTGCTTTTGCCTTTTCAATCGATAGGTGAAGAAGTCTGCTAGCGGATACCACATTATTCCTAGCGATTTGTATCCATTATCCATATCCATGTTGATCGCATCTTGCATTTCGATGTCTTCAAATGGGATTCCTTCTAAAATTCGTTTATCGTTTGTTATCCATTTTCTCAATTTAAAACCGCCAGAATTCAACAATTTAATGAAATCGTCTCTTTTGATAATACATTCTTGTAGACTATTTCCTCCAGATAATAAGTCGTCTACGTAAAATTCTTCGAAGACTGCTTTACTTGCATTTGGACGGCTTTCAATTTCATCTATTGCTAATTGGTGTAAAGTTCTGATTGCTAGAAACGGCGCTGAAGTAGTTCCAAAGGTTACGGTAGTCAAAACATAGTCTTTAATTAAATCAGCTGGCTGTTGCCTCCAAACAATTTTCTGAAAGTTTGCATCTTCCGGATGCATATCTACTTGTCGGTACATTTTAGCAATGTCGGCCACCATTGCGAACTGCTTTAATCTCCATCTTATGAGGATTGATGTCATGGTGCTCTGAATGGTCGGTCCTGTCAATAATATATCATTCAAAGACACACCAGAACTCGTTTTCCTTGATGCATCAAACACCACTCTTAATTTTGTAGATGTGCTTTCTTTCTGCACTGCGTGATGTGGAAGGAAGTTAGCTGTGCTGCGTATGTTTCCAGATTCAAACGTGGCTTCTCTACAAACGGGAACTTCCTTCATGTGACCTAGACTTATATATTCTTGCATTACTGCTGAATATTCTTCTTGAAGACTTCTGTCCCTTTCGAAGCGTTTCTCCATCTGTATTAAACATTTGATTGCATTTTCTCTGGAAAACCCTAGTGAATGTTGACTCTCTGTGCTTATAAATGGCAACCGAACTTGATATCGACCGTTTTGCTTTCTCTTGACGTTTGCCTTATAGTGTTCTTCACATGCTTCTTCTTCTTGAGTAATATGTTTACCTTTTCCAACTTCCTCAATCTCCCTAAAATGTTTAAGTTGCTCACTAATTTTCACGTCTTCCTCTATTTGCACATTAAGTGTGTGCACTACTTGCGCGTTGTTATCGCTGAATCTACCTGATATTATCCAGCCTAGCTTAGTAAGTTGTAGCACTGGACCTAGAGTCAATTTTCGAATTTTTCCAAGTAATAACTGAGCGTAAGCTTCAGCTCCCAATAAAATGTCAATCTAGCTCGGTTGGTCAAAGTGATGATCAGCCAGATCTAAATTTCCAATCTGTTTTCGAATTGATGTGGAAATTGTTTGCGATGGGATGAAATTTGTCAACTTTCTCAACACGAGAGCATCTACTTTCAAATATTCGTTTGTTTTGGTGCGAAGGGTAATTTCCAAATTTCCGTTCGTCGAAATACCCTTTGTCTCTCCAATACCAGCTACAGTGATGTTTGTCGATTGCCTTTTGCCTCCAATTCTTTGAGCTGCACTCTCTGTAATGATTGACGCCTGTGAACCTTGATCCAGCAAAGCGCGTAGTGTTATAAATCCAGTCGAAGACTCAACCGTCACTAATGCTGTTGCTAACAATACCGTTTTTGTAGCATTGCTAGTCGAAGAGTTTATCTTCGTGACTGTTGTCACTGAAGTCGAAGGTCTATGATCCAAAGAAGTCAAAGTCGATGGTCGAACATTGTGTGAAAACGAGGTTGAAGGTTCTTGATTGAATTCTAAAGTCGGAGGCAGATGATTTTGAGTAAGTGAATTTGATGTTTGGTTTCTATGCCAAGATGACGATTGCGACTGGTGCGGAAGGACTGCAGTTGTAGATACATCAGGTTTATGTAGAAGTGTGTGATGTGCTTTTTTACACTTGAAACATCTTGAAGTGCTGGGACAGTTTCCTACTAAGTGTCCTTTGTTCAAGCAATTAAGGCACAAACCATTTCTTTTTACCATATCAAATCTCGTCGCATGATCTGATTGAAGAAAAGTGGTACATTGTCTCAAATGATGTGGCCCCTTACGCGAAACACACGTAGTATGCTGCTCGTGTTTTGTCAAAAACACATTATGTGAAGATCGAGTGGATTTATGTTTTTCTACCCCAGCAGCCTCTAATGCTCTAAAACGACGCTGCAAGAACTCTGTGAGGTCTTTAAACGATGATGTTTCTTTATGCGCGGCTTGCTGTTGCTCCCAAATTTGACGCGTCTCAGTTGGTAGTCGTTGAGTTGTCAAATGCACTAACATTGCATCCCAAATATTCGCTACCTCTAAATTGACGATTGCCTGAACGCTGTCGTTAGTTTTATCGAGTAACATTTTCATAGACGAAGCGGATTCATTTGCATTATTGATGGCCAGCAACCTTCTAAACTGAGTATTTAATAGAACGCGCTTATCATCATAACGTTCTATGAGCAACCTCCACGCTGAATTATAATTGGATTCAGTGATCGAATAATGTTTGAGAAGTTGTTCAGCTTCCCCCGAAAGACTGCATTTTAAGTAGTGTAATTTCTCTACTCGAGATAAATTAGATTTGTTGTGAATCAAAGATACAAACAGATCTTTAAAAGAAGTCCACTCCCCATAGTTTCCGTTAAACTTTGGCAAGTTTATGCGTGGAAGTCGAACATCCATGTCATCGTTTGATCGACTGGATTGATTTTGTATCTCATTGTCAGCCTGCGCTGCCTGTGCCCCTTGTTCCAACTTCAGATCTTCTAGATCTGTTTCGAAACTCAAATTGAGTTCTTCAAAGTATAGATACAGTTTATCTTTGAAATATTCTAAATCCACATCGGTTTGCTCTTTGACTAATGAAAGTATCTTCTGATGCGTTTCCAGGAAAATTTGCCGAATTTCTTGCACTCGCTGTAGCAATTTCGTGGCATAAGCAAGAGTTTTCCGTGCTTTAGCATCCTTTTTGAAGTTACTTTGCATTTTATTTAATTGTTCGAGTAACAATTTCTGTTGAGTTAGCAACCGATCCATTTCGTTGGATTATAATTTTTGCGAGTTTCGATATATTTTGAAGTATACTTTGCACTATAAATGTAAATAGTGTACACTACAATTGATTACTGACACACTTATAACTGAATGAATGATGGTGAAATCTTCCTATCTGTCTAACTACTATGCCTCAATGACCCAGCTTATTGATTTGCTGATATCACGGCAAAATTGTCTCAAATCTATGCTATATGATTTCACACCATCAATTCGCACCCAATTAGCACTAGTATACTTAGTGTCAGTCAATCACGAAATTTTCATTAATCAAATTAACGAATGTATGTTCAGTCCTTTGTAATTGAGCAAGACTGATGTGTTTCTAATATTTGATATAAAATGCGGGAATATGTATATTGGCATATATGTAGAAGGATAAATGCAATGGAATGTAATAAAGGAATGGAATAAGGACTTACCAGACCTTACCAGACTAATTGCCGTTGCGATCCGGTTCGAAGGACCAAATAAAATGTTCTAATTAAACCACTATAACCACTAAACCATAAAATATTCTAGATACAGCCAATTCTTCAATTAAACACCGTCACTGATTAACGATTTAACAAATTTTATTGCATTGGAATTTCAATATTTCAATAAACGTATAAATTTTTCTAACAATCAATTTTCTTCTGCACCATCTAAATTCAAAAGTCAACTGTTAAGTGAAAATGTCGGTACTTTCTTTTCTATACAACTTTCTCTTAATTCTCTTATTATGTTTCCAGTTTTACCAGTATTTCTTTACTGTGAATATTAAGTGAAAAAACAATTGTGAATAGACATTTAAACATGTAATGTCAAATGACAAATGACAAGTGACAATTGTCAAAATCATCAACAATCATCAAAATACTAAGCTGATCGATAGCAGACTTTAGATAAGTATATATTTTTTATCTTTGAACTCGATTCTTTTGTTGTTTTTCGTTTCAGGTTCCTGCGTTGAAGAGGCCGCCGTTGCGTCGCAACAAATGCTTTTCTCAAAACAAAACTCATTACAGCTCCAATACTTCAGTATCCGGATTTCAATAAAGAATTTATTTTAACTACCGATGCATCCAATTATGCAATCGGTGCCGTTCTTAGTCAGATGGGTAACCAAAAGGTGGATTTACCGATCTCATATGCAAGTCGTACGCTCAATAGATCCGAATCCAATTACAGTACTACAGAAAGAGAATCGTTAGCTATCGTGTGGGCAGTGCAAACCTTCCGACCGTATCTTTACGGGAGAAAATTTAAAATAATAACCGACCATCGTCCCCTCATTTGGTTGAAAAACTGCAAAGATCCTGGAAGCAAATTGATAAGATAGAGATTGAGACTCGAAGAGTTTGACTACGACATTGTCTACAAACAAGGAAGAGTTAATTCAAATGCTGATGCTCTTTCCCGAATCGAGATAGAATCCAACGATCATCTTATACTTCATACACAAGTGAACGATACATTCCAAGATTATATAAAATTCTACTATAATTCAATGACCCCCAAAATATTTGAATATAACGATCTAAACAGTGCCATTGACACTACTAAGTCACCTATTGCGTATCTCACCGCAATTGATAAAGACGACCAGAATCCCCCTACAACCATATTTCTCGATCGAAGCCTCAATAAAGAAATTATTTTGAATAAAAGCTACGCACTCTACGACATAGAAAAATCCTCAACAATTTACAAACAAACCATTTATCACTGCTTCATAAAACATTCATTCTTCGAAAAGCCCTCATACCAAGACTTCTTCTACTGTATGCTTAGTTTAAAGAAAAAGCTTGTCAAAGACAAGGTCACCGAAATAAACATTCCAAATCCGGTAGATTTTATCAACCAATTTAACTACAACAAACTCCGAGACATAATTCAATTCATTTTCCGAAATGAAAAGATAAAAATAAACATCTACCATAATAAAATAATAACCCCAACAACAGAACAAATACCTAAAGTATTAAAAGATTTCTATGACTCACCAACAGGTGGTCACAACGGGTTCCATAAAACTTATAATAAAACCAAACAATATTATAAATGGAAAAACATGAAAAAAGATATCAAAACTTACATTAAGAACTGTGCTTCCTGTCAGCTTAACAAAACTTCCCGTAAACTAACTAAAGCCCCTATGGAAATAACTTCTACAGCAGACACTCCATTTGAGAAAATCAGCCTAGATACTGTTGGCCCATTGCCAATCACGGAACAGGGAAATAGATTCATCCTTACCCTTCAAGATGATCTAACTAAATTCTCAGACGCCTTTCCTATTCAAAATCACGAGGCAAGTACAGTAGCAAATAAATTGCTTCAGTTCATAACACGATTCGGAATCCTAAAACAGATCCTCACCGATCAAGGATCAGATTTTACCTCCACGCTTATGAAAGAGGTTTCAAAGCTTTTCCATATAAAACTACTTCATACAACAGTTTATCATCCTCAATCAAATGGTGCCCTCGAGAGATCCCATTCAACTTTGAAGGATTATCTGAAACACTATATAAACAACCAACAAAACGATTGGGACGAATACGTTCCACTTGCAATGTTTGCATATAATACTGCAGTTCACACAACCACTAAATTTACTCCATGCGAGTTAATTTTCGGAACCAAACCAGTTCTACCAAATTCAATAACTAACACTCCAGAATTCAGGTATACATATGACTCATATGTAGACCAATTGAAATATAGGTTGAATAGATCATTCCAATTAGCAAAAGAGAATATAGATCAATCTAAACAAAAAAGTAAAACATATTATGACACAAAAATCCGTAATCCTCAGTATAAGAAAGGAGATTTTGTGCTGATGAAAAATAATGCCAATAAACCCGGAACTTCCAAGAAGTTATCACCAAATTGGAAAGGTCCTTACGAAGTTACCGAAATTTGCGATAACAATAAAAACATTGTTATTAAAATTAAAAATTAAAAACACCTCAAAGTCCATACCAACCAATTAAAACCAACTTCTCTTACAGGATGATCTTCCTTACTACAATTCTATGTAGCAGCATGTACTTACTCCAAATTCAAGCTAACAGTGAGTACGAAGTCAAAAAGATAGAAAGAGGAAGCGGACTGTTTTATGAACACCTAGGGAATGCAAGGTTTTATTCGGATTATTTTAAAATAGTTACTCATAAAGACATAAAATCATATAGCGAAAGACTTAATCTCATAAAAAGAATTTCGAAACAATCTTTCCAACTCTGTAATAAAATCACAAAAGATCATGTCAAATTGTTCTGTACGCAAAATTCCAATATCTTTAATATAAAGATGCCAGAAATCCTAAACAAAGAAGAGTCAGTTAGAGCATTAGTAGGAAATCCTAAATTCCGTAGAGGAATATTAAACATAGTAGGCTCCGTAGCAAAATATTTGTTCGGAACAATGGATTCTAATGATGCGGAATATTATGACAATATTATAAACAAAGTCGAACATGACGAATCCGAATTACAGCTTTTAATAAAAGATCAAATTAATGTTGTTAAAACTACTATTACAAATTTCAACAGTACAATATCTCAATTAAAGCTATCAGAAAAAGAGCTGAATAGGAATATTGAAAAATTTAATGCATTTCTAAAAGATCAAAATAACTTCAACTCCGAAACGGATTTAAATCAAGAAATAATCGAACATTTAAGTATCCTCATTTTCTTATTAAACGAAATCGACCTAAAGTTAGAAGAAGTAATTGACATCCTCATGGCGGCAAGGAAAAATACCCTTCACCCCAGTCTTATCAGTCCGAGAAGAGTAATTGAAGAATTAAATAAATTTGAGCAATATCTGAAAAATGGTCTCGAGTATGCTGTCAAGCCTGATATTAAAAATATCAACCAAATTTTGGATGTTATTAAGATACAATATTCATTCAGAAAACAACGTATGATATTCGTTTTGTCCTTTCCATTAGTCGACGACACTAACTTTAACCTCTATCATTTAATACCATTACCTATACCTCACATCGATCAGAAATCTTATGCTTACATTGATCCTAGTTTCAAATATCTAGCTATTTCTGCAAATAAATTGCAATACGCGCAGTTCCAAACAATCGATTCCTGCAAACAATTAGAATACAACAAATACATTAGCGAAAACTATATCACGTACTCCACCTTGAATAAACCGATCTGTGAAATATCTCTACTTACCAAAATCAACAAGAAAATTCCAACTGACTGTTCAACAAAGTTTCTAACCGGAAAAATTGAAATCTGGCAAAATCTGGTGAACAACAACTGGATACTCGTTGTAAGTGAACCACATATGCTCACGGTACAATGTAAAAACACTATAAAAGATGTAGAAATCTCTAAAACTGGTATCCTAACCCTCGCGAAAAATTGCAAGGCGTTTTCTTCACAGACTCAATTACATACAAATAATGAATTGATCACGTATTATGAAAATATCATCCCTAGCCTTAATATAGTCGAAGACGACTGCTGTGGGGAAACAAAATTAAATAAAACAGACTTTAATTAGTACCTTGATCAAATCCACTTGTCTAATATCAAACTAGATGACCTCAATATTGCATCGCATAAACTTGATGATCTGAACGAACAGGTCAATCGACTTCATACCCAACCTCATCTTTATAAATATGCAACGGCATATAGATACATTATAATAATAATATCAACTCTTGTCTTTGGATATATTTTGTACAGAATTTATAAATGTATGAAACCTATACTTCCCAATTACATGAGCATAGATCGCGGATGTTGTTGCCGAGCAATTACAATCAACCAATATAACTCACCTGCTCCTACACCTAGACATCAAGTCCAAATGGAACTTACCTCTATACCTGATGATGCACCAGCTATCTTACCACAAGAAACTATTCCATTAAGACTTTCAAAATCAAAATCTAGATTCAGATCTTCAGTTGGCAAACTTAATCACAACGAATTTTAAATTAAAAATACAAATTCGTTTTTTCTAAGGGGGGTGTTGTTATGGACCATAGCCATTCACTCTCCTATCTATAAGTCCTAGTTGACCATTTAACCCCACACTCACCTTATTATCCGATGACTACAATATTCTCAGAATCCAATCCTGCACGTCAGCAAATATCTTAATTGACCCGCTTTATAAACAATAGTTAATTCCAAGAAAACCACTTTAATTGAAATGCCAAATTTAATAACTTTCCAGAACCATAAATTATGCCGAATATGGGAAACAATTCATCTAAACAAAGCCATATCCCATATGAGAGATTGTACTTTTGCGACATTTGCAAATCCGACAAACACAATTCAATAAATTGTGTTTATAATAAAAATCGCAACGGACCATCCAATTCTGCGCGCAAATAATGCGAAGTGGATGAATTCGTGACCAACTCATAAACAAATCCAAGTCGAATCATACTCTTGAAATCAATAGATTAGCGAATTCATAAACAAATCCAAGTCGAATCATAGTATTGAAATCAATAGATTAGCGAATTTATAAACAAAACTATTGCGAATTATATTCTTGAAATTTGATACTTTAAGAAACAAACAAAAATGGAATTTGCGTGCGAGATTGTGAAATCATATTATTGTAAACAAATAGACCCTATAAAAGGGCTTTGAAATCATTGTATCGAGTCACTCTTTAGTCACTATTCCATAGTCAGTACCAGGGGACGATGGTCGGTTATTATTTTAAATTTTCTCCCGTAAAGATACGGTCGGAAGGTTTGCACTGCCCACACGATAGCTAACGATTCTCTTTCTGTAGTACTGTAATTGGATTCGGATCTATTGAGCGTACGACTTGCATATGAGATCGGTAAATCCACCTTTTGGTTACCCATCTGACTAAGAACGGCACCGATTGCATAATTGGATGCATCGGTAGTTAAAATAAATTCTTTATTGAAATCCGGATACTGAAGTATTGGAGCTGTAATGAGTTTTGTTTTGAGAGTCTCAAAAGCATTATTTTGATCGTCCGACCACTCGAATTTCTGATCCTTACGTAAAAGTTTGGTGAGTGGTTTTGTTAGTTTTGAAAAATTCTCTATGAATCTTCTGTAATATCCACAAAGTCCTAAAAAGGATTTTATTCCTTTCGGATTCTTTGGAATAGGAAATTCTTTTACTGCTCTTATTTTCTTTGGATTAGGGGAGATTCCCTTTCTGGAAATGATATGACCCAAGTATACGACCTCATATCGCATGAATTCGCATTTGGCTGGTTCTAGTTTTAAACCACTTTCCCTGATTCTGTCAAAGACGTTTGTTAGCTTTGATTGATGATCTTGGATGGAGCTTGCATAGATGACTATGTCGTCGAGATAGACAAAACATTGGATTCCCTGCAATCCGGACAGAATAGTATTCATTAAACGCTGGAAAGTTGCTGGAGCGATTTTAAGTCCGAAAGGCATTCTAAGGTACTCATAATGTCCCAGGGGTGTAGTGAAAGCCGTCTTGGAACGGTCTTTCGAGCGCATATTGATCTGGTGGAAACCACTAGCCAAATCCAGAGTTGTAAAATATTTTGAATGTCCCAACTGGTCCAATATCTCTGTAATATTAGGGATTGGGAATACATCCGATTCGGTAACGCCATTTAACTTGCGGTAATCGATCACCACTCTCCACTTAGTTTTTCCCGAGGAATCTTGTTTCTTCGGGACAACCCAGAGGGGTGCCGACCACGGACTATTCGAAGGTTGGATAATGTTTTGGTCGAGCGTTTTCTTAATTTGCTCGTTTACCTCGTTTTTATGGATTTCCGGATATCTATATGTTTTTGCTGAGATAGGTCTTGAATCGGTAAGATTTATTTCATGATGACACAGATTTGTACTGGTCAACTGATCACCTTCTAAATGAGATATGTCAGAAAAGTCATTCGCAATTACATGAATGGATTTAGCTTCTTCAGGATTAAAGTGATCTAGTCTGAGAGATTGTTCGAGTAGAGATTTACGATTTGGATAATTCGATTTTGATTTGAGTGTTAGATTTTCCAACTGATTGACTGAATAAAGACTTGCGAATTGATTTTCAGGATTTGATGTATTTGTAATTCTTTCTAGAGGAATTTCGGGCATTATGATTTCTTGGTCTTGTTCATTTATGTTCAGAATTGAAATGAGTGCTTGATTATTGTTATCGACGGTGGTTATGGCTTCGCCTAAGAAAATACCTGGAGATAATTCTTTTCGATTAACAATTCCTTCTTTTATCTCAGGGTTTTGTACATTTACCCTACAGAAGTTTATGGAGCGTGACTTTATTATGAACATTGATTGATTTTGACCGTTTAGGTTGGAATTTAATGATGTATTTGATTTAGTTTGCTGGCTTTGCCATTGCGATTGAGTCTTAGACTCCGAAAATTGAGGAAGAGATAAATCCGAATCTGCTGAAGATTCGTTATTATCATTTTGGCTGTTTTCAGGGGGACTCTCAACACTAAAATTCACCCACTCATTTCTAACTCATAGAATGTTCCGTGAGAAATCTAGTGTGCAGTTGAACTTACATAAAAAGTCACAACCCAACAAGTCGAATCATACTCTTGAAATCAATAGATTAGCGAATTCATAAACAAATCCAAGTCGAATCATAGTATTGAAATCAATAGATTAGCGAATTTATAAACAAAACTATTGCGAATTATATTCTTGAAATTTGATACTTTAAGAAACAAACAAAAATGGAATTTGCGTGCGAGATTGTGAAATCATATTATTGTAAACAAATAGACCCTATAAAAGGGCTTTGAAATCATTGTATCGAGTCACTCTTTAGTCACTATTCCATAGTCAGTACCAGGGGACGATGGTCGGTTATTATTTTAAATTTTCTCCCGTAAAGATACGGTCGGAAGGTTTGCACTGCCCACACGATAGCTAACGATTCTCTTTCTGTAGTACTGTAATTGGATTCGGATCTATTGAGCGTACGACTTGCATATGAGATCGGTAAATCCACCTTTTGGTTACCCATCTGACTAAGAACGGCACCGATTGCATAATTGGATGCATCGGTAGTTAAAATAAATTCTTTATTGAAATCCGGATACTGAAGTATTGGAGCTGTAATGAGTTTTGTTTTGAGAGTCTCAAAAGCATTATTTTGATCGTCCGACCACTCGAATTTCTGATCCTTACGTAAAAGTTTGGTGAGTGGTTTTGTTAGTTTTGAAAAATTCTCTATGAATCTTCTGTAATATCCACAAAGTCCTAAAAAGGATTTTATTCCTTTCGGATTCTTTGGAATAGGAAATTCTTTTACTGCTCTTATTTTCTTTGGATTAGGGGAGATTCCCTTTCTGGAAATGATATGACCCAAGTATACGACCTCATATCGCATGAATTCGCATTTGGCTGGTTCTAGTTTTAAACCACTTTCCCTGATTCTGTCAAAGACGTTTGTTAGCTTTGATTGATGATCTTGGATGGAGCTTGCATAGATGACTATGTCGTCGAGATAGACAAAACATTGGATTCCCTGCAATCCGGACAGAATAGTATTCATTAAACGCTGGAAAGTTGCTGGAGCGTTTTTAAGTCCGAAAGGCATTCTAAGGTACTCATAATGTCCCAGGGGTGTAGTGAAAGCCGTCTTGGAACGGTCTTTCGAGCGCATATTGATCTGGTGGAAACCACTAGCCAAATCCAGAGTTGTAAAATATTTTGAATGTCCCAACTGGTCCAATATCTCTGTAATATTAGGGATTGGGAATACATCCGATTCGGTAACGCCATTTAACTTGCGGTAATCGATCACCACTCTCCACTTAGTTTTTCCCGAGGAATCTTGTTTCTTCGGGACAACCCAGAGGGGTGCCGACCACGGACTATTCGAAGGTTGGATAATGTTTTGGTCGAGCGTTTTCTTAATTTGCTCGTTTACCTCGTTTTTATGGATTTCCGGATATCTATATGTTTTTGCTGAGATAGGTCTTGAATCGGTAAGATTTATTTCATGATGACACAGATTTGTACTGGTCAACTGATCACCTTCTAAATGAGATATGTCAGAAAAGTCATTCGCAATTACATGAATGGATTTAGCTTCTTCAGGATTAAAGTGATCTAGTCTGAGAGATTGTTCGAGTAGAGATTTACGATTTGGATAATTCGATTTTGATTTGAGTGTTAGATTTTCCAACTGATTGACTGAATAAAGACTTGCGAATTGATTTTCAGGATTTGATGTATTTGTAATTCTTTCTAGAGGAATTTCGGGCATTATGATTTCTTGGTCTTGTTCATTTATGTTCAGAATTGAAATGAGTGCTTGATTATTGTTATCGACGGTGGTTATGGCTTCGCCTAAGAAAATACCTGGAGATAATTCTTTTCGATTAACAATTCCTTCTTTTATCTCAGGGTTTTGTACATTTACCCTACAGAAGTTTATGGAGCGTGACTTTATTATGAACATTGATTGATTTTGACCGTTTAGGTTGGAATTTAATGATGTATTTGATTTAGTTTGCTGGCTTTGCCATTGCGATTGAGTCTTAGACTCCGAAAATTGAGGAAGAGATAAATCCGAATCTGCTGAAGATTCGTTATTATCATTTTGGCTGTTTTCAGGGGGACTCTCAACACTAAAATTCACCCACTCATTTCTAACTCATAGAATGTTCCGTGAGAAATCTAGTGTGCAGTTGAACTTACATAAAAAGTCACAACCCAACAATCCATCACCCGGTATATTTGAGTTTTCAACAAGTACGAGGAATTCTTGGGCTAGATGTTGTCGTGGAAATTGCAGATTTATTCGGGAAGAACCCACAGCTGTTGTGTTTCCATTTATCCTGAACTAGCTATTGTGAGGTAGGGATTCCGTGCATTACAATTCATGAATATATTTGGAATATTTATTCTGACATTATTTCTGATATAGTCCGAACATTCGCGTTCGGACGAGCTACCCCGTTTTTTGAATTGTTATTTTGTGATACGACCGTATTAGTTTGCGAGTTTCTTAATTTATTATTATATTCACGTACTATTGCTTAAAAGACATACGTAGAATTCATCATCTGTTTCTGTTACAGGCATATCAAATTCTTTCCCAAGCCAGGTCTGGTACACTTGAACTGCGCACTTTTTTTTCTTTTAGTCTCTCACTCTTTCGAACAGGATGTTATCTGACGGGTTGATCAGACGTGTATTGATTAGGATCGAACTAAGAGGGCCTTAATATAGAGTAACTAAGCAGCTCTTGCATTTCCACATCCGTGATACTTTCAGAATTTTTTTCACCTTCTTTCTCCATTTTAAAGACATTGGAACCCTCATCATCAAGATTGTCTATCTCACCTAGAACGTCTTCTTCTTCATCAGGACTCATATCAACAGGTACTCTGTATTGTGTTATTCCGTCATCACCAGTTATTATCCTATAATCTTTGTCAGTTGAAATTTTCCTAAATTTTGATGGTGGCTTCAGACTTTTCGCTATTCCACTTGCCGATAGACGACGCTAAGCAGCAGCCGATAATACACTCTTTGGAGGTGTGATTTCACCTAATGATTCAAACAACTTTTCCACTCGCACAGGTGTAGTTTGCGTAGGTTTCTCATCTCTAAAAACATATTTAGTTTGTGTCGTGTTGTCTCGCAAGCTTTTCTGTTTCTTGCGTACATACTCGCTCGATGAAGGCATTTGAGTTTTTCTTTCTAGAAATCCTTTACTTCTACGACGTGTGTTTAAAAATTTTATAAGTTCGTTTTGATAATGATACCATTTGTCTTTATCGCTGAATTTTTCACTTTTCAATATCTTATTCATTGCCTTATCGAACGAGCTCTGGTTATTAGAACTTTCAATAGTGTCTTTCAAATTTGCATATACTTCAGGAGACAGAAGTAGCATTTTATTTAGATTACTGTTCCTATACATATTTCTCAATTAGTGAACCAATCACCCCTGAAAGTACACTGCCCAGTAATACAGGTAGAAATCCGCCTTGTTGAATTAGTACTTTACGTTGTCGCGGAACTGACCGTTTAGCATCTACTAACTTGCGCATACACTTTTTATATTTACAGAGACGGTTATATATCTTTCCACGAGGTCTGTGGTTTCCATTCAACGTATTCAATGTGATTTCGCAAAGTGTTTTAATTACCTCTGGATCGGCATTTTTAAGTATAGCATTTCTCAAACCCGGTCGAGCATGTCTAAGCACGTATAACATATGCTTGTTGTCCTTTAATCGCTCCATTCGTGACACCATTCTCTTGCTTTAAACTATCCTTCGAGCAATAACACGTTACAAAGTTTTTGTTAAATAAATCAGTATGGAAACGTAATATATCATTCGTATTCTGAGTCAGGTGTATTAATAAATAGCTGTGTTGTGCCTGAGTGATTTCTTTATATATTCTCACAAGCTCCTTGCTATTTTCAGGATAAATCTGTTTAGCAAGATGCTGAAATTGACTTTTATCACGCGGATTCTTGAAGCATATCAGATATTTACAGTTCAATGATATGTCACGGCAAAATTTTCCCTGATGAAATACATTTGGTGTTACCAATATCACCGAAAAATTCTTATGATGTGATCCTTTGGTAAAAAGTTCGCAAACTTGTCTTGAAAACGCATTTAACATCATATCGTCCAAAACAATAAGTATCGGCTCATTCGCATTATTCACAAACTCTTCTGGAATCGTACTTAAGAATTCGATATTTTTAAAACCTACTTTTGTTGGAACAGCTTGAGTTTCAGCATTACACCAAATAAACTTCTTCACCCGAGACTGTATCATAAAGTCATTTCTAAGAAGTGTCTCTATAAAACTCGTCTTGCCAGATCCAGATAGACCGGCAACCATCATTGTGAAGGGGTGAATAAAGTGCGTAATTTTTGCAAATTTTCACAGATTTTAACATAAAAACAAGTAAACGGCCTATATTTATACATTTAATCGTTATGAGTAGAAGGCAAATTGTCAACGAGTTGCACAGACCTGCTCGTAAAAATTTTAAACGACGTCGGGTCACTATCAGAGGAATAGATGATTTATGGCAGGCGGATTTGGTTGATATGAGTGCATACTCATCAGAGAATCGAGGCTACAAATTTCTTCTTACAATAATTGACACTTTTTCCAAGTACGCTTGGGCATTACCAGTCAAAAATAAAAGCGCTAATGAAGTGACGCAGGCAATGGAAACAATTCTCGAACAAAGACGTATTCCCAGAAATCTACAAACAGATGACGGAAAGGAATTTTTCAATAAAAGATTTCAACATATTATGAAAAAGTGTGAAATTAACCACTATTCAACATTTAGTGCTATCAAAGCATCGATTGCTGAGTGCTTCAATCGAACTCTAAAAGGGATAATGTGGAAAGAATTCAGCATGAATGGAAATTATCATTGGGTTAGTTTACTCCAAAAATTAATTGACCGTTACAATCGGACAAAACATCGGGTTATTAAGATGCGTCCAATAGATGTCAACACCACAAATGAGGTGAATTTACTTTCAAACTTATACAGAAAAGCTAAAGTAACATCAAAACCCAAATTTAAAGCTGGAGATCATGTACGTATAAGTAAGCATAAACACATATTTGAAAAAGGCTACACACCAAACTGGTCTACAGAAATATTTACGATAAAAGAAGTAAAAAAAACACAGCCACGAACATATTCACTTGAGGACTATCAAGGAAATTTAATTCAAGGGGGGTTCTATGAGCCAGAGTTAGCTTCACTAAAACACCCCGACACATATCTTGTTGAGAAAATTATAAGAAGATAGGGGAATAAAGTTTTTGTAAAATGGCTTGGCTTTCCATCTCAGCACAATACATGGATCAGTATAAAAGACGTGCTGTAACCTCTGAAGATTTTAGTGAAAATGTTAGATTTAAAGCGTGAATATCTTTATCTGCTTCTTTAAAGAGCAAAACAAAAATGAAATGCAAGAAATAACAATATCAATATTATCAAATGTAAAAAAATATCAATATATTCACATCACAATAAAAATATCTTAGTCTGCTTGTACATACAAACCGCTTTTCATTTCGAAATTAGACCGGAGTTCATTAGCATTGCCGCCCCAATTCAATGAAATTTAAATTCTATTCTTATCCACATTTCAGCTTGTTTTCAGTTTGTTTACATTCCACTTTCGCTTTCATGAATGCATTGTTATTGCTCCGTAATCAATTCAAATGTATTCAAACATTCATCGATGTCTGTTATCTGTTTTACAAATGACTAAGCTCATAACTCGTTCATCACGCGAGTTCATTCATTGCTCATTGATATCGATTTCAAAAATTATACAAACTAAATTCATCGTAGTAGTACTACGAGACAAGTTTTTTGATTACTATGAAGCGAACTTGATCAGCATTTCTCACAAGTTTAAATTATGCAATTTTAAAAATCAAACAATCGCATTAAGCAGCGGGGCATCCTAAAACCAAAGAGCACGGAAACAAGCACCAATACTACGAGTTCTAAGATCATCAGGCCAACGCTCCAAACACCAATACCCAATGCACCATGCACCAGATATCAAGGTCACAACTACCAGCAACCAAACTGCTACACCAAACCAAACCGAAAACCAATAGCAATCCTTCTCCCTGTCAACCCAACAAACAACAACGCCTCAAACGAAAAATTTTTGTCTACAAAACTAAAAAAACCCTCGATTTTTGTATGAAGAACCTGTCCTATTTGGCGGCGAAAAACTTTTAAAAAAGCACTACGATTTGGACAACTTTAACTCGTTTGCCCCATGTATTTCTTATGGCAATTCGCACGACAAATCAGCGTATATCTAAACGAGCAACAAAACATCAACAAAGCACACCTTCAAAATCTTATATATCTCCTCTCCTCGAACAACTTACACCATCAATGTACCCTCCCGCTCCCACGGAAATTTTGCAACGATTCTAAACAAACAAAAGGAATTATTTTTATATGAAGAACCGGCAAGTGGTCCACTCTTACTACTAATATGTAAATAAGTTAAAAACTTTTGAAAATTATTGACAACGTTAGTCTATAAAAAAGAATGTTTTGGGGTGAATTATTAGATTTTTATCACATATGTTTGAAGTTCTATCCACATGAACATCATTTCAGGGCAAGTTTAAGTAAAATTCAATAATATTATAATAATATTTGATGCCTGGGGATATATAACTGGAGATTCCAATGTATGGTGCAAAGTGTTTTTTTTTAAAAATCATGTCTACAAGAGCGAAATTGCCTCGCAGTGATAAATTGCAGCTGATAACACTGCCTCCTTATCCTTTTGGTGTAAAATGTTATATTATTCTGAAACAAAGTGTACTTAGCAGGTCATTATCCAATGAACTAATTATGTTGATAGACGTTTATCAAATTTTTATCCAATTAACTAATTGTGTTGAAAGACTTTTATCAAATTTGTTCACATTATAGAAGTTAACACCTTGATAATATCCCAAATCAAGTGACCTTTGGCAGTTGCATGACGTTTGAAAAACAATAGAAAATGTAATAGAAAGAATTTTCATTTTGATTATTATTAATAAAACAGACACTGAAGTGTTCAGTTATAAATCAGGTGGTTTCTTTTGGATTACACAACAAATAAAGTTGTTTAACTGGCGCCCGAGCAGGGACCTGATTGTTTAATATATAAAGTAGTTCAGTGAAAGGAATAGTCTGTACCGCGAGTAGGCATTTGCGAAATCAAAGTAAACAGCCAAAAGGGAGATATTGCAGCTAACCCACGAACTTAGATTCACATATCTGGTCCACCACTTGACGGAGTTTTATTAATCGATAACACCGCACTAGATGGAAAGGATATTAATGTAAGTACACTTTTCGATTAATTTTGTTGAAAACAAATAAATATCGAGCGAATACGAAAGGTAATTACACAAATATATTTACGAAGTGGAGTGAATATTAATATCCAGTGCCCGTGCATAAGTCACAAAGGGAGGATAAATAGTGCGCGAGTGTTTTAACAGTCTGCAATGGAACAGTTGACAGAAAGCATCAGACAATTAGAAGGTGCAATTAATGCACAAATTGTCTTGGTTAAGCAAATCGACAGTCGATTGAAGGTATTGGAGCAAAACAAAAGACAAGGCTCCATTACACCGCAAATTGAACCACTTCGAGCTCCCCGTACCGAGGAGGAGCTCAAAGAAATCTGTAAACTGCCCGATTGCGTTAGGGAATTGCAGACATTCGACGGGAATCCAGCAGAATATCTGTCTTGGGTCCACAGTGTCGAAAACATCCTTAAGGACTATGAAATCGTCCGAACAAAGCCAATCTACAGAGCAATACTCCGTAGTATACGGCAAAAGATTCGAGGCCCTGCTGATGCAGCCCTCATATCTTATAATATATTCGATGATAGTTGGTCATCTATAAAGAAGTGTCTTTCGCTGCATTACGCAGATAAGAGAGACTTACATACACTAGAACACCAATTAAATCTCTTGCATCAAAGCAATATGAACCTCGATGAGTTTTACGCGCTTGTGAACCATCAGTTTTCACTAATCGTGAATAAAATCCGAACAGAAGACTATTTTTCTGAAACGGTTACAATTGAGACTTACAGAAACAGGGCTCTTGATGTATTTATACGGGGTGTGAATGGTGACATCTCGAAGATGTTAATGATTCAGAGACCCAAAACGCTCCCAGAAGCGTATACAACGTGTCTTGAAATTCAAAATCTCAACTTCCGTAACACTATAATACACAAGCCAAGCATAATCAATTCAGTCACAGCCCCCCAAAATCAGTTTTTCTCTCAGAATATAACAAGGCCAATTCAGCAAGCTCTACCAAAACTGCCACCACGTCCTGCACCCAGGAATCTATCGCTGAACCAGAGAAATGAAGCATACCATCTACAACATCAACAACGTCCACAGACACCAGCCAGGCCCACAGCACAAAAACCCCCAGTACCTATGGAAGTTGATCCCTCCATTAAGACCAAAATAGTGAACTACATGAATCGGCCACGGGAAAGCCATCCAGTTAAAAGACCTCAGCAGAACGATTATCATTCAAACAAACACCAACGCGTGAATATCATTGAGACATCTGAGGATACCATAGAAGAGGAAAACTACGAACGAAGACTACGTAGCAGCCTACGAAGCAGAAATGCAAATGAATAATTTAGAAGATATTGAAGATCCGGAAACGGAAGCAAATTTTATGAGGAACGCCTCTCTAGCATTCCATACATAGAATATGTAGCTAGCGACGGTAAAATTCTTAAATTCCTCATCGATACGGGAACTAACAAAAATTTTGTGAGACCAGAATTAGCAGAAACCAAACAACCAACGGAAAAATCCTTCAAAATACAATCGGCAGGAGGAGAAATTGAAGTAAAAGAGAAAATTAGGGGCAGGTTTTTTTCAAGCATAGGCAACAATACAGTCGTACAGTTTTTCATTTTACCAGGCCTGAAATCCGTCGATGGAATTATTGGAGATGATACACTAAAGGCACTCGAGGCAGTCATCGATCGGAAAAAGAATGAATTAAGAATAAAACCCAATATCATCATTCCACTCAAGGAAAAACAGTCCACACAAGTAAATAATTCAAACATTAGGGACAGTCACCTTCCTCACCGAGCTAGAGAAAAACTGATAGCAATAATCAGAAACCACAGAAACCTATTCGAACCAGTTGATAATAAACAGTCTATAAATACCAACGTAAGGGCCGAAATTCGGACATCCACTGATGAACCAATATATGCCAAAACCTACCCATACCCAGTTAACATGCGGCAGGAAGTAGACAATCAGGTGAAAGACCTGTTAAGAAATGGAATAATTAGGCCATCAAAAAGTCCTTACAATTCACCCATCTGGATTGTAGAGAAAAAAATGGACGCAACTGGAATAAGGAAATATAGAATGGTGATCGACTACAAGAAAATTAATGCCGTCACGATATCTGATACCTACCCGATACCCGACATCTCCAGCACGATTGCCAATCTTTGTGGCTCCCAATTCTTCACCACATTGGATCTAACGTCTGGGTTCCATCAGGTGAGAATGAAGGACGAGGACATCCCCAAAACCGCCTTCTCAACGATGAATGGAAAATATGAGTTTACCAGACTACCGTTTGGCCTTCGAAATGCTCCTGCTATTTTCCAACGCATGATAGACGACGTCTTGAAAGAGTACATTGGCAAAATATGTTACGTCTACATAGACGATATTATTATATTCGGCAAGACGGAGGGAGAGCATTTCGAAAATATTGAAAAAGTATTTGGCAAATTAGAAAAGGCAAATTTAAGAGTGAACCTGGATAAGACCGAGTTTCTTAAAACTGAAACAGAATTTTTGGGATATATCATATCAAACAAAGGTGTGAAGCCCGATGTAAAAAAGATAGCTGCTATAAAAGGTATCAAACCTCCTGAAAATTTAAAAGATCTGAAGAGTTTTTTAGGGCTAACTTCCTACTATAGACGCTTTATAAGAGACTTTGCCAAAATAGCGAAGCCTTTAACAAACCTTACGAGAGGTGCAAATGGGCAGACAAAAGCCAACCAGTCAAAAAAGGTAAAAATCAATTTGGGTGAAAAAGAAATGAAAGCATTCGATGACCTCAAAGAGCTCTTAACCTCCGCTGAAGTAATGAATTTCCCTGACTTTTCAAGGCCGTTCATTCTAACAACCGATGCTTCAGACCACGCGGTTGGTGCAGTCCTCTCCCAAGGGGAAATCGGCAAGGACAAGCCTATTACTTACATTTCTAGGGGTTTGAATAAAACGGAAGAAGGATATGCTGCCAATGAAAAAGAAATGTTAGCAATCGTCTGGGCTATAGATAACCTCCGAAATTACCTTTATGGTGCAAAAAAAATAAAAATACTAACAGACCATCAGCCGCTTACCTTCAGCCTAAGTAGCAAAAACACCAATTCAAAGTTAAAAAGATGGAAAGCCAGAATGGAGGAGTATAATTTTGAGCTTATTTACAAACCTGGAAGAACAAATTACGTAGCTGACGCTCTTTCGAGACTCAAGATGCAAGGTAATGTAATAACTTCATCATAAGGGAGCAATCTAACGGCACAAACGAGAAGATGAGAAATCTGAAGCTCCACTTTGGCTATCTACAAAGCCTACAGACAAGAGCTACAAAAACTACATGAAAACCACCATACATCGCTTTTGACAGACATTGGTTCCATTACGTTCCTAATCATTTTATATAGTATACTTAAAGCCTACAAGCTCAATAAGCAGACCGCATCGTTTGGCATATGTCACCTTACCATGGCCACAAACAATACCATCAGAGATCTTCAGCCAATCAACTTTAAACTATAACCTTCGGGACGCAGGCACTTAAAGGCGGAGGAGTTAACACCTTGATAATATCCCAAATCAAGTGACCTTTGGCAGTTGCATGACGTTTGAAAAACAATAGAAAATGTAATAGAAAGAATTTTCATTTTGATTATTATTAATAAAACAGACACTGAAGTGTTCAGTTATAAATCAGGTGGTTTCTTTTGGATTACACAACAAATAAAGTTGTTTAACTTAGATGTACATTAAATTATAACAAAAGAAAATTCACAGATTTTCGTTGTATTAATCGGAAAAGTTGATTCCTTAGTAACCTCAGCTTGTTATTTGATGTTTGCAAATGTGCGGAATCCTTTTCGATCTAGCGTTAACATGTTTTCGGTTAAAAGAAAATACTTACCTATTGAAAATAAATCACTTCATCTTAAACTTTTATTTTATTCATTTATATTACAACAAAATACGATATCTGACTCAAAACGCGGTAAAAAAATATATTTTGGTCTTAGGAAACAATAATGGGGTACAAAAGAACTTTGTCTATATTGAAAATGTGTAAAGCATACAAGACATGCAGAAGTTGTCGAATGAAACTGAGAACGTGTCTTTGTTTGCTATACAGTTTAATATGAGGACAGATCTCTTCAATTCAAGTAATAATAATAAAATGTTTCTCTCATGCACAATTATGCAGGTAAATAAGTTCTCGCATTTGCAAATAAACAAGTTAATACTTTGTTGCATTCCCGGACATATATTAAGCTGACTGTTGCCAAACAAATCAAATATTAAAAACTCTAGCGCACCTGAACCGCTAGAAAACTAATTTTCGAAGAAATTTTCTTTGAGTGACAAAAAAGTGTGGAAAGACGTAAAACACTGTTTTCTAGAATCATATCAACCATTCCTTATCCAAAGCAACAAAACTCAACTATAACACAAATGATAAAAATGTTCAGTGCTGGCAACCCGAACGAAGTAGTCCGAACGAAGCGTCCGTTCGGCAGTCCGAACGAAGCAGCAATAAGTTTACCATAGCAAACTCATACTCAAATCAACTTATCCTCTGAATTTCGTTCTCATCGCAGGATTTTATAGAAATTTTCAGCGGTTAAACGTTGTTTGAGGCTGCCATCCGAAAAATGTTCAAAGCTCGGAAAATTTCGAAATTGGTTTCTTATTTTTATTGCAAATTCTTTGCATATGAGAACGTAGTTTGAAGCATCTGTTGGTGCAATATTTACGGAAATGGCTAATGCTGGTTACCCTGTGTAAGCAGCACAGCAAAACACATACCAAATCTGCTTCACGTTAAGTTAAACCCAACCAGCAAATTTCGTTTCAATTGAATCACTGCGCTGGACGTTATACGGGTGAAAAGAATTTTAAGGTAAACACCCTCAAAACTTTTCAAGTTTTTAAAGCGTTAATATTTGTTGTTAATTTTCATTGCATGATCATTCCCATTTGCAATTCTAATCACATAATCGCTCAGTAAAAAAATTCCACAAAATTACAAAAATGGTCATAGCTGGCAGCCCTTTCATGATTTTTGTACGAAATTCTTACGACATTTGGCTTTTATTAAGCTCCATTTACTGCGTGAAATTCGTTTTGATTTCTACACTGGACCGGAAGTTATAGGGAAAAAAGCTTTATTTTGCTGAGCAAATTTGCAAGATTTAGGAGACAAAAATCACCATAGCTGGCAACTCTATTCTAATTGTTCAGCCAAATTTTCACCAAATGTTACATGGAGTAAGATCCAAGTATTGTATGAATTTTGTCAAAATCTGATGGCTGAATCGGAAGTTATAGGGCAAAAACCAGTTTTTTTTCTCAGTGATTTTTCAAGATGGTACCACTGGCACAGGGTTGCCCGCATTTCAAAATCACTTCTATCAGACCTATTGCTAGCTAATATTAACACGTCCTGTAAATTTCACTATGTTCGGATAACCCGGTCGTCAGTTCTCGTGAACAGAACTTTCGAGTGCTGAACATAGAGGTAGTTTGGTGATGGGTTGCCGTTCTTGTGCGAATCGCAATTTGGAAAATTTTAATCTGACGTGATGGACAAAGATTTAGATTTATCAATGATTTGAGTTTTTTGGCAAAAAGCAAAAATTTTTCAGGAAGGTCGATGATTTGAAGGATTTTTTTTTAAGAGCCTGCCATAGCTACAGGGTTACCCACACTGTCTTTAAAATCCATGTGTGCTAAGTTCTAGTCTACATCAATACGCTCTATCAATTTCACGATGATCGAATGTTCGTGTCAGAAGTTATGACAAATCAAAATTTGAGAAAAATTCCTTGCCCACTTTTAGGCACTCAGCACCCACACACGGCTCAAAATTTCCAATTCTTTGTCATGTGCAAACCTAAAACATAATAAGTTTTTATTTCCAATACTTTTTGTTACAAAAATTTAACACTGCTTGGAAATATAGGAGTACCTGAAAATTCACTAAAATGCCCGCCGCCGCCAAAAGGTTAAAGATAACTGAATTCGAACAAGTCATGGACCTACCTACTATATACATCTACGGCATCCGAAAATTTCAGCTCAATCGGATCGGCCACTCCAAAGATTACTTCTATTAACCGATTTGCTGATATATATATATATATATATATATATATATATATATATATATATATATATATATATATATATATATATATATATATATATATATATATATATATATATATATATATATATATATATATATATATATATATATATATATATATATATAAATAAAGAAATATGAATTTTCGGCGAAACGAGTTTAATACTATTGTTCTTCGAACATTAGTAATAAAAACTCTAGCGCACCTGAACCGCTAGAAACACTAATGTTCGAAGAACAGTGGAAGAATCGTGCAGGTTTTGAGTGCATATTCCACCACATGTGCTGCTTATTACGGCCAAACTGTTTCAAATGCCACGTTTTTCTTTGGTCTCAAGAATGCAATGTAACTCTTATGGTGGAAGGTTTCAGATATTACCACTGGCATGAATTTCAACGTTTATGAGAGCGAAACACGGGTTAATTATATTCGTTATCAGTTGCTTATTTCACAAAATTTTGAAAGCAGCATCTCATATAACATCAATGAAGAAAATGCTCAGTGCCTGCAGCACTGTAACTGAAGTTGGTGTTTTGCAGAACTTTGGGAACTCAAATATTGGTTATATATTTTCATTGTTAATGTTTCCGGTATGAATACTAACTGTAAGCATTTATTGTTATAAAAGTAGCACAATAGACTCGTGCTGGCAAACTTCTGCCAGTATAAAGCCCAGAATATATCAAATCTGCTTCATGTTGTTATATTACATTCGAAGTTATAGGAGTATAAAGAAATTTAGGATTACCTGCAGCGAGTTTTTTCAAATAATCGAAAACTTAATATTTGCTGTTTATTGTCACTACAATATCATTACGAATTGAAAATTCTACGATAAAACCGCTTAATAAAGAAATTCCAATTAAACACAAAACCAACAATAGCTGGCAACTCTATCGTGGCATTTCAACCAAATTTGGCCTGAATAATGTTTATGATAAGTTTCATTAATTGTATGAAATTTGTATTGATTTCATGACTGCACTGGAAGTTATAGAGCAAAATGTTTTATTTTCCTGAGTGAATTTTCAAAACCAGGGACACAAAAATTACCATAGCTGGCAGCACCAATCAAATTTTTCAACCAAATTTTCAATAAACGGAGATTAGAAATAAGTTCAGCTACTGTGTCAATTTCATGAAAATTTGGTAACTTATTCACATTTCATAGGGCAAGAACCAGTTTTTTACTAATGTTCGAAGAACAATAGTATTAAACTCGTTTCGCCGAAAATTCATATTTCTTTATATATATATATATATATATATATATATATATATATATATATATATATATATATATATATATATATATATATATATATATATATATATATATATATATATATATATATATATATATATATATATATATATATATATATCAGCAAAATGATTAAGGGAGATAATCTCTGGAGTGGCCTATTCGATTGAGCTGAAATTTTCGGAGAACGTAGATGTATATAGTAGGTAGGTCCACGACTTTCTCAAATTCAGATATTCTAAACATTTTGGCGGCGGCGAGCGTTTTAGTGAATTTTGATGTACTCCTATATTTCCAAGCAGTGAAAAGTTTTGCTAAAGAAAAGTATTGGGGATGAAAAGTAATTATGTTCTAAGCTCGTTTATGATAAAAAATTGGAAATTGTAAGTCGTGTGTGGGTGCAGGGTGCCTAAAAGTAGGCAAAGATTTTTTTTCAAATTTTGATTTGTCATTACTTGTAAGAAAAACAATGGATCATCGTGAAATTTCCAGAGCGTATTAATGTTGACTAAAATTTAGCACATGTGGATTTTTAGGACAGTGCGGGTAACCCTGTAGCTACGGCAGGCTCCTGAATAAAAAACCTTCAAATCATTGACCTTCCTGAAAAATTTTTGATTTTTGACAAAAAAATCAGATCACTGATAAATTTCAACCTTTATCCATCATATCACATTAAAATGTTCCAAATTCCGATTTGCACAAGAACGGCAACCCATCACCAAATTACCTCTATTTTCAGCACTCGAAAGTTCTGTTCACGAGAACTGACGACCGGATTATCCGATCATAATGAAATTTACAGGACATGTTGGTATTAGCTAGGACCAGGTCTGATAGAAGTGATTTTGAAATGCGGGCAACCCTGTGCAAGTGGTACCATCTTGAAAAATCACCCAGAAAAAAAACCGGTTTTTGGCCTATTACTTCCGATTCAGCCATCAGATTTTGACAAGATTTATCCAATACTTGGATCTTATTTTATGTAACGTTTGATGAAAATTTGGCTGAAAAATTAGAATAGAATTGCCAGCTATGGTGATTTTTGTCTCCTAAAACTTGCAAATTTGCTCAGCAAAATAAAGCTTATTTCCCTATAACTTCCGGTCCAGTGTAAAAATCAAAACGAAGTTCACGCAGCAAATGGACTTTAATGTAAACCAAATGTCATAGAAATTTCGTACCAAAATCATGAAAGAGCTGCCAGCTATGACCATTTTTGTAATTTTGTTTAATATCTTTACTGAGCGATTATGTGATTAGATTTCGAAATGGAAATGATCCTGCAATGAAAATTAACAACAAATATTAACGCTTTGAAAATTTGATAAATTTTGAGGGTGGTAACCCTAAAATTTTTTTCACCCGTATAACTTCCAGCGCAGTGATTCAATCGAAACGAAATTTACTGGTTGGGTTTAATTTAGCGTGAAGCAGAATTGGTATGTATTATGCTTTGCTGTTGATACAGGCTAACCAGCATTAGCCATTTCCGTAAATATTGCACCAACAGATGCTTCAAACAACGTTCTCATATGCAAAGCATTTGCAATAAAAAATAAGGAATTCTTTTTTAAATTTTTCGAGTTTTGAACATTTTTCGGATGGTAGCCTCAAACAACGTTTAACCGCTGAAACCTTCGAACGAAATTCAAAGCATACGTTGATTTGAGTATGAGCTTGTTATGGTAAACTTATTGCTGCTTCGTTCGGAAAGTGTTGCCCGCACTGAATTATTTGTGTTATAGTTGAGTTTTGTTGCTTTGGATAAGGAATGGTTGATATGATTCCTGCGAAGAGAACGAAATTCAAAGGTTACATTGATTTGAGTATGAGCTTGTTATGGTAAACTTATTGCTGCTTCATTCGGAAAGTGTTGCCAGAACTGAATTATATGTGTTATAGTTGAGTTTTGTTGCTTTGGATAAGGAATGATTGATATGATTCTAAAAAACAGTGTATTACGTCTTTCCACACTTTTTTGTCACTCAAAGACAATTTGTTCGAAAATTAATTTTCTAGCGGTTCAGGTGCGCTAGAGTTTTTCTTTGTAATTTTTCAAGATGGCACCACTGGCTCAGAGTTGCCCACAATTCAAAATTGCTTCTATGAAATCTGGTCCTACTTAAGTCCAATGCATTCTGTAAATTTCAGCTGTATCTGATTATTGGTTCGTGAAGTCCCGTGAACAGAAGTTTTTGAAGCTAAAAATATAGGTTAACTGGGAGAGGGTTACCGTTCTTGTCCGACATTAAATTTTCAAAGGTTTACTTTGAACGTGTAGATTAAGCATAAGATTTGTATACAGTTTGGTTTTATTGCAAGAAACGGACATTTTTTGAATATTCGATGGTTTGAATGTTTTCACTTCCAAATTTTCTTTTTCAATTTTAAGACACCAAAATTATCATAGCTGGCAGCTCCAACCGAATTTGTCAACCAAATTTATATTCAACGTGGTTTAAAGTAAGGTCCAGCTATTCTGCGAATTTCGTCAAAATCGAATGATTCAGTCAGAATTTATAGGGCTAAAAGCAGTTATCTTTTTTAGTGATTTTTCAAGATGGCACCACTGGCACAGAATCGCCCACATTTCAAAATTACTGCTATCAGACTTGGTCCCATTTAAGACCCATACATTCTGCAAATTTTAATTAATTCTGCTCAGCGAATCGTGAGTTTCCGTGAATAGAAGTTTTTGATGCTAAAAATATATGTAAATTGGGCAAGGGTTACCATGTCAAATTTATATACCATATCAAATTTTTTTTCTTGCCTATGCAAACGAAGCATGAGATTTTCATATGAGTGGCTTGTTTTTGAAAAAGCGGCATTTTTTTAAGAGGGACGATGATTTGGAGGTTTTCACTTTCAGTGCCTGCATTAGCTACAGGCTTGCCAGCACGCTCATTTAAAGCTACACAAATCTTAAACTAAATAACGCAAATATGTTCTGAAAAGTTAGTTATGATTGAATGGCTCTGTCAAAGGTTATCGCAATTTAAAAATTTTCAAATTTGCCCGTTCTCTTTTTAGGCACACAGCGTACACATGGGATTAAAAAATTCCAAAACATTATCCGATTCACATGTAAAACACGTTCGAAATTTTTTTCGTCAACTTTATTCATATATATATATATATATATATATATATATATATATATATATATATATATATATATATATATATACATATATATATATATATATATATATATATATATATATATATATATATATATATATATATATATATATATATAATGCTACCAACTCAAATTGAGGAAAAAAGAGTATATCGGCTTCGCAAAAAGAGTACAAAAGAGTACAAAATTCAATGGAAAAAGAGTATAAAAAAAAACCCATTTTTCGTATGATTTCTTAATATTTATTTAAAATAAACCAAGAAAAAGTTTAAATTATCATCATTTATTGTCAATACATTTAATTATTCTGGAATAGTATCAATTGACATGGCACCTGGACTGTAACCGGAAATTTGCTGTGGTTTTTGAAAATGTATGGAATTCGTCACAACCGTATTCCATGTTGTTTTTCACAATCAAAATCGATTTCAGAGTCGACGGCTCAAGTGCAGACTTTTCTGGTGTCCAAATCTTTTTCGCTTTAGCAAACAAAAGTTCGATTGACGCCGATGTGCCCGGAAAACAGAAAATAAATTCAATCACGTGCGCAAACTCTTCATACGGCAATTGACGTTGATCCATGTGTTTGAAAATTTCAACCCACCGATCTTCTGCGGATGCTTTCATCGTATTCCATTCAGATATATTCTCATCGGTGCAGAATGTTTTTATGAGACCGAATTGTTGAAAAGGTTTCGAACTGTTAGTTTCCCAGTCGTAAGATTGCTAACAGCATAATATATTTCAGTGATGGATCGATCCGTTCAATTGGGATTATGAACATAGAGTAGCAATATTCTGACATATAATACAGCAATATTCTGACATGAATCGCATGCTTGCTTTGCGTGTCTTTCATTTAATAATTTTTGTGTTCAGTATAGAATCCATATGATTACGCAATCGACAGATTAAATAAAGAATAAAGTAGCTGTAAATGAATTGTGCGATTGTAATTGATTGCTTTGAATTTATAAACAATTTAACAGATTGCTTATGGCTGGGTTGAAAACAAAAAGTGTGAATCAATAGAAAAATAACAATAATGCAATGTAGTAAAATGGAATTTCTATGTATTGTCGTGATTCAGATGACTTTTAGGTGGATTTCTGCAAAAATTATTGCTTTTTCACAAAAAAGAGTACAAAAGAGTACAGAAGAGTACAATGAAGAGTACGAAAAATCAGAGAGTACATGCAGAGTACAAGGGTCAAAAAAAGAGTACTGTACTCCTCAAAAGAGTACAGTTGGTAACATTATATATATATATATATATATATATATATATATATATATATATATATATATATATATATATATATATATATATATATATATATATATATATATATATATATATATATATATATATATATATATATATATATATATATATATACAGGGTGTTTGGTACTATATGAACACTATTTAAAGGAGGCGTTCTTTGACATATTTTGAGTAAAACATCGTTGGACAGGATGGTCCGGATTTCAAAACCTACGGAGTTACAGGGTGTTCAAAAAAACTTGTTCGGAACGGTACCCTGACTCACTTGAATCGTTATATCTTAAAAACTAATTATCACAACTCAAAGTTTTATGCCGCGTTTATTAGACAATTAAACTACCTTTTATTTAATTTATAACACTTGATTGCAGTTGTACCGAATTTTGAGATATTTTCTTCGAAACACAAAATTTTTTAATTTTAACCCCGAAAATTCTGTGTTCCAGGTCGTTTTCCTTAGAAAACCTCATTATAATGTGCCACTTTCATTTAAATCTTTTGATAAGCAATATTACTGGCTATAAAAAATGTCTGAATTTTAATGACTTAGATTCTACCATTTCGCAAGTATTGAGCGAAAATAAATATCGCTTAAAAACTAAATATGTCATAAAACGGTCCTCCTTGAAAAAACAAAGTTTAATATGCTAGTCGTACTAAAGTAATTTAGTACCCATTTATAACTATTTAAAGTATCAATAAACTTAACTATATTTTAATTAGTTTCAACATAATTGATGCACCTACCTAGATGTGACAGGTAAAAGCATGTCCAGTTCTTCGCCTTTATTAGTGGGATACTTAAAAAATTGAAAACGCATAAAAACAGAACCACTTTCAAATTCTTGTAAGTTTCAGTGCATTACTCGAACAGCAAGATCTAAATAAAATTTACGAAAATACATGGAAAATGCCTCGCTACACTAACGAAGTATATGGAGATATTTTGTACGTCTATGGGGAGTGCCGGGGAAATTCAGCAGCGGCGCAATCTTTGTATCATCAGAGATACCCCCATCGACGGATTCCTGGAAGGAGAGTGTTTCAACAACTTTACGCAAGGATTCATGAAACGGGTAACGTCAGAACGAGCCGAGTAAACGAAAATCCTACAACTGCAACCGCTGTACGGACCGAAGAAGAAATATTGCATGCAGTGGTATCTGACCCATCAACCAGTATTCGACGCTTAGCGTTACGGTTTAACGTGTCTAGCTGGAAAGTTTGGAGTATTTTGAAAGCAGCCCGTCTACGTCTTTACCATCACACACCAGTTCAGGAGCTCCTACCCATCGATTTGCCCAAAAGGATGGAATTCTGCAATTGGCTCCTTGAGAGACAATTAGACGACGAAAATTTTGTCAACAGCATTCTTTGGACGGATGGGTCTTTATTTACGAGGGACGGTATCACAAACTTCCACAATTTACACACGTGGGCTGAGAACAATCCAAACACTGCAAGAACGACATCATTTCAGCATAGATTCAGCGTAAATTTATGGGCAGGAGTGATTGTTAATAATTTGATTGGGCCTTTTAGGCTCCCGCCTACCCTAAATAGTACCAGCTACTTGCATTTTTTAATGTCTGCAGAACTTATTAGAAGATATTCCTCGGCAACGATTGGTTTCCATGTTTTACCAACACGATGGTGCTCCAGGTCATTACGGCCGACCAGTCATAGATTGGTTGAATTCGAACTATCCCAATCGCTGGATCGGTAGAAATGGACCAGTACACTGGCCTGCGAGGTCTCCTGATCTGACTGTAATGGATTTTTTTGAATGAGGACGGATGAAGGACCTTGTGTACGCAATGGAAGTGTCCACTTTAGAAGAACTAAATACCAGAATCGATGATGCTGCAACAGAAGTGAGGCAACAGCTGAGAGACATGAATATGAAAAGAACGCTTGCCAAACGAGCTTTGGCATGTATTCAAAATGAAGGTGGCAATTTTGAACACTTACTGTAGATTAAGAATTTTGAAATCAAGCATAAAAACCATTATTAAATATTTTCAGTTCAAGAAAAAGGTGTAGATCGACAACGAGGGCCACTTTATGGCATATTTAGTTTTTCAGCAATATACATTTTCGCTTAATACTTGTGAAATGGTAGAATCTAAGTCATTGAAATGTATGCAACTTTTGTAGCCAGTAATATGGCTTATCAAAATATTTAAATGAAAGTGGCACATTATAACAAGGTTTTCTAAGGAAAACGACCTGGAACACAGAATTTTCGGTGTTAAAATTAAAAAATTTTGTGTTTCGAAGAAAATATCTCAAAATTGGGTACAACTGCAATCAAGTGTTACACATTAAATAAAAGTAAATTTAATTGTCTAATAAACGCGGTATAAAACTTTGAGTTGTGATAATTAGTTTTCAAGATATAACGATTCAAGTGAGTCAGAGTACCGGTCCGAACAAGTTTTTTTGAACACCCTGTAACTCCGTAGGTTTTGAAATCCGGAACATCCTGTCGAACAATTTTTTACTCAAAATATGTCAAAGAACACGCCCTTAAAATAGTGTTCATTTAGTACCAAACACCCTGTATATATATATATATATATATATATATATATATATATATATATATATATATATATTTATATATATATATATATATATATATATATATATATATATATATATATATATATATATATATATATATATATATATATATATATATATATATATGTATGGAAATATGAATTCTTGGCCGAATCGATTTTAATACTAATGTTCTTCGAACATTAGTAAAAATCTATATTACTGGCAAAATTAATTTCTGCGCCAACGATCCAATTTCCACCGGTGGGCATTCAAATGCTTATTTCTATATCAATAAAGCATTTCCATACTGTGCGGTGTTAAAAACACAGTAAAATCTATTTTCAAACTGTGGCGATATCTTGAAAATGCACCTCGCAAATAGCATCAATTAACAGAATGATTATACATGAATTAAATTATATGAATTTACTTTGCGCATAGTTCAACAGCCCTTAATCCTCAACTAGCTCATCGGCATTGTCTTGTATGCACATGCGCATACACATATATCTCACTGAAGCATAATTTCTCAATGCATATTAACATCTATGACCATCTCCGGTTGCATAAATCCGCATCTTAATATCAAATTTATTATTTTATCGCTCACTGTCAATTCCCTTTCAGTGGCCATTCAACTGCTTATTTCTATGTCAATAAAGCATTTCCATACTGTGCGGTGTTAATAACACAATACAAATATATTTTTAAACTGTACCAATATCTTCAAAATGCACCTCACTAATAACCTTAATCAACATAATTGTTATTCATCAATGAAATCATATGTATACACTTTGCGCATATTTCAGAAAAATTTAAATTTTCAATCAGCTCATCGGCATTGTCTTTTATGCACACGCACATACACATATATCTCACTGCAGCATAGTTTATAAATGCATATTAACATCTGTGACCCTCTCCGGTTACATAAATCCCCTTGTCAAAATCAAATTTATGATTTTTTTCGCTCACTATCAACTCCCTTTTGGTGGCCATTCAAATGCTTATTTCTATGTCTAAAAAGCATTTCCATACTGTGCGGTGTTAATAACACAATACAAATATATTTTCGAACTGTACCGATATCTTCAAAACTCACCTCACAAAAAACCTCAATCAACAGAATTACTGTACAAAAATTAAATCATATGCATGCACTTTGCGCATAATTCAACAACCTTAAATCCTCAATTAGCTCATTCGCATTGTCTTATATGCATACGCACATTTATATACATCTGAAGCATGATTTTTCAATCCATATTTACATGTATTACCCTACCGGGGTGGAAGAATCCCCATATTAACATCAACTTTATTAATTTGTGCCCTCACTATCAATTCCCTTTCGGTGGCCTTTAAAATGCTTATTTCTGTGTTAATAAAGCATTTCAATGCTGTGCGGTGTTAATAACACAATACAAATCTATTTTCAATCTGTATCAATATCTTGAAAATGCACTTGGCAAAGAAACTGAATCAACATAATTGTTATACATCAATGAAATCATATGTATGCACTTTGCGCATAATTGAACAACCTTATATCCTCAATTAGCTCATTGGCGTTGTCTTATATGCGTACGCACATACATTATATATCTCAATGAAGCATTAGTTCTCAATCCATATTTACATCTATTACCCTACCGGGCACACAACAATCTCCATCTTAATATCAACTTTTTTAATTTATTCAATAAAGCATTTTCCAAATGTGCAATGCTAATAACAAAATACCAACATTGTTTGAAACTGTTCTGATATTTTCAAAACGCAGCTTACCAACGACCGCAATCAACAAAATTATTATCTATCAATCACATCATCATTTTCCAATGCACATTTGCATCTATTACCCTATTGAGCTGCATTAATCTGCAACCCAACATAGCACGTACATACAACTAGCATCGTACCCATAAAAACACTCTAAATTATTCGTTGAAGTGAGTGCATTCAACATTTTCTTGGGTAAAATAAGCTGTTGAGTTTTTCATTATTGTGCTTTGTACAATAGCTTTTTCCTTGAGATTTTCTAGGACATTTAAAAGCACAGACTAACCATTCAAAGCCAATCATCAAAATCAAAATATCGCTCCATTAACACCCCAAACACCCTCCTTGAAGTTGCCCAATTTTACATTGGCTTAAAGGCAAATAACTCACAGTTGTCACCAGCGCAGAACGAACGCATTTTGGTACTCGGAAAAGACTACCTTTTTCTCATAGTATCATGGTTATTCATTGTATCGTGGGTGTATATGTAGGATAGGTCCAGGTCTCACTAAATGTCAATTATTTTTAACCCTTTGGCGCCGGCGGCCATTTTAGTGATATTTTTAATATACCTATTATTCCGTACGCAAATAATTTTTGCAAAAATCAAGGTAACATAATGAATTTCGAACGTGTTTTGAATTTGAACCGGATAGTGTTTTGGGATTTTTTAACTTCATGGGTGCACTAGGCGTCTTAAAAGAGAACGGAAAAATTTAAAAACTTTTAAATTGCGATAACTGTTGACGGAGGTATTCGATCATTATGAGATTTTTAGAACATATTGGTGTTATTTAGTTGTAAATTTGTGTAGCTTTAATGAGCATGTTAGCAACCCTGTAGCTAAGGCAGGCGCTGAAAGTGAAAACCTTCATATCATCGACTCTCCGAAAAAAATTCAGTTTCTCGAAAAAAGAGCTATTCATATATAAATCGTATGCTTTGTCTACACAGCCAAAACCAATTTTACAATAGGCACGCTTATTAGCTCTTTCCCAATTAACCTATATTTTTAGCATCAAAATCTTCTGTTCACGGAAACTCACGATCTGATAACCAGAATTAATTGAAATTTACGGAATGTATTGGTTTTAAGTAGGACCAGGTCTGATAGAAGTGATTCTGAAATGCGGGCAATTTTGTACCAGTGGTGCCGTTTTCAAAAATCACTAAGAAAAGTAACTGCTTTTGGCCCTCTTAATTCTGATTCAATTATTTGATTTTGACAAAATTCACACAGTAGCTGAACATTGTTTTAAACCACGTTTGGTAGAAATTTGGTGGAAAAATTCGGTTGGAGCTGCCAGCTGTGGTAATTTTGATGTCTTAAATTTGGAAAATTCCGGAGGAAAATAAAGCTCTTTGCCCTATAGCTTCCAGTGCAGTCATTGAATTGTAAAGAAATTCAAATCGTAAATAAAACTTATTGCAGGCAATATTCAGTAGAAATCTAGTTGGAAAAACAACGATAGGGTTACCAGCTATGGTCGTTTTTGTATTTTTTTGCATACTTTTAGTAAGCGATATAATCATAGAATTTTCAAATCGTTATGATATTTTAGTGAAAATGAACACCAAATATTAAAATCTGGAAAATTTGAAAACTTTTACGAATGGTAGTCCTTAATTTCTTTGCATCCCTATAACTTCCAACGCAGTCATTGGGTCAATACAAAATTCGCACATCAGGTTGACTTTAACGTAAGGCAGATGCGACATATCTTTTGCTACGGTGCTAGCAAACCAGCTGCCAGCACTAAGCCTTTTTGTTCTTTTCGTTCTAATAAGTAATTGCATTAAGCATTTTCATCGCGAAAATTTGCAATGGAAATAAGTAAACAATGTTTAAATTTTCTGAGATCTGCATATTTTTCAGAGAAACTCCAAACACCTTTCTGTCGCTGAAAATTTCGTTGAAGTCACCGAAATTAATATAAGGTTAGATTCTATTATTACTTAGCGTGTATTAGTTTTAAGTAGGAAGAGTAAGTAGTGGTAGAATATACACTCAAAATCTGCACAAATTCTCTACTGTTCTTCGAACATTAATGTTTTTAGGGGCTCTGATGTGCTAGGGTTTTTTATTTTTGAGAGCATGTATTTGGAAAATAAATAGATTTTGTATGAATATTGATTTCCTGTTGTACTCTACAGCACTTGGTTTATTATAACTTAAAAACTAAAATGAAACACAATAATTCTCTTTTGGTTTTTGTTTGTGTTTGAAGGTTCTTAGACTTTCGAAATTCAATTACAAAGTATGCATTTCATTTACTTTTGCTACTTCAGGGTCTTAACTGCCATCCTTTTGGGCGTCTTCTGTTCCTCCTGGTATTTTTCAATGGTACCTGAAACTAATATTCACAGTATGCAGCGTCACGGCTCCGTGGCTCCAAGGGTCCTTCAAAACCTGGATTTTGGCTCTGCACTAATAATTTTCAAATTCACACTGTCACTACACGCGAGTACGACTTGCTTTTAACTTCGTGACTTGTACTTTAGGGCCCCACGTTGGGCGCCAATTTGTTACCAACCCGACCTTTTCGGGGGGTTCCGACGATCAGATAGGTACACTTGGGTCCGGGGTTCGCTCAATGGAGATTGGGCGTGGACGCCCAAGAGAGGTTCAGCTCTCCAACGTCGATAGGGCCCTCCCCTAGTCAGAAAACGCCCTTAAGTGGACGTTGAATTCTTCTAAGCCACACTCTACCCCTTGCATGCTGGCCACAAATATACCCGAAGTGAGTTCACCTCAGTTCGCGCCCTAGTTTGGCTAACCACACACTACACTGGAGTAGCGCGATTTCCCTACTTTCACGGGTCCTGGATCTGAATCTCCAGTCTGTCTATACTCGGATCTTGATTACAAACTCCTCGACCTCTACCAAGTAAATCCTACTACTACTGCTGGTCTCACCAATAGAATAACGCGGCTTCTCAGTAGCCACGTGTTGCTAATCTAACTATTGACCGAATTCTCATGCAAAACTCATACCCGTCTCATTAGCCTGAACAAATGGATCAAATAATCTACTTAGGTCATTCAGCTAAATTTCGTACTTATCCACTAAATTTTAAATAACAATAATTGTCTCGCCGACTTCATACAAACAAAAAAAAGAAAACTTAAATTTTTACACTAACCTTTTTTCCTTATCAAAACATTTGGCTCCGCACATCCGACCTTCCGAACTCAGATTTGGATTTTTCTTCAGAGATAAGTCTTATGTTTTACTGCACACTATACTGGTCATCATCATGTTCGGCTCGAGTTCTGAGCTCGAGACCACTTGGTTGACGGTCCACCGCGCTACCCAGTGTGCCACAGAGCCTATGAGGTGAAACGTTTCTAGAGTCGCCTTAAGCTGTATTATCGCTAAGCGTGGATGCAATGTCGTCATTCCGACGTCGGCACGCTGCGAGATGAAAATTTGCAGAATTTCTTCGGTGGTTCAGAAATGAATAGGCCTCATACTGCGATCTGGAAATTCGCCAAACTCCGTATGCACACTCCATTTGGTGGGTTTTCACAGATCGTAAATGTCGAGTTTATTGGCTTTTCACGCGACGAAAATGTCAAAATTGGCTCGTTACCACACACACACCTACGATTTGAAAAGAATTTCTCAGGTTCCTTCTGCACACTTCATGGGCTGATCTCCTAAAGCGCAAAAAGCCAAAAGCGCAAAATGAAGAATTCGGCTCGCTATTACACACACCTGCGATTTGAAAATAAATTCTCAGGTTCTTTCTGCACACTTCAGGGGCTGATCTTCAAAAGCACGATCTAGTCGAGATTGCTTCAACATGAACCCTCTGGCCACCGGTTTTTTCCTCCGGGTCCGTTGCTTGGGTTCAAAGAACGCTTTGCACGTGTGCCCCAAGTTCCGAACCTATCCACCACATATTTTACTTGTTACACACCGAAATTCTCGTGTAGTGTGGAATTTGTGGGAAGTATGGATTGTTTCTCATTTTGACGTTTTGAACGTAATGGGCGTCGGTTTATTTATTCCGCGGGTAAACAACGAAGAATTTTAAGTGGTGCGTGAATTTATTCGGTTATTTTCCGCGTTTTTAGGTCAGGCCTGGGTAGCAGAGGCTCCCAATCGTGTTGTGTAAAGGGCGCACGGCCCTGTACTACCCAGCGGGAGAGCGGTGACCACTTGGGAAACCTACGACAGTGTTGCGTCAGGTAGGTGCTCCTTTCAATTTTAAACCTTAGTTCCGGTTCTTGGTGGTTTCCTTGTTTTTCAGGTCGCTGTAGGGCGCGCCTCCTCTACTGCCGAGTGGACGTCCCGATTCGCAGAGCTTGGGATATCTTCCATGGTCAGTAGTAACTCGTGACCTGGGTGGCCCCATTCTGGTGAGTTTACATTGTTTATGTTGATTCAGCTCAATTAAGTGGTCGGGCGTCGTTGAGATCGCGTATCGGTGTTTTCGGGTGATCCTTTTTGGCGGGTAGAAAACTGTTTCTCGGTCGGTTGCGTATGTTGGTCGGCATCGTGCGGCTTGGCGCTGTTACCTCTGTTTCTTTCCAAGTTTAATCTAACATCTACGTCGTCAAGTTTATTACACCAGCTGCTCCACATCAAGGTGGCATATGGGACGTGGCTGTGAAGTCAATGAAATACCATCTGATGCGCATGTTGGGGCATCAACGAGTGACTTATGAGCAATTGTGCCCAGTTTTTATCGATATAGAAGCTTGTCTGAATTTGTGGCTAATCAATTCGATATCAGATGACGCCAAACACTTGAGTGCACTAACGCCGGGGAGTTTTCTCATTGTAGAAGCACTAGTGCAGAAACACTTGTGCAGCCGCTACCAAGAAATGAGCCAGAGCTGAACAAAGGTAGTCTTCGACAATGGCGCAAGTTGCAACAAATAGCGTCAGCATTTTGGAAGTGGTGGCAGTCTCAATACTTTGTCACACTGCAACAGCGAAAGAAATGGCGTCAGTGCTCAGAGAACATAAGAGCAGGGCAGTTGGTGCTAATTAAGAGCGAAAATATTCCTCCATCGTCAATGGGAAGAGTGGTGCTAGTAAAGAAGGATGCAGATGGGCTAGTGTGGAGCGCAGTAATGCAAACAGCGGCAGAAGAGCTTAAAAGACGGCAGAGAAGCGATGTGTGCTACCAGTGGCAAGCAAATAGAGCAATCGAGCGACGTTACGAGCAATTTCATGGGCAAACAGAGCGATGGTGCGATGGTCCGATATGAGCGTATCGGACCATCGAAGCAATATTATGAGCGTATTGAGCAAATGAGCGACTTTCAACTGAACTGAGCTAGTGCGTGCTTTTTGGGTAGTGTACCGAACGGCAGCTCCGTTCGGTGAATGCAGACGATAACGACGACGATGGCTGATGTGAACAGAGTAGTCATTCTTCGGCCGAGTCTCCAACCAAGCAAGCAACGGAGCGAGTGATGGTGCAACAATAAGAGCGAGGCGTAGTGCGATATTAAGTTTAATATAGTCAAATAGTGCAATGTAGTGCAATGTTAGTGCTTAAAGAAATAGTGTGATAAAGACGTGGCGGTATACAGTCTATCTTGCGTTTTATTACTTATGCTGAGTGTGCACGGTTGTGCCACCTTCGGCTCATAATAAACATATCTAAACAAAGTATATGGAATCGCTAAAACTCCTTGAGATGGCCAACTATTTCAAAATTGTTATGTACCATAACAACTTAGCGTCGGAGGGTGTTAGGGACTACTATTATCAATAATGCGCCAGATGCAATGATAAAAGCCTAGTGAAGCTGAATAACAAGGATTTTTTACACCTTTGTACACATCGTACACACATAGACTTTTGATGAAATACCTATTCTAGACTTTTTTAATGAAATACTTATGTTTTGTAGCTGCAACCTTATTTTTTTGATGTAATGAAATCAAAAACATATATTATCAAAAACTTTTCATCTTTTATTCAATATTTTTCATTTTTTAACATAAGCAAGTACATGTTTAAAAAATTTTGAACTGCACATTGTTTAGATTGCACTCTTTCATGAATTTCACAATGTGTGTAGAAGTTCCTGAGGTGGTTAAGTTTCGGTATTTTGAGCTGGATCAGCTCTGTCGTAGGTAGACACTTTCTGATGAACCTCTCTTTCGCCTCACCTTTTACGAAGATAGTTGAATTGGAATATTCCGCCAATATACTCGGATACATTACTGTAATTATTATCGCCACTATTCCAATGTAGACCATTAACGTTCACCATGTCAAAGTCGTTTTGCCTACATGCCTTCATTGAAATTTCCTGATATGGATACGGTGGTGACAAGTGGTAAATCATCGGTGAAATTGAATCAAACGGTAGAGCCGCAACTTCATTAGAAAAGTGCTGACCGTTGTTCCCGCTTACAAACTAGATATATCTCAAATAATCTTTGCCATATGTTTGCTTCTAAGTAGGTAGGCTATGAGAGTTCTAGCGCAATTTCCTGTGTATTTTTAAAGGGGCCTTGTGCAGAAAAAAAAACTCTTGTGCAGATATTAAGAAAAACTTGTTTTTACCTGTTTATTTAGCTGAAACGTGTCTTCTCCATAGCGTACGTTGCATTTATAGCAATTTATGAATGGACGACAATTTCGCATGCATAATTTTCCTTTAACGATATAACCAAGGCGAAGAGTCAATGTGTGTTATGAATATGAGTGAAAAGAAACGGTAAGAGAAGATTATTATTTTATATGTCGTCAGGGAATCTCTTGAATATCTTGCAGGTGCTTGAAATGTGTCTGATTGTATCTTTCATGCATTAGCACGTTGGACTCCGTGTTTGTTAGTTAATACAGTAATAAATGCATATGAACAAAAATATACGAATCAAGATGAAATTTTTTGATTGCATTCATAGCAATTATTACTCAATTGAGTTACTGCAAACGTTGTGCTCCTGTTATTATAGTATTAGGCTGACCTCAGAAAGGAAGTATTTATAATTATTAAATTTATAGAATTTTGTAGATTAATGCAATTAATAAGTAAATGTATTCTCAAAACACATATAAACTTTGTATTTTACACTTTTAATTATTAACTGGAAGCTTATAAATAGCATACCTCATATTTCATCACATCATTCAACAAGTACTTGCTGTGCGATACAGTTCATACAGTGCTATAAACAATAATGAAGTATTAAATATGAATGTGAAAAATTTAGTTGAAGACTTACAAACTGCATTTATCAATGCTAAAAATAACCGCGAATTAATAAGTGCCGTACATCAAAAGCTTAGTAATTCTTTACGTAAGCTCAATAATTCTTTGAGGCAGACCAACAACGTGAGCAAAAAGACTCAACTGATGACAGCTATAGGTATATTAAAAGGAATGCGCATTCAACTAAAAGCGCAAAACTTATTGTCAGGAGGTGGACACAACTTACGCCGTTCTAATTGGGCTTCTTCCCGAGTTAAATGGGAGGATGTAGAGTCCGCGTTCAATGATCGCATAAGGACAGGAGCAATTATCAACTTAACACATAAAGAGCCAAAGAAATTCCTTAAGGACTGTGTTGGACTCTTTCAACGCCGCATAAATAACGCGCTTAAGAAGGAAGCTACTCTCAAAGTCAACACCGTTTTCTGTGCAGAATTTAAGATTGCGCGAAGTGATGAGGAGATATTTGAATTTAAGTATATAAACACAAAGAATGCCCCCATCTACCGTGATACAAATATAAATGCTTGGTTTGAGCAAAACATTCAAGAACCAGTTTTGAAAAAACTGGAGGAGTTCCAGGAAAAAGAAAGTGGGTGGGCGTTATCAGCTATTATTAATCTAACAATCAATATTAACAAATATACTCCACTGCTTGGATCGTCTTATATTGAGCTGCTGCCATTAATAAAACGTCGTAAAGCATGTGCAAATGTTGAAAATAGTGACAATGCATATTTTGCATGGGCGATAATATCAGCCCTACATCCGGCAAAGAGAGATCCACAACGTGTAACAAAATACCCCCACTACTCTAATGTTCTGAATCTTAAGGATATTACGTTCCCGATGACCATCAAACAGATCCCCCGGTTTGAGCAACAAAACAATCTTTCAATTAATGTATATGCTTTGGAAAACATGGGTCATACGGTCAAAGAAAACTTTAAAGTTCTACCAACTTATTTAACCAAGGAGAAAAAGGAGAAGCATGTAAACCTACTTATGATACAGAACATCTACTTTATCGAAGATAGTGAGCAGGAAGAAAAATCGGCTTATGAGCCCGTCAGATCACACTATGTTTGGATTAAGAATTTATCTAGACTTCTTTCAATGCAAATTTCCCAACGCTATGGCCGAAAATTCATTTGTGGCCGCTGTCTCCACTACTTTTACTCATCCATTGCACTAGAGCATCACTTGGAAGACTGCAAGGTACTGAATCAATGCAAGATCCGGCTACCATCCGAAGACCAGAAGCAGCTTAAATTTAAGAATTTTAGGAATAAAATAGAAGCTCCATTTGTAATATACTCGGACTTGGAATGTTTGTTAGTAGAATGTAAGACAGAAAATTAGTATCAACAACATGTGCCTTGTAGTATAGCATACTACGTTAAATGCTCTTACGATCCTACATTATCATTTTTTAAGTCTCATCGTGGCGCCGATTGTATCAAGTGGTTTGTGTGCGAATTAAATCAATTTGCTGAAGACGTGGAACCCGTTTTCTTTTGCCTTCTACCCATGAATCAGATGACTGCTGAGGAAATAGCGTTCTTTGAGACCGCCACACTCTGCCATATTTGCGAAAAGCCGTTCACAGAGGATGATAAAAAGGTGCATGATCACTGTCACCTAACAGGTAAATATCGGGGCTCAGCAGCACATGAGGGATGTAATATTAATTTCAAGGATAGCCACACTATCCCAGTGATTTTCCATAACCTAAGCGGCTACGACTCACATTTTATAATTAAAGATATTGCAACTGATTTGGAAGGCCGCGTTGATCTTCTTCCAATAAACAAAGAATGATATATTTCATTTACAAAAACCTTAGATGAATATTCTATCAAATTCCGTTTTATTGATTCCTTGCGCTTTATGGGATGAAGCCTTGAAACTCTTGCCTCATATCTAACTTCACTACCCATTTTAAGATCCCAGTTCCCAAATTTGGCTTATCCGAAATTTAATTTACTAACTCGTAAGGGAGTTTACCCTTATGATTATATTAATGATTTTAATAAATATTTAGAGTCTTCTCTTCCTAGTATTTCAAACTTTTATAATAAATTGAACGATTCTAATATTAGTTACGAAGATTATAATCATGCTTGCAATGTCGGGAATGAATTCGACATTCAAAACCTAGGTGAATATTCCGATCCGTATTTAAAAACAGATGTACTTCTGCTAGCGGATATTTTTGAACAGTTTCGATCAATTTGTCATGTGACTTATGGATTAGATCCTGCACACTACTATACACTTCCAGGTTATACTTGGGATGCTATGCTCAAACAACTGGTATAACTTTGGAACTATTGACTGATATTGATATGTTAATGTTTGTTGAGCGTGGTATCCGTGGCGGCCTCAGTCAGTGCTCTAAACGTTACTCCAAGGCAAATAATAAATATATGGTAGACTATGATCCAAATATATCATCAAAATTCTTACAATACTATGATATTAATAACCAATATGGTTGGGCAATGTCTCAACACTTGCCTTACGGTGGCTTCAAGTGGGTAGATAACGCAAACAACGTTAAGATTGAAGAGGTCTTGGATGATTCACCCACTGGCTACATTTTAGAAGTAGATTTGGAATATCCACAAGAGCTTCAAGATCTTCCTTTCTGCCCAGAGCATTGCAGCGCCCCCAATTCAAAACAGAAAAAACTAATGGCCACTCTCCACAATAAGCACAAATATATAATTCACTATCGTAATTTAAAACAAGTTCTGCTACATGGATTAAAATTAACAAAAATTCACCTTATATCCTCAGTTAGCTCATTGGCGTTGTCTTATATGCGTACGCACATACATTATATATCTCAATGAAGCATTAGTTCTCAATCCATATTTACATCTATTACCCTACCGGGCACACAACAATCTCCATCTTAATATCAACTTTTTTAATTTATTCAATAAAGCATTTTCCAAATGTGCAATGCTAATAACAAAATACCAACATTGTTTCAAACTGTTCCGATATTTTCAAAACGCAGCTTACCAACGACCGCAATCAACAAAATTATTATCTATCAATCACATCATCATTTTCCAATGCACATTTGCATCTATTACCCTATTGAGCTGCATTAATCTGCAACCCAACATAGCACGTACATACAACTAGCATCGTACCCATAAAAACACTCTAAATTATTCGTTGAAGTGAGTGCATTCAACATTTTCTTGGGTAAAATAAGCTGTTGAGTTTTTCATTATTGTGCTTTGTACAATAGCTTTTTCCTTGAGATTTTCTAGGACATTTAAAAGCACAGACTAACCATTCAAAGCCAATCATCAAAATCAAAATATCGCTCCATTAACACCCCAAACACCCTCTTTGAAGTTGCCCAATTTTACATTGGCTTAAAGGCAAATAACTCACAGTTGTCACCAGCGCAGAACGAACGCATTTTGGTACTCGGAAAAGACTACCTTTTTCTCATAGTATCATGGTTATTCATTGTATCGTGGGTGTATATGTAGGATAGGTCCAGGTCTCACTAAATGTCAATTATTTTTAACCCTTTGGCGCCGGCGGCCATTTTAGTGATATTTTTAATATACCTATTATTCCGTACGCAAATAATTTTTGCAAAAATCAAGGTAACATAATGAATTTCGAACGTGTTTTGAATTTGAACCGGATAGTGTTTTGGGATTTTTTAACTTCATGGGTGCACTAGGCGTCTTAAAAGAGAACGGAAAAATTTAAAAACTTTTAAATTGCGATAACTGTTGACGGAGGTATTCGATCATTATGAGATTTTTAGAACATATTGGTGTTATTTAGTTGTAAATTTGTGTAGCTTTAATGAGCATGTTAGCAACCCTGTAGCTAAGGCAGGCGCTGAAAGTGAAAACCTTCATATCATCGACTCTCCGAAAAAAATTTAGTTTCTCGAAAAAAGAGCTATTCATATATAAATCGTATGCTTTGTCTACACAGCCAAAACCAATTTTACAATAGGCACGCTTATTAGCTCTTTCCCAATTAACCTATATTTTTAGCATCAAAATCTTCTGTTCACGGAAACTCACGATCTGATAACCAGAATTAATTGAAATTTACGGAATGTATTGGTTTTAAGTAGGACCAGGTCTGATAGAAGTGATTCTGAAATGCGGGCAATTTTGTGCCAGTGGTGCCGTTTTCAAAAATCACTAAGAAAAGTAACTGCTTTTGGCCCTCTTAATTCTGATTCAATTATTTGATTTTGACAAAATTCACACAGTAGCTGAACATTGTTTTAAACCACGTTTGGTAGAAATTTGGTGGAAAAATTCGGTTGGAGCTGCCAGCTGTGGTAATTTTGATGTCTTAAATTTGGAAAATTCCGGAGGAAAATAAAGCTCTTTGCCCTATAGCTTCCAGTGCAGTCATTGAATTGTAAAGAAATTCAAATCGTAAATAAAACTTATTGCAGGCAATATTCAGTAGAAATCTAGTTGGAAAAACAACGATAGGGTTACCAGCTATGGTCGTTTTTGTATTTTTTTGCATACTTTTAGTAAGCGATATAATCATAGAATTTTCAAATCGTTATGATATTTTAGTGAAAATGAACACCAAATATTAAAATCTGGAAAATTTGAAAACTTTTACGAATGGTAGTCCTTAATTTCTTTGCATCCCTATAACTTCCAACGCAGTCATTGGGTCAATACAAAATTCGCACATCAGGTTGACTTTAACGTAAGGCAGATGCGACATATCTTTTGCTACGGTGCTAGCAAACCAGCTGCCAGCACTAAGCCTTTTTGTTCTTTTCGTTCTAATAAGTAATTGCATTAAGCATTTTCATCGCGAAAATTTGCAATGGAAATAAGTAAACAATGTTTAAATTTTCTGAGATCTGCATATTTTTCAGAGAAACTCCAAACACCTTTCTGTCGCTGAAAATTTCGTTGAAGTCACCGAAATTAATATAAGGTTAGATTCTATTATTACTTAGCGTGTATTAGTTTTAAGTAGGAAGAGTAAGTAGTGGTAGAATATACACTCAAAATCTGCACAAATTCTCTACTGTTCTTCGAACATTAATGTTTTTAGGGGCTCTGATGTGCTAGGGTTTTTTATTTTTGAGAGCATGTATTTGGAAAATAAATAGATTTTGTATGAATATTGATTTCCTGTTGTACTCTACAGCACTTGGTTTATTATAACTTAAAAACTAAAATGAAACACAATAATTCTCTTTTGGTTTTTGTTTGTGTTTGAAGGTTCTTAGACTTTCGAAATTCAATTACAAAGTATGCATTTCATTTACTTTTGCTACTTCAGGGTCTTAACTGCCATCCTTTTGGGCGTCTTCTGTTCCTCCTGGTATTTTTCAATGGTACCTGAAACTAATATTCACAGTATGCAGCGTCACGGCTCCGTGGCTCCAAGGGTCCTTCAAAACCTGGATTTTGGCTCTGCACTAATAATTTTCAAATTCACACTGTCACTACACGCGAGTACGACTTGCTTTTAACTTCGTGACTTGTACTTTAGGGCCCCACGTTGGGCGCCAATTTGTTACCAACCCGACCTTTTCGGGGGGTTCCGACGATCAGATAGGTACACTTGGGTCCGGGGTTCGCTCAATGGAGATTGGGCGTGGACGCCCAAGAGAGGTTCAGCTCTCCAACGTCGATAGGGCCCTCCCCTAGTCAGAAAACGCCCTTAAGTGGACGTTGAATTCTTCTAAGCCACACTCTACCCCTTGCATGCTGGCCACAAATATACCCGAAGTGAGTTCACCTCAGTTCGCGCACTAGTTTGGCTAACCACACACTACACTGGAGTAGCGCGATTTCCCTACTTTCACGGGTCCTGGATCTGAATCTCCAGTCTGTCTATACTCGGATCTTGATTACAAACTCCTCGACTTCTACCAAGTAAATCCTACTACTACTGCTGGCCTCACCAATAGAATAACGCGGCTTCTCAGTAGCCACGTGTTGCTAATCTAACTATTGACCGAATTCTCATGCAAAACTCATACCCGTCTCATTAGCCTGAACAAATGGATCAAATAATCTACTTAGGTCATTCAGCTAAATTTCGTACTTATCCACTAAATTTTAAATAACAATAATTGTCTCGCCGACTTCATACAAACAAAAAAAAGAAAACTTAAATTTTTACACTAACCTTTTTTCCTTATCAAAACATTTGGCTCCGCACATCCGACCTTCCGAACTCAGATTTGGATTTTTCTTCAGAGATAAGTCTTATGTTTTACTGCACACTATACTGGTCATCATCATGTTCGGCTCGAGTTCTGAGCTCGAGACCACTTGGTTGACGGTCCACCGCGCTACCCAGTGTGCCACAGAGCCTATGAGGTGAAACGTTTCTAGAGTCGCCTTAAGCTGTATTATCGCTAAGCGTGGATGCAATGTCGTCATTCTGACGTCGGCACGCTGCGAGATGAAAATTTGCAGAATTTCTTCGGTGGTTCAGAAATGAATAGGCCTCCTACTGCGATCGGGAAATTCGCCAAACTCCGTATGCACACTCCATTTGGTGGGTTTTCACAGATCGTAAATGTCGAGTTTATTGGCTTTTCACGCGACGAAAATGTCAAAATTGGCTCGTTACCACACACACACCTACGATTTGAAAAGAATTTCTCAGGTTCCTTCTGCACACTTCACGGGCTGATCTCCTAAAGCGCAAAAAGCCAAAAGCGCAAAATGAAGAATTTGGCTCGCTATTACACACACCTGCGATTTGAAAATAAATTCTCAGGTTCTTTCTGCACACTTCAGGGGCTGATCTTCAAAAGCACGATCTAGTCGAGATTGCTTCAACATGAACCCTCTGGCCACCGGTTTTTTCCTCCGGGTCCGTTGCTTGGGTTCAAAGAACGCTTTGCACGTGTGCCCCAAGTTCCGAACCTATCCACCACATATTTTACTTGTTACACACCGAAATTCTCGTGTAGTGTGGAATTTGTGGGAAGTATGGATTGTTTCTCATTTTGACGTTTTGAACGTAATGGGCGTCGGTTTATTTATTCCGCGGGTAAACAACGAAGAATTTTAAGTGGTGCGTGAATTTATTCGGTTATTTTCCGCGTTTTTAGGTCAGGCCTGGGTAGCAGAGGCTCCCAATCGTGTTGTGTAAAGGGCGCACGGCCCTGTACTACCCAGCGGGAGAGCGGTGACCACTTGGGAAACCTACGACAGTGTTGCGTCAGGTAGGTGCTCCTTTCAATTTTAAACCTTAGTTCCGGTTCTTGGTGGTTTCCTTGTTTTTCAGGTCGCTGTAGGGCGCGCCTCCTCTACTGCCGAGTGGACGTCCCGATTCGCAGAGCTTGGGATATCTTCCATGGTCAGTAGTAACTCGTGACCTGGGTGGCCCCATTCTGGTGAGTTTACATTGTTTATGTTGATTCAGCTCAATTAAGTGGTCGGGCGTCGTTGAGATCGCGTATCGGTGTTTTCGGGTGATCCTTTTTGGCGGGTAGAAAACTGTTTCTCGGTCGGTTGCGTATGTTGGTCGGCATCGTGCGGCTTGGTGCTGTTACCTCTGTTTCTTTCCAAGTTTAATCTAACATCTACGTCGTCAAGTTTATTACACCAGCTGCTCCACATCAAGGTGGCATATGGGACGTGGCTGTGAAGTCAATGAAATACCATCTGATGCGCATGTTGGGGCATCAACGAGTGACTTATGAGCAATTGTGCCCAGTTTTTATCGATATAGAAGCTTGTCTGAATTTGTGGCTAATCAATTCGATATCAGATGACGCCAAACACTTGAGTGCACTAACGCCGGGGAGTTTTCTCATTGTAGAAGCACTAGTGCAGAAACACTTGTGCAGCCGCTACCAAGAAATGAGCCAGAGCTGAACAAAGGTAGTCTTCGACAATGGCGCAAGTTGCAACAAATAGCGTCAGCATTTTGAAAGTGGTGGCAGTCTCAATACTTTGTCACACTGCAACAGCGAAAGAAATGGCGTCAGTGCTCAGAGAACATAAGAGCAGGGCAGTTGGTGCTAATTAAGAGCGAAAATATTCCTCCATCGTCAATGGGAAGAGTGGTGCTAGTAAAGAAGGATGCAGATGGGCTAGTGTGGAGCGCAGTAATGCAAACAGTGGCAGAAGAGCTTAAAAGACGGCAGAGAAGCGATGTGTGCTACCAGTGGTAAGCAAATAGAGCAATCGAGCGACGTTACGAGCAATTTCATGGGCAAACAGAGCGATGGTGCGATGGTCCGATATGAGCGTATCGGACCATCAAAGCAATATTATGAGCGTATTGAGCAAATGAGCGACTTTCAACTGAACTGAGCTAGTGCGTGCTTTTTGGGTAGTGTACCGAACGGCAGCTCCGTTCGGTGAATGCAGACGATAACGACGACGATGGCTGATGTGAACAGAGTAGTCATTCTTCGGCCGAGTCTCCAACCAAGCAAGCAACGGAGCGAGTGATGGTGCAACAATAAGAGCGAGGCGTAGTGCGATATTAAGTTTAATATAGTCAAATAGTGCAATGTAGTGCAATGTTAGTGCTTAAAGAAATAGTGTGATAAAGACGTGGCGGTATACAGTCTATCTTGCGTTTTATTACTTATGCTGAGTGTGCACGGTTGTGCCACCTTCGGCTCATAATAAACATATCTAAACAAAGTATATGGAATCGCTAAAACTCCTTGAGATGGCCAACTATTTCAAAATTGTTATGTACCATAACAACTTAGCGTCGGAGGGTGTTAGGGACTACTATTATCAATAATGCGCCAGATGCAATGATAAAAGCCTAGTGAAGCTGAATAACAAGGATTTTTTACACCTTTGTACACATCGTACACACATAGACTTTTGATGAAATACCTATTCTAGACTTTTTTAATGAAATACTTATGTTTTGTAGCTGCAACCTTATTTTTTTGATGTAATGAAATCAAAACCATATATTATCAAAAACTTTTCATCTTTTATTCAATATTTTTCATTTTTTAACATAAGCAAGTACATGCTTAAACAATTTTGAACTGCACATTGTTTAGATTGCACTCTTTCATGAATTTCACAATGTGTGTAGAAGTTCCTGAGGTGGTTAAGTTTCGGTATTTTGAGCTGGATCAGCTCTGTCGTAGGTAGACACTTTCTGATGAACCTTTCTTTCGCCTCACCTTTTACGAAGATAGTTGAATTGGAATATTCCGCCAATATACTCGGATACATTACTGTAATTATTATCGCCACTATTCCAATGTAGACCATTAACGTTCACCATGTCAAAGTCGTTTTGCCTACATGCCTTCATTGAAATTTCCTGATATGGATACGGTGGTGACAAGTGGTAAATCATCGGTGAAATTGAATCAAACGGTAGAGCCGCAACTTCATTAGAAAAGTGCTGACCGTTGTTCCTGCTTACAAACTAGATATATCTCAAATAATCTTTGCCATATGTTTGCTTCTAAGTAGATAGGCTATGAGAGTTCTAGCGCAATTTCCTGTGTATTTTTAAAGGGGCCTTGTGCAGAAAAAAAAACTCTTGTGTAGATATTAAGAAAAACTTGTTTTTACCTGTTTATTTAGCTGAAACGTGTCTTCTCCATAGCGTACGTTGCATTTATAGCAATTTATGAATGGACGACAATTTCGCATGCATAATTTTCCTTTAACGATATAACCAAGGCGAAGAGTCAATGTGTGTTATGAATATGAGTGAAAAGAAACGGTAAGAGAAGATTATTATTTTATATGTCGTCAGGGAATCTCTTGAATATCTTGCAGGTGCTTGAAATGTGTCTGATTGTATCTTTCATGCAATAGCACGTTGGACTCCGTGTTTGTTAATTAATACAGTAATAAATGCATATGAACAAAAATATACGAATCAAGATGAAATTTTTTGATTGCATTCATAGCAATTATTACTCAATTGAGTTATTGCAAACGTTGTGCTCCTGTTATTATAGTATTAGGCTGACCTCAGAAAGGAAGTATTTATAATTATTAAATTTATAGAATTTTGTAGATTAATGCAATTAATAAGTAAATGTATTCTCAAAACACATATAAACTTTGTATTTTACACTTTTAATTATTAACTGGAAGCTTATAAATAGCATACCTCATCCTGAATCACATCATTCACCAAGTACTTGCTGTGCGATACAGTTCATACAGTGCTATAAACAATAATGAAGTATTAAATATGAATGTGAAAAATTTAGTTGAAGACTTACAAACTGCATTTATCAATGCTAAAAATAACCGCGAATTAATAAGTGCCGTACATCAAAAGCTTAGTAATTCTTTACGTAAGCTCAATAATTCTTTGAGGCAGACCAACAACGTGAGCAAAAAGACTCAACTGATGACAGCTATAGGTATATTAAAAGGAATGCGCATTCAACTAAAAGCGCAAAACTTATTGTCAGGAGGTGGACACAACTTACGCCGTTCTAATTGGGCTTCTTCCCGAGTTAAATGGGAGGATGTAGAGTCCGCGTTCAATGATCGCATAAGGACAGGAGCAATTATCAACTTAACACATAAAGAGCCAAAGAAATTCCTTAAGGACTGTGTTGGACTCTTTCAACGCCGCATAAATAACGCGCTTAAGAAGGAAGCTACTCTCAAAGTCAACACCGTTTTCTGTGCAGAATTTAAGATTGCGCGAAGTGATGAGGAGATATTTGAATTTAAGTATATAAACACAAAGAATGCCCCCATCTACCGTGATACAAATATAAATGCTTGGTTTGAGCAAAACATTCAAGAACCAGTTTTGAAAAAACTGGAGGAGTTCCAGGAAAAAGAAAGTGGGTGGGCGTTATCAGCTATTATTAATCTAACAATCAATATTAACAAATATACTCCACTGCTTGGATCGTCTTATATTGAGCTGCTGCCATTAATAAAACGTCGTAAAGCATGTGCAAATGTTGAAAATAGTGACAATGCATATTTTGCATGGGCGATAATATCAGCCCTACATCCGGCAAAGAGAGATCCACAACGTGTAACAAAATACCCCCACTACTCTTATGTTCTGAATCTTAAGGATATTACGTTCCCGATGACCATCAAACAGATCCCCCGGTTTGAGCAACAAAACAATCTTTCAATTAATGTATATGCTTTGGAAAACATGGGTCATACGGTCAAAGAAAACTTTAAAGTTCTACCAACTTATTTAACCAAGGAGAAAAAGGAGAAGCATGTAAACCTACTTATGATCCAGAACATCTACTTTATCGAAGATAGTGAGCAGGAAGAAAAATCGGCTTATGAGCCCGTCAGATCACACTATGTTTGGATTAAGAATTTATCTAGACTTCTTTCAATGCAAATTTCCCAACGCTATGGCCGAAAATTCATTTGTGGCCGCTGTCTCCACTACTTTTACTCATCCATTGCACTAGAGCATCACTTGGAAGACTGCAAGGTACTGAATCAATGCAAGATCCGGCTACCATCCGAAGACCAGAAGCAGCTTAAATTTAAGAATTTTAGGAATAAAATAGAAGCTCCATTTGTAATATACTCGGACTTGGAATGTTTGTTAGTAGAATGTAAGACAGAAAATTAGTATCAACAACATGTGCCTTGTAGTATAGCATACTACGTTAAATGCTCTTACGATCCTACATTATCATTTTTTAAGTCTCATCGTGGCGCCGATTGTATCAAGTGGTTTGTGTGCGAATTAAATCAATTTGCTGAAGACGTGGAACCCGTTTTCTTTTGCCTTCTACCCATGAATCAGATGACTGCTGAGGAAATAGCGTTCTTTGAGACCGCCACACTCTGCCATATTTGCGAAAAGCCGTTCACAGAGGATGATAAAAAGGTGCATGATCACTGTCACCTAACAGGTAAATATCGGGGCTCAGCAGCACATGAGGGATGTAATATTAATTTCAAGGATAGCCACACTATCCCAGTGATTTTCCATAACCTAAGCGGCTACGACTCACATTTTATAATTAAAGATATTGCAACTGATTTGGAAGGCCGCGTTGATCTTCCTCCAATAAACAAAGAATGATATATTTCATTTACAAAAACCTTAGATGAATATTCTATCAAATTCCGTTTTATTGATTCCTTGCGCTTTATGGGATGAAGCCTTGAAACTCTTGCCTCATATCTAACTTCACTACCCATTTTAAGATCCCAGTTCCCAAATTTGGCTTATCCGAAATTTAATTTACTAACTCGTAAGGGAGTTTACCCTTATGATTATATTAATGATTTTAATAAATATTTAGAGTCTTCTCTTCCTAGTATTTCAAACTTTTATAATAAATTGAACGATTCTAATATTAGTTACGAAGATTATAATCATGCTTGCAATGTCGGGAATGAATTCGACATTCAAAACCTAGGTGAATATTCCGATCCGTATTTAAAAACAGATGTACTTCTGCTAGCGGATATTTTTGAACAGTTTCGATCAATTTGTCATGTGACTTATGGATTAGATCCTGCACACTACTATACACTTCCAGGTTATACTTGGGATGCTATGCTCAAACAACTGGTATAACTTTGGAACTATTGACTGATATTGATATGTTAATGTTTGTTGAGCGTGGTATCCGTGGCGGCCTCAGTCAGTGCTCTAAACGTTACTCCAAGGCAAATAATAAATATATGGTAGACTATGATCCAAATATATCATCAAAATTCTTACAATACTATGATATTAATAACCAATATGGTTGGGCAATGTCTCAACACTTGCCTTACGGTGGCTTCAAGTGGGTAGATAACGCAAACAACGTTAAGATTGAAGAGGTCTTGAATGATTCACCCACTGGCTACATTTTAGAAGTAGATTTGGAATATCCACAAGAGCTTCAAGATCTTCCTTTCTGCCCAGAGCATTGCAGCGCCCCCAATTCAAAACAGAAAAAACTAATGGCCACTCTCCACAATAAGCACAAATATATAATTCACTATCGTAATTTAAAACAAGTTCTGCTACATGGATTAAAATTAACAAAAATTCACCGAGCTCTCCAATTTAATCAGTCTGTATGGCTGAACTCTTATATTGATCTTAACACGCGTCTTCGAGCATTGGCGAAAAACGATTTCGAGAAAAATCTCTTCAAATTGTTGAATAATGCCGTTTTTGGGAAAACGATGGAGAACGTCCGGAAACACAGTGTCGTTAAACTGGCTACCAAGTGGTTGGGGCGATATGGAGCCGAAGCCCTCATTTCGAAGCCTGAATTTAAGGCTTCAACTATTTTTAATGAAAACTAAGTAGCCATTGAACTTAACAAGACGAAAATTTATTGAAATAAGCCAATCTATGTAGGTATGTGTATTTTGGATTTAGCTAAAACAACCATATATGATTTTCATTACAGCTACAGGATCCCTCAATTTAGTTCCAAATGTACTGTTTGTTATGTCGATACAGATTCCTTGATTTATGAAATAGCCTGCCCCAACATATACAAAATAATTAAACGCAATTGCTATACACATTTCGATACCAGTGACTATCCTTCCAATAATATTTGGAGCATACCCCTCGTTAATAAAAAAGGTGCTGGGTTTAATGAAGGATGAGAACAATCGTCGCATAATGACTGAGTTTGTTGGTCTTAGATCTAAAATGTATGCACTCAGGGTAGATGGTAAAGATAAATAAAAAAAGTGCAAAGGTATTAAAAGAAATATTATAAAAGACAGAATAACCTTTGATGATTATATAGAATGTCTAAACAATAATATTGAAAAAGTAGTTTCACAAAATTTGATTCAAAGTCAAAAACATGACGTATGTACCATCACTCAGTCGAAAATCGCTCTAAGTTCACATGATGATAAGCGTCATTTATTAAAAAACAGCTATGCGACGTTACCGTGGGGTCATTATAGCATAATGGATGTAGATTTATGTATGAAATAAATATGTGTATAATATTTTATATGAATTTGTAAAATAGATGAATATGTCAAATAAAAGAATGTTTATACCGTAATGAAATCTGTGTTTTATTTTAAAATCCGAATAATAAGCCCATTTTCAAATCATATCAACATATTGTTAGAAGTACCGCAGTAGAGTGCTTTTAACATTGCACATGCGCGATAATCGTTTTAAAACGTTAAATGCATTATTTATTTTGATTTTTTACCATGCTCAATTATTTATTATGAATTGGAAAAAATCAAACAAATTATCGTTACCTGCTCTCGTACGAAAAATCATTTAAGAAGAAAATATAAAAAGTATAAATTTTCTACTTCCAATGCAAACAGATTTATTAGCAACCACAGAACCAGGCGTACATAGCATCCAGATGGTGAATTGTTCTACGTCCATATGAAATACAAGTTCCCTGCACTGATCTTTGCTAAGAGTACTAGAAGTTAACAGTTGGTTGTACGAGCATTCGTTTTGGTCTCTAACTATGCATCAAGCATTTATTTCATGACCGAACTAGTGAATGATCATTCAACAGAACCAAAGGTAGAATCCATGTGAACTTTTTGCATACATATGTGTATATATTTTTTATATTATTTAAGCTACGCGAACATTTGTAATCCATGCTTTGACTTGGGCGATTCATTGATAAAGTGTTACATGTGTAGAAAAAGCTACGTATTTTCAGATTCTGCTAGCCTCATACTCACCAAACGTAAATCGCATCTCTGTAGTGATTTTAATATGCTCTAATATAATCAATGAATAGTAAGTAACATGATACATGATGCCCTTTTTGCATATTAAGTTATCTATCAATAATCATCGATATTAACATTAATATCAATGGGTTAATGAAGCCTAAACGGCCATATTTGAAAAAACAACAGCTGCTGTCTAACATATTCTGCTTCAGTGTGGCGACATGTGCAGGATTTTGTTGCTGTAATCAATATATTTAACAAAATTTTATCTGCTGGGATGTGCAAAAAAAACGCACCTATTATATTTACTAATTTCTCACGAACGTAGTTTCCACATTTAAAATAAATTATATAATTATTTTTTTCGCACATGTCGCAGTTCTAAAAACTGTGCTTGGTTATGCACACCAGCAAATATTTTTGTTCTGTTATTCTTGCGTTGTATGTTTGTTATATATAAATTTAGGGTGTCCTCTTGGGCCGTTGAGTATTGTCATTTGTATTTCGCTCTTATGTGTTATGTGAATTGTTATGAACGGTACTGATAAAACAAATAAATAAATCATTCAACCCAAATTCAATCATCGCGTGCACTTGTACGAACAATTTATTTCAGAAGGAAATACAAAAGATTCATTGCCAGTTTTGGTAATAGGGATGCGTAAGATACAACAGATGAATAAGATTTTGCTCAACTGCATTGAAACGTGTGTAAAACAGCGTTTGGATGCAAAGCGTAAGTCAGTTTTCAAGTGCTTTAGTCACCGCGCATATTAAACCTTTTCTTCAATCTTCACCATAAAGTACAAGAAGTTAACAGCTGACTGTATGAGTGTGCGTTCTTCTTCTTAAAACTTCAGTTACTCTATACATCTTAAACATAATATATGCAATGTGTTTCACATGTAAATTCCAATCTAAAAGATTTTCTGCTTATTCGATATGAATTAACACCTCCGCGCTGTTGAAAACATGATTTTTTGAAAATAAATATTTGTTGTTTATCAGCTAATTGAAGTGAATTATATTATTTTACATTTACAAAAGCATTCAAAACATTTGTTTCAAAAATTAAAAACAGTTTAAATTATTTTTATGTTGAAGTGAATTATATTATTTTACATTTACAAAAGCATGCAAAACATTTATTTAAATAATTTAAAAACTTTTAAAAACCGAACCAACAACTGTTTAAGATAAATTGTTATTTATTATTATTTCGTATCGAAATATATTATTACTAATGTTCGAAGAACAATAGTATTAAACTCGTTTCGCCGAAAATTCATATTTCTTTATTTATATATATATATATATATATATATATATATATATATATATATATATATATATATATATATATATATATATATATATATATATATATATATATATATATATATATATATATATATATATATATATATATATATATATTTATATATATATATATATCAGCAAATCGGTTAATAGAAGTAATCTTTGGAGTGGCCAATCCGATTGAGCTGAAATTTTCGGATGTCGTAGATGTATATAGTAGGTAGGTCCATGACTTGTTCGAATTCAGTTATCTTTAACTTTTTGGCGGCAGCGGGCATTTAAGTGAATTTTCAGGTACTCCTATATTTCCAAGCAGTGTAAAATTTTTGTAACAGAAAGTATTGGAAATAAAAACTTATTATGTTTTAGGTTTGCCCATGGCAAAGAATTCGAAATGTTGAGCCGTGTGTGGGTGCTGAGTGCCTAAAAGTGGGCAAGGAATTTTTCTCAAATTTTGATTTGTCATAACTTCTGACAAGAACATTCGATCATCGTGAAATTAATAGAGCGTATTGATGTAGGCTAGAACTTAGCACACATGGATTTTAAAGACAGTGTGGGTAACCCTGTAGCTACGGCAGGCTCTTAAAAAAAATCCTTCAAATCATCGACCTTCCTGAAAATTTTTTGCTTTTTGCCAAAAAACTCAAATCATTGATAAATCTAAATCTTTGTCCATGACGTCAGATTAAAATTTTTCAAATTCCGATTCGCACAAGAACGGCAACCCATCACCAAACTACCTCTATTTTCAGCACTCGAAAGTTCTGTTCACGAGAACTGACGACCGGGTTATCCGATCATAGTGAAATTTACAGGACGTGTTAATATTAGCTAGGACTAGGTCTGATTGAAGTGATTTTGAAATGCAGGCAACCCTGTGCCAGTGGTACCATCTTGAAAAATCACTGAGAAAAAAAACGGTTTTTGGCCTATAACTTCCGATTCAGCCATCAGATTTTGACAAAATTCTAACAATTGGGTCTTACTCTATGTAACATTTGATGGAAATTTGGCTGAACAATTAGAATAGAGTTGCCAGGTATGGTGATTTTTGTTTCCTAAATTTTGCAAATTTGTCGGAGGGTGTTAGGGACTACTATTATTAATACTGCGCCAGATGCAATGATAAAGGCCTAGTGAAGCTGAATAACAAGGATTTTTTACACCTTTGTACACATCGTACACACATAGACTTTTGATGAAATACCTATTCTAGACTTTTTTAATGAAATACTTATGTTTTGTAGCTGCAACCTTATTTTTTTGATGTAATGAAATCAAAAACATATATTATCAAAAACTTTTCATCTTTTATTCAATATTTTTCATTTTTTTAACATAAGCAAGTACATGTTTAAACAATTTTGAACTGCACATTGCTTAGATTGCACTCATTCATGAATTTCACAATGTGTGTGGAAGTTCCTGAGGTGGTTAAGTTTCGGTATTTTGAGCTGGATCAGCTCTGTCGTAGGTAGACACTTTCTGATGAACCTCTCTTTCGCCTCACCTTTTACGAAGATAGTTGAATTGGAATATTCCGCCAATATACTCGGATACATTACTGTAATTATTATCGCCACTATTCCAATGTAGACCATTAACGTTCACCATGTCAAAGTCGTTTTGCCTACATGCCTTCATTGAAATTTCCTGATATGGATACGGTGGTGACAAGTGGTAAATCATCGGTGAAATTGAATCAAACGGTAGAGCCGCAACTTCATTAGAAAAGTGCTGACCGTTGTTCCCGCTTACAAACTAGATATATCTCAAATAATCTTAGCCATATGTTTGCTTCTAAGTAGATAGGCTATGAGAGTTCTAGCGCAATTTCCTGTGTATTTTTAAAGGGGCCTCTAAATTCTCAAAAGTGTGTATAAAATTGATAGGAAGAGATAGCATTATATAGGTTGCTCTATTTGCCTCTCTCTCACTCTCACACATGGAAATCGGTATGGTGTCATAGAAGAACCTCTTCAACTCCCCCCCAATTTGAAACCGTCCCTCCCTCTAGGCTCAAGAATAACTCACCGCTGCATTATGCAATGTTGCGAAATACCCACACCTATTTCCCTTCAAATTTATTAAAATAAAATTAGACATTTCGCATTCACTTGAATGGCGAACAAACTAAAGGCTAAAACCTGCTACCAGGTGATCAGATTCTATCACAAGCAATCAGAATTCAATAGCGGAATCACGATCTTTACAAATCCAAACGAATGACAATCTCCTTACACAAAACTCTTGTGCAGATATTAAGAAAAACTTGTTTTTACCTGTTTATTTAGCTGAAACGTGTCTTCTCCATAGCGTACGTTGCATTTATAGCAATTTATAAATGGACGACAATTTCGCATGCATAATTTTCCTTTAGCGATATAACTAAGGCGAAGAGTTAATGTGTGTTATGAATATGAGTTAAAAGAAACGGTAAGAGAAGATTATTATTTTATATGTCGTCAGGGAATCTCTTGAATATCTTGCAGGTGCTTGAAATGTGTCTGATTGTATCTTTCATGCATTAGCACGTTGGACTCCGTGTTTGTTAATTAATACAGTAATAAATGCATATGAACAAAAATATACGAATCAAGATGAAATTTTTTGATTGCATTCATAGCAATTATTACTCAATTGAGTTACTGCAAACGTTGTGCTCCTGTTATTATAGTATTAGGCTGACCTCAGAAAGGAAGTATTTATAATTATTAAATTTATAGAATTTTGTAGATTAATGCAATTAATAAGTAAATGTATTCTCAAAACACATATAAACTTTGTATTTTACACTTTTAATTATTAACTGGAAGCTTATAAATAGCATACCTCATATTTCATCACATCATTCAACAAGTACTTGCTGTGCGATACAGTTCATACAGTGCTATAAACAATAATGAAGTATTAAATATGAATGTGAAAAATTTAGTTGAAGACTTACAAACTGCATTTATCAATGCTAAAAATAACCGCGAATTAATAAGTGCCGTACATCAAAAGCTTAGTAATTCTTTACGTAAGCTCAATAATTCTTTGAGGCAGACCAACAACGTGAGCAAAAAGACTCAACTGATGACAGCTATAGGTATATTAAAAGGAATGCGCATTCAACTAAAAGCGCAAAACTTATTGTCAGGAGGTGGACACAACTTACGCCGTTCTAATTGGGCTTCTTCCCGAGTTAAATGGGAGGATGTAGAGTCCGCGTTCAATGATCGCATAAGGACAGGAGCAATTATCAACTTAACACATAAAGAGCCAAAGAAATTCCTTAAGGACTGTGTTGGACTCTTTCAACGCCGCATAAATAACGCGCTTAAGAAGGAAGCTACTCTCAAAGTCAACACCGTTTTCTGTGCAGAATTTAAGATTGCGCGAAGTGATGAGGAGATATTTGAATTTAAGTATATAAACACAAAGAATGCCCCCATCTACCGTGATACAAATATAAATGCTTGGTTTGAGCAAAACATTCAAGAACCAGTTTTGAAAAAACTGGAGGAGTTCCAGGAAAAAGAAAGTGGGTGGGCGTTATCAGCTATTATTAATCTAACAATCAATATTAACAAATATACTCCACTGCTTGGATCGTCTTATATTGAGCTGCTGCCATTAATAAAACGTCGTAAAGCATGTGTAAATGTTGAAAATAGTGACAATGCATATTTTGCATGGGCGATAATATCAGCCCTACATCCGGCAAAGAGAGATCCACAACGTGTAACAAAATACCCCCACTACTCTTATGTTCTGAATCTTAAGGATATTACGTTCCCGATGACCATCAAACAGATCCCCCGGTTTGAGCAACAAAACAATCTTTCAATTAATGTATATGCTTTGGAAAACATGTGTCATACGGTCAAAGAAAACTTTAAAGTTCTACCAACTTATTTAACCAAGGAGAAAAAGGAGAAGCATGTAAACCTACTTATGATCCAGAACATCTACTTTATCGAAGATAGTGAGCAGGAAGAAAAATCGGCTTATGAGCCCGTCAGATCACACTATGTTTGGATTAAGAATTTATCTAGACTTCTTTCAATGCAAATTTCCCAACGCTATGGCCGAAAATTCATTTGTGGCCGCTGTCTCCACTACTTTTACTCATCCATTGCACTAGAGCATCACTTGGAAGACTGCAAGGTACTGAATCAATGCAAGATCCGGCTACCATCCGAAGACCAGAAGCAGCTTAAATTTAAGAATTTTAGGAATAAAATAGAAGCTCCATTTGTAATATACTCGGACTTGGAATGTTTGTTAGTAGAATGTAAGACAGAAAATTAGTATCAACAACATGTGCCTTGTAGTATAGCATACTACGTTAAATGCTCTTACGATCCTACATTATCATTTTTACTAATGTTCGAAGAACATTAGTATTAAAATCGATTCGGCCAAAAATTCATATTTCTATATATATATATATATATATATATATATATATATATATATATATATATATATATATATATATATATATATATATATATATGTACAAAAAATTTCAGTGAGATAATCTCGGGAACGCGCCATTCGATTGAGCTGAAACTTTCAGGATACATTGGTGTATATGCAGAATAGGTCCAGGTCTCTTTAAATGTCAGTTATTGTAAACCTTTTTGCGCGATCGGGCATTTAAGTGATATTATTAATATACCTATTATTTCGTGCACAAATGATTTTCGCAAAAATAAAGTTAATAAAATAAATTTCTAATGTGTTTTACATATGAATCGGATAATGCTTTGGAATTTTTTAACCCTATGTGTGCGCTGGGTGCCTAAAAAGAAGAAGGGAAAATTTGAATATTTTTAAATTTCGATAACTTTTGACAGAGCTATTCAATCATTACCAAATTTTCAGGACATATTGATATTATTTAGTTGTAGATTTGTGTTGCTTTTAATGAGCGTGCTAGCAACCCTGTAGCTAGAGCAGGCAATGAAAGTGAAAACCTCCAAATCATCGTCTCTCTTGAAAAAATGCCGTTTCTTCAAAAATAAGCCTTTCATATATAAATCTTGTGCTTTGTTTACATAACCAAAAAAAAAAAAAAGATATGGTATAACGGGCACGCCTGGCAACCCTTGCCCAATTTACCTATATTTTTAGCATCAAAAACTTCTGTTCACGGAAACTCACGATCCGATGGGCAGAATTATTTGAAATTCACAGCATGTATTGACCTTAAATAGGACCAAGTCTGATAGAAGTGATTTTGAAATGCAGGCAATTCTGTGCCAGTGGTGCCATCTTGAAAAACCACTAAAAAAGATAACTGTTTTTAGCCCTATAAAGTCTGATTGAATCGTTCGATTTTGACGAAACTTACACAATTGCTGGACCTTACTTTAAGCCACGTTTGGTAGAAATTTGGTCGAAAAATTCGGTTGGACCTGCCAGCTATGATAATTTTGGTGTCTTCATTTTGAAAAAAAAAATTTGGAAGTGATAAAATTCAAACCATCGAATATTCAAAAAAATGTCCGTTTCTTACAATAAAACCAATCTGTATATAAATCTTATGTTTTATCTACACGTTCAAAATAAAACTTTGGAAATTTCATGTCGGACAAGAACGGTAACCCTCTCCCAGTTAACCTATATTTTTAGCATCAAAAACTTCTGTTCACGGAAACTCACGAACCAAAAATCAGATACAGCTAAAATTTACAGAATGCATTGGACTTAAGTAAGACCAGATTTGATAGAAGCGATTTTGAATTGTGGGCGACTCTGTGCCAGTGGTGCCATCTTGAAAAATTACAAAGAAAAAAAACTGCTTTTTGCCCTATGAAATGTGAATAAGTTACCAGATTTTCATGAAATTGACACAGAAGCTAAACCTAACTCTAATCTCTGTTTGGTGGAAATTTGGTTGAAAAATTTGATTGGTGCTACCAGCTATGGTAATTTTTGTGTCTTTGGTTTTGAAAATTCGCTCAGGAAAATAAAACTTTTTGTACTATAACTTCCAGTGCAGTCATGAAATCAATACGAATTTCATACAATTAATGAAACCTGTCATAAGCATTATTCAGGCCAAATTTGGTTGAAAAGACACGATAGGGTTGCCAGCTATTGTTGGTTTTGTGTTTAATTGCAATATCTTTATTAAGCGGTTTTATCGTAGAATTTTCAAATGGTAATGATATTGTAGTGACAATAAACAGCAAATATTAAGCTTTCGATCATTTGAAAAAACTCGCTGCAGGTAACCCTAAATTTCTTTATACTCCTATAACTTCGAATGTAATTAAACACCGTGAAGCAGATTTCATATATTCTTGGATTTGATACTGGCGAAAGGTTGCCAGCACGAGTCGGTTGTGCTACTTTTGTATCAATAAATGCTTACAGTTAGTATACATACCGGAAACATTTACAATGAAAATAAATAACCGATGTTACAATTCGCAAAGTTCTGCAAATTTTTCGGATCGCAGCCCCAAACACCAACTTCAGTTACAGTGCTGCAGGCACTGATCATTTTCTTCATTGATGTTATATGAGATGCTGCTTTCAAAATTATGTGAAATAAGCAACTGATAACGAATATAATTAACCCGTGTTTTGCTCTCATAAACGTTGAAATTCATGCCAGTGGTAATATCTGAAACCTTGCACCATATGAGTTATAATGCATTGTAACGGGTTTATCGTCGAATATCAAATAGGATCAAATCATCAAAAATTGCTCTCGGTTTCAACCGTGACCTACAGAAATTCACAGAAAATATTGATCTTCAATAAGCGTAGAATTACTTTTTTTTCCCTATTACCACGAGACTTGGCCAAAAAGGTACATATAAGAAGATGAAGAATACGAGAAAACCCTTGCACCAGTTTTATGAACAATCTAAGAAGTCCTCATGAGAAATACAGTACACAAAATCCATATTAGTACAACTGATAAAATTTCAAAAAAAAAAAAAAAAAAAAAAAAAAAAAAAAAAAATCGAGCGAAAATTAGACTTCAATATTGAGTATGTAACGGATTTATCGTTTCGAGACAATTGAACACCTGCAATTTGTCGATTTCGGACCGAGCTCAAATGTAAAGACATTTGTGCAACTGCCTATTTCGGTCCGAGAATTCTGTTTGCCTCATGCGCATTTTCTTAATTAGCTCGAAGCGAATCCACAACAACAATACCTTGTTGTGATTTCGGACCGAGCTCAAATGCAAAGAAATTGGTGCATTTCCTAGTTCGGTCCGATAATTCATATTTGCGTTGTGCGCAACCCAATTAGTCAAGGCGAGGTTGCAACAACAATGTCTTAATGGAGTTTTCGGGCCGAGCTCAGATTTGCACCGTGCATAGCGATACCTAGTTCGGTCCGAGAATTTTGTTTGGCTAACGCGCATTTTTTTTATTAACTGGAGGCGAATCGACAACAACAATGCCTTATTGTCGATTTCGGACCGACAATTTTTGGAAACGAATTTGTGATTGCCTGGTTTGGTCGTGGTGGCATGACGCCGTGCTGAATTGAGGATGGAACTTCAAATAGAAAAAAAAAGAAAAAGCAAGTGAAGAGTTTCGTGGGACAGTCGTTTGAGTGCCGCTGTGGCGACGAGTTGTCTGGACGGTCGCGGTGCGTATTCGCGGACGTGTCGCCTTTATCCCTTTCGGGTGAAAACATAACTTGGAAAAAGAAAAAAGAAAAAAAACAAGAAGAATAGCGGAGAGTGAATTTCTTGTGTCAAGAAAAGTGATGAAAAGTCTCCTGAGCGCTACTAGTCGAGTGGAAGTTTCTTTTTTTTTGAAGTGCGAGATATTGACTCGGCGAGGTCCACATCAAGGCATTCGAAAATCGGATTATACCGTAAAACTATTTGCAAAGGAATTAAGTGTGCGGACGAGTTACATAAATTTATAACTGTCTGTAACTATATTTATAAATATCCACGAGGTGGAACCTGAGTTAACACTTCGAGAACAAACTCTCGTCATACCGACGGAAGGATTGGTGCTGCAGCAATCAAATGGTAAAATTGGTGTGGACGAAGGAAGCTGTGGCATTCAAGGAAATTCCAGAGACGCGCCTGATAAATAGGTGTTATATTAGATCACATTAAATGCGGTAAGCGGTCTTTGTTTAATTATGCGCTAATTTCTAGAGGGGCACGTGTACTTATGTCGTGTGCGCGTTGCTCAGTCATCACAGTGCGGGTGCGCTTGGATCTTGCGCGGAGACATTCACGAGCACCACACCACAATAGCTATTGACGTTAATACAACTACTTACGCAACCTATCATGCCGAACTTTATGGATTGCAGGAGGAACAACCTGCGTTGAAGACTGACTGCGATGAAGCTACTAATAACCAGGGAACCGAATATTCGCTTGACAACAAAGCCTCAGGTTTTTTTTTTTAGAATCTAAGTAAAGAATAGTTTTCCTGGAATGAGGCTACTGATTATGAATGTTTTCATGTGGCTTTAACTTGAAGAGTAATTCGGTGTAGGAAGGTTGTGAATTCCTGACTTTCGTTTTGAAATATTTTGTTTTGTTTCCTATGATTGGAGTACAGTCACATATTGGTGTTACTAGTACAAAATGGTTTATCCATATCATTTTTATTCATGGATTAATAAATATGTGAAATTAGTTAGCGGTGCCATACACATGAAAACTGACTCTAACTTGATAGCATGTAGGCAGTAACCAAAACTTAAGTGTAAGGAATACACAAATAGGAGAAATGCTGATCGTGTGGCACCTTTGGGCGCTGATAACTAAAGTAAAATCGGAATTGTCTTTAGCAAAGATATTTATAAAACTAGGTACCGTAAAGCATTTACAACTTAATATGTTTGGCAAAAATCCTGGAGAAAATAAACGGGTACTCAGTTTATTCGGGAACACGCTGCAGCAATATGACGCTCATGTACATATTTCTTTTAAGATAGCTTTCAATTGTTTAATTGAGATCACCGTCTGATTAATACGAATTTACAAATAATAAATCGATTAAATCGTTCAAATAGACGCTAGAGCATATTAGATATTCGATAGCAACCTGAAGAAAGGAATGAAAATTCTGATGTATTTTAATAGTATCGTCGAAAAGAAAAGCAAGATTAAAAATAAAACAGTATTAGGAAATCCATGGAATTCCCAAAGCTGAACCTTACCTTTAATTACCAATACGTTATATGTTTGTAGATAAGATATTTTTTCGAAGAATTTTCTACATATTTTTTTTTTTTTTTTTGAACGAAACATATTTGAAACCTATATTTTCAAACGAACAAAGAATTTAATTTCATAATTATTTTATACGTACTACGGACAGTGATGAAAGTAATTTAGACATCATAAGACAATGGTAAAAATGACGATATCTATTTTTTGTATATTATATTCATTGACTATATGATGTATTGGCGTATCGTAGCTAGAAATGAGTTTATGCCACCAGGTGTCCACGGAAATGTTGAGTCAAGGATACGTTCGAACGCTAAAAAAATAAAATTGAATTGTTGAATTGCTACAAAAAAAAAATATATTTTTAAATAAAAGCAGCATGTATGCGTTAGAGTAGACTCAAAGATTTTTCTTTTTCTTGATGTGAGACTGGTGTTGCGGACTCCTTTTTACATATCGCATAGGAGTGGTCGGTTGGTGTGCAGACGGGACAAGGTGAGTCATGGCAGTTCATTAACTATTTTTTTGTGTGGTTGTGTTTCAGGTGGTGAGCTCTCGACGATAGCGCACGTTTTTTTTTCTTATCCGGTTTTCGCGACTCGTTCGGTAAAATCTGTCGGTTTCATTCCTTTTCTGTCGTGGATTTTCTTTCGAAGCTATTCGTGGTTGCTCCATCCATTTTCATGACCCACTCATTCGTGTTCGCAGCGTTGCGCGTACTTCTTGGTGCTTTACTACCTTTCGACATCGGCCACCAATCCGCGATCCCCCGCGCGCGTACTTAAACGGGCCGCGTATATTGGCTTCGGAGGAAGCTCAATGACCTCTATTGGTGGCCTTAATTTTTTTTTATTGTTCGACCCTGGTGATCGTTGGGTCCCAGTAGTCAACATGGTACCCCTGGTCAGGGTCAGCCTGCACGGCTCTTACTGGACTTTAATGTCCAGTATCAGATCGCGTGGTTTTGCGGTGTTATCTCCGTCCTACAGGCACATGAAAACAATGTGATGATTGATGGGACACGTGACAGGGAAAAGAACCCCCCCACTTCTCCCGATCAGAGCTAGAGGCAGCCAGCATGTGCCGACCTCCTTGTCACGTGAGAGTCGTAGCTACTCCGAGTGGCTCAGTCCTGCACGGACAAATGACTCGTTTTCCTTTGATGGTCATTCGAGACCGTCACAACTCTTGTCTCAAACAAACATAAAAAAATTTCATTACAAATGGCGCCCAACGTGGGGCCCGAGTTGCTCGTAAGAGTCCTCAAGGTTCGCTCGAAGAGATTCGAGTTTAGAACTACAGACTTCGGTCTTCACCTTATATGGGTCCCCACACTTTTTGAAGTGAAACCGACTTATGCTCATTAGAGCATAACTCCTACTAGCTGAACGCGTTTAAATCCCGGTCGGTTGTCACTCCTGCAGATCTACTTTATGTGGTATCATCCCACCAGTTCTTCCCTTACCTATCTGCAGCCCCTTTTAGAAGCTGCCCATTAAACATTTAATTAACTTTCAATAACAGACTCTCGTTTTCTGTATCTTGTCTTAGGCCTTATGCCTGAAGGCAGTTTGTTTTCCAGTTCTGCGAAATCTGCTATATCGGCAATCAGCCATTTAGTTCAGTCCAGCCTGTGGAAGCAGATGTCGCCTTCCTTCCTGTTGAACGAGTAGTCTTGTGATATAAATTCTGTCTTCATAGGTGGTTAACCTTTACTGGGGCTTTGGTCAGCGAAGGGCAAACCATCTGCGAAATCTGCTATCTGGCAACCAGCTAGTTAGTACGTCCAGTGGTCTTGCTCTCTGTTGCTTGAAGTCCTAGTATCGGTAATACTACTTCTATTTCACTAGTATTCATTGCTCAAATTCGAAACATCGCTCGTTGGATTCGGGAATTGTCGATACTCACCACCTGAAAGAACATTAAAGCCATGTACAATCCCTTTAGAATGGAAACTTGTCTTTTGAAATTTTAGTCAATTTTAATCCAGCACACAGTACTTGAGTATAACTTACACCGTGCTTTGGGTGATTAAAGTAGTTTACCAGTAGTTCTCAGTAAAGTCAGTAAAAGTTCATTCTATTTTCGTTTCCATTCGTAATAGAATTCTTAGTATCAAGAGTCGTTTAAATTTCATGTTACATTTCTCTAATATTTGCTCGGAATAATTATCGAATCTTTAACTCTGTTTCCTCTTGTTTTCATATAAGGGAATCTAGCACCGCCGCTCTCACAAAAAGAAAAAGAAAGAAAAGAAAAAAAAACACAGTCCAAGTTAAATTCGTTTAAGCAAACTCACTCGATCTATCGAACCTAGGGTATATCACTCTCGGAACACTTTTTGTTGATAGTTCTCAATAATCAACTTTCACTGATCCTATAGGGATTACTGGAAAGTTTCTTTAAGCAATTGCACACTAAAAATTTATTATCTTTTATCCATAATACTTAGGATTAAGTATTACTTAGTTGTTAAGCTTCTGTAATCTTTTAATTCAACTTTCAAACATGCCGTTCGAAAGAACGCCACCGCCACAGGCGGCGAAAGATTTTGAAGATGGCAGCCATGAGAGCTGTGCCATCTGCCAACAGGCGTATCAGCTAGGCGATCGCTTGTTGCTTACCGGATGTGACCACAAGTACCACGAGGAGTGCCTCCAAGGTTACTTGACACAGTCCACCGCATGTCCATTATGCCGCAGAGAAGTTAAGGTGGAGGACTTGCGTGGGCCCAATTTTCGTGCCGAAACCAATAGGCGACTGAAGCAAGGCGCAGTGCCTAAGGGCCACCGACCCGTAACTCGGTCACACAAAACCAGACCTCTGGACGGAGAACCAAACGTTTCAGAGCCACCCCTGTTGAATTCTCTCGGGGAAGCAGACGACGCTGCATCAGCTCTTCCGACCGATCCCAAGACGTTAAAATCTGACAAGGAAATCGGAGAGCTTAAGAGCCACATGAGTCAGATGTTGCAGACCATGAGAAATCTGCAGCAACAGATGCACACACTGGCACTCTCTAGTCCAGTTGCTACACCCCGAACTTCACAAGGAGGACCTCGTTTAGATGGTTCAGTGAGACGCTCTGAGAGGGGAACGTCTACTCCAGCATTGCCGGGGAGAGTTCGCTCCTCACATTCACGAGATGTTAGGCCTTCAGACCACCTGGCTGCAAACAGGTCCCAACAGGGTATATTAGAGCCGATGGTTCCCAGGAACCCTCGTGCTTATCGAAATAGAGGACTTGCTTCAGATCGAGTCACCACCATCATGGCCGGGTGGAATTTAAAGTTCAGTGGAGAATCTGGGAGTATTCCCGTAGAGAAGTTTTTATACAGGGTGACGGCCCTAACACATCAGACTTTACAGGGAGATTTTGGTGCCCTTTGCCAACACATAGACGGTTTGTTGATGGGGGAAGCGGAGGAGTGGTACTGGCAATACCATCAAGAAGTCAGGAGAGTGGAATGGGTAGGATTTTGCGAAGACATTCGACGTGAGTTTAGAGATTTCGCTTCTAGTCGCGAAATCACCAACAAGATCCGAAGGCGTCGCCAGAAGGCTGGCGAGTCATTTGACGACTTTTATAGGGATCTGCGGCGAATGTCTAGTGCTCTTCCGATGCCATTATCCGACCACGATCTGTTGGACATTGTGCAGGGCAATATGTTGCCGGAACTACAATGGCAATTAGTAGACAAACATTTCGCCAGCACACAGCAGCTTCGGGAGCACGTAAAGCGACGTGAACGTTTAGCTCAAGCTTTAGGGCAACCTGAGAGAGTCTTTGGTACTCGCCGTCATCTGGCGGCTCTCTCGGATCCTGGTCTGTCTGGTGATGAAGATCAGTTGTCACGCGAAGTTTCTGAGGTCGCTCGCACTACGATATGCTGGAATTGTCGTCAGCCAGGACATTTATATGTGGATTGCCTGCAGGAGCGCAAAATTTTCTGTTACGGTTGTGGAGCAGAAAACATCTATAAGCCGCACTGTGAAACTTGCCAGCAAAAAAACCGGCTGGCCGGAGCAGCTCCCAACACCCAGAAGCTCTCCGGAACGAAACCATGGCCTCGGCAGTACCTCAAACCGTAACAGTTCCATCCTCTTTATCTGATGCCAGCGTACCCTCTCCTGCTTCGACGAATGTTATTCCTAGTGCCACTCTTGCGACTCCCACCATCGCAACCAAATTACCGCTTTTTTCTAATAATCCGGACGCGAGGAACCTAAACCGTTCTACGAGGGAGCCGGAGCGGGTCTCCGATGTCAGCCCAATTCCCCGTTACCTGCAACCTTTTCATGTTCGCGTCAGGGAATACAAAAACGCACGTCAGCGTATTTTTAATAGTGAGGAAATCTCTCCCGTGAAAAGAACGAAGAGATCCACAATTCGTTTACGTAATTTCTGGCGGCGTATTAAAAAACAAAGGAGCCAGTACTGCTCAGCTACCGTAGTGGATAAACCCACAGGTGATCTACGGCCCTACGCCCAAGTTACATTGTTCGGCGATGAGAAAGCCAGTGGATTGATAGACACGGGAGCGAGTGTTAGCTGTCTGGCGGCTGACTTGGCGAAGAGAATCATTGCTGACTCTCGGCACCGATTGGAGAAGTTGCATGTGAGCCTAAGGACCGCGGATGGCACCAAACACTCAGCCGTCGGACGCATTGCAGGCTCCATCCAATTTCGAGGGCGTACAAAAACTATGGAGTTCTTGGTAATGCCTTCGCTAAGTCAGGACCTTTATTTGGGAGTTGACTTTGTGCGCTTGTTTAATCTGGCCACAGACTTGTTTGATCCGTGCCCACGTTCTCAGGAACTGTCCTTGTCTACTTTATCACCTGTCAATTGTCATCACTTATCTCCAGAGCAGCAAGAAGAACTAGACTCAGTCATTACGAGATTTCCGTCGTTCGCGAGGGAAGGGTTGGGACGCACAACACTCACTTCACACGTGATTGATGTGGGCCCCAACAAACCCATCAAGCAACGGCACTTCGCCGTCTCACCTGCAATCGAAAAATTATTATATGCAGAGGTCGACCGAATGCTGAGTCTAGGTGTAATCAAGGAATCGCAGAGCAGCTGGTCTTCTCCTGTGACTTTAGTCGTCAAACCAGGGAAGGTCAGGATGTGCCTGGATGCTAGAAAGGTCAACCAGGTGACGGTGAAGGACGCTTATCCTTTGCCTCTGATCGATGGTATACTAAGTCGACTACCACCCGCAAAATACATAAGTAGCCTGGACTTAAAGGACGCCTTTTGGCAAATACCACTCGATAAGGACTCACAGGATAAGACGGCCTTCACTGTTCCTGGTCGACCCCTCTATCAGTTCGTGACCATGCCATTTGGCTTGTGTAACGCGCCGCAAACCATGCAACGGCTGATGGATAGAGCGATTCCAGCACATCTCAAGCATCAAGTATTCATTTATCTAGATGACCTGCTCTTGATTTCGGAAACCTTTCAAGAACACCTTGCATTACTCAAGGAAGTTGCCCACCACCTTCGTGCTGCCGGACTGACCATAAATGTAGAGAAGAGCAAGTTCCTGATGAAAGAGGTGAAATATCTCGGACACATAATCGGTCATGGGACTGTTCGCACAGATCCCGATAAAATCCAGGCCATAAAGGAATTCCAAATTCCTCGGACCGTCAGACAGTTGCGTCGCTTCCTAGGGATTTGTGGCTGGTATCGGAGATTCGTTCCCGCTTTTTCGGCTATATCTGCACCCTTGACTAACATGCTGTCTAGTAAGCATAGATTTGAATGGACTGATGAGAGTTTGGGCGCTTTTCATGCTTTGAAACAGTGCCTTATTTCTGCTCCGGTGTTACATAGTCCGGACTTCGCTAAACCCTTTGCGATACACTGTGACGCAAGTCAATACGGCGTGGGGGCCGTTCTGATGCAAAAGCTGGAAGATGGAAGTGAAGTACCTATAGCGTATATGTCTCAAAAACTAAATTCCGCTCAGCGCAATTACACGGTGACGGAACAAGAATGTCTAGCTGCTGTACTAGCTATCAAGAAGTTTCGAGCATACATCGAGGGACAGGAATTTGAAGTTATTACTGACCATGCATCTCTGAAGTGGTTGATGAACCTGCAAGACTTGCACGGGAGACTCGCCAGATGGGCATTGAAATTACAGGGCTTCAACTTCACCATAACGCATCGAAAGGGGAGCCAAAATGTGGTACCAGACGCGCTCTCCCGCGTTCACACACCAGAGGCCTGTGACACCATCCACGAGATCTCGGATCTCGTCGAAATCGATCTGGAATCACCTCATTTCAAATCGAAGGCATACTTGGAGTTGATCGACAGAATCGTATCAAACGCGGCCACACTTCCTGATCTAAAGGTGATCGTTGGGTCCCAGTAGTCAACATGGTACCCCTGGTCAGGGTCAGCCTGCACGGCTCTTACTGGACTTTAATGTCCAGTATCAGATCGCGTGGTTTTGCGGTGTTATCTCCGTCCTACAGGCACATGAAAACAATGTGATGATTGATGGGACACGTGACAGGGAAAAGAACCCCCCCACTTCTCCCGATCAGAGCTAGAGGCAGCCAGCATGTGCCGACCTCCTTGTCACGTGAGAGTCGTAGCTACTCCGAGTGGCTCAGTCCTGCACGGACAAATGACTCGTTTTCCTTTGATGGTCATTCGAAACCATCACAACACTTTATCTCAATCTTAATTTCATTACAAATGGCGCCCAACGTGGGGCCATTTGTAATGAAATTAAGATTGAGATAAAGTGTTGTGATGGTTTCGAATGACCATCAAAGGAAAACGAGTCATTTGTCCGTGCAGGACTGAGCCACTCGGAGTAGCTACGACTCTCACGTGACAAGGAGGTCGGCACATGCTGGCTGCCTCTAGCTCTGATCGGGAGAAGTGGGGGGGTTCTTTTCCCTGTCACGTGTCCCATCAATCATCACATTGTTTTCAAAAAACAAGAAGAATAGCGGAGAGTGAATTTCTTGTGTCAAGAAAAGTGATGAAAAGTCTCCTGAGCGCTACTAGTCGAGTGGAAGTTTCTTTTTTTTTGAAGTGCGAGATATTGACTCGGCGAGGTCCACATCAAGGCATTCGAAAATCGGATTATACCGTAAAACTATTTGCAAAGGAATTAAGTGTGCGGACGAGTTACATAAATTTATAACTGTCTGTAACTATATTTATAAATATCCACGAGGTGGAACCTGAGTTAACACTTCGAGAACAAACTCTCGTCATACCGACGGAAGGATTGGTGCTGCAGCAATCAAATGGTAAAATTGGTGTGGACGAAGGAAGCTGTGGCATTCAAGGAAATTCCAGAGACGCGCCTGATAAATAGGTGTTATATTAGATCACATTAAATGCGGTAAGCGGTCTTTGTTTAATTATGCGCTAATTTCTAGAGGGGCACGTGTACTTATGTCGTGTGCGCGTTGCTCAGTCATCACAGTGCGGGTGCGCTTGGATCTTGCGCGGAGACATTCACGAGCACCACACCACAATAGCTATTGACGTTAATACAACTACTTACGCAACCTATCATGCCGAACTTTATGGATTGCAGGAGGAACAACCTGCGTTGAAGACTGACTGCGATGAAGCTACTAATAACCAGGGAACCGAATATTCGCTTGACAACAAAGCCTCAGGTTTTTTTTTTTAGAATCTAAGTAAAGAATAGTTTTCCTGGAATGAGGCTACTGATTATGAATGTTTTCATGTGGCTTTAACTTGAAGAGTAATTCGGTGTAGGAAGGTTGTGAATTCCTGACTTTCGTTTTGAAATATTTTGTTTTGTTTCCTATGATTGGAGTACAGTCACATATTGGTGTTACTAGTACAAAATGGTTTATCCATATCATTTTTATTCATGGATTAATAAATATGTGAAATTAGTTAGCGGTGCCATACACATGAAAACTGACTCTAACTTGATAGCATGTAGGCAGTAACCAAAACTTAAGTGTAAGGAATACACAAATAGGAGAAATGCTGATCGTGTGGCACCTTTGGGCGCTGATAACTAAAGTAAAATCGGAATTGTCTTTAGCAAAGATATTTATAAAACTAGGTACCGTAAAGCATTTACAACTTAATATGTTTGGCAAAAATCCTGGAGAAAATAAACGGGTACTCAGTTTATTCGGGAACACGCTGCAGCAATATGACGCTCATGTACATATTTCTTTTAAGATAGCTTTCAATTGTTTAATTGAGATCACCGTCTGATTAATACGAATTTACAAATAATAAATCGATTAAATCGTTCAAATAGACGCTAGAGCATATTAGATATTCGATAGCAACCTGAAGAAAGGAATGAAAATTCTGATGTATTTTAATAGTATCGTCGAAAAGAAAAGCAAGATTAAAAATAAAACAGTATTAGGAAATCCATGGAATTCCCAAAGCTGAACCTTACCTTTAATTACCAATACGTTATATGTTCGTAGATAAGATATTTTTTCGAAGAATTTTCTACATATTTTTTTTTTTGAACGAAACATATTTGAAACCTATATTTTCAAGCGAACAAAGAATTTAATTTCATAATTATTTTATACGTACTACGGACAGTGATGAAAGTAATTTAGACATCATAAAACAATGGTAAAAATGACGATATCTACTTTTGTATATTATATTAATTGACTATATGATGTATTGGCGTATCGTAGCTAGAAATGAGTTTATGCCATCAGGTGTCCACGGAAATGTTGAGTCAAGGATACGTTCGAACGCTAAAAAAATGAAATTGAATTGTTGAATTGCTACAAAAAAAAAAAAAAATATATTTGTTAAATAAAAGCAGTATGTATGCGTTAGAGTAGACTCAAAGATCTTTCTTTTTTCTTGATGTGAGACTGGTGTTGCGGACTCCTTTTTACATATCGCATAGGAGTGGTCGGTTGGTGTGCAGACGGGACAAGGGGAGTCATGGCAGTTCATTAACTATTTTTTTGGTGTGGTTGTGTTTCAGGTGGTGAGCTCTCGACGATAGCGCACGTTTTTTTTTCTTATCCGGTTTTCGCGACTCGTTCGGTAAAATCTGTCGGTTTCATTCCTTTTCTGTCGTGGATTTTCTTTCGAAGCTATTCGTGGTTGCTCCATCCATTTTCATGACCCACTCATTCGTGTTCGCAGCGTTGCGCGTACTTCTTGGTGCTTTACTACCTTTCGACATCGGCCACCAATCCGCGATCCCCCGCGCGCGTACTTAAACGGGCCGCGTATATTGGCTTCGGAGGAAGCTCAATGACCTCTATTGGTGGCCTTAATTTTTTTTTATTGTTCGACCCTGGTGATCGTTGGGTCCCAGTAGTCAACATGGTACCCCTGGTCAGGGTCAGCCTGCACGGCTCTTACTGGACTTTAATGTCCAGTATCAGATCGCGTGGTTTTGCGGTGTTATCTCCGTCCTACAGGCACATGAAAACAATGTGATGATTGATGGGACACGTGACAGGGAAAAGAACCCCCCCACTTCTCCCGATCAGAGCTAGAGGCAGCCAGCATGTGCCGACCTCCTTGTCACGTGAGAGTCGTAGCTACTCCGAGTGGCTCAGTCCTGCACGGACAAATGACTCGTTTTCCTTTGATGGTCATTCGAAACCATCACAACTCATTATCTCAATCTTAATTTCATTACAGCATTCTTAAGACGAAAGTAAAACGTGGCATTTGAAACAGTTTGGCCGTAATAAGCAGCACATGTGGTGGAATATGCACTCAAAACCTGCACGATTCTTCTACTGTTCTTCGAACATTAGTGTTTCTAGCGGTTCAGGTGCGCTAGAGTTTTTTAAGTCTCATCGTGGCGCCGATTGTATCAAGTGGTTTGTGTGCGAATTAAATCAATTTGCTGAAGACGTGGAACCCGTTTTCTTTTGCCTTCTACCCATGAATCAGATGACTGCTGAGGAAATAGCGTTCTTTGAGACCGCCACACTCTGCCATATTTGCGAAAAGCCGTTCACAGAGGATGATAAAAAGGTGCATGATCACTGTCACCTAACAGGTAAATATCGGGGCTCAGCAGCACATGAGGGATGTAATATTAATTTCAAGGATAGCCACACTATCCCAGTGATTTTCCATAACCTAAGCGGCTACGACTCACATTTTATAATTAAAGATATTGCAACTGATTTGGAAGGCCGCGTTGATCTTCTTCCAATAAACAAAGAATGATATATTTCATTTACAAAAACCTTAGATGAATATTCTATCAAATTCCGTTTTATTGATTCCTTGCGCTTTATGGGATGAAGCCTTGAAACTCTTGCCTCATATCTAACTTCACTACCCATTTTAAGATCCCAGTTCCCAAATTTGGCTTATCCGAAATTTAATTTACTAACTCGTAAGGGAGTTTACCCTTATGATTATATTAATGATTTTAATAAATATTTAGAGTCTTCTCTTCCTAGTATTTCAAACTTTTATAATAAATTGAACGATTCTAATATTAGTTACGAAGATTATAATCATGCTTGCAATGTCGGGAATGAATTCGACATTCAAAACCTAGGTGAATATTCCGATCCGTATTTAAAAACAGATGTACTTCTGCTAGCGGATATTTTTGAACAGTTTCGATCAATTTGTCATGTGACTTATGGATTAGATCCTGCACACTACTATACACTTCCAGGTTATACTTGGGATGCTATGCTCAAACAACTGGTATAACTTTGGAACTATTGACTGATATTGATATGTTAATGTTTGTTGAGCGTGGTATCCGTGGCGGCCTCAGTCAGTGCTCTAAACGTTACTCCAAGGCAAATAATAAATATATGGTAGACTATGATCCAAATATATCATCAAAATTCTTACAATACTATGATATTAATAACCAATATGGTTGGGCAATGTCTCAACACTTGCCTTACGGTGGCTTCAAGTGGGTAGATAACGCAAACAACGTTAAGATTGAAGAGGTCTTGGATGATTCACCCACTGGCTACATTTTAGAAGTAGATTTGGAATATCCACAAGAGCTTCAAGATCTTCCTTTCTGCCCAGAGCATTGCAGCGCCCCCAATTCAAAACAGAAAAAACTAATGGCCACTCTCCACAATAAGCACAAATATATAATTCACTATCGTAATTTAAAACAAGTTCTGCTACATGGATTAAAATTAACAAAAATTCACCGAGCTCTCCAATTTAATCAGTCTGTATGGCTGAACTCTTATATTGATCTTAACACGCGTCTTCGAGCATTGGCGAAAAACGATTTCGAGAAAAATCTCTTCAAATTGTTGAATAATGCCGTTTTTGGGAAAACGATGGAGAACGTCCGGAAACACAGTGTCGTTAAACTGGCTACCAAGTGGTTGGGGCGATATGGAGCCGAAGCCCTCATTTCGAAGCCTGAATTTAAGGCTTCAACTATTTTTAATGAAAACTAAGTAGCCATTGAACTTAACAAGACGAAAATTTATTGAAATAAGCCAATCTATGTAGGTATGTGTATTTTGGATTTAGCTAAAACAACCATATATGATTTTCATTACAGCTACAGGATCCCTCAATTTAGTTCCAAATGTACTGTTTGTTATGTCGATACAGATTCCTTGATTTATGAAATAGCCTGCCCCAACATATACAAAATAATTAAACGCAATTGCTATACACATTTCGATACCAGTGACTATCCTTCCAATAATATTTGGAGCATACCCCTCGTTAATAAAAAAGGTGCTGGGTTTAATGAAGGATGAGAACAATCGTCGCATAATGACTGAGTTTGTTGGTCTTAGATCTAAAATGTATGCACTCAGGGTAGATGGTAAAGATAAATAAAAAAAGTGCAAAGGTATTAAAAGAAATATTATAAAAGACAGAATAACCTTTGATGATTATATAGAATGTCTAAACAATAATATTGAAAAAGTAGTTTCACAAAATTTGATTCAAAGTCAAACACATGACGTATGTACCATCACTCAGTCGAAAATCGCTCTAAGTTCACATGATGATAAGCGTCATTTATTAAAAAACAGCTATGCGACGTTACCGTGGGGTCATTATAGCATAATGGATGTAGATTTATGTATAAAATAAATATGTGTATAATATTTTATATGAATTTGTAAAATAGATGAATATGTCAAATAAAAGAATGTTTATACCGAAATGAAATCTGTGTTTTATTTTAAAATCCGAATAATAAGCCCATTTTCAAATCATATCAACATATTGTTAGAAGTACCGCAGTAGAGTGCTTTTAACATTGCACATGCGCGATAATCGTTTTAAAACGTTAAATGCATTATTTATTTTGATTTTTTACCATGCTCAATTATTTATTATGAATTGGAAAAAATCAAACAAATTATCGTTACCTGCTCTCGTACGAAAAATCATTTAAGAAGAAAATATAAAAAGTATAAATTTTCTACTTCCAATGCAAACAGATTTATTAGCAACCACAGAACCAGGCGTACATAGCATCCAGATGGTGAATTGTTCTACGTCCATATGAAATACAAGTTCCCTGCACTGATCTTTGCTAAGAGTACTAGAAGTTAACAGTTGGTTGTACGAGCATTCGTTTTGGTCTCTAACTATGCATCAAGCATTTATTTCATGACCGAACTAGTGAATGATCATTCAACAGAACCAAAGGTAGAATCCATGTGAACTTTTTGCATACATATGTGTATATATTTTTTATATTATTTAAGCTACGCGAACATTTGTAATCCATGCTTTGACTTGGGCGATTCATTGATAAAGTGTTACATGTGTAGAAAAAGCTACGTATTTTCAGATTCTGCTAGCCTCATACTCACCAAACGTAAATCGCATCTCTGTAGTGATTTTAATATGCTCTAATATAATCAATGAATAGTAAGTAACATGATACATGATGCCCTTTTTGCATATTAAGTTATCTATCAATAATCATCGATATTAACATTAATATCAATGGGTTAATGAAGCCTAAACGGCCATATTTGAAAAAACTCTAGCGCACCTGAACCGCTAAAAATACTAATGTTCGAAGAACAGTAGAAGAATCGTGCAGGTTTTGAGTGCATATTCCACCACATGAGCTGCTTATTACGGCCAAACTGTTTCAAACGCCACGTTCTACTTTGGTCTCAAGAATGCATTATAACTCATATGGTGGAAGGTTTCAGATATTACCACTGGCATGAATTTCAACGTTTATGAGAGCGAAACACGGGTTAATTATATTCGTTATCAGTTGCCTATTTCACAAAATTTCGAAAGCAGCATCTCATATAACATCAATGAAGAAAATGCGCAGTGCCTTTAGCACTGTAACTGAAGTTGGTGTTTGGGGCTGCGATCCGAAAAATTTGCAGAACTTTGGGAATTGAAACATCGGTTATTTATTTTCATTGTAAATGTTTCCGGTATGAATACTAACTATGCTAACTATAATACCGACTCGTGCTGCCAACCTTTCGCCAGTATCAAAGCCAAAAATATATCACATCTGCTTCCCGTTGTTATATTACATTCGAAGTTATAGGAGTATAAAGAAATGTAGGATTACCTGCAGCGAGTTTTTTCAAATGATCGAAAGCTTAATATTTGCTGTTTATTGTCAGTACAATATCATTACCAATTGAAAATTCTACGATAAAACCGCTTAATAAAGATATTGCAAACAAACACAAAACCAACAATAGCTGGCAACTCTATCGTGGCTTTTCAACCAAATTAGGCCTGAATAATGTTTATAGTAGGTTTCATTAATTGTATGAAATTCGTACTGATTTAATGACTGCACTGGAAGTTATAGGGCAAAAAGTTTTATTTTCCTGAGTGAATTTTCAAATCCAAGGACACAAAAATTACCATAGCTGGCAGCACCAATCGAATTTTTCAACCAAATTTCTATCAAACAGAGTTTAGAGTAAGGTTCAGCTACTGTGTCAATTTCATGAAAACCTGGTAACTTATTCACATTTCATAGGGCAAAAAGCAGTTTTTTTTCTTTGTAATATTTCAAGATGGCACCACTGGCACAAAGTTGCCCACAATTCAAAATCGCTTCTATCAGACCTGGTTTTACTTAATTCCAATGCATTCTGTAAATTTCAATGGTATCTGATAATTGATTCGTGAGTTCCGGTGAACAGAAGTTTTTGATGCTTAAAATATAGGTTGACTGGGAAAGGGTTACCGTTCTTGTCCGACATAAAATTTCCAAAGTTTTACTTTGAACGTGTAGATAAAGCATAAGATTTGTATACAGATTGGTTTTATTGTAAGAAACGGACAATTTTTGGAAATTCGATGGTTTAATGTTTTCCCTTCCAAATTTTTATTTTTTCAAATTTAAGACACCAAAATTATCATAGCTGACAGCTCCAACCGAATTTTTCGACCAAATTTCTACCAAACGTGGTATTAAATAAGGTTCAACTACTTTGTGAATTTCGTCAAAATCGAACGATTTAATCAGAATTTATAGGGCTAAAAGCAATTATCTCTTTTAGTGATTTTTCAAGATGGCACCACTGGCACAGAATCACACGCATTTCAAAATCACTTCTATCAGACCTGGTCCTACATAGGACCAATACATTCTGCAAATCTCAATTAATTCTGCTCATTGGATCGTGAGTTTCCGTGAACAGAAGTTTTTGATGCTAAAAATATAGGTAAATTGGGCAAGGGTTACCAGGCGTGCCGTAATACCATATCAAATTTTATTTTTTGTCTATGTAAACAAAGCACAAGATTTACATATGAGTGGCTTTTTTTTGCAAAAGCGGCAGTTTTTCAAGAGAGACGATGATTTGAAGGTTTTCAATTTCAGTGCCTGCCTTAGCTACAGGGTTGCCAGCACGCTCATCAAAAGCTACGAAAATCTTTAACTAAATAATATCAATATGTCCTAAAAATTTCGTAATGATTGAATAGCTCCGTCAAAAGTTATCGCAATTTAAAAATTTTCCAGTTTTCCCGTTCTGTTTTTAGGCACCAAGCGCACACATGGGGTTAAAAAATTCCAAAACATTATCCGATTCACATGTAAAACACGTTCAAAATTTATTTCGTCAACTTTATTTTTGCAAAAATTATTTGTGTACGAAATAATAGGTATATTAAAAATATCACTAAAATGGCCGCCGGCGCCAAAGGGTTAAAGATTATTAAGTTTTTGTGAGACCTGGCACTATTCTGCATATACACCAATGTGTCCTGAAAATTTCAGCTCAATCGCATGGCGCGTTCCTGAGATTTTTTCACTGAAATTTTTTGATGATATATATATATATATATATATATATATATATATATATATATATATATATATATATATATATATATATATATATATATATATATATATATATATATATATATATATATATATATATATATATATATATATATATATATATATATAGAAATATGAATTTTTGGCCAAAGTGATTTTAATACTAATGTTCTTCTTCGAACATTAGTAAAAACAACAGCTGCTGTCTAACATATTCTGCTTCAGTGTGGCGACATGTGCAGGATTTTGTTGCTGTAATCAATATATTTAACAAAATTTTATCTGCTCGGATGTGCAAAAAAAAACGCACCTATTATATTTACTAATTTCTCACGTACGTAGTTTCCACATTTAAAATAAGTTTTATACTTATTTTTTTCGCACATGTCGCAGTTCTAAAAACTGTGCTTGGTTATGCACACCAGCAAATATTTTTGTTCTGTTATTCTTGCGTTTTATGTTTGTTATATATAAATTTAGGGTGTCCTCTTGGGCCGTTGAGTATTGTCATTTGTATTTCGCTCTTATGTGTTATGTGAATTGTTATGAACGGTACTGATAAAACAAATAAATAAATCATTCAACCCAAATTCAATCATCGCGTGCACTTGTACGAACAATTTATTTCAGAAGGAAATACAAAAGATTCATTGCCAGTTTTGGTAGTAGGCATGCGTAAGATACAACAGATGAATAAGATTTTGCTCAACTGCATTGAAACGTGTGTAAAATAGCGTTTGGATGCAATGCGTAAGTCAGTTTTCAAGTGCTTTAGTCACCGCGCATATTAAACCTTTTCTTCAATCTTCACCATAAAGTACAAGAAGTTAACAGCTGACTGTATGAGTGTGCGTTCTTCTTCTTAAAACTTCAGTTACTCTATACATCTTAAACATAATATATGCAATGTGTTTCACATGTAAATTCCAATCTAAAAGATTTTCTGCTTATTCGATATGAATTAACACCTCCGCGCTGTTGAAAACATGATTTTTTGAAAATAAATATTTGTTGTTTATCAGCTAATTGAAGTGAATTATATTATTTTACATTTACAAAAGCATTCAAAACATTTGTTTCAAAAATTAAAAACAGTTTAAATTATTTTTATGTTGAACTGAATTATATTATTTTACATTTACAAAAGCATGCAAAACATTTATTTAAATAATTTAAAAACTTTTAAAAACCGAACCAACAACTGTTTAAGATAAATTGTTATTTATTATTATTTCGTATCGAAATATATTATTACTAGTGTTCGAAGAACAATAGTATTAAACTCGTTTCGCCGAAAATTCATATTTCTTTATTTATATATATATATATATATATATATATATATATATATATAGATATATATATATATATATATATATATATAATATATATATATATATGTATATATATATATATAATATATATATATATATATATATATATATATATATATATATATATATAAATATATATATATATATATAATATATATATATATATATATATATATATATATAATATATATATATATATATATATATATATATATATATATATATATATATATATATATATATATATATATATATATATATATATATATATATATATATTTGTATATATATATATATATATATATATATATATATATATATATATATATATATATATATATATATATATATATATATATATATCAGCAAATCGGTTAATAGAAGTAATCTTTGGAGTGGCCAATCCGATTGAGCTGAAATTTTCGGATGTCGTAGATGTATATAATAGGTAGGTCCATGACTTGTTCGAATTCAGTTATCTTTAACTTTTTGGCGGCAGCGGGCATTTTAGTGGATTTCCAGGTACTCCTATATTTCCAAGCAGTGTAAAATATTTGTTACAAAGAGTATTGGAAATAAAAACTTATTATGTTTTAGGTTTGCCCATGGCAAAGAATTGGAAATTTTGAGCCGTGTGTGGGTGCTGAGTGCCTAAAAGTGGGCAAGGAATTTTTCTCAAATTTGGATTTGTCATAACTTCTGACAGGAACATTTGATCATCGTGAAATTAATAGAGCATATAGATGTAGGCTAGAACTTAGCACACATGGATTTTAAAGACAGTGTGGGTAACCCTGTAGCTACGGCAGGCTCTTAAAAAAAATCCTTCAAATCATCGACCTTCCTGAAAAATTTTTGCTTTTTGCCAAAAAACTCAAATCATTGATAAATCTAAATCTTTGTCCATGATGTCAGATTAAAATTTTCCAAATTCCGATTCGCACAAGAACGGCAACCCATCACCAAACTACCTCTATTTTCAGCACTCGAAAGTTCTGTTCACGAGAACTGACGACCGGGTTATCCGATCATAGTGAAATTTGCAGGAGATATTAATATTAGCTAGGACTAGGTCTAATAGAAGTGATTTTGAAATGCGGGCAACCCTGTGCCAGTGGTACCATCTTGAAAAATCACTGAGAAAAAAACCGGTTTTTGGCCTATAACTTCCGATTCAGCCATCCGATTTTGACAAAATTCTAACAATTGGGTCTTACTCTATGTAACATTTGATGAAAATTTGGCTGAACAATTAGAATAGAGTTGCCAGGTATGGTGATTTTTGTTTCCTAAATTTTGCAAATTTGCTCAGCAAAATAAAGCTTTTTTCCCTGTAACTTCCGGTCCAGTATAGAAATCAGAACGAACTTCACGCAGTAAATGAACCTTAATATGAACCAAATGTCGTAGAAATTTCGTACGAAAATCATGAAAGGGCTGCCAACTATGACAATTTTGTAATTTTGTTTAATTTCTTTACTGAGCGATTATGTCATTAAATTTGCAAATGTAAATGATCCTGCAATGAAAATTAACAACAAATATTAACGCTTTAAAAACTTGAAAAGTTTTGAGGGTGGTAACCCTAAAATTCTTTTCACCCGTATAACGTCCAGCGCAGTGATTCAATTGAAACGAAATTTACTGGTTGGGTTTAACTTAACGTGAAGCAGATTTGGTATGTGTTTTGCTTTGCTGCTAACACAGGGTAACCAGCATTAGCTATTTCCGTAAATATTGCACCAACAGATGCTTCAAAGTACGTTCTCATATGCAAAAAATTTGCAATAAAAATAAGAAACCAATTTCGAAATTTTCCGAGTTTTGAACATTTTTCGGATGGCAGCCTCAAACAACGTTTAACCGCTGAAAATTTCGATAAAATCCTGCGATGAGAACGAAATTCAGAGGATAAGTTGATTTGAGTTTGTAATGGTAAACTTATTGCTGCTTCGTTCGGACTGCCGAACGGACGCTTCGTTCGGGTTGCCAGCACTGAACATTTTCATAATTTGTGTTATAGTTGAGTGTTGTTGCTTTGGATAAGGAATGGTTGATATGATTCTACAAAACAGTGTTTTACGTCTTTCCACACTTTTTTGCCACTCAAAGAAAATTTCTTCGAAAATTAGTTTTCTAGCGGTTCAGGTGCGCTAGAGTTTTTATGTTTAGAGTTTTTTATGAAAACAAAATATTTTCATTTTTATTTCCATAATAGTTGTAGTAATACTACCACCGGCGAAACTGGTTTTGCACCCTTTTATAAAGAGCCATACCACCGGAATAAATTAATAATAATTTCGTGTTAATTGGTTGTAAATGTAAATTTAATAGTTTTTTAATGGGTTTGTAATTGTTTGGTAATTGGTGCTAATAGTATTTAATTGGTTGGTAATTGATGGCACGTGGGATGGTGTTGAGGGAGGGTGCATAATGAGGTTGATCATAAGGTGATCGTGTTAGGGGGCATTGATTTGGCTTGGGATGGCCTTTGAGAGGGTCTAGGTGTGAATTTTGCACGGTTGATGTTTTGAGCAAGGGTGCATAATGAGGTTGAGGTTGCTGTAGGTGCATGTGGTAAAGGTATAACGTTGTTGGCGGTTATTTTTCTGGGTTCACGATCGTTGGTTTGTTTTGTAAGTTGTGTGTTGTGAAGAAAGTGTTTGTTTGCATGTGACGCGGTTGGTTGATTGCTAGAATGAAGACGGAAGCTTTCTCAGCATGAAGGGAAACTTTCTCAGCATGAAATTTGATACATTGTCTTCACCTGCGGATTTTTTCGGTCTCAGACCGGAGACAATTTCTACAAGTGTTGAGGGAGTGACAAAGCTCTCATTTTCACGAGGGAAGTTGGAAGGATTAGAAGGGGAGAATTCTGTCAAGCAGGAAATACTTTCTCTCTGATCAAATTGTTCGACAGTCCGAACCACCTCTTCCGATAAGGAAGGATCCTCACTGGCTTTCTCACCTGTAAAGAGGGTAGAAAAATGGTCTGCCATAGCAGAAACAATACTACTATCATCTGGAAAAGGTACACCATTAGCTGTGAAGATTGGGGCACGTCCTTTTCTTCGGGTAATCCTATTGATTTCCGGATACATTTCTATACCCGGTTCAATATTCTTTAGCCTTTGTTCGAAGGTTTTATTTTGATGAGATCTGGTTTTGATCATGATGGGGAAACTTGTAGCCCTCACTATAGCCTCAACACGCCTGTATTCGTCGTTAAAGACGTTCAGTCGTCGATGATAGATACGGGATAGGCGTCTTTTTAGGGTCCTGCGTCTGGCGTGTAGGGCAAGGATATCATCTGGAAGATTTCTGTACGCAAAATTCCTGGTCGTTCGGGGGATGACTATTTGGTTTATTGCAATTTGCAGAGCATCATTGATGCTTGCGATTGTCTGATCGATTTCAAAGGCGGAGAGATTTCTATCTTTCTCAATAATGATGCTCTCGAGCTTAGACGAGATATCTCGTTGGAACGCATCCCAGTTGACTTTCCTATACGGGATAAAGAATTGGGGCTCAGAAGCCAGGAAATGAAGGCCCATTGTCCTTCTAAGTGCCATTTGCACAAGCATGTGGTCAGATTCTGCCTCAAAGACCGAACAGCCAAAGGAGCTAAATTGCGGCGAAATGCTGAGAAGCTGGGGAGAGACTAGAAAGAAGTCAATTATACTTCCAGACCTCCTGAATGTAGGTTCTAAGGGTGCAACAATGCTCAGTTCTAGACGTTTAGTCTGTAGCCATCTTTGAAGTGCACAACCGAAAGGATTATTTGTGGCATTTCTCCAATCCTGGTGCCGTGCATTGAAATCCCCACCAATAATAATGTGCTCGATATGGGAGGTTGCGGACATTATTTGTTCAAGATCGGCGATAAGATCGGACGGGGAGAGGTTTTGATTAGCATAAATGTCAATGAATGCTATGGAGTCATCAACGAGAGTAACACAGACCGAATTTGTTTCTAAGCATCTCAGATTGCTTATGAGGAGTCTCTGGACCTTGATCCATTTTTTAATTGCAAGGATAGTGCCATGCTTCCTATCCCTGGGCTCATTCGTCATATCTTCACGAATAACCAAGTAGTTGTCAAAAACAACGTTGTGCCGGGTTTTGAGTTTTGTCTCAAATACGAAAAGTATATCAGGTTTTTCAGATTTCAGGTAATCTTGAATGGAGTTCCTTTTGTATACTGGAACGAGCGAGCAACTATTTAAAAGACTGAATTTAATCAAACCCATTTATCCCACAGAGTTCAAGAGCTAAGCCAACGTATGCAAGCCGTTTCTCGCTGGGAGAACGGAGAGCGGTGAAAGTAGGAATGAAATTCTCTACTTTTCTTATGAGTGAGAGGTCACACCCGAAGATGTTCTTGCATTCTGAGTACATTATGGAGTGGGTTGCGGTTTTTAAATTATGGGGTTTTGGGTACTTAGCAGCTTTTTTGGGTTTTGGTTTGGGCATGTTGGCGGGAGAAGAACCTTTGAGAACATTGGCGAAAGAAACGCCTTTCCTTACGGTGTTTCCAATGGTGGTAGTTACAAGGAGCCGTTTTTCTTGTTTGGCTTGTTGAAGAGTTTTTCGTTTCTTTTCAACTTCTTTAGCTGCGGGGCAGCCGCGGTAGCTAGCAGGGTGGCCGGCAGTGTTGCAGTTGACGCAAAATACCTGTGAGGAACCCGCAGGAGAAGGGCACTCTTTGGTTGAGTGCTGTTTGTCACACTTTACACAGCGGACTTCAAGGGCACAGTTAGCTGCTACGTGTCCAAAACGTTGACAATTGAAGCATTGAGTTACTTTAGGTTTTTGAAGATGCTCCCAGTAAACTCGGTGGTTGAGTAGAAACTTAACGCTTGTAACTGAATTACGGTCTGTCCCTGGTGCGAGCTGCACTAAAAAGCTTCCCAGGATTTTGTTTTCCTTTTTGGATGCTGAGGTGAAGAACCGCTTAACGGAAACAACGGAGTCTTGTAGCATATTTTTCAGCTCACATAGAACGTCTTGCTCATCATAAGACGGGTGAATTCCCTTTAGAAGATATGTCATTTTTTTGAAAACTGGAGGGGTGAAGGTGTAGCATGGGACAGCTGCAGCTTTAAGGTGCTCGAACAGGAGACCGTGATCTTCCATACTCTTTGGCAAGAGAGATGTTTTCGTTAGATTGTGGGTTTTGACTTCGAAACAGGGAATGTGATCTCCGTTGATGGAGCATGCTTTCGCCATGTTGGATTTAAAACTTTTCAAATTTAATTTGAAACAGACTATCGGAGGGACCCGTGGCATCTTACTTTTCTGAGTTTCAGAGACTTGAGAAGACGAAGCTGCGTTATTAGTTGCGGCTTTATTTAAAGTTTGTTTTGAGGTGTATCTAGGGGTGTTTTTAAGGCAAGCTGCCTCAATACTACCTGAAGCTAAGTTTGCGCTACAATTTTGACGAATGATGTCTTTTAATTTGAGATTCTGAGCCTGAACCGAGGTGCCTTTTTTGAAGCTGGAGGAGAAGAACTTATAGAACGGGGCAAATTTCTCTTCCTGGAAGTGCATACTTCTGAAAAATTATCACTCGACGCATCTTCTGATGGTAACTTCGACATAACTTTTTTCACATTAAAACACTTATCACTAAAAACGTCGTCTTCTAGAGTTCCATCGGAGTCTGCTACATCCATTTTATTGGCATCTGAGTCGTTGGTTTTTTCGTCGTCCTCACCGGAGCTGGATTCGGTATCATCCTGATTGGTGCTAACGGACATGTTGTACGCTGCGAGAATTTCGCCAATGAAATTCTCCTTCACATCTTCGCGGTATTTCGCGCATAGTTTCGAGAGTTTTTTCTTCACTTTTTTGGTGAAGGCCGCCATGTCCTTTCTCATTCGCTCTTGTCGATCGACTGCCAATAAAGATGAGTTGCCTTCAACATCCTCCTCCAAGGACATTGTTCCGGAGCGTCCTTTTCGTATTTCGGGAAAACTCGAAAGATATTCGCCAAACCTTCGTAAATGCTGAAGCCGAAGCCGATGCAATATTCTGTTCGATGTTATCTGCAAAATTATAAACAAAGTTAGCAAAACACGAACGTTTCAACGCTAAGCTAAAACGCTAAGCTCCTCGACCACTGATCGCAGTCGACTCCTACACTACCGGTCAAAAGTTTGGGTCCACTTCACAATGTTGATGAAATAATTAAATTCTTCGTTCATTGTTTTTTTATTATCAATATTTATGAAAAAGTAATCACTGTTTATACAAAATATGTCAACTCACAAAGAAACCCGCAAATATTTATCTATATTTTTGATTCTTCGAAATATCCGCCTTTTGCTCGTATAACAGCAGCGCATATTCTGGGCATCCTTTCAATCAATTTATGCAATGATTCCGTCGTTATTTCATTCCAGCAATTCTGTAGGAACGTCCAAAGCTGTTTTGTATTAGTTAGTTGCAGTTTTCTCACTTGTCTGTCCAACTCGTCCCACAGCAGCTCGATCGGGTTACAATCCAGCGACTGAGGAGGCCATTCCATATATTTGAGTTCTTTCTGCTTCTCTTTGGCTGCGATGTAATCCCGGCAAAATTTAGAAGTGTGCTTAGGATCATTATCTTGCTGGAAAACGAATCCGCGACCCACAATTCTTTTCCCACACGGAAAAGCGTGCCGTTGAAGAATGTTGTGGTAGACTTTTTTGTCCATGACACCCTCAACTTTCACAATGTCACCAACAATGTCCCCAGCAAAGCATCCCCAGACTAACACTGACCCTCCACCATGCTTGACTGTGGGGATCACACATTGGTTAATCATGCGTTCGCGAACCAAACGACGAACATATTGTCTGCGTCGTTTGTTGAAAATTTCAAATTTTGATTCGTCCGTGAACAAGACCTTAGACCATTGTTCAATTGTCCAATTTTTATGTTTTTTAGCCCAATTCAATCTTTTCACTTTGTTTTGCTTGCGTAGTAATGGTTTTTTAGCGGCGACGCATCCTTTTAAGCCGTAATTTTGTAGACGTCGCTGTACCGTCGAAACAGATACTGATGCTTCGCGCGCGGAGTTGAGTTGTTCGCGAATTTCGGGGGCTGTGAGAGAACGATTTTTCTTGCTTACAACACAGATGAACTTGTCCTCTTGTTCTGACGTAGTTTTAGACCTCCCAGAACGATGACGACTCTGATTACACCCTGTTTCGCTCTTTCTTTGTAACGCTCTCATGACTGCATTTTTGGAAACATTACATTTAGAAGCAATTTTTCGCGTTGAACAACCTTCTTCATGTAGTGCCACAATGACTGCTCGTGTCTCTACACTCAGCTCTGCTTCTCTACCCATTTCTCTAGGAATGAAAAATGAAATATATAGTTTTATTCACATTTTAATAATGAGATGATATTTTTCGAATTACGTTAACTTACATTAAAATTTTTGTCGAATACATATGATTTTAAATACGATAAATGTTCTACTCACCTTTTTGCAAAGAAAAATGTAACAAACAATTGGAAATATAACTCTTGGAGTGAGTTTTTACAGCACAAGGATGTTACGCTTAAGGGGGTCTTATCATGTAACATTTTCAAAAAATCTTTTTTTTTTTTTTACATTTTTTTCATCTAAATAGTGTCAGAAATACGCTGGTACAAGGATTTAATTGTTTATGGGCTCGTTTGGCAGTGACAGAGCATTTTTGACGGTCACGCGCGGTCATTTTTCACGTTTCTGCTGTAGTCCCGCGTGGGACCGTTTTTCAAGATGCGGAACTGGTTTTGTAGACTTATGAAAACTATTTCACATTTTTCTCATTAATTAGTGTTCGAGATGCTCTTTTGTAAAAAAAATTCTTTGTTCCTTACATTTTATTCAGTCTGAAAATAACGTTTGCACCTTGAACATCTCGCTTGTTTCGAAAGTGTTTCGGTCGGAGTTTTTATTCAGTTTTTTCGCTTTTTTTCATTTTTTAAGGAAAATGGATAACAAAGGATCGCGAACAGTGCGTCGTCGTCGTGTTGGCGGTCGTATCAAGAAAAGAAAAACGCCGAATGTACATGTTGCGGAGAAGGAAACAGCGTACGCAAGCACATCGGCGAAAAAACTCAAGACCAGGCGATCAGTGGAAGTGAAAACTACTCCTGGTTTTTTGTATTGCATTTTGAATTTCATGACTGTTTTCTCTGCCATTGCGGAAAATGCAATATGCAAGGTGTGCAAAGGAAAATTGAAATTTTCTCAGAGTTCGAAACGTGGCGCGGGATTTATTATTATCATGGAGTGCATATGCGGTGAAAAATCTATTCCTTCATGTCCATTTATCAACAATGCGTATGAAATTAACCGCAGATTAGTTTTTGTATTTCGTTTGCTGGGAATCGGTCGAGGAGGTATTGACAAATTTTGTGGTTTAATGGACATTTGTAGTGGAATTTCGGTCAGTGCTTACTACGCGTGTGTGAAAAACATTGAAACCGCGGTGTCGGCTGTATACGAGTTTGTTTTAAAAAAAGCTGTTGACGGAGAAAAAGAACTAAGTGTGTTGCACGGAAACGATGAGAATAATTTGACAGTTTCGGGGGATGGAACGTGGAAGAAGAGAGGTTTTTCTTCTTTGTTTGGTGTCTCAACACTCATTGGAATCTACAGCAAAAAAGTAATAGACGCGATAGTGAAATCTAGTTTTTGCCAAGCCTGCATATTCCAGAAAAGGTTGACAAACGAGAGCTCAGATGATTTCGAAGAATGGTATAAAAGTCATGAACAAGATTGTCACGCAAACCACGAAGGAAGCTCTGGGAAAATGGAGGTTGACGGAGTAACGGAGATGTTCAAACGATCCACAGAAAAGTATGGCGTGAAGTACGTTACGTATGTAGGCGATGGTGACAGCAAAACTTACAACGGAATCATTTCATCAAAACCATACGGAGACAGTATTCTCGTTCAAAAAAAAGAATGCGTTGGCCATGTTGAAAAGCGGATGGGCACGAGGCTGAGAAACATGAAAAAATCCAAGAAAGGTCTCGGAGGAAAAGGAAAGGGAAAGCTGACTGACAAAATCATCGGAGAACTTACGAAATTTTATGGTTTGGCGATAAGAAGAAATCCCGATTCCGTTGAAAAAATGAGGGAGGCAATTTGGGCTACGTTAGATCACTGCAGCTCAAGTGATGATAATCCTAAGCACTCAAAGTGCCCACCAGGCAAGGAGAGTTGGTGCAAGTGGCGTCAGGCCGAAGCAACCGGAACTTTGGCAACTTTTGAACATACACGTGTCCCTCTGAGTCCTCAAGTCATAGAATCTATCGAGCCAATTTACCGAGACTTGTCCTCGACCGATTTGCTACAGCGGTGCATCGGAGCTTTCACGCAGAACAGCAATGAATCCTTGAATAGCTGCATTTGGCTAATGGCGCCCAAACATTTGCACTCAGGTAAGCAGGTGGTCGACATTGCTACCTGTTTGGCAGTAATGGTATTCAATGAAGGTTACCGAACGATCCTCAAAACCATGAATATTATGGGAATCACGCTGGGGCATGAATCAGAGGCGTGCGCCGCGCGACTTGACGAAGAACGCATCGAGCGCTCGGAGCGTAGGGTGACTGATGCAGCAAAAAGGGCCAGGATCGAGCAAAGAGAGGAGCAAGTGGCTCAACGCGAATTCCTCCTCGAACAAGAAGGTGAACTCTACGGACCTGGCATCGCAGATTGATCGTAAGAATTTTTAACAATATTTTATTACGTTGTCAATCTTTAAACGCATTTTCCCAAAAGTCGTCTTTTTTGAGGTGGGGTGAACGTTTTTGAAAAATCTACCGGACCAATCTTGTCGAAGTAGACATTTTTATTTTCAGGAAACGTGTCGCAACAAATAGACACAAGCTTTTTTCGAAATTCTTGTCAAAAAATTTTTAACAGCCTTGAGTAGCAAAAAAAAAGTGCAAAAAAAAAGTTTATTGTTCAAAATTCGATTACTTAAAAAATTTTTCGAATTTTAAAAAAAACTCGTGTCTATTTATAGCCAAGGGGATAAGAAAAATAAATTTCCATGGTTTTTTGGTTTCAGATCATCTGATCGGTCAAAATCGTTCACCCCGTGCACCCTGGACATTTTTGACGAGGACGCAGTGAAGGACGTGCAGCGGTCACATCTGTGATTTTTATGTAAAACAAAAAAAAACTATGTAAAGTTTAATAATGAACGATAACATTACAAAAAACCGTTTCCCGAAATCATTTGTAGTTTTTTAGTAATGAATTTTTGAATATAGCGCTCGAAAACGAGGTTTTACATGATAAGACCCCCTTAATGGACACTAGACGCATCGATAGAATGCAACAAGTCATAACACGTTTATGCACGATCTACGCGTCTCCCAAGGACGCCCTCTCCACTCTGACACCCTCCTACACTCTGACCAGTAGCAAGACGCACGCGCTTGACAAAATCCACTGATTAGCCGACTTAATTGTGTAGAATTCCAAAAAAAAGCAAGTGGACCCAAACTTTTGACCGGTAGTGTATATGTGTGGGCGTAGACGCGAGCGTGGTCTTTATATGAGCGATTGGAATGTATTAATGAGCGCGCGGGCGTAGAATTCTCGCGATAGAAATGTGCGTAATGGGTACAGCGTGCATAGAGCGTTGTATGTATGTGCATGGAGAGGTGCGAAATAGAACATGGGCTTTGTAGTGCGAGCAGAATGTATAGGGCATGAGGTGCATGGAAATTTGAAAATATATAGCATGGGCTAAGAATGTTGTGCATGTGTGCGAATGTTTTTGTGAATCCAGGCCTGGATATAATGTGCAAGAATGTAGGTAAAAGGGTGCATGGTAAATAGGGAAATAGGTTAAAGGAATGCCTATAAAAGGTGCGTAGCATGGAATGAATGTTATTGTAGTTCGGGACGAGCGCTCGAACAGTGCAGACGTGTTCCGAGAGAGCAGAGCAGAGCTGTTATCCATTGTCGTGAATGCAAGTCGCATACGTGTTCGAGATCGAGATCGAGGTCGAGGAGGCGATATAGATCCAGTGTGTAAGTTGGGTATCCTTAATTATTATTTTCTTTTATATATTTCAATATATAAAATAAGACTTAGGCATATTGGCGCGATTGGCATTATTCGCGCGCAGATCTGATAAATTTTTTAAAGAAGTTTAGTATTTGATTGATTATTTTATCGGATTTTCCCAGCCCGGATCCACTAGAGGTCCAAAAAGAACGCGAAAATTTCGCTAAAAAGTGTAAACAGAAATTAAGCAAACTTTGCCGCAAATATAACGCGGTTGTAAGAGAACAGTTCATCATGGAACTGATTGGCCAGTGCAAATTACGAATTTGCACTAGTGTTCTAGTTGATGAAGATGAGTTCATCGACCTAGCGGAGCATGCAGAAAACTCCTCAGATGGCGAGGAGTCCAGTGATTGTGAGAGTTTTTCCATGGACACTGACGATGTTCATGGCACTTACACACTCAGTGTAGCTGCAGAGGTGGGTGTGAATACTAGCGAGTTGCCAGTAAGCACCCCCTCAAATTCATCAGCCCCTAGGAAACGGGCTAAGCCTACTTCTCCGCCATTAACACCAATGGCTCCCAAATCGAAAAAGGTTTTCGATGGTTATCCTGAGCTAAGGGCAGTTGTGCAGGAGGCTAGTGCCGCTGTTAGCCCCATTTCTACTCCCGTACCATGTTTTATGGCCCCAAAACCTAGTAGCAAGAAGATTTCGGCCCCGAAAAGCCATAATACACCCAATAAAAGTGGTAGGATTCCACCCATTGTCTGCCACAAGCTCGATTTGAAAAGCTTCAGAGCTTCAATAGCAGCAGCCTTTGCTAATGAAAAAGGGAAAACCCCTGAATTTCAAATAAAAGTGAACAATAGCAATAGAACAACGCTGTTCCCAAAATATATCGAGGTGCACCAGCGTCTTTTCGAACATCTAAAAGCAAGGTCAATTCCGTGCTTTATCTACACCCCACAGGGTGTTAAGAAGACAACTGTCCTATTAAAAGGCATCCATACATCATATGATGAAAATGATGTGCTAAATGAACTAAAAAATTTACTGGGAGATCAGATCTCTCATGTCAAGCGCTTCTCTACTAAAGAGGCAAAGAGCCTAGGAATTTTTATTGTCCAGCTCGCTCCAGGAGTAGACACAAAAATTTTATTTAATATTAAATACCTTCTGCACCAGCGGGTCCAATGGGACCGACTGCAGAAGAACAACGTTACACAGTGTTTCAACTGTCAACGCTTTGGGCATACTGCCTCCAACTGTGGTCTTGGCACACGTTGTGTCAAATGCAACCAAGTCCACGCCAGTAAGGACTGCGTGGTACCAAAAGGGTCCGATGCAGTTTTCTGTGTAAACTGTAACTCAGCAGGCCGTCCAGCCAGCTATCGAGGCTGCCCTGAAGCCAAAAAAGTTGAAGAGCGGCGAAAAGCCGCCAAACAAGAAAAAGACCGCAGAAGCGAACTAGTCGGAGCGGCAATCAAAAACACTACTCGGCCTGGCGTTTCATACGCCAGCCATTTCACAGCTGGTAACAAAACTCCCATTGCTAAGAAAACATCCACACCTTCAGCAAAAACTACTCAGGCTTCTACCAACAACTGTCAAACATCAATAGACTCAGTAGTCTTTGGTGAATGCCAGAATCTGTTCGGCTGCAATCTCTTCGCCTTGGTTAACCAAATCAAAGAATTTATCCCTACCTTCAAAAGACTTTCATCTCAAGCTGAAAAACGTGATGCGTTCATCTCACTTGCCCTTCGCTTAGCCAGCAATGCGTCAATTTAAGTTTGCAGCCTTAAATATTGCAACCTTGGCACCCCTCTACAAGAGAAACTTCGTTCAGGATTTCCTGAATCATGAGAAACCCGATATTCTTTTCTTATCTGAAACTAAACTCAAGCCCCGCCACCGGGTGGCAATGGATAAATACAAAATCATCCGCGAGGACACCTCCGAGGACCAAAGTTCCTCCAAATTGGGTACCGCCCTATTAATTAAAGAGCGGAGCAAAGCCCAAAAACATTTGATCCCAGGACTAACTGCTATAGAAATTATTTGCATTAGCTTCAACTAGGTTGTGATCAGATAGTATTTGTGGGCACATGTGTCCATCATGGTTACAGTGGTTCTGTGCTGGCCCAGGATCTCAGCCGCATACTAACAACAGCATCTTCACTCGGATTAGTCATTTTCGGGGGTGATTTCAACGCCCGATCACAATCATGGGGTGATCATATTGACAACCTTTATGGCATGGCCATTAAGCAATGGCTTATGCAAAACCCTAGCCTTATCAAACCCATCTTCCCCCAGGAACCTACCTTTCGACGATCCTCATCCATAATTGACTTCTTTCTGGTATCTCCGAGCCTGGTCAGTTCTCTCCCACATTTTGGCACTTACGAATGCCAAGTCCACGACGCTGAATCCGACCATCAGCTTATCCAATTGTGCATCCAAAACGATCGTGGCCTAAATTTCTTGACTATAGATCCCGAACTTTTCATCCCATACGATAAGATCAACTGGGATCAATTCGCAATAGAAGTTGCAAATCATATTCAGAACATCGGTCTTGACTGCTCGCGTAACCTCTCCTGGCAGGAAATAGATGAGGCTCTTGAAAAACTTAACCAAATTACGTCCTTAGTCATTGATAGCTTGGCTATCCCCAAAAAATCTGCAAACTTTGCCTTCCGTGATTTACCGCAAGATATCGTTCAGCTTCATTATAGGCGGAAATCTTTAAAACGACGTCTTACCAGAATTTTCCACAGATACCTCAATACGGAAAACACCTCATACAGATACACGTCCGCATTGATTAAAGGCATTAATATCCTCATTATGGTCAAGACCAAAGCCCATGTCAATAAGAAATTTGAAGAACGTCTTCAAAAAATAGTTCCTGGCAAGGAAATGTTCCAAGAAATTAACATAATCACTGGCCGGAAAAAACTAAGAAGTAACTTCACTTCTAACGGCAACATGCTCCCTGATGACAAAGCCACTGCCGATGCAATCGCTGCTGCCTTTTCTTTCATCTATCACGGTGAGAAACTTAGCTCTGACCCATCGTTCGCCTCACTCGTCAAAAGTTCTGTCTCTAGTTTTTGCCAAGAAAATCAATTGCTGACTCTTTCTAGGTTCAGTACAACAAATCCTTTCACAAACCCCCAAGGCCACGGTTCTTTCGTGAATAAGGAAATCTTTCTATCCCTGGTCTCGACCCTCTCCTCTAAAAAATCATCCGGAGTTGATAAAATATCGAATTTTATCCTTAAAAAGCTTCCTACCTGCTTCTTTGAGCACCTGTCCATCCTATTTAACTCCTGTTTAAATATTGGCTATTTTCCCATTGCTTGGAAAAAATTATTGAAATTATTGAAATTGAAAATATTTCCTATTCCCAAAGCATCAGGAACTTGCGATGTACTTAACGCGCGTCCAATCTCTCTTCTCTCAAACGTGGGAAAACTACTTGAAAGGGTTATTCTAAAACACCTTAATAATACCATTGATATCAATCATATCATACCCGAAAGACAATTCGGTTTCAAACCTAAACACTCTACAGTGGACGCGCTAATGATTCTCAAACACGCCGTAGAGGAAAGCATGCAAAATAAAAGGGTTTTGGGTGCATGTCTTATTGATCTGCAGAAGGCCTTCGACTCCGTTTGGATCGAAGGACTCCTGTTTAAAATGATCAATTTCGGTTTCCCAACTTGGTTAATCAAAATTGTTGATAACTTTCTAAGCGGAAGAAAGGCTTTCGTCACCTTCAATGGGGCTTCCTCTGACAAATTCCAAATTGATTCAGGTGTACCTCAAAGTTCCATTCTCGGACCAATTCTATTTAACGTTTTCACGGCAGACACCCCAGGAATCTCATGTGACTCTCCCACATGTGTTTCCATTAATCTTTATGCAGACGATCTCCTGTTCTGGTACTCACATCACAATCCGCGTGTGGTAACAACGGTGTTACAAAACTACGCTGTTAAAAGAGTTTTGTATGGTCGTTCAAATGTTGTAATCGGTAGTAGCACCGATTCCAACCTAGTTCTATAAGTTGATTAGGTGAAACACCCACTCAACCAATTTGTCAGTCAACTGTCTGTTGTCTATATGAGGATTAGGCTGAAATTAATTAGCATCGAGTACAACGGGTGATGCACCAATTGTATGAAAATTAATTGTCAGCCAACTGCTCATATAGAGAATGCTAAAGATACGCCTTTGTTCTAGTAAGTTAAAACGCTCGGATCGTAATCTGTAGCAATCTGATTTTATTAAACAAAATAACGCATATTTATACCAACTTATTGCTAACATAATCAATAACAATTGAGCTTAAGAATATATGTTCAAAATTGCCTTGTTAACAATTGTAGCGAAAGTTAATGGACTAATATTGATGACGCTATACAAATTGGTAGATGTACAAAGTTGAATATCAAAATATGATGACAACAGAATTTGAATTGAACTATATTGATGAATATGACAATATGCTGAATAATTGAACTTGAATTGAAATATCTATATTGAGCAATGAAGCATATGATATATGCTGAACAATTGGACTTTAAATATTGAAATATTGAATTCTTAACATACTCCCCGCCTTGAACAGTGGGTTCAATCCTGGATGTGGACCATGAAATCGGGCGATGGTGGTGAGCTCTGCTGAGATTGAAGGAATGATCTATGGCGTCGTGGTGCTGGCTTCGGTAATGATGTTGACCTATGAGCCTGTGAGCAACGTTGTCGAAGTATAGCGTAACCAAGACCTGCTAGAATAATCGAAAGACACGTATAAGAGATACCATACTGATGAATATCATGGTTCGTCACGTTTGATTGAGGTAACGACGTCTGACTTTGTAATGTAGAGATCTGCTCTTGTAATTGTTGGACGCTGTGGAATATTGTCTTATTGTCGCCTTGTAGGTGCTGAAGCTGAGGACTTGGGTGTGACTTTATAAGTATTTCGCTAATATTTCGGGTTGGCAGTACAGAAGATGTGACGGTGTTTGTTAATAGCTGGCTCGATTCGAGAGTCGTGTCTTCGTCCTTTACCGCACATCCGCTTGGAATTGTGATGATTCCAGTTCCTTTTAAGTGCTGTTGCGCCAGTTGGTGGTTGCATATAACGTGGACCACAATCTCATCTCGCGTAGTATATAGCCATTGGTTTGGATGCATTAGTTGAATCCACCTTGGCACGTCGGTGGTGGTATAATACCTGCAGTTGACTAACGTGGGCTTGTGTAATAGAATATCCACCGCACATGTGATTTTCTTTGAAGCTGGGTTGGTTTTAGACCGGTTTGGCTTGCATATGTGGTAAAAGTGTTGTATCATTGTGCAGGCTGTACGCAATTCTTGATCGTCTAATGCGTAATACTGGTCTCTGTGCAAATTCACCAGCAGATATTTCGATGTTTGATCTATAACGGCGAATTTTCAATTGTTCATGATTGGAACGGGTGTGACCGACCACAGCTCATATACGCCGTCTGACAACAAAGGAATTTTAATGCGGAACAGAACATGATTTGATATAATTCGCCCCTGTATTGTCATGATGCCATACAGGGCTAACAGATGATGCTGGTCAACAGGCGGTCGTAAATGTGGAGGTAAATTTTCTTTGATCATGTTGATTTGATCGCGAAGCTGTACAGGTGTAATCAACATCGGATTGACTTTTCCGTGTTGAAGGTCCGTTAACACGTTAATTATAGATGATTGTGTTTGCTGGAAATTTAAGGTTGCTAGCAGTAGCCTTATAGACAGTGAATTAAAAATTTCAAGCAGTTTTTGCCTATCTAATGTGGTGCTGATGTTGTTTACTGCATCGGTAGTGTGGTGAAGATATGAGTAAACTTGTTGCAGCTGCTTCGTGGTGATCTCGCGTGATCGTTGAATAAGGTTCGCGGTTGAATTGATTATCGACGTTTGATTCCTGATCAAGGTAAGCAGATGCTGGTCATTGGTGTTCAATTGGCTTATGACTTCTGACAAACCTTTGGCATACTCGGAATCTAATACCCCAAACAATGAATTGGCGATGTTCCCAATAATGTCTAAGGGCGCTCTCTTAACCCTATGCCCTGTGTCTGGTCTTAAAAGGTTATTGCTGTTGTCCAGCTCAGTGGCCGTCGCCTGAAAGTGTTCCACAGTTTCTTGACACAGGCGTTTATCGTGGATCTTAGCGCACAATGAATTTAGTTGTTGAACTCCATTCATAATTGCCGTATATTCTTTCCAAAAAGGTTCCAAGTCATAATAGACTACCAGGTTCCATTCGTCAGTAATTAATGCCGCAGTTCCAGCATTTTCGAAATATATCCCTGGTTGGGTGCTGAATGGAGTAACTTCTATAAACGGGCTGGCTGTCTTGTTGTATATTGGCGTAGCTCGAGATGGGCACACACAGCAAAAAACTAGTAGGGCTGTTAACAGTAGCGATGTTTTGCACGGACGTTTGGCTGCAGTAGGTTCAGTGCTTGAGGTTTCTTCCTCCATTGGCATTCTTTCATCTAATTGTTCGGATATATTCGAGAGGCTTGTGTTTCGCTCACTTTCGTTTTGGATTGGAAGGGGAGCAAGCTTGTGAACTGGTCGTTTGAATATTCCAGATGCTGTTTTCACTTCTGCTACACGTACCCTACCATCTTTTCCCTTGATGGGGTTAATAATACGACCAAGGACCCAGTTGAAACTAGGCGTGTTATCCTCCTTGAGTATTACCATCATTCCCGGTTGTACATTTTCACACGCTGTCTTCCATTTATAACGCTGCTGTAGCTGGCTGAGATATTCTTTACTCCATTGTTGCCAAAATTGTTGCTTGAGCTTCGTCAGTTCTTTCCACTGTGCTAGTAGTGACGTTGAATTGAGTTGAGAGTACGGATCCATAGTTGCATTTATTGGTTCTCCGATCAGTAAGTGACCTGGTGTTAGAGCGGCTAAGTCATTTGGATCCTCTGATATAGGCGTTAACGGTCTGGAGTTGAGTACGGCTTCTATCTCCACCGTTATTGTTGTCAGCTCTTCGTATGTCAATGGTGTGCTTGCGACCGTTCTGAAGAATAATTCTTTAGCAGATTTCACCGCTGCCTCCCACAGCCCTCCGAAATGTGGAGCTCTTGGTGGGATAAACTTGAAATTAATTTTCCTGGACGTACAGAACCCTTGGAGGCTGCGTCTGGCCTCCGGATTCGTTAGAATGCCATGCAATTCTTGTAACTTATTGTTTGCACCTACAAAATTAGTTGCGTTGTCGCAGTATATTGTCTCGCAGTTGCCCCTTCTACCAATAAACCTTTTTAACGCTTGGAGAAAAGCATCTGTGGTTAGGTTCTTGACTACTTCAAAATGCGTTGCTTTTGTGGAAAAGCAGCAAAATACCGCTACATACGCCTTTTGCGGTGGCTTGCCTCTAATCTCCATTCGAACGTAAAATGGACCGCAGAAATCGACGCCAGTCCTTACAAATGGTCGTGATGGTAAGACTCGATCCTTTGGTAGGTCACCCATTATTTGCTTGAATAGTTTGGGTCTCTGCCTAGCGCATTGTATGCAACCTTGCACGATTGATCGGGCTAATGTTTTGCCTTTTATGGGCCATTAATTTTGCCGTACCATCGCGAGAAGCCCTTGCTGTCCAACGTGTTTGTTCTTGTGATGGATATTTCTCATTATCAGCTTCGTGATATCGTGCTGAGGTGGTAGCAAAATCGGATGTTTTGCATTATATGGGATGTCAGCATTCTCGAGTCTTCCCCCCACACGAATGAGTCCATGTTCATCCAAAAATGGGTTCAACCCAGAAACGCTACTAGTGGTATCTACACCGCTGTGCTTATGCAGCTGGCTCAAATCTTTTGCGAAATACTTTTTCTGTATTTCCTTCAATAGAACTGCCTCGGCCTTTTCAAGCTCTAGAACTGTAAGTTCTCCTTGTCTAAGGGAAGCCCTTGGATTGGTGTTCGTAGTACGTAGGCGGTAGTTCGAATGATTCGAGAGAAAGAGCTCAAATGTGCCAGTGACTCTATGATTCCACCTTCTCCTTGTGAAATCGCCAGACTTGCCTTACTGGGTTTTTTCTCAAGATCGAATTCCTTGAGTGGTACTGAATTTGGCCATCCTTGTTCTTGATCATGCAGAAATAACGGTCCGAAAAACCATTGTTGGTAGTTTTGGAGTTTCTCCGGAGATGTTCCTCTCGAGATCAGATCGGCTGGGTTCTCCTTGGATGGAACATGCCTCCATTCTTCGCACAATGAACTCGCTTGAATTGCTGCCACACGGTTTGCCACGAATTTTTGAAGTGCTGACACTGGCGTTTTGATCCAATACATTACAATTTCCGAATCGGACCAGAAATACACAGGTTCTTTCCATTCGAGGTCACCTCTCACGCGAACTAGTAAATCAGTTCCCAATTTGGCTGCACACAACTCCAATCTAGGTAACGTCACGGTTTTTGTGGGTGCTATCCTGGATTTTGCGCACAATAATCTTACGATTATCGTGCCATCCGTCAACACTGATCGCACATATATCGCGGCTCCATACGCTTTTTCTGACGCATCACAGAAAACGTGGAGCTGCTGTGACTTAGCGTGCCTATGGGCTGTTACGTGCCTAGAAATTCTGACGTCATTCAGAACTTGAAGACCACGACGGAACTGCTGACATGCCTTATGCACTTCGTCGGGCACTGCATCATCCCAATCTAGTTTTAGAGTCCACAATTTTTGCAACATTAATTTTGCGGTCACAACTACCGGACCCATGAGTCCTAGTGGGTCGAACAACCGAGCAATCTCTGATAGAATCTGCCGTTTTGTGATTTTGTCTTCCATCGTGGATTTTATCGATATTCTGAACTCATCAGTATTCGGTAGCCAAGTCAGGCCTAGTGCTTTTACTTCATGCTCCGGTTTTCCTGTTATGTCTAATTCTGAGACAATGTCCTCACGCGGGACGGTTTTTAAAAAGACTGTTTGGTTAGCACACCATTTCCGTAGTTTGAATCCACCATGACCGAGGACTTCGATTATTTCTTCTTGCATGGTTATTGCTTCACCTAGCGTATTCGCCCCAATCATAATATCGTCAACGTACATATTCTTGGCTGTTGCTCGAGCGCCCAGCGGTTTGTGAGCTTGAAATTGTTTAGCTAGTTGCTGTAAACATCGTATCGCCAGGTATGGAGCTGATGTTACCCCATACGTAACTGTATTAAGTTGATAGGTCTGAAGCACATCTTTTGGATCTTCTCTCCACACTATCAACTGATACTTCCTATCAGATTCTGCTACGTACACCTGGTGGTACATTTTCTCAATATCCGCAGTGCACACGTATCTGGGAAATCGGAATCGAAGGAGCACTGTAAAGAGATCTTCTTGTATTTTGGGACCGGTGTACAATATATCGTTGAGCGAAATGTTGCTGGACGTCTTGGCGGACGCGTCAAATACAACCCTTAGCTTGGTTGTCTTGCTCTCCGGTTTGATTACACTATGATGCGGTAGGTGATAATGTGCGCTATCGGGCTGTTGTACTACCGTCATGTGCCCGAGCCGAATATATTCCCTCATGAACGCGCAATAGTCTTGCTTCAGTTGTGGGCACTTTCCTAGTTTCCTTTCTACAGCGAAAAATCTGGACACCGCAAGTTCTTTCGAATCACCTAAGCTTGCTGCAGGTGATGCAAACGGAAGTTTGACCACAAATCTGCCATCCTTGGTTCTGGTTGTGGTCTGCTTGAATAATTCTTCGCACGCGTTCTCAGCGTTCGTCATCTGTGATTCTTCCGCCTCAACAGTTTCCAACTCCCAGAATTTGCCAATTTGTTCTTCCAAGCTAGCTGAGTCTACCGTACTGATATAGCATGATGCATATTTCTCAGTGGCAATATTCGTTTTCCCTGCAACTATCCAGCCAAACAACGTATTTTGCATCAGTGGAAGATCCTTACCAAGCGTGATGCGACCGTCTGTCAGCAGTCGGAAATAATGCTCTGCGCCAATCAGTAAATCAATTTCTCCTGATTTACAGAAATTCGGATCTGCCAATGTCACGCCATATGGAATTTTCCAATTTGATACATCAAATGTACGTGATGGCTGATTTGTCACTATCTGTGGCAGTATAAATACTTCGAGTCGTAGAGTGTACTCAGTCGTTTCTGATCGAATTTGTATGAAAGCCCTCTTATTGGCATCATTGGAGTTGCTACCGATGCCATGTATAATAATCGGATCTATTACTCCTTTTAGTGTAAGCTTCTTTGCAAGCCGCTCCGTAATGCAATTCACTTGAGAGCCTGAATCTAACAGGGCTCTACATTTTACTAACTGCCCGTTGCGTGCGGTCAATGTTACTTCGGCTGTTCCTAAGAGAACGAATGTCTGTTCGGCTTGTGTAGAGCGGGTTACTAGAGCTGTTTTTGATCGCACCGTATCACAGCTTTCATTTGACTTGCCTAGCTCCCTTTGCGACTGTTGGCATTCATCTCGATGGAGCAATGTATTATGATATTCCTTGCACCTAGTGCATGTGCCTCTGGTACAATTTGCGGCTCTATGCCCAGACTTGAGGCAATTGCGACACAATTTATAGCGTTGAACAATCTCGATGCGCTTTGCTACCGTCTTATCTTTAAAATCCTTGCATGCGTACAATGGATGGCTTTGCTGGCAAACAACGCATTGTTGCCTTGTATCAATGCTGACGTTTACTGAAGCTGACCGTATTCTTGGCTCGTTCGAAAACTTTTCTTTACCAGCATGGGCCTTGTTGTTTATGGTCTCCAATGCTTGAAACCTAGTTTCCAAAAAAATTTAGCATATTAGAGGCTGTATCTAGTGTCTTTGGGTTCTTCAGTGACTGTTCATATAACATGGATGTCGCTCTGTCTGTCTTCTGCAACAGTATATAAACAATGATTGGATCCCAATAATTGATCTCGATTCCAAGACTCTGCAACCCCATGAGACACTCTTTAGTAGTATCGTGAAGTCGCTTGATACTACTAACTGACTCACTTTGGGCTGATGGCTGTGCCATCAATTTGTTGAGGAAGGCATTCACAAGCAACCTCTTATTGTCGTACCACTGCGTCAATAAATTCCATGCGGTCAAATAGCTCTGCCCATGAACTGGCAGGTGTTGCACAAGTGTACGCGCCTCTGCAGTTAAATGGTTTAGCAGATAGAACATTTTCTGTGCTTCGCTTATGGGTTGTGTGTGAACCATCTGTTCAAACAAGTCCTTGAATTGTACCCATTTCATGTAACTTCCATCGAAGTTGGGCAACGTGACTTTTGGCAATTTAACAGCGCTATCTGTTGTCTGGCCAACTTCATCCAAACAGTTCTGCAACGCGATTATCGTGTCTTGTATTTCTATATCAAGACTGTTATACGTATTTTCCTCCGTATCCCCATATTCTTCGCTTAATACTCAAAGTGCCTGATTATTTTCATCGAGCTTTCGTTTTTGCTCTTGCAAAATTTCGACCTTGTATCGATAGAATTGTCGCGATTGCTTCGTTAGCATTTGTGTTTTAATGCTGTCAATCAATTGTTTTATGTAAGTTATGAGCCCCTTTAGCTTCTTCAACAAGTTTGCCTTATTGTTAACTGGGCCCTGATTTCAGCTTGTGGCATACTATGCAAAATGGGGCTTGCAAATAAATGCCAACAAAAGTGAGCTCATATTCTTCAGAGGTTGCCATAAAGATTTCAGGAAAAGAATAAGGGACATAAAGAATTCAAAAATTATTATTAATGGCCAGAAAATAACGCCTTCACAGACTGTGAAATACCTAGGCATAAAACTTGACCCGCGCTGGAGCCTCAGTCGCCATCTTCAAGCAAGTCTTAAGAAAGCTGCTACAGCTTATCATCTCATAGGCTGCATCTTCAAGCCAAATTCCATCATATCTTCTAGAGCTAAAAGCATAGCATAAAAACAACTTATTAGACCTATCCTTACCTACGGTGCCCCTATCTGGCATCAAGCACCCTCAAGTCAACTTGAGAAGCTGGCGCGTTTTAAACGCCGTATTCTCCGAAATGCCACTTCTCTTCACTTTAAGCCCAATGGCCACTATTATGGGAATAGTGTCCTTTATCAAAAATCTAAAGTCAAGCCTCTTTCCTCTCATCTGCTCCAGTTATGTAACAACGCAATTCGTCGCGCCTCTGAGCATCCAAATCCTATAATTCAATCGCTTCATCCAAGACCTGGATCCTAACGATCATACCCTGACCAAAGCATTTTGTATTCCCTACATTTCTCATTCTGTGAGAGCTCTGCTACACACTAACTGACGTACCTCTTACAATTCTCTCGTTCTTTACACAGAAATGTAAACTGAGCAATTGAAAAGCTCAATTTGAATTGATCTTCAAATAACTCAATCCCCACAAAGCAAGAACTTCGAGCCATTAGCCATTATAAGGCACAGCTCATAATACCAAACTTGATTAAAGAAATAGTTTAAGGTAATCTATTTCAAACCCTTCTCCCCTTTTAACTGGCCCAAAACCTACCTCCACTCAGATTGAATGTTATTGTTTTGGAAATTAGTGAGCGGTAACGGTCGAGAATTGAAAATCGAAAAAGTAATTTGTGAAAGTACAAGCGGTAAATTGGAAAGGATTTTAATTCGAATTACGATGTCCGAAGTAGAACGCGACACTTATGCTGCAAGCATAACGCGAGCGCGAACGTTTGCGTTGAGCGAGGGCGCGAGAGCTGTGTCGGCGGTGAACTTAAAGGCGCGATTGCAAAATCTCGAAGGAGCTTGGGCGAAGTTTGAGAAGGCGCATCATGCGCTCGGGCGTAAAGTAGGGCGCGATGTTGAGAGCGAGGCGGCGATGTACGAGCGGGTGGAGATGGAGTATTTGGAGGCAAAGACGGCGCTGATGTCATGTGCGGAGCAGGGCGAGACGGAGCTAAGTGAAATGGTGCAAGGAGCAACGGCGCAAGAGAGCGATGTGCAAATTGAGCTGAGAGAGCGCGGGCAAATAACAAATACATGGGGCACGTTTGCGGGCGAATTTAGAGAGTGGAGCGCGTTCCAGGATAAGTTCCGATCGGCGGTGCACGAGAATAGGAGCATTAAGCCGGTGTTCAAGCTGCAATGCTTATTGGCGGCGGTGAAAGGGGAGGCGAGTAGAGTGCTGGGGTCGTGGCAATTGACGGAAGCCAACTATGAAATGGCATGGAAAAGAGGAGGTATACGAAGGAGGAGGTATACGACGATGAATACCTGATAAGGAAGGCGCATATTCGGCACTCTTCGAGATACCGTGCATGGGCACAGCGACATATGCCGGGATTAGAACCATAGTGGACACAGTTAATGAATCGATGAGGCAGTTGCAGGTGCTGGGCGTGAGGGTCGATACGTGGGACCCGATCATTACTTACATGATGATAGAGCGGTTAGACTCGAAAACGGCGGAACAATGGGAGTTAACGAGAAGCAAAATGAGCCCATCTGGAAAAGCGAGCAAGGGCATCGTGTCGAGGGCAAGGAGCGAGCAAGGGCAACGGAGGAGCAAAAGAGATGGTGCGAGCTGGAGCGCAGATAAATAAGTGCAAACGGTGCGATGGTGATCACCCATTATACAGGTGCGAGCAATTTCTACGGATAAGCATTGGGGATAGGCGCACGTTCGTGGTAGATAACACGTTGTGTTTCAACTGTTTAAAGTCGGGGCATGCGGCGGAAAAGTGCTACGAGGGCCCATGTTTGAATTGCCCGGGCAGGATGCACAACAGTGTGATATGTCCGGTAAGGTCACAGAGGGAGAGTGGAGCAGTGCGAAAACGCGTAGGAGGCCAAGGTGCGGGGCCTAGCGGTAAATAACTGAAACTTGAGTGCGATAATGTGCGAAGGAGCGAGAAAATAGTGCGAGACAATTGGGGCAGTGTGAGTGCGCGACATAAAAATGATAATAAGCAAGAAGTGCAAAAATACGGGCAAAGAAAGAGCGGTGCGTTTCTAACAATCAAAGACAATGGGTGCTTAGTGCATGACAGATTGAGAGACAAAATTAAAGTGCGTGGAGAGCTAAGAGCGAGAAAAAGTAAAGTGCAAAGAACATGGCGGAGCAAATTCGAACAGTGCAAAGAGCGTTTGGTGCGAAGACGGTGCAAGGGCAATGTGCGGTGCAAAGAGCGTGCGGTGCAGAGACAGTGCGGGGGCGGTTCGAAGAGCAAAGTGCGTTTAAAGGTGCAAGACAAAACTACTGGTGCGAAGTATTAAAATAGGGGCAAAGTGATAAAAAGCGTACGGAAAAATGAACGATTTGGTGATAAACGTGAATACTGTAGTGCGCGGCAAATTATGAGAAGACCATTGGAGCAAGAAAGTGCAGAAAATAAAGTGCAAGACTATGTGCGAAAAAGTGCGAATAACGAGATAGTCCGTAAAAACTGCAAAATAAAAGGGCTAAGTGTGGAATGTGCGGCGAGAATGTGCGGACAGAGAAATATTGGAAGTTCGGGAGTAGAGCGTTTGTGCGAAAATAATGAAAGAAAGACAAAGGGTGTGAGGTGCGTTTCGGTGCTAGCGACGGCAATGGTGCATTTAAAAATAAACAATAAAGAGATCGGGCTGATAAGAGCGTTGTGCGATTTGGGATCGCAGATCAATATGATTTCAAGTAAATGCGTGAAAAGACATGAGCTAAAGACAGAAAGTGATGAAGTTGAAATTTGTGCGGTGACGGGTGAGCGAACAATATTAAAACGAAAAGTAATGGCCTCGATTAAGCCGTGGTTCGGTGCGCGCGAACAGATGTGGTGTAGTTTACTAGTGGCGCACGAAGGATGGCTAATTGTGACGCCATCACAGAAGATTGAGTATGATGTTAATCGAAAAAAGCTTGACATGCCGATGGCCGACCCAAGTTATGGGGTACCAGGTGAGATTGAAATATTATTAGGAGCAAATATATGGGCAAGAATGATAAGAGCCAAGATTATACGAGGGCCAAGTGGTGCGGTGCTACAACAGACGGTGCTTGGATACGTATTGATGGGAGCGGTGCCGACCAAGGGCTTAGTAGGAGCAAAAATGTGCGCGCTGGTGCAGCAACAGAGCTTAGATGAGCTGGTTAGAAAATTTTGGGAGCAAGAAGAAGTGCAAACCAAAAGACCGAGAACTAAAGAAGAAGAGCAAGTTGAAGAGCTATTCATAAAGACACATCAGCGTGATGAGCATGGGCGATATACAGTAACGATACCAATTAAGCCAGATATCAAGACCATTGGTGACTCGAGAAAAAAATAGCGTTGCGCAGATATATGGTGCTAGAGCGAAAGTTAGAGCGAGTGCCAGAGCTAAGAGAGCAATATATTGAGTTTATGCGAGAATATGAGCGGTTAGGCCATATGATGTGAGCAAATAAAGAGCCAGTGCAAGGAGCAATGACATACTATATTCCACATCATTGTGTCACCAAGAAGTTTCGAGTGGTCTTTGATGCATCGTGCAAGACAGATTTGGGCATCTCGTTTAATGATGTTCAGATGGTAGGAGAAAAGCTACAACGCGATGTTGCAGATGTATTAATGAGATTTAGAATGCGAAAAATAGCAGTGAGTGCTGATATTAAGATGATGTTTCGGCAAGTGAAAGTCAATCCTCGACAATGGGATTGCCAAAGAATATTCTGGCGAGAGCATAAGAGCGAGCAGTTGTGCGAATATTGGCTGAAAGTAATAACATATGGAATGGCCTCGTCAGCCCATAGTGCAGTAAGAGCAATGGTGCAATGCGCAAAAGAGAGCGAGCAAGAGCATCCAAGAGCTGCGAGAGCTATATTGAACGATTTTTATATGGACGATTGTCTGACTGGTGCAAACAATGAGCAAGAAGCGATTGATCTGAGCAAGGGTATTGATGGTATACTACGAAGTGCAGGATTCGAGCTGGCAAAATGGGCATCAAACAGTAAACGTGTAGTGCGGAGCATGGGCAATGTAAGAGCGGAGCATGAGATGAGCGAAGAATCGACGGAGCTATGCGACGATATAGAAACAAAAGTGCTTGGGCTAAGATGGATTATGGAACGAGATGCATTAGTATTCCGCGTGTGCAAGAGCAATGAAATGAGAATAATCACAAAAAGGCATGTTTTAAGTCAAGTAGCGAAATTATATGATCCGAATGGCTTGCTGGGGCCAATTATAGTGCGTGCAAAGATATTGATTCAGAGCATATGGAAGCTATAGTTGAACTGGGATGAAGAATTGCCAAAAGAAATACAAGATGAATGGTGGCTAATTCGAAATGCACTACCGATAGTGGAGAGAATTTTATTTCCACGGTGGCTTGGAATGAACAAAGGCCGCAAAATACAGTTGCATGGGTTTGCTGATGCGTCAAAGAAAGCATATGGTGGTGCAATTTATATTCGAGCAGAAGATGAGCAAGGAGCAATTTCAACAGTGCTAGTAATATCGAGATCACGCGTAGCGCCAATTAAAACAACCACGATACCACGACTTGAACTGAGCGCAGCAGAGCTACTGAGCAAGATGATGAGCAAAGTGTGACAAGAGCTAGAGTGCGAATTCCAGAAATACTTCCTATGGTGCGATTCGATGGTAGTGCTGCACTGGATGAAGAAGCCACCAGGTGTGTTGAAGCAATATGTGGCAAATAGAGTAGCGTCGATACAAAGTAACACTGAGCTAAGAGCATGGGCGAATATAAAATCATCTGATAATCCAGCTGATCTATTGAGCAGAGGAGCGAAACCAAGTGAGCTAGAGAATAATGAGCTATGGTTGAAGAGGCCGAAATGGCTTAAAGAAGCTGTTGCGTACGGCTTCAGCTACCTGAAAATAGAATAAAATTAGAAACAATTGACGACAATATTTACTTACCATCGATTCGTCCAGCTGACAGGTGTCAGTACGACTCGTCCAGCTGTTCCCGTGGAAATAACGAAATTCCAGTCAGCTGATGTTGGATATTAATGCTGTATTCTATTATGAAATTTCGACTAAGTTAATACTAGTTTAGTAAACAGTTAAAAATGTACCGGAATTTTCATCGCTATAAAAGAAAGTACCAGTTAGGTGCTCGCTCTTCTTTGTTAGTTTGAAATTTGATTTGATTCGCATATCTTTCGCATGTTTATCGATTTTTTCGTAGTATTTTCGATTCGTTGTATTTTCTAATTTTCGCATAAGTGTTGAGAGATTGATTGATTAAGATTGTTTCGCATAAGTGACTTTCAAATAAACAATTGAATTGTTATCTTCGCGTTTTTTATTTAAATTACAAGTGGAAGATAAAACATATGGTCCTTCGAACCGGATAATCGAAGCCGGATTGTGAAAATTGTATATTGAACTGGATAATGAAAATTAATAGTGAAAAGTGACTTATCATATGGTAATGTGAGAATTGTGAAATTGCATTCTGAAGAACTGATAGCCAAGTTTACTATTGCGAGTGTTTTATTAAAAGTAATTATTAGTGCGGTTCGCGAATCGGGTTAACGGTAATAGTGAAAAAATTAATTAAATTGAATGCTGCAAGCCGGGGTAAGTCCCAATTATTTCCTTTTTTCTCATGTTCAACTACCGTTGAATATTTTTTCCTTTCATTTACTTCCCTTTCCTTTGGGTTACTATTTTTAATAATATTTGATATCGATGAAACGAGCTGCTCTCGTTACGGTAGAGAGAAGAATTGTAAGATCTATACGCAATTCATGAAAAGAAATATTTGGTCTTAAAGATAGTGAAACATAGAACACCGATCAACATTATAATATGGTCAAGCGGACGGAAATTTATACGGTGATTCCACCCCAAAATTAGTTTCCGAATTTATACATTGTTGATAAGTAGTGATCACAGATTAAATAGGGCCATAAAATCGTGAACGAAGCAAGTCTAGGCAAACATTTTCATTATACTAAAACAATCGATTGATTTTTATTGAGATGGAGAGTTTAATGATTCAGCAAAAATTATCTTTGGTTCAGTTAACCAAGTTGCGAGTTAACTATAAAAAAGACTCTGTCGCTCGTAAGAGCATTACATATTATGAGAAACTCCGTGGTCGGTTGCAGAATATTTATGATGTGTTTAATAATAACCATCGTAACATACTATCGTTGTTGAAAGGGGAGGAAAGTGAGCTCACTTTGGACTACTTTTCAAGTGACTTATACAGTCAGTTTGATGACATGCAATTGAATTTTGCGTCCGAAGTTGAGGAACAGTTAAAAGAGGCAATTAGGAAGCAACAGGAAGCAGAAGAGCAAATAGCACGAGCCGTAAATAAAGGAGTCTTGGAGCAACAGTTATCACAACCAGGAGAAAAATCATCTGTGGAAGTCGAAGCACAAGAGAGCGAATCACGTTTTGATGACATTAAGCTACCTCGTATTGCAATTCCAAAATTCGAGGGTGATTATAATTTGTGGGTCTCATTTCGCGATTTATTCAAATCGCTCATACACGATCGCGGTAACTTATCAAAGGTGCAAAAATTGCATTATTTAAAAAGTAGTTTAACTGGTGAAGCTGAAAATTTGCTTCGACAATACGCAATCACGGAAGCAAATTATGATATTGCCTGGCGTATTTTGAACGATAGATACGATAATGTCAACATTCTCTTAAACAACCAATTCAAGCGATTGTTCTCCTTACCAAACGCACAGGAATCTGCTTCGTCTTTAAAAACTTTGCTTGATCAAACGATGGAATGTGTACAAGCCATCGAGAATCTAGGCGTTGAGAATCTGTGGCACGCAATGCTGGTGCATGTAATCTCCCAACGCCTGCCTTCATCTACTAGGCAACTCTGGGAGCAAGAGCATGTGCAAATTGCTACTCTTCCCTCGTTGAGCCAACTTTCAGAATTTTTGCAGCGTAGATTCCGAGCGTTAGAAGCTGCAGGAGTAGAACAATCACGAGTTCATCGGACTACTGGTGCATTTCGTTCGCGTAACTTGCAGAATTATTCAAGTCAATTGACTCCAATGTGCGAAGTATGTCAAGCTGGCCATCATATTCGACAGTGTCCTACCTTTGGTAATATGGCGTACGATGCGAAATTCGAATTAGTGAAACGCAATCGACTATGCATCAATTGTCTGGCGCAAGGCCATAGGGTGATAGATTGTCCCAGTCGCAGTAGATGTGCAACATGCAGGAAGTCGCATCACACTTTATTACATAGACAAACAGCCACACCCACAGCAACCATTTCTAGTCCACTGAATGCTGGTGCATCAGAATTTCCATCTCGTCACACATCTTCACCTAACTCATCTCAACTCCAAGCTAATATACAGACTTTGAGTGCTGTTGCATCTCAGCAAGTGCTGTTGGCTACGGCTCTCGTAAGAGTAGAAAGCTCAAAGGGTAGCTGTATCCTTCGAGCATTACTAGATCAAGGATCCCAAGCGTCATTTGTAAGCGAAAATGCCATGAAGCGACTAAACATAAAAAGAAAACACACAAACACCACTATCAGCGGCATTGGCAAATCGGATCGTTCTCAAGCTAAAGGGATTGTGTGGTTAACACTAAAACTCGGCGACGGACAGCGACTGGAATTTGAAGCATACATCTTAGACCAACTAACCAACTCATTACCAACTTGGAGGGTCACGTCTAATGTTCGAGATCAGTTAAAGGGCTTTGAATTGGCGGATCCTCACTTTGACCAACCAGGGAAGATCGACGTGCTTCTAGGAGCCGATGTCTATGCTCAAGTAATAACGGGTGATATGCACAAACTTTCGATAGGACCAATCATACAAAAGACCAGTTTGGGATGGATTGTTTCCGGAGCGTTGCGTACACCATTACAACACGATCTTCGAAGTTTTAAGGTTGAAATAATTAACCATGATGATTTAAATAATCAACTAAGGAAGTTTTGGGAATTAGAAGACATCGGTGTAACGCGGTCAGTAACCTGTTGTGTACAACCTAAAACAGAAAAGTCAAACTAACAAATGTCAAAACAAACACTGTCAGCCATCTTTTTTTTTGCTCACCATTGATGGCAGCGACAACTGACCACCAAGCGGTCAAGACGAACAACAATAAAATGATTAATTATTTTTTGAATTCAAAACCGATCCATACACTATAGCGATTTACGTATTTTATGTATGATATATATAGGAGAAAAATTACGCAATAAAACACAGTCTGACTTGGTAAGCCATACTTGAATAGGCGACCATAAAGACTGAGAAAAACTTAAAATATATCTTTCAATTTATTTATTATCAATTTATTTGCACCAAATCACTCTGAGCTAATGCTAAAGGGGCGGTTAAATTCGCCACGCAAAAGCGACGAGTAAATTTGGAATAATTAAAAAATTGAAGTCAAAGTTGAAGAATTCAAGAGTTAAAATATTGAATAGACTAGGTTGTTCAGTCCTCGAACTGACCCAGCCACAAGAAGAGAATCTTCGGTTACCGTTACTTTTCATGGCGATCCTGCCCCCAAAAGAATTTGGTCTACCTAAGGTTGGTGGACCGCAACCAAGGATCCATCCAAGAATCCTACAAGCCAGGAAAGAAGAAGCGCTGAGGACAGCTATACCTAAAATAGACACAAAAAAAAAAAAACGCGGCGGCAGCCTTGTCTATATTAGAAAAAAAATTGCAACCATAAAACGCATTGCGACCGACGTCGAAAACCCTCCAACATGGGAAAAGCAAACGCAGATGTACCGACAAATTGATAATCTGAAGCAGAAATTAAAACGCCGCGACACAGAAACAAAAAACGAGCCGACAACAGCAGAAGATCATCAACCGCACACATCAGGATCGAGCACGACACAAAAAACACACGACAACAGACAAATAAAGAAGTTACGGGAAGAAATCGCAGCGCTCAAGCGATTAGCCTTAGACGAAAGCAATCCGCCACCGTGGGAGATCCAGCAGCAGATGTATGATAGAATCGAACAGCTGCGAACACAACTCCAACAACTGTACGAGAATCGAACAACAGCGAAACCAAATAAAACAAATAATACAATAACTGAATGAATTAAACATTTACTGTAAATTAAAATGTATTAGAACTTAATACACAATTCAAAATTATAAAATGAATTTAATATATAATTTCAAAATCAAAAACACAAAACACATGTTTTCCTGCTTAGAAAACTTTTGACATATACATAAAAACACTAAGTACTTTCAATTTTGACAGTTGCACTTGGTTGCACTAGGCGTCACAAGCGGCACCTATGACCTAGTAGTGAAACAAATTTTAAAATTACAATTTAAATGTGTACAGATGTACAATTATTGGCATTAATTTGAATATTTACAATATGTACAATTGCGAGAATACTAATAGGAAGTAGGAAGATTTCATATGGTCCTTATAAATGGAAGAAAATATTAACATCCTAACGAAAATAATAGTCAACTTAAAGAAAACCCCGAATAGAACTTACAGAAGAGATTATATTCAGGAAAAATTAGAAATAATAGAAGAAATCCAAAAAGAAGCAATTAACACAGACAGTAGTCAAGAATTACTAGAAACTTTGATAAAAAAATATAAAGAGGCAAAAGAATTACTACTAGAAAAATTAGAGAGTTCAGTAGACAGCAAAATGAGCAATTTCAATATTGAATTAGCGTTGAAATCCATACCAACCTTTACGGGAAACCCCAAAGAACTAGAAGCATTTCTAACAATAGTTAATCTTATCAATGAAAGTCTTAATGAAGATGGAAAAAACAATTTGTTGAATTTTACGAGAAATGTGAAATTAGGAACAGCAGTAAAAACTCAGCTCTTAACATTAGATATAAAAACATATGATGAATTAGAAAAAATTCTCAGGAATAGATTTAAAAACAAAAAAAGTCCACAGCAACTTCATACTCAGTTAGCACAATTAAGTCAACGCGGAACAGTTGAAAAATTTGGCGAAAAAATATCTGAGCTCATTAACGAATTAAGTGAGATTCAAATAAGTAGTTTAGGCAAAAATCCATCTCAAGCAGAGAAAAGTGCGATACAAAAGTCAAACGACTCATATGCACTAACCATCTTTAAGAATGGGTTAATCGAAACACTTAAACCCACAATTTTTGCCGCACAGCCTAATACGTTTATAGAAGCAATTCAAATTGCAACTGAATTTGAGTCAAGCAGCAATGTTACAGAGAACATTATGTACGTAAACCAAAGAAACAATATAGGTCAGCGGTTGAATTATAACGTTAGGAATAGACCAAATAATTACAACAACAATTACAGAAACAACAATTTTAATCAAAACCATATCGGTTATAACAGAGATAGCAATCGGAGTAATAGGAATAATTTTAGCACAAGAAATAATGTACTAAGCCATAACAACAACCAAAGCAACAATTACAGAAATAACTATAGATATGGTTACAATCCCAGATATGAAGAAATAAACCATAGAAATAATTACAATAACAGATATCATGAAGCAAACAGAAATACATATCAAACCCCCAACACAAATAATAGAAACAACAGGGGCACAAACAGGAACTACGGAAGTAACAGACAGAACAGAATAAACATAGTGCAGGGAAACGCAATCGGCCCGGAGGCCAGCAGCAACGACTAATAAAAGTTGACCCCGGGATACAGGAAGAAAAAATTTACCTACTAAACACACAATTAAAAAACTACGTAACGTTATATTGCGAGAAGTCAAGAAAAAATTTGAAGCTACTGATAGATACAGGAGCCGATATATCAATATGCAAAATAAATGCAATTTCAGAAAATGAAAAAATAGAAGAAGATAAACGATGCAAGTTCTCTGGAATAACAAACCAAGAAATATATTCAATAGGTACTGCCAATCTAGACTTAAGCATTGGCGAAAAACACATACGTTTCCCCTTCCAAATTGTAGAACCTAACTTTCCCATCCTTACGGACGGAATACTAGGAAGAGACTTTTTTGTACAAAAACTGGCAAAAATTGACTATGAAACTTATACGATAACGATTAATGTCGACGATGAAGAATACACTATGCCAATCAGTACAAATTGCGAAATACATAAGTTAACGATACCCGCACGGTGTGAATACATATGCCCAGTCGACTTTACCATCGAAGAAGATAGCGTAGTGATTAACAAAGAAATCACACCAGGTGTATATATAGGTAGCACAATAATGCCAGCAGAAGGCATCAAACATATAAAGCTACTAAACACTAACGAAGAGGACGTGATAATTCAAAAATTTAAAGTAGAAACAGAACCATTAACTAAATACAAAATGAATAGAAATAACATTTCAACAAATAAAAACAACAGAGGAAAACAAAGATATCAAGAGTTATTAAAATATATTAAACTAAACCACTTGAACTCAAAAGATCAAAAATCAATATTAGAAATTATCAAAAATTACCAGCATATTTTTCACCTAGAAAATGATACTCTTACTGCAAATAACTTTTACAAACAAGATATACACGTCACGGATAATACACCGACGTATATCAAAAACTACAGACTGCCCCATACACATATTGAAGAAATAAATAGACAAGTTAACCAATTGCTACATGATAATATTATCGAAAACTCTACTAGTCCATATAACTCACCACTACTTTTAACACCGAAGAAAAGTGAGTCAGGTCCAACTAAATGGAGACTGGTAGTAGATTTCAGGGCACTTAACAAAAAAATCGTTAATGACAAGTTTCCACTCACAAGGCTAGAAGATGTTTTAGACAGGCTAGGAAGAGCGAAATACTTCTCCACCCTGGACATGACAAGCTCCTTTCACCAGATCGAATTGACAAAGGAGTCAAGACCATTAACAGCCTTTTCGACAAATAAAGGACATTACCAGTTCAAACGATTACCTTTTGGTCTAACAATTTCATCAAACAGCTTCCAACGTATGCTAACAGTCGCCTTAAGTGGATTAGACTCATCAGCATTCTTATATGTCGATGACATAATTGTCTTTGGTTGTAGCCTCGCACACCATAATAGCAATTTAGTAAAAGTATTTGATAGGTTACAAAAATACAACCTCAAGCTCAACCCTGAGAAATGCAACTTTTTGAGAAGTGAAGTAGTGTATTTGGGACACCTAATCACAAAAGACGGAGTCCGCACAGACCCTGCAAAATTTAATACAATTAGAAACTATCCAGAACCTTTAAACGCAGACGAAGTCCGAAGATTCGTTGCATTTGCGAATTACTATCGCCGATTTATTCCAGACTTCGCCAAAATCACAAAATGCCTGAATGATTTGTTAAAAAAGAATACGAAATTCTTATGGACTGAAAAATGTCAATCAGCATTTGAAATACTGAAGAATAAACTGATGAATGCACCAATATTACAATACCCAGATTTCAATAAACCATTTATTGTCACAACTGATGCATCAGACTATGCATTAGGTGCAGTACTCTCACAAGGCGAAATAGGGCACGACCTACCCATTTCTTATGCAAGTAGATCCTTAACAAAACATGAATTAAACAAACCGATAATCGAAAAGGAATTATTGGCAATCCATTGGGCGATAAATTTTTTCAGACCCTATTTATTTGGAAGAAAATTTACAGTCATTACAGACCACAGGCCACTAATATCATTATTTACACATAAAAACCCATCATCAAAGATGACACGCATAAGACTAGATTTATGCGACTACGAATTCGATATAATATATCGAAAGGGCAAAATGAATGTTAATGCTGATGCATTATCACGCATCAAATTAAATTCAGACACGTTAAAAGACATGATACCCAAGCAGAGAAATATTACCGAAGAAAAGAAGGTATTACTTTTTACCAGAAATATGGCAAAGAACCTCGAAAACACTAAAAAAGTGCAAACAAGAATAATAAGCAAACCAAGACATAATGAAATCTACATATGGGACAGTGAATCCCCTGCTGATATAAAAAATCTAGTAAAATTAAAATTTGAAATAGGGAGCATTCAAAAAATCATGATTGAGAACAATCAGATCCTAGTTAGATGCAGCGATAATCCATCGGAATTAGTTCCAACATTGGAGAAACTGACATTACAAGCAACTAGAAGAAATATTACGAAAATATACATAGAAGAAAAAGATGAGATATATAACATGATAAATAAAGAAGAATTTAAAAACAAATTCAATCAACTACAGAATAGTATTCGAACAAACAATAAAGAGCCCCTAAAAATAATAATATACAAACCACCGAAACGAATAAACGATAAAATAATACAATTTAAACTAATAAACAACTATCATACAACACCGATAGGAGGACACTTGGGTGTAAGAAAAACATTACTAAAATTAAAACAAAAATATATATGGAAAGATATGAACAAGATGATAAAGACATTTATTAAAAACTGTGAAACCTGTACGAAAAATAAACAAACAAAACATATAAAAGAGAAACAAACAATAACAGACACACCAAGGAACACATTCGAGACAATCGCTATAGATACAGTAGGGCCACTCAGAATATCAAACGGTTACAGATACATTCTCACGATGCAATGCGAATTGTCAAAATACGTTATTGCATACCCTATTGAAACAAAAGACGCTAAAACTATTGCCAAAACACTAGTAGAACAACTAATATTAAAGCATGGTATTTTCAAAATTCTAAAATCAGATAATGGAACTGAATTCGTCAATGAGCTTATGGAAAACATTTGTAATTTATTAAAAATTCAACAAGTTTTCTCAGCACCATATCATCACGAAACACTCGGCTCAGTGGAACGTAACCACAGAGTATTAAATGAATATTTACTTAATTTTGCTAACGATTATGAATGGGACAAATGGATACCGTATTACACTTTTGCGTATAATACTAGTCCACATATCGATACACAATATTCTCCATACGAACTAGTCTATGGAAGATTACCCCAATTGCCTGACGATATTATAGAACAAAACGAACCAATAAACAATCTAGACAATTTCGCTAATGAACTGAAAATTAGGCTGAAAAATAGCATTAATTTGGCTCGAAACTTAATAGAAAAAGTAAAAATGAAAAGGAAAAATAGATTAGACAATAACACAAATCCAGCAAACTTTGAAGTAGGAGACTTAGTTTTAGTAAAAAACATTAATAGAAAAAAACTACAGAATACATATCACGGACCATATGAAATACTAGAAAGAAATGGTGTTAATACTCATATACTAGTAAACGGAAGATGTAAGAAATACCATAATAACTTATTGAAACTATACACACCTCTAATTTAAAATCAATACAAAAAAAAAACAAAGTATACATATTTGAACATGTACAGTAATGCTAAAATATGCGAAGAAAAATGCATATATTTATTCTAGCAAAGAAATGTATTCAAATAACAAAAAAAAAAAAATATAAAGATAAGAGTTTATGTAAACAAAAAATATATATATTTTTAACTAAATGTGAAACAATGTAAAACAATAGCCAATAAATATAAAACAAAAAAAAAAAAAGAAAAACAAACATAAATATGCAAAAAGTGCAAAAATAATGTAAAATAACATATAAGCATATGTATACAAAATTATATTTAAGTAAGAATTACCATGAATTTAGTTAAACAAAAAAAAAAAAAAAAAAAATGTACCAATTGTAAGCCACCCTAAGTGAATCATAAGCTTTTGATGCAAATTATTTGATTAAAACTGTTCAAAGATTGTAAAAGTGTATGGATTAGAGAAAAAAAAAAAAATTTTTTTATTACAAAAAAAATTTTTTTTTTTCCCCAAAGGGAGAGGGTGTTGTGTACAACCTAAAACAGAAAAGTCAAACTAACAAATGTCAAAACAAACACTGTCAGCCATCTTTTTTTTTGCTCACCATTGATGGCAGCGACAACTGACCACCAAGCGGTCAAGACGAACAACAATAAAATGATTAATTATTTTTTGAATTCAAAACCGATCCATACACTATAGCGATTTACGTATTTTATGTATGATATATATAGGAGAAAAATTACGCAATAAAACACAGTCTGACTTGGTAAGCCATACTTGAATAGGCGACCATAAAGACTGAGAAAAACTTAAAATATATCTTTCAATTTATTTATTATCAATTTATTTGCACCAAATCACTCTGAGCTAATGCTAAAGGGGCGGTTAAATTCGCCACGCAAAAGCGACGAGTAAATTTGGAATAATTAAAAAATTGAAGTCAAAGTTGAAGAATTCAAGAGTTAAAATATTGAATAGACTAGGTTGTTCAGTCCTCGAACTGACCCAGCCACAAGAAGAGAATCTTCGGTTACCGTTACTTTTCAAACCAAGGAAGAACAATATTGCGAAGAATTTTATTTGAAGACAACTGAACGAGATATAAACGGCAGGTTTGTTACTCGCCTTCCATTTGGAGAAGATGCCAGCAGACAGTCGCTGGGAGCGTCAAGAAATATCGCTATTGCTAGTTTGCTCTCATTGGAACGGAAATTTGCAAAAAACCCCGAATTATACAACGAGTATTCAAAGTGCATTCGAGAATACGTAGATTTGAACCACATGCATATATCTAACAACACAATTGATGTACAGCTTAATGAAGACGGTACCGCCGAATGCAAAGCCAATTATCTACCCCATCATGTCATATACAAGGAGAGCAGCAGCACAAGAGCTCGCGTTGTGTTCGATGCATCACGGAAAACAAGTTCAGGATTGTCTTTGAATGACACGTTGTACGCTGGGCCTGCTCTGCAGGGTAGCCTTGATCATCTCGTATTAAAATGGAGATTTTTGCAATTTGTTTTCGTAGCCGATATTCAGAAGATGTATCGCCAAATACGTATGCATCCTGAAGATGCCGATCTCCAACGTATCGTTTGGCGCAATACCCCAAATGATCCAATCCAGGATTACACTCTAGATACAGTAACTTTCGGAGTGACCTGTGCTCCATTTATAGCAATTCGTACGCTCCGCAAGCTCGCTGAGGATCATCAATCATCTCATCGCATGGCAAACCACGCAATTTTCAATGAATTTTATGTGGATGATCTTCTTTCAGGTGGCACCAGCATAGATCTCGCATTAGCTAAAAGAGACGAATTAAGAAATTTACTACGTTCAGCAGGTTTCGATTTGAAAAAATGGGCAGCTAATCACGAACAGCTTTTGGACAACATCCCTATGGAAGATCGCGAAACCCTTCCCACTCTGGACATGAATCTCGAGTCTGGCCTTAAGACACTTGGCATTATCTGGCATCCCACTTCGGATGAGTTTGCCTACAAAATAAATATTAATATGACTGATGTTACATACACTAAACGCAAAATATTATCGGACATTGCAAAATTATTTGACCCCCTTGGATGGATTTCACCAGTCATAATTATAGCTAAAATAATGATGCAGTCTCTATGGCTGGATGGTATAGCTTGGGATGACCAGGTTCCAGTTGATATCTCAAAGAGTTGGCATGATTTTAAATCAGAATTACAAACCCTGTGCAACTTACGAATACCTAGATGGTTGAAGAATGGGCCTAATGACATTCTTGAAATACACGGATTTAGTGATGCTTCTCAAAGCGCGTATGCCGCAGTTGTTTACCTTATTTCTCGGAGTCAACATCATTTCAACTCATCCTTACTAGTAGCGAAAACAAAAGAAGCACCGGTGAAAGCCATTTCCATTCCACGTTTAGAGCTTTGCGGAGCACTCTTGCTGGCTAAAACCATACAGCGAATAACGAATGCATTAAGGGTAAATGTGAAACATACATACTTATGGACTGATTCGACAATTGTTTTATCCTGGTTGGCAAAGCACCCATCACACTGGACTACTTTCGTTGCGAACAGAACCACACATATCCATGAAGCAGCAAAAGATATTCCCTGGAGCTATATCCCATCTGAACATAACCCTGCCGATGTCGCTTCACGAGGTGCCTTCCCAAAACAACTAATTGATTCTAAGCTATGGTGGAGAGGTCCTTCATTTTTGAAAAGCCAAAGGAAGAATGGCCTGTAAACCCAAAATTGCCAGTATGCACTACGGAACAAAGGAAACAATCAGTTATATCATTATTAATATCTAACTCTGAACCTAGCTTTCTAGATGTTTGGCTCAGCAAGTACTCTTCATTGAATCAGCTTATAAGAATAACAGCATATTGTTTCCGTTTTATCGCCTCGTCAAAGGGTAACCGCCCCACACAGTTACATTTGAGTACTTCAGAACTTAACGCAGCTTTACAGTTTTGGGTGAAATATACACAGCAAATGGATTACAGGGAAGAAATTGAAAACCTAAAACAAGGTAAACCCATAGACCAAAAAAGCAGTTTGTTGAAGTTAGATCCTTTCTTAGACGAAAATGGAATACTGCGAGTTGGCGGTCGGCTCAGAAATGCTAATGTTCCTTACGATACCAAATACCCAATCATTATTTCGAGAAAAAATAGACTGGTCCCTCTTATATTTTTGAAATATCATACTCTTACATTGCATGGAGGAGCACAGCTTATGTTGAATAGTATTAGACAAAAATTTTGGATTATTAACGCTAGAAATTTAGCACGCCAGTTCACACAAAGGTGCATAACATGCTATAAAATGAAAGCTCAATCTATGACACAACTCATGGGTAACTTGCCTGAGCCAAGAGTGACTCTATCCAGACCATTTTCACATTGTGGCATTGACTATTGCGGACCAGTTGACTTAAAGGTTGCTAAAGGCAGAGGATCAAAAACATCCAAGGGATATATAGCTATTTTTGTATGTCTCTCCGTGAAGGCAATACACTTAGAACTAGTAGGGGATTTGACGACCCAATCCTTTTTGGCAGCTTTCCGACGCTTTGTGAGCAGAAGAGGATTTTGCAGCAATGTGTATAGCGATTGTGGCACAAATTTTGTAGGCGCCAATAAGGAATTGATACAAATTTTAAAGCGAAATCAAAATCTGTCCCAAGAGTTGGCTAATGAAGGCATCACATGGCACTTTAACCCTCCGTCATCGCCACATTTTGGTGGGCTTTGGGAGGCTGGTGTGAAGTCCACAAAACATCACCTGAAAAGGATTATAGGAAATGCAACTTTGACATACGAAGAATTCAACACCGTATTGATTAAAGTAGAAGCGTGCTTGAACTCAAGACCTCTTTGTCCTTTGACGAACGACCCTAAGGATTTGAATGCCTTAACGCCAGGACATTTTCTTGTTGGAAACACGTTATTAGCAATACCAGAAGACAACCTCATGGATTTACAACTCAACCGTTTGAGTCGCTGGCAATTCACCCAACGATTAACGCAAGACTTTTGGAAAAGGTGGTCCCTAGAATATATAACAAGATTACAAGAAAGGCCAAAGTGGAATCGTCGTCAGCCTAATATTGAAATAAATGATTTAGTGCTCATTAAGGATGAACGTTTGCCATCATACAAGTGGCCCATGGGCCGAATTATAAAGACACATCCTGGAACTGATGGATTAGTTCGCGTTGTGACAGTTCGCACTTCTCATAAGGAACTAGATAGACCAATCACGAAAATTGCTTTACTACCTGTAGAAAAGCCCCAGAAAAACTAAATTGTATATTATTGAACTGAACTTGTTTTTTTGGAATTGAACATTGAATATGGAATCATACAAAATGTGAACTTATGAGTCAGATCGCTGACATAATGAATTCTCAACGACATTAGCCAATAAGCCCAAATTAGAATTATGATACCCTGTTTACACTCCTAATCCACTTCCTATCCCTCCCCCCGGCATGAATGTTCCAGAATGGCGAGGCGAGGCGCCTGAAAACCTCAAGTTCCCGGGCATGGTTCATGGTCGCAAGGAGGAAATGCCGCTCCATAGAACCGTGCCATCGTTCAAGGAGAAATATCGAGTAGCAGACCAGAAGCAGAGAAGATGAAGATGATCTTTGTTATTAGTTAAAATTAAGTAATAATAATCTAATTACAGTGAAATATGAGACTGTCGCCTCATGGGAGGGGAGAATGTTGCGTACGGCTTCAGCTACCTGAAAATAGAATAAAATTAGAAACAATTGACGACAATATTTACTTACCATCGATTCGTCCAGCTGACAGGTGTCAGTACGACTCGTCCAGCTGTTCCCGTGGAAATAACGAAATTCCAGTCAGCTGATGTTGGATATTAATGCTGTATTCTATTATGAAATTTCGACTAAGTTAATACTAGTTTAGTAAACAGTTAAAAATGTACCGGAATTTTCATCGCTATAAAAGAAAGTACCAGTTAGGTGCTCGCTCTTCTTTGTTAGTTTGAAATTTGATTTGATTCGCATATCTTTCGCATGTTTATCGATTTTTTCGTAGTATTTTCGATTCGTTGTATTTTCTAATTTTCGCATAAGTGTTGAGAGATTGATTGATTAAGATTGTTTCGCATAAGTGACTTTCAAATAAACAATTGAATTGTTATTTTCGCGTTTTTTATTTAAATTACAAGTGGAAGATAAAACAGAAGCAGAAGCCGAATGGCCAAGATCCTTGATGAGCAGTGCAAATACAGAGCAAGTTATGAGTGAGTGCAAAGATGCCCAAAATGTGCAAAGTTGTACGAAGTTGCGAATAAATGTAGGAGCGGCGTCTATACTAGAGAGAGCGAGCAACCTGTGCAAAGCAATAAATATAACAGCATACATACTACGATACATACGTAAGAAGGAGCATGAACATAGGCAAGATGTGCTGCCAATGAGCGAAGAAAAAATAGAAGCGCGAGATTTCTGGGTGCAACAAGTACAAATGAGCTATTATCGTATTGAGCTAGACTACGTCAGAGCAAAGAAACAAACCTTCCCGAGCAAGAGCAAGATAGCAGCGTTAAAGCCAATTTTGAGCAATGATCATTCACTGCGCGTGGAGGGAAGGATCGGCAGAGCCGAGTGCAGCTACGATGAGCGACACCCTATTATTATACCACCTCAGTCGAGATTAGCGCATTTATTGATGACAGAAGCGCATCAGAAAACTAAGCATGGTGGTGTGCAGCTTATGATGCAATATATACGACAAGAATATTGGATATCAAGGCTGAGAAGAGCATTGCGGCGAATAGTGGATAATTGTGTAACATGTGCGAGACTAGATGCGCGAATGAGCGAGCAACTAATGGGCGATCTTCCTGAAGAGCGAGTGCGGCCAGCAAGGCCATTCTTACACACGAGCGTGGACTTGGCGGGTCCAATCACGACGATAGCAAGACAGGGCAGAGCAGGGCGCCAAGTTGAAACTAAGAGCTATGTAGCAGTATTTGTGTGCTTATCGACGAGAGCGGTGCATTTGGATGTAGTAACGAGTCTAGAAGCGGATGCATTCGTGGCATGCTTCAGACGATTTGTGGGAAGAAGTGTCGATGTGCAAAATTATGGAGTGACAATGGCACAACATTTGTGGCCGCAGACAAGCAATTGAGAAGTGCGATAAAGACATGGCAGAGCGTAGAAGTGCAAGGGCAATTGAATGTGCAAGGTACGGAGTGGAAGTTTATTACGCCAGCTGCTCCACATCAGGGTGGCATTTGGGAGGCAGCTGTGAAGTCAATGAAATATCATCTGCGGCGCATGCTAGGGCATCAACGAGTAACAAACGAGCAGTTGTGCACAGTTTTGATCGAGATAGAAGCCTGTCTGAATTCGCGGCCAATCAATGCGATATCAGACGATGCCGAAGACGAGCGCGTTAACGCCGGGGCATTTTCTCATTGGAGAAGCAATAGTGCAGCCACTACCAAGAAATGAGCCAGAGCTGAGCAAGAGTGGTCTACGACAATGGTGCAAGTTGCAACAAATAACGTCAGCATTTTGGAAGAGGTGGCAGACTGAATACCTGGCTACGCTGCAGCAGCGAAAAAAATGGTGCCAGCGCTCCGAAAACATAAGAGCAGCGCAATTGGTGCTAATAAAGGGCGAGAATCTTCCACCATCGTATTGGGCAATGGGAAGAGTTGTGCAAGTGAAGAAGGGCGCAGATGGGCTAGTGCGAAGCGCAGTGGTGCGAACAGCGACAGGAGAGCTAACACGAGCGGTGCAGAAATTATGCGTGCTACCAGTGGCCAGCGAATAGAGCAAGGTGCAATGTTGTGATTTACGATTTGCGAATTGAGCGAATAGAGCGATGCGAGCTGTGCGAGCAACGAGGTCCGAGGTGCAAGTAGAGCTGTGCGAACAACTACGTGCAAATGGAATTGTGCTAACTATATTGAGCAAATCGAGCAAGGGCGAGTGACTTGAGCAAGATAGAATACAACTGAGCTGAGCTAGTTCGTGCTTTTTGGGGAGTGTACCGAACGGCAACACCGTTCGATGGAACGACAACGACGACGATGGCGGACGTGACAAGATGATCAGTCACTCTCGAACAAGTCCGCGACAAGCCTCGATGGTTGCCAATTGGGTCCGGACCGAGCGAGCGATGGCGCGAGCGCGTGATTTTGGTGCAAGGTGCGATAACATAGAGCGGTGCGAGTGTGCAATATAAGGGCAATGTAGATACATTCAAATAGTGCAATAAAGGCGCGGCGGTAAACCACCTATGAAGTGTTTTATTTCCCCCTGCCGAGTGCGCACGAATGTGCCACCTTCGGCCCCATATTATACACCCATATTCTGCTTTGACAACATATTGCCTGACACCACAAACGTCACATTCAAGCTCAATTTCTGAGCTTCCATTATAGCAGTAGCACACTTTTTGAGCAACAATAAGGCTTGTAATGTGTAAAAAAGATGTAGTGCTCTTTTTATAACATTTATTTTGAGTAGTTTCGCTATCAAAAAAATTAATAAACATTTCGTACCTGTGCTTTGTTAATAAGGTTTAATAAGGCATTGATAATTGAATGGAACTATCTGCCAGCACAGACGACAATAAAATTCACTGCATTCATGCACACGCTGCATTCTCCTCCCCTCGAAATTAATAAATTTTTCGATTTACTTCTTTATTTTATTCTCAAGGTGATCAAGCAGATTTCGCCTCTAAAGTTACGGTTGCATTCACGATACCCAACCATTTCCTCTACAGAGTGGAGTAAAAATACAATACAAGCTCGTCATTTCACTTCTATGTAGATTTTCTTGGAAGACTTTGTTGCATTGCTCACTGAGGTAGTACTCCTTGTCGAAAAAAGCCGTTACTGATTTTATGACATAAAAGTGCTTTTGAATTTTACAATAGTAAATAAATATCTTCTTTACTGACCCAAGTCTTTTAGGAGATTGAACAGAATGGAGTTTGAATTGCTGATATCATAATATACAATTATTTGAAAAATTTTCAAATAATTGTATATTATGATATCAGAAATTCAATGAGCAATTGTGCACAGTTTTTATCGATAAAAAAGCTTGTCTGAATTTGTGGCTAATCAATTCGATATCAGATGACGCCAAACACTCGAGTGCACTAACGCCGGGGAGTTTTCTCATTGTAGAAGCACTAGTGCAGAAACACTTGTGCAGCCGCTACCAAGAAATGAGCCAGAGCTGAACAAAGGTAGTCTTCGACAATGGCGCGAGTTACAATAAAAAACGTCAGCATTTTGGAAGTGGTGGCAGTCTCAATACTTTGTCACACTGACACAGCGAAAGAAATGGCGTCAGTGCTCAGAGAACATAAGAGCAGGGCAGTTGGTGCTAATTAAGAGCGAAAATATTCCTCCATCGTCAATGGGAAGAGTGGTGCTAGTAAAGAAGGATGCAGATGGGCTAGTGCGGCGCGCAGTAATGCAAACAGCGGCAGAAGAGCTTAAAAGACGGCGGAGAAGCGATGTGTGCTACCAGTGGCAAGCAAATAGAGCAATCGAGCGACGTTACGAGCAATTTCATGGGCAAACAGAGCGATGGTGCGATGGTCCGATATGAGCGTATCGGACCATCGAAGCAATATTATGAGCGTATTGAGCAAATGAGCGACTATCAACTGAACTGAGCTAGTGCGTGCTGTTTGGGTAGTGTACCGAACGGCAGCTCCCTTCAGTGAGTGCAAACGATAACGACGACGATGGCTGATGTGACCAGAGTAGTCATTCCCCGGCCGAGTCTCCAACCAAACAAGCAACGGAGCTAGTGATGGTGCAACAATAAGAGCGAGGCGTAGTGCGATATTAAGTTTAATGTAGTCAAATAGTGCAATGTAGTGCAATGTTAGTGCTTAAAGAAATAGTGCGATAAAGACGTGGCGGTAAACAGTCTATCTTGCGTTTTATTACTTATGCTGAGTGTGCACGGTTGTGCCACCTTCGGCTCATAATAAACATATCTAAACAAAGTATATGGAATCGCTAAAACTCCTTGAGATGGCCAACTATTTCAACATTGTTATGTACCATAACAACTTGGCGTCGGAGGGTGTTAGGGACTACTATTATCAATAATGCGCCAGATGCAATGATAAAAGCTTAGTGAAGCTGAATAACAAGGATTTTTTACACCTTTGTACACATCGTACACACATAGACTTTTGATGAAATACCTATTCTAGACTTTTTTAATGAAATACTTATGTTTTGTAGCTGCAACCTTATTTTTTTTGATGTAATGAAATCGAAAACATATATTATCAAAAACTTTTCATCTTTTATTCAATATTTTTCATTTACTAACATAAGCAAGTACATGTTTAAACAATTTTGAACTGCACATTGCTTAGATTGCACTCTTTCATGAATTTCACAATGTGTGTAGAAGTTCCTGAGGTGGTTAAGTTTCGGTATTTTGAGCTGGATCAGCTCTGTCGTAGGTAGACACTTTCTGATGAACCTCTCTTTCGCCTCACCTTTTACGAAGATAGTTGAATTGGAATATTCCGCCAATATACTCGAATACATTACTGTAATTATTATCGCCACTATTCCAATGTAGACCATTAACGTTCACCATGTCAAAGTCGTTTTGCCTACATGCCTTCATTGAAATTTCCTGATATAGATACGGTGGTGACAAGTGGTAAATCTTCGGTGAAATTGAATCAAACGGTAGAGCCGCAATTTCATTAGAAAAGTGCTGACCGTTGTTCCCGCTTACAAACTAGATATATCTCAAATAATCTTTGCCATATGTTTGCTTCTAAAGGTATGTATCCATATGTATCATTTTTACGTATCGTATCATCGTTGCGTATCAGTGGATACGACAAACGTATCTTCGTTGCCTATCAAAATTTGAGACAAAGAAACGCAACGAACTCGATCGGTCACTTGGCGGTTTCTTGCCGTCGTATCAAAGGAATGATACGATTCGAAGTGGAGTCATGTGTGGACACGTTGCATTGTACACTATAGATTAGTGATTAAAAGCGTTGCAGCTGCGTGCCGAGTTTTTTGCAACGGATCGTATTGATGATACATGGAATATTGGGTGGTGTGGACACCGTATCCGTTTAGTGAATGATACGCAACAGGGATACGATACGGAAGAAATGCAACATATGGATACCTACCTTAACGTTACTTATCATATGAAAGAAAAATTTAATATGTGTTTACAAATATTTTATTCAAGAGGCAATCAATGTCGCAATAAGTTTAAAATAATTTAATTTTAAAATTAATCATGAAAAATAGCTTGAAAAGTAAACTAACATCTACTTAATTTTGTTCACAACTTTTGAAACCATAAGGGTAGAGAAAATGTTCATCACCTGTCAAATGAAAGAAAAATTTAATATGTGTTTACAAATATTTTATTCAAGAGGCAATCAATGTCGCAATAAGTTTAAAATAATTTAATTTTAAAATTTATCATGAAAAATAGCTTGAAAAATAACCTAACATCTACTTAATTTTGTTCACAACTTTTGAAACCATAAGGGTTTATAAAAGTAAATTACAAGTGTTTCAGTTTAGGTGAAGAAATAACAGCTCCAGGTCGCTTACGTTTGATTTACGTTCCGTTGCAATAAAAACCTTGTCAAATTCTTCTGGGTCTAATACCAAAGAGCTAAGACGTCCAGAATTGACACTTTTCGAGTTTTCGAAATTAAGAGTAATTCGTTTACATTCAATAACATATTCACATTCTTGTTCCGTTTCAATTTTCAAGCCAAAGGTTTTAGGACCTTTGTTTACATATTTTGAAATGGTGGCGTTAGCCCCATAACAAGCGACCTCGTTTGTAAGATCCCCTAGAAAATGGGAAATTGGAAAAGATTTACGGTTGGAGGTGTTATCAATATCTATTAAACTATTTGTATTGCAGTAAAGAAGCGAGCCGCGTACTGTTTGTATGACTTCTTATAGTTTAATTCTAGCAAGTGCAGTTGTATATGCAGCAATAGCCATATTCACGTGTCGCAATGTATTTCAGTTTTCCCTCACATGTTTCCACGTAATCCACAGAAAATCTTTATTGAATCAGATTGGAAAATTCTTTAAAACCAATTACATTTTTTGTGTATGTCTGATCATGTCTCTGACAAAATTTCTCCCTCAATGAATTTAAACAGAGGTTCGCAATGTTTCGCCTAAGTGGGTTTTTTTCAATTTGACTTTTATCAAGAGCTGTATTCTCTTCTTCTTTTTACATTCTAACAAAATCATCTTTTTGCTGTTCCGTTTCATAGCTACTGCCCCAACCACTAGGCATCTGTTTAAATTTTAGAAAGTTGTTTACATAATCTGCAAATAATCCCCCTGTCTTTATGTCAGGATTAGTAACAGTGTATTCATATTTGCCAACTTTTTATACTCTTATAATTTTATAACCCTTTTTACAGCCAGCGCCACTTCAGGTATAACCCAAGTGCCAATTATACACGTTTCATTATCTGAATGTTCACATATCGGAATTTTATTATTTTTGGCACATTTTCTGCATGGTGTTAAGTATAATTCACCATTGTTTTTGAAAGGTAACACCGAGAGATAAAGATTGGTAGGTGGTATAACTGAGCATTTGATTAAGCCATGCATTAAAACTATTTCGGAAGTTGGAAGTATGCTATCATTGCGAAATGTTTCAAGATGTTTGCTAATAAATGGGTACAGGCTGGTAAAATCTTAACAGGATATTTTTTCATTGTATTGAATTTTATGATAAATTTTGAAGACTGCGGTTTTTCCTTCAAACATGGTATCACGCGAGAATAGTGTTGGAATCACACCTGTAAAGTATCCATTCAGTTGTTGTTCTAATTTAGGTTCTTTTTGCAGTACTTTTTTGAAATCACACTCCCAGGAATATATTTAGTTACATACATTATTTCTAATTGTTTCGATTCTTATCTGTGTGGCTTGGTCTTTTTGATGTACTGTTTTGAAATTTCGGTAGTGTTGGTGGACATCTTTGATTTTAAAACAGTCTTTACATCCGTTGCAAAAGCAACCAAAAAACTCGTAAAATTGTTTGTTTCTCGATGAAATTCGTCGACATATAAACCACATCTTTCCAACTTCCCCTCGCCGTTATTATTTGCACAAGTTATCATACTCATGAGTATGATTACTTCTGCGAGCTTACAATTTACAAGCAGTTGCTGGTTGCTTTTTATACTTCTAATAACCGCTCTTAGGCATCAACTCCAAAACATTTTTGAAGGTAGTTTTCCCCGGAATACCAGCATACATGTCGATACTATAGTATGACTTTCCTCAAAAGGGTTCACATAAGTCATTTTGATGAATTCACTCATAAATTGGACGCAACCCAAACGTTAAATATTCACATCATTTATGCAGTACTATAATAACTCTTATCTATTATTGAAAACCCCTTGTGGTACAGGGCTTTACCATTCCAAAAATTCTTTTTTTTTCATTCGTTTTCATCGTAATGCAACCATACATTTCAGATTCATATAATATTATTCATATTTGCGACAGTATTAAAGTAATACGGGTAATGTCCTTTGACATAGTTTTCAATACCAAACATTTAGGGAATTTCGAAATAGAAAACGGCAAAAAATTCAGTGAGTCAATGAGTGAAACCTCACCATATGTAAGTTTCATAACTTTAGTCCCATTCATAATGGGGCTAATTTTCAATTTCCTGGACAACAGCTCGGGGATTAAGAAGTGGCCGTCAAACCCGTGGAGATTGTGTGCAATACAATAGACTCTTTTCACAAAAGAGCGTTTCAGCAAATAAAAGTCTTAAAATCTTTTAACAACCTGCTCTTGCCCATATTCTGCGTTGAAAACATATTGCCTGACACCACAAACGTCACATTCAAGCTCAATTTCTGAGTTTCCATTATAGCAGTAGCACAATTTCTGAGTTTCCATTATAGCAGTAGCAACAATAAGGCTTGTTATGTGTAAAAAAAAGATGTAGTGCTCTTTTTATAACATGTATTTTGAGTAGTTTCGCTATCGAAAAAATTAATAAACATTTCGTACCTGTGCTTTGTTAATAAGGTTTAATAAGGCATTGATGATTGAATGGAACTATCTGCCAGCACAGACGACAATAAAATTCACTGCATTCATGCACACGCTGCATTCTCCTCCCCTCGAAATTAATAAATTTTTCGATTTACTTCTTTATTTTATTCTCAAGGTGATTGGCGAAGCAGATTTCGCCTCTAAAGTTACGGTTGCATTCACGATACCCAACCATTTCCTCTACAGAGTGGAGTAAAAATACAATACAAGCTCTTCATTTCACTTCTATGTAGATTTTCTTGGAAGACTTTGTTGCATTGCTCACTGAGGTAGTACTCCTAGTCGAAAAAAGCCGTTACTGATTTTATGACATAAAAGTGCTTTTGAATTTTACAATAGTAAATAAATATCTTCTTTACTGACTCAAGTCTTTTAGGAGATTGAACAGAATGGAGTTTGAATTTCTGATATCATAATATACAATTATTTGAAAAATGTTCAAAAGCTCTTGAAACTTGTAAAGGTCAGACATCATACAACCATTCTCACTCATCACAACATTTGCGGTTTTAAACATTCTTCTGCACGTTCATCTAAAGACTGCAGGATTGCTATTTTGTTGCTCGCATTAACATTATTAGCTTGAGTAGCCTAGTGGGTAGAGCACTGGCTTCTTGCGTGTGCGGTCCCTGGTTCGAATCCAGGTTCGGACGAGGATCCGCGCACCAAGCTTTTGAGTTCACCTAGCTCTGATTAGGTACCTGATTTAAATCGGGGGAAAGTGAGTCGTGGAACTAATCACTCCACACTCGTATCCACAATGATTAATAAAAATTGTAATGAAGCTCTCTACCAGCTTCAACCCCTAGACTCGTACAAGGGTTGTCGTGGGATTGCTTTATATGCTTTATTTATTGACATTCCCACTAAGCATTTTTACAGCGTAGCATTTACTCCTCGGAAGACATGCTCCATCACACTCCTTGCTCACATCAATCACGCTTGCTACTTTTATTCGAAGAAGAGCTTTAAGGCCCCCCCTCACGAGCAGTCCAAATAGCCTGAGTCCATTTGGCTTGAGTCCGTTTGGTTTAAGTAGCTCGCCACTCACGAAAGAGCCTCGATTTAGTCAGTCCATTTCATTTTCGGTCATTAATTTAGAAAAATAAAGATAAGGTTAAAGAAAAAACTATTTGTAATCTTATAATGGATCAGAAGCATATGAAGAAGTTTTTTTGCAATTGCAACTTGCATCTACATAAAGCAACAATTGCCAAAAAGAAAGTGGCCAAAATTGTAAAATTTTGTAAAAGAACTCACACTTGAGCCATCTGATTGGCAAAACTATTAAAGAATGGATGATACGACATATAACACGTTGCTATAGTTGGTCACCCCATTTATCAAATGGAAGCATATAAATATGAGTCAAACTATCTCTGCTCACGAAAGATTGACCGCTACTTTGCGGTACATAGCAAGCGGTTGCAGGTTTTGGGTCAAGTAAAATAATAAACATTCATGTGACCTATTTTATTCGATAGCTTCCAAAACAAAATCATGGCCACCACTATCCATTATGCTGAATTTTTCGATAAAATAAAAAAATCACAGAAACAGTCAATGAGCTTGTCACAGGTCAGCGTGCAAAGCAAGACTGCCACGTTGTTTAAACTGAGGCTTCAACACACACGATTAGTTCATTTTATCGATTGTGAAATTCGCCCTACCATTTTTCCACACTCGTTTGAGCCAAAAAAAGGTCCATTCCATGGACTTTGGATTGATTGGAAATCCAAATTGGTAGTTTCAGTCCATGAGTCCATCCAAGTTCTCCCACACACGGTGAGATTTTGGCCTGGCCTCAGGCCTTTAGTGTTTACATCAATTTGGCCAAAATTCATATTTCTATATATATATATATATATATATATATATATATATATATATATATATATATATATATATATATATATATATATATATATATATATATATATATATCATTAAATAATTTCAATGAAAAAATCTCAGAAACGCGCCATCCGATTGAACTTTAATTTTCAGGATACATTATGCTGTATGCAGAAAAGTGCCGGGTCTCACAAAAAGTAAATTATCTTTAACCTTTCAGCACCGGTTGCCATTTTAGTGATATTTTAAATATACCTATTTTTCTGTCCACAAATAACTTTCGCAAAAATCAAGTTTATGAGATCATTTCTGAAAGTGTTCCAAATGTGAACGTGAGAATTTTTTTGAAATTTTTATTAACCCTGTGTGTGCAGTTGGCGCCTAAAATGAAATTAGGAAAATTTTAAAAATATTGAATTGCGATAATTTTTAACCAGATGAACTTTTTAAACAAATTGCTGTTACTAAGTTCTAGTCTTGTGTATGCACGTGCTGCCATTCCGGCAGCTACGGCAGGCATTGAAAAGGAAAACTATCAAACCATCGAATCTGATGAAAAATTTTCGTCTTTTACAGTAAAAAACCACCCGTATAGAAATTCTTCGCTTTATCTAAACAACCAAATGAAAACTTTGGAAATTTTTCATAAGACAAGAACGGTTACCCTCCTCCAATTAACCTATTTATTAAGCATCAAAAACTTCTGTTCACGATAACTTACAACCAAATTTGATCATTGAATGAAATTCACAGAATGTAGTGGTATTGATTGGGACCAGGTCTGATAGAAGCGATTTGGAAATGCAAGTAAGTTTGTGCCATCTTAAAAAATTAAAAATAAAAAAAACTGCTCTTTGCCTTATGAATTCTGATTCATTTACCGAATTTTTATGAAATGGATACAGTAGATGAATCTTACACTAAGCCGTGTTTCATAGAAATATTGTTGAAAAAATCGGTTGATGCTACCAGCTATGGTAATTTAAATGTCTTGGGTTTTGAAAATTCGCTCAGGAAAATAAAGTTTTTCAACCTATAGCTTCCAGTGCAGTCATGAAATCAAAACGAATTTCTAATAATAAATGAAACTTATAATAGGCATTATTCAGAAAGAATCTGGCAAAGAAAAACCATACCAGGGTTGCCAGCTATTGTTGGTTTTGTATATATTTGTAATATCTTTATTTCGCGATTTTATCGCAAAGTTTTCAATTGGTAGTGATCTGGAAGTGACAATAAACAACAATTATTAAGTTTTCGAATAATTGAAAATTTTTGCGACTGAAAACCCTAAATGCTTACATTGAGTATTCATATCGCGAACATTTGCAATGAAAATATGGTACCAATGTTTAAATTTTCTAAGTTCTGGAAAGTTTTCGGTTCCACACTTCTTTCGTTTTTTGACCCTAAACATCTTTCTATTCCTCTAGCGTTCGACAAAATCATCGGATAAAATCAAAATCGATAGAGTTATTTGATTTTGACATGAAGCAATTGTGGGAGACTTTTAGTTATAGTGCTGGTAAAGTGTTGCAAGCACTTATCATTTTCTTTGTTTATGTTATGTTATGCTGCATTCAAAGTTTTGTATTGTTTAGCTTTCCTAAATCTTAAAATTTCTGAAATCCTTTCCAGCCTATGAGTTTAAATGCATCGTTAAAATTAAATTGATTTGGCACTCAAAACAGGTTGGAGCACGTTTGGTAGAATATGCACTCAAAATCTGCACGATTTTTCTACTCTTCATCGAACATAAGTACTTCTAGCGGTTCAGGTACACTAGAGTTTTTACTAATGTTCGAAGAACATTAGTATTAAAATCGATTCGGCCAAAAATTCATATTTCCATATATATATATATATATATATATATATATATATATATATATATATATATATATATATATATATATATATATATATATATATATATATATATATATATATATATATATATATATATATATATATATATATATATATATATATATATATATATATATATATATATATATATATATATATATATATATATATATATATATATCTATATCATCAAAAAATTTCAGTGAGATAATCTCGGGAACGCGCCATTCGATTGAGCTGATATATACATTGGTGTATATGCAGAATAGGTCCACGTCTCAATAAATGTCAATTATTGTTAACATTTTGGCGCCGGCGGCCATTTTAGTGATATTTTTAATGTACCTATTATTTCGTACACAAATAATTTTTGCATAAATAAAGTTAACGAAATTAATTTCGAACGTGTTTTACATGTGAATCGGATAATGCTTTGGAATTTTTTAACACTATGTGTGCGCTGGGTGCCTAAAAAGAGAACGGGAAAATTTGAAAATTTTTAAATTGCGATAACTTTTGACAGAGCTATTCAATCATTACGAAATTTTCGAAACATATTGGTATTATTTAGTTGTAGATTTGTGAAGCTTTAAATGAGCGTGCTGGCAACCCTGTAGCTAGAACAGGCACTGAAAGTGAAAACCTCCAAATCATCGTCTCTCTTGAAAAAATGCCGTTTCTTCAAAAAAAAGCCACTCATATGTAAATCTTGTGCTTTGTTTACATAACCAAAAAAAAAATATATGGTATTACGGGCACGCCTGGTAACCCTTGCCCAATTAACCTATATTTTTAGCATCAAAAACTTCTGTTCACGGAAACTCACGATTCAATGAGCAGAATTAATTGAAATTTAGAGAGTGTATTGGCCTTTAATAAGACCAGGTCTGATAGAAGTGATTTTGATATGTGGGCGATTCTGTGCCAGTGGTGCCATCTTGAAAAATCACTAAAAAAGATAATTGCTTTTAGCCCTATAAATTCTGATTGAATCGTTCGATTTTGACAAAATTCACACAATGGCTGGATCTTACTTTAAACCATGTTTGGTAGAAATTTAATTGAAAAATTCGGTTGGAGCTGCCAGCTATGATAATTTTGGTGTCTAAAATTTGAAAAAATTAACATTTGGAAGTGAAAACATTCAAACCATCGAATATCCTCAAAAATGTCCGTTTCTTACAATAAAACCAATCTGTATACAAATCTTATGCTTAATCTACACTTTCAAAGTAAAACATTGGAAATTTCATGTCGGACAAGAACGGTAACCCTTTCCCAGTTAACATATATTTTTAGCATCAAAAACTGCTGTTCACGGGAACTCACGAACCAATAATCAGGTACAACTGAAATTTACAGAATGTATTGGAATTCAGTAGAACCAGGTCTAATAGAAGCGATTTTGAATTATGGGCATCTCTGTGCCAGTGGTGCCATCTTGAAAAATTACATAGAAAAAAAACTGCTTTTTGCCCTATGAAATGTGAATAAGTAACCCGATTTTCATGAAATTGACACAATAGCTGAACCTTACTCTAGACTCTGTCTGATAGAAATTTGGTTGAAAAATTCGGTTGGTGCTGCCAGCTATGGTAATTTTTGTGTCTTTGGTTTTGAAAATTCACTCAGGAAAATAAAACTTTTTGCCTTATAACTTCCAGTGCAGTCATGAAATCAATACGAATTTCATACTACTAATGGAACCTATTTTAGACATTATTCAGGCCAAATATTGTTGAAAAGCCACGATAGGGTTGCCAGCTATTGTTGGTTTTGTGTTTAATTGCAATATCTTTACTAAGCGGTTTTATCGTAGAATTTTCAAATGGTAATGTTATTGTAGTTACAATAAACAGGAAATATTAAGTTTTCGATTATTTGAAAAAACTTGCTGCAGGTAACCCTAAAATTCTTTATACTCCTATAACTTCGAATGTAATATACCAGAGGGAGCAGATGTAATATATTATTGGCTTTGATACTGGCAAAAGGTTGCCAGCACGAGTCGGTTGTGCTACTTATGTATCAATAAATGCTTACAGTTAGTATTCATACCGGAAACATTTACAATGAAAATAAATAACCAATGTTTCAATTCCCAAAGTTCTGCAAATTTTTCGGATCGCAGCCCCAAACACCAACTTCAGTTACAGTGCTGCAGGCACTGAGCATTTTCTTCATTGATGTTTTATGAGATGCTGCTTTGAAACTTTTTGTGAAATAAGCAACTGGGAGCGAATATAATTAACAAGTGTTGCTCCCATAAACTTTGAAATTCATGCCACTGGTAATATCTGAAACCTTTCTACCATATGAGTTATAAGACCAAAGTAAAACCTGGCGTTTGAATTAGTTTGGCTGTAATAAGCAGCTAGCGTGGTAGAATATGCACTCAAAATCTGCACGATTCTTCTACTGTTCTTCAAACATTAGTGTTTCTAGCGGTTCAGGTGCGCTAGAGTTTTTATATTATCTAAGAATTCAACCTCACTTGCATACTTTGTGTCTATTCGTCCTCAACCAAAAAGTTTGCCCACAATATGAGCATACAATTACATGATATCGTCAGAAAAGAATTGAATATTTGATTGGTTTACATTTGAAATCAACCCCAATATGTATTCTCCATTAATTTCACGTATGGGCTAAAAAAGACCAAATAGGCCTAGCATGTGGAGAATTTGGAAGCATTATTTTGAAACCCATTTAATAGCAATTATTGGAACTTTTTAGTATGTTTTGGGGTATTTTTTCAAAAATATATGCCAATTTAACTAAGGGATTTTGAGATGTGTTACCAAGGTCTTGAATTTGAAAGTTTATTGTTACACCGCTCAAAATATATTTCTTATAAAAATTTTGGTGTCTTGAAAGTATTTTTACATGAATTTCTAAGCTACCAGTACCGTGTTCAGACTCACCATTATTTACAAAGCATCTTGGGGATTCATTAGCGCTTGAGTTGCTTGCTACACCTAATAGACACTAGAGTATTTGATAAAGTTGAATTTGAAAATGCAATATGATGCGATTTTCAAAAGTTTGTCAGCTGTTTGTGGTCTTGCTCAGTCAGATAAATATTTTTCCCTTTCATTTACACACAAATATTTTTCAACTAAAACATTATATCTACAAAATCCCTTCATAAAATAACATTAAATTCATAAATGAAATCGTTCATTTTTAATTTATTCCTTCTTTTTCAAGTGTGTATGTTTATTAGCCTACTTATTGTCTATTCTTTGCCCTCTTAGGGACTTTAACTTTTGTATTAGTCTGTTTTTCGTGATCGCAGTAATGCAATGGAGCTTTCTCCGCTGGAAATACAATGAAACGGGTGCTGGCAAAGCCGTTTCTTTCTCTTTTTTACCGGATTCACCTCTTTGGCTTGATGTCGGTGTTAATCCTACCTGTGTCAATATTCCTCAATCGTAAGAAGTTGAGGTACCGGGAGGATGTGATTCAAACCAATTTTGAAACATACGGCTAACCTCGGACTTCCAGTTGTTCATCGCTGCAAAAAACAAAACAACTTGCAGAGACGAAATAAGAAACTGGCTCCAGCTAGCTCAAATTTCTAACCTTTTGAGCCTCTCAATAGCTATTGATATTCCAAAGCTGTGCTTACGCCAGCTAAAATTGCAAGCATTTTGGGCGCTCAAAATATAAATATTTATAAATAACCTAAAGCTGCGCATAAGTCAGCAAGAACTTCTAGCCATTTAGGGTTCCAAATATTCAAAAACAAAACACTACAAATATTACTTACAGTTTAAGTTTGCTGCTTGAAATGAGAGCCTAATATGGTAGCTAGGATCAACCTCATTGCTTTTTATATGCACCATATCTCACATTGTCTTACCTGCCATAAAAATTAGTAAAACAAAACTAACGAACACTTGAAGCATGCACAAAACTACCATCAAGTATATCATTATTCTATATATTTCAAAATATTTTACAATTCTATCAATACAACAGAATCATACACCTGCTGTTTCTACTCACAGTTAATATTTTTCAACTACACATCGTTATAAACGTGTCGCAACACCACTTGACTAACACCTTTTATTCAATATTAAACCACTGGCACATGCCCATTAAAATATAACATTTTGAAACAAACGACTTTTTTGTTTTTATTTAATATTAAACAAGAATCCATATAAAATAACATATTACATTGTGAAACAAACGATACCGCATCACATACGACAGCCAAAGTAAGAACCATGCGCATGCAGATTTACCATCCACAAGACCATTTCTCGCATTACACAGTCATTAAAAAATTGCACGTTGCTACCCTATGTATTCATCGCCAAAAACAAACGGCCGTACGCATGCAAATTTGCTAACCACAAGACCAAACGACACGATCAAACATATCTAAATCATCATCTACAGGGGATTTGTAATGTGACGCTACACTTCACTTTGCAGGCCACAAGACCATTCCTCACATTCTACAGTCATTAACATTAACACTCTGGCACGCGATTAAGAATATTACACATCTACCCTATGTATTCAAAACAACCAGCCTTATGTATGCAAATTCGCTAACCACACGTCCACATGACACGATCACACTTGTCTAAAACAACAGCCAACATCTACAGGGGGTTTTTGATGAATTATTGATCTTCTAACTCTTATTCGTAACGCATCTTGAACCCTCCAGCCGCATCGTGCAAACACACCAACATAAATTACTTACCGTCTATGCATTCAATATTAAGCGCCAAGCAAAGTGCCGTGTGTATGCACATTTACCAACCAAAAGACCATTCCTCGCATTCAAATGTCATTAAAATGGAACGCGATCAAGAATGTTACACCACAAAGCAACACACTATCGCCTGCTACCCTCCAACCAACATACATCAAATCAATGCACCCCTTTTCACAACTCAATTAAAAACCAACTAACACATCATGTACAGTCCATTACCTCCAAGTACCACATCAATTACCGGCAATTATATAACCATTGACTAGTTACTAATCCGGTGGTCGGACTTTTTAAAATATATATATATATATATATATATATATATATATATATATATATATATATATATATATATATATATGAATATATATAAATATATATATAATATATAATATATATAAATATATATATATATCAATATATATATATATCCTAGCAGGCATACCTGATTTACTCTATGCAGACGACCTCAAACTTTATCTGACCATTGAATCCAAATCGGATGCCCTCTTTCTCCAATCGAAACTTGATTCCCTTGATCATTGGTGCAATGTAAACAAGCTCTCTCTCAACATTAATAAATGCCAGGTTATTAGTTTTTCCAGAAAATGCACGGTCACACACAATACGTACTTCCTCGGTAATAATGTGCTAACTCGAGTAGATAACATTGTTGACCTCGGTGTTATCTTAGATGAAAAACTCCGCTTCACTTTACACTACGATAAAATACTTTCTCGTGCAAACAAAGAACTTGGCGTCATCAAAAGACGAGCCAAAGAATTTCGCAGTCTGTGGGTCACAAGATCTTTATACACTTCACTCGTACGTTCTATTCTCGAATACGCTTGCATTAGCTGGAATCCTGCTTTTGAAACCCACAGTGACAGACTCGAGTCAATACAAAAGCAATTTTTACTTTTCGCCTTGCGAGAGCTATACAACCCTTATGACTTTAATAGCCTACCCCCTTATGAGTTTCGACTGGGTCATTTAAACCTATCGACACTAGCCTCCAGAAGAATGGTGATATCGGCCTGTTTCACATTCGACGTCATTAGAGGCGCTATTAATGTAGAATTCCTGAATAACAAAATTTTGATAAATATCCCTGTGAGGAACACCAGGTCCAATCGTTTCCAAAGAATATTCTCATTCGACCACATATGGAGCTAATGAGCCAGTAAATAGATGCTGCAGAGTATTCAAGAGAATAAGCAATTTATATTCCCCTACGATTTCCAAATCATCCTTCAAGTCCTCTCTTTTCCATGCCATCCGTACCCTTAACCTTAAGCTATAGCTTTGATGTCAATGTTTATTTATTGATTGCTATTTATTAATTTATTTGTTACTCTTTTTTAATTTGTTTGTTTTCTACTTATTTAACTTGTTTGTTTTTTTTTTTAATATGTGATTTTGTACCTTGTTTGGTGAATGAATAAATAATAAATAAATAAATAATAAATATAAATATATATATATATATATATATATATATATATATATATATATATATGTATTTTTATATATTTATGTATATATATATATATATATATATATATATATATATATATATATATATATATATATATATATATATATATATATATATAAATATAAATATATATGTATATATATACATATATATGATGGAAATATTAGTGTTTGGCCAAATCGATTTTAAGACTAATGTTGTACGAACATTAATAATAAGGGTTTTATACTTTGTATACATACCCGAAGAAAGACTTTTGAAATTCATATTGAACAAAAATAGTAGGCCACTCTTGCTTACCTACATTTTAATTGTGCGAACATGTGGGTACCGCTGCCGTTACTTATCAAGAAATTAACGTCATACAGATAAATAATTTCAATACTCTATTAGGCTAAGTTTCTAAAGGGAAAAAATATATTTTTGTATGTCATTATTCAAGATATTGTTTGAAAAGCGCGAAAAAGTTTATTTAATTTATAATTATATTGATAAAATATTTCATGGCTGAACAAGACACTAAAATTGGTGACCCTGATTGAGCAACCTGATGCAATTTTAAATTAGAAATAATTATTTATAATTTATATTTATCTGTCATTTTGAAATTTCGACGCACAAACAAGAACGCGTCTTGACTTCCAAAGCAGCAAAAGATACCGCGTACTATTCCAGCCATAGCAGGGTACGCTATTGCAGCCACAAGTTGAGCTAAAAAGTTTGCTTGGGCACTAAGATAAACTGTCACATATACGGAATTAAAAATATTACAAAACAAATAGGGAACAGCCCCAACAATATATTTTTGATCACTGGACAAGAAAATAACTCCCACATGAGGTCTGCCATCGGTAGTGGCTACCACCAGCCCCAAAACCTGGCAACAGACGGGTTGTCGGTAACGCTACTAAGCCCCGATAGTTGGCAACAGCCATCTCAAGGTGCGCTGATTACGGGCACCGAGAGTTGATAACCTCTCGGCACGTGCTCGTACAGGCAGTTCGAGATGGCGGCAGTCCTGATTCCCGGTAACCGCCGTATTGACAACACTACTGGCAACTGTCTCAGCCCCGAGAGCTGGCAACCGTCGTCTCAATATGTGCTGATTACGGGTCCCAAGAGTTGGCTACCGCCATTTTGCCACGTGCCTGGAAATGCAATCGCCATGGCTATTATGGTGTTCACACTACACTCTGAATCAGGCATATTCGATCAACTGATCGCTTTAGAGCTAAATCGACCTAAATCATCCTGATTACTAATACAATTTTCTCGACGTCTGACTTTCAAAAGCTACCTGATTTAGAGTTAATCAAGTACAAATCAGGTACTATTATGAATTTTTCCCGGCTGAAACGTTCTCAGAGCGTGCTGGACTCCATCCGTGAGAGGCACAGTAAATTTGAATGAAATGTCATTCGAATTTCGTTCTAAAATAGCAAAAATCGGACACAAAAAGGAAAATGTGAGTTGTACAAAGTGAAAATAAAATGTTGCATGTTTCTCCATAATTTTCAACAATTTTCACGCAAACAAAATTGTACACATAAGCTCGAATGACAATTCTCTCTCTAAATCTCTTCAATCTAAATCACTTCAGCTAGTGTGAACGCTTAACTGATTAACTTGACAGCTCCTAAATCTTCCTGATTTAGAAGTGTAGTGTGAACACCATAAAATATACAGTTAGCACTTCGACACAATTTAACATTTTTAACACACTATTAGGCTAAGGTCCCAATGGAAAAAATATATATAATTTTTATGTCATGTTACGTGTAACAAGAACACGAGGCCTTACCAACGACCAATCGACAAGCATGTACGGGCGTACACCTCGCAATGCCGAGCCGTTTACATTTGAAAAATAAAAAAAAAAACAAAAATAAAAAACAAAAGAAAAACAACCCTTCCCGGGAAGGGTTGCCCATGTTTAAACCGCGAAACCACCACTCAAATTGATAGGCTAACATATGTTGTTTTGAACGTCGCATCCGACTTGTGTCGTGTACTAGTCGGATGTCGACGATTTAGCACTTAGCTAAAATAGTGCTACATAGTATATATACATTACATGCCGTAGAGATATGACTAAACTAAGAATTAAACTAATTAAATCTAAGCGACGCGCTGTCGACGGAGTGGCAGGGCCTACGCGTCCACTCGCTGGTAATCCCGGAGCTGGCTGTGTTACGGGTGAGCCACCACCTGAAAGAGAAATATATAAATTTATCATGTTCCTCAATCATCTACTCATAAATACTTACCTGCAACCTCCCACGGAGCCGCAACTTCCGACGACTCGCCAACCGCCGGTCAACGAGGCGTTCGCCAGTGACTCACGGTGGAACTCTTCACGTCGACCTGAAATACACCAGAAACACCACAAAGAATCGGCCCGGAAACACGAAACTGAAAGGAATACTTATCTGAAGGAATGCACCACCGACCGGCAGCTGCCAAGTCGTTTTCCTCTGTCACCGTTTCGCCAGCCAGCACCCAGCTACAACCCGCCGCCACCGAATTCCCAGGCCGCAACGTGACGAACCACAGTATATTAACACCCGCGAAACGGATGCATATACGCGAAACACCCCAATCCACTGTACGATGCAAATCAATTCAAATTCAATTCAATTCAATCAATTCAAAATATAAACATCCCGAGAACTGTCACTGCGAACTAGATCACAATCACCTGCACAATTCCGAGATCAGCTGGGTTCCATGGAGTGAGACGAAGCAGCAGACATTCACGATGGATTCGAAATTCGAATATGTTGAAGGCGTCGAATAGGTCGAATATGTCGAATATTCGGCACGAGCAGCGAGAGTAGCGGTACGTGTCGGAGAACCGCTATTTGTGGGTGGAATAGAAAATGCAGCTCGGAACGCTCGGTCTTTTTTGACAACGTGCAGTTGAAGTGATCGGAAGGTGAACCCATTTGCTCAGGTAACGAAGGCGCATGTGGAAATTTGCTTGGTTTCTTCCTCTTTTTACAACGTGCAATTGAAGTGATCGGAAGGTGAACACATTTGCTCAGGTAACGAAGGCGCATGTGGAAATTTGCTTGGTTTCTTCCTTTTTTTACAACGTGCAGTTGAAGTGATCGGAAGTTGAAGTGATCGGAACGTGAACCCAGTTGCTCAGTTGAAGTGATCGGAACGTGAACCCATTTGCTCAGGCGCATGTGGAAATTTGCTTGGTAACGAAGGCGCATGTGGAAATTTGCTTGGTTTCTTCCTCTTTACAACGTGCAGTTGAAGTGATCGGAACGTGAACCCATTTGCTCAGTTGAAGTGATCGGAACGTGAACCCATTTGCTCAAGCGCATGTGGAAATTTGCTTGGTAACGAAGGCGCATGTGGAAATTTGTTTGGTAACGAAGGCGCATGTGGAAATTTGCTTGGTAACGAAGGCGCATGTGGAAATTTGCTTGGTAAGGAAGGCGCATGTGGAAATTTGCTTGGCAACGAGGTCGCATGTGGAAATTTGCTTGGTAACGAAGGCGCATGTGGAAATTTGCTTGGTAACGAAGGCGCATGTGGAAATTTGCTCGGTAACGAAGGTGTATGTGGAAAATTTGCTTGCTTTCGTACAACGTGCAACCGAAGTAACGAAGGCCGGAATCGCAGGACTCAGCCGGTATCGCAGAACTTTTTGGCTAAGGTAAGCCATAACTCTGTTCGATAGAATTATAGGCAAAGAATAATGTTTTATTTTAAGTAATTTCCATAAGAAATACTTGAATATGAAGTTTTAAAAGTTACTTTATCTTTTTAAAAAAATCAAATTATATGTTATACACACGTTCAGTTCATATTTATATTCACTTTGGCTAAGAAAAATTTGAGTGGTGGTCGACGAAGTAGGCAGCTTGTGACAGGTGCTCGCTCGCATATATATACGTGTAGGTGTATCGCCCTATAGCGGAGGGGTGATTGTTCGCGAAGGAGTATCCGGTGAGCCGAACCTCACTCAGCGGCTCTCGGCTCAATATTGGGTGAGTGAGTGGCGCCCACGACCCGTCTCCGACGAGTTACACCCGGGACCCAAACGAGCCGAACCGGAACTCGCCCCCCCTAGACCGGGAGGGTAACAAATTGGCGCCCAACGTGGGGCCCCAAAAACGTTGCTAATCAAATTGCGATAATATTACGAAGGTACTGGAACGTTGGCCCATCAACGTAGGTATCGACACCCAGAAAAGAAAAAAAGAAAATAAAATCGCGTGAAAAGTTAAAGTCGAATGCGTGTAAAGTGTTAGTGAACCGAAGTGTGGAACTCAGGACGGGACTCAGACGCAGCAGCAGGAAATCCGTTGGAATCTTAGGTGACCAGGCGGTGAGAGTATAAGGCAATCCGATCAGACGGGAGTAACCTGGCGCGGAGGAACACCTTATTTTACATATTTGGAATTTGAAATTAAAAAAAAAACAAATTTAAAAAAAAAAACTTAATCACATATACTTAGTTTGTTTTCCTTCTTAGTTGATAGTTAGCCTTAGGGTATCCTTTTTAGGACTGATCGGGATCTACAGCCAGGATGGCGTCAAAAATGAAGATACCTATAGACCGACTTAGCAAGGACGAGCTGACGTATGAGCTCGAAATCAGGGGTCAGCCGTCTGGAACCGTTGAAGCCATGCGGAAGACCCTTCGAGTAGAATTGAGGGCGGAGGCGTCCATGGAAACCTCCTTGGTTTCTGTGAAGGAATATCCAAACTCTTTGGAAGAGGACATCAGTGCCTTAAAGGACAAACCGGCCGAAATTCTCGCGTTGATCGCAGCGTTCTCAGGGACACCACAGACGTCAGAGTTTCTTAAAATCAAGGCGAAAATCGAGTTCGGTATGCGCCGTTTGAAGAATACCCAGCTCGAAGGGGAGGATATGTGCGAGGAGGCCGGCAAACTGAGGGTACAACTGATTATGGCTATGGGAGAGCTCCTAGTTAAAGCTGAGGGAGAGGGTGAAGATGTAGGGACAGACGCGGAACAGGACGATGGCAGCGCTGGTGAGCGAGAGTTTCAAGGCGTAGGTGACGGTGTGGAACCAGTAGCGGCCAGAAACAGGGAACCAGTCCAAGCGGCGGAGGAGTTAGGGAATCCCATCTTCTCAACGCCTCGGTCCTCTATGCCTGTGTACAAGGGTCAGGAGGTTTCCAAATGGGGTTTGCGCTACACTGGAGATTCGGGGTCCTTGAGTGCCTTTCTCGAGCGAGTAGAGGAGCTGAGAGAGGCCAGGGGAGTAACCACGAGGCAGTTGTTCCAATCCGCGGTCGAAATGTTCGAAGGGAAGGCACTGGTATGGTACCGAGCCAACCGGACACGAGTGCACTCATGGCGGGAACTGGTAGCCGAGATGCGTGCGGAATTCTTACCACCGGATTATGATGACCGACTGCTCACGGAGATTGGTAGACGAACGCAAGGTCCAGAGGAATCCATCGGGGTGTATGTGTCAGCTATGGAGGGTTTGTTCCGGCGTCGAGCCACCCCTTGCACCGAAGAAGAGAAACTAAAGATTCTTCGCAAAAACCTGTCACCATTCTATCAAACACAATTGGCCCTTACTCCAGTGCAGACGATCGCCGATCTAATCCGAGTGGGACGCTCCTTAGAGGCGACGCGAATCTCCGTGGAAGCTTATCTTCCACCACCCATCAGGAAGTCGAACCGACTTCTAGAACCAGACTTGGCCTACGTGGGTGGATCCGAGAGCGAGAACATAGCAGTGCTACAGAGAAATGTCCTTCAATGTTGGAATTGTAGGGGAAGTGGGCATATGTCTCGAGACTGTAGAGAGCCACAACGATGTGTTGTAGCCTCCCTGAAACAATTTTCAATTAAATTTTGAAAAGTAAATAGAAACCAAAATACAAACCATACTGGGTAATTGTCATTACTGACAGATCCAGCTGCTCAGCGAAAGCTCTTTGGAATTTCCCATAAATTTATGGCAGCAAAAATGGCGTCTCATGCTTATACGAACAGGCCTGGTGATGAAAAATTTCTGAACAAAGAAACGAGGGCTTTTGGCTTTTTTTTGGTTTGGAGATCTGAAAAGTGCGGGTCGTGCTCGTGGTTGAGAGTCAATAACATTTGAAATTAAGTTTGAGAAATTATTTGAACCTAGAATTGGAAAAAAATATTTGAAAGTAAATTTGAAAAAGTACTTGAAAGTGAATTTCAAAAGATTGTGTGAAATCAAAGCTTGAAATTAAGTTTGAGAAATTATTTGAACCTAGAATTGGAAAAAAATATTTGAAAGTAAATTTGAAAAAGTACTTGAAAGTGAATTTCAAAAGATTGTGTGAAATCAAAGCAAAATTGTGGCTGAAAAAACTGAATTGGGAAAAAAAAGAAGAAAAACGACCTGTTATCGAACGAGGGGTGGATAACTTCAAATTAGTTAATTTTGAAAGAAAAGTGAGGAACGTCGAAAATTAAAGAGGCAACGAAGATGTCTTTGGGGCGTATAATGCAATTGAAATTGTAAAAACTACTCAGGAGTTGGCGAACAAGGAAATTTTCTTCTAGTCGTGAATGTTCGTTAGTTGGTGTCGGAGGCAAAAGATGTTGAAGCAGCCAAGTATGCAGATGATCGAGCTTGCGAACGTTTAAAGGAATACACATAATATTGGAAAAAATTCAGCTAAGTACCGTTTTATAATATGAGTAACTTTTTCAATCGACAAGCAACAGAATTATTATTCGAATACTTCCGTATCATACCTAATGTATAGGAGCATGAGAATATGAAAATATAACTAATGGAATTCGAAACTATTTGAATTTATGCATCAGAATAATTTATTACAATTTTCTTCTTATTATTTAAAATATTCTCATCTATGTATCGTTATTGTTACTATTGGTGTGGACTATTGAATTACTTTAATCAGTTAGAATAAATATCGTATTTCTAGTTTGGATTGGTAAAGAAAAAAAAACCAAATTTTTTGTCATGATTGGTGTAAACCGATCCCGGCCGGGTTTGGGGAATTAGAAAAGAAAAGAATTTATATTAACTATGTTAGTTACCTCTGAATTACTCAACTATTGAATTGCCTTTATTTCCGTTTCTTTCTTTGTAAGGATCATTAAGTTTTATAACATATATATACAGATACCTTTATCTCATAATTGTGGGTTAGATATTTTCTTATCCTGTTTTTCTTCATCTACTTTTATTGCATGTTATTGAATATTATGATAATTAAATAAATTTGTTAAAAAAGGAAAAAAAAAGTAACGATTTCACCTCACCATCGTCTGTCCTTGCATGTTTTGTGGTGTAAAGTGTAATGTCCGCGTGCCGTAGCACCAAAAGACTCCTTCTTTGCCCAAGGAATAAACTAAAGGACCCACGCCAGACTGCGTTAGCCGGCAAAATAAGGCACGCTGGGCAAGGTAAAAAGGAGTGCTTTAAAGAATAAAAAAAAAAAAAAATATGCTGCATTGACGGCGGCTCGGCTGAGAGGCCGCGGTGCAACAAATGGCGCCCAAACGTATCGGCAATATGGTTGGATCGTTCTTATCTGCTTTCACGAATAGCTTTGCTTTTACTCTTGCTTTATCAAGCTATGTTACAAGTAGTTCATTGATTATCAATCAGGTCGAGCGGTCGTCAATGCAGCATTGGCGCCCCTCTTGTGCTATTGTGTCTGCTTTAAATGTAAAATAAAACTTGTTTCTACAACAGTTAATAAATACAGATTGCGGTGGTTGTCGAGATGATTAGTCAGAGAGAATTACAAAATATCTCCTAATGATAGGATAGTTTTATGTGTATATGAAAACTGTACTGATTTCGTTTGATGATTATCGCGAATAAATTCCTTGCTGGCATGTCTTAACAGCTTAGTTTCGGTCTGTGTCCACCCATTGAGGTGTTGTTCGGTTAGAACTCGTTGAGCCAGACTTGACGCAAATAGTTGTGTGATCATCTCGGAGACAATCATAACAATCTGAAGTCCTATATATTTCCTTTCCCATATAATCATTTTGTGTTGAACCTTTAATCCTACTCCCGTCCTCCTGTTAAGAAAAGAGAATTTTTCAAGTGATTGATACAAGTTTTCATTTTATTTTCCTTGCTAATATACATTAAATTTATTCAAATTTTTTATTTTTTTTCCCTCTCGAACTGGTGAGATCAGCACATTTGTTCTGCGAAATATTTCGTTTCATTTTTTTTGCAGCTGGATTGGTCCCATTATTGTGTAGTATCTTGTGTTACTTTTTGAAGCAAGCATTAATTACTGTTTGAATTTTGGTTTATTCAACATCAGGCGTAATGCGGCGTAGAACTAATAGCTGGGATCCCAGCTATACGCCCTTCCAACACCAACTGGAACGCCTGAGCTTATCTCCTTCGGTCACACAAGCCATTCAAATGGTCAATACTAATCGTCTAGAAAAAAGACAAAAACAAGAAAAAAGATCCATCAATCAACCGCACTTGGTGGATCATATAGTTGATTCTGATAGTCAGGAACCTCCAAGGGTAGCGTTTCGGGAACCTACAGTAAACAATAATGGTTTAGGGGCGAATTTGCCGATGTCCAAATGGAACCTTACCTTTGATGGCTCAAATTCTGGGGTGCCTGCTAGACAATTTATGTTAAGAGTCTTGTCGTTGGCTGAAGATTATAAGGTTGCGTTTAAAACTTTGGCAACCGACTTTCATTTATTGTTAAAGGGGCCGGCCTCTGATTGGTATTGGCGATTTCGGGAGTTGAATTACCCTCTTTTATGGGGCCACTTGCGCCAGGAGTTTCTGGAACGGTTAAGCTCGTGTCACTCAGATGTAGATGTTCGGCGAATGTTGGATGCACGAATTCAGAAACCTGGGGAAGTGTTTCAGGATTTTTATGATGCACTGGAAGGCATTTCCTTACAATTAACTGTGCCACTGTCTGATCTAGATTTCCAATGTGTAGTATTTCGCAATATGGCGCCAGCACTCAGAGCTCATTTAGCTGGAGTTGATTTTCGGTCTACGAGGGATTTAGTTAAACGTTGCTGCATAGTGGAGGCTGAGTGGAAACTTTTGGGGTGGAATGCAGATCGCGATACTCATCGTCGACCCCGTGCGGTACATGAGCTACGTGTACAGGAGGATTCAGAGGACCGTGGTTACTCAGACTTTCGAACCATACCATCTCGGCATCCCATTTGGTACCAGGGTCTAGCAGCAACAGAGGCACCAACCAGACCGAGAATCGATGCATTGCAGACCAGTTCTAACCCCGTTCTAGCTAGGAGTCAACGAGCTGATGGACAAGCAAGTTATCGAGTATGTTGGAACTGCAAAGATTTGGGGCATGGATTTCTTGACTATCAAGAGCCAGTACAGCGAGTTTTCTGTTTCGGTTGTGGTAGAGAGGGAGTAGTAAAACCCAAGTGTCCAAGATGCCAGTCGGGAAACTTCGGCAGGAATGCGGTTCCAGCGGAGAGGTCGCGCATTCCTGGCATCTCTCCGGCAACCCGACCAGTTATGACCGAGGCCGCTACCAACGTAGACCCGGAGTTGAGACGGCGACTGTAAATAAAGAAACAAATCGACCAAGTTCATCAAATACAACAGATTCGCAACCCTGTTTATCATCAACTAACTGTAAAATTGAGGAAACCTTCAGGAGGCGTAGGCGTTCGGCTGGGCGGTTCGTACGGTCGTGGCGTTACTTTACCCAGAGGCAGTTTTTGAAACGAGCTTGTGTGGAGTCGATCGTGTCCACACCTGGCGACAATCGGCCTTTTGCGGATATTTATATTAAGGGGCGCAGACTCACAGGCCTACTAGATAGCGGGGCCAGTGTTAGTATTCTGGGTGCAGGAGCACTTGAACTAGTCAATGAGCTGGGTTTGTATGTACACTGCATGCAGACTGCAGTTCGAACTGCTTCAGGTCAGAAGGCGTCCGTACTTGGATATATTAGCACGTTGGTACAGTTCAATAATAAAACTAGAATGATACGCTTCTTGTTATGCCCCAGTTTGACCAACCAAGTCTATCTTGGCATAGACTTCTGGGATGCATTTAAAATTGTTCCACATTGTTCCGCTATTGAAACTCAAGTTGCAGACTCATGTTTCCACCAATTGTCTCCAGCAGATAAGCAGAAGCTAGAGCTCGTCATACATCAGTTTCCGTCCTTTAATAAAATAGGTTTGGGCAGAACAAATATTCTGTCGCACGCCATCGACACAGGAGAAGCCCAACCTATTAAACAACGTCATTACGCAGTTTCACCTGTCGTGCAGAAACTGATGTATGATGAGTTAGATCGCATGTTGTCTCTGGGGGTAATTGAAGAAAGCAGAAGTGCTTGGAGTTCGCCAGTCACCATCGTCAGGAAGCCAGGTAAAGTGTGGTTATGCTTAGATGCCAGGAGACTAAATGAGGTCACCGTCAAAGATGCTTATCCCTTGCCACTAATTGAAGGGTTATTGGCTCGTCTTCAGTCCACACGATTTATAACAAGCCTTGACTTGAAAGATGCATTTTGGCAAATTCCGTTAGAGGAGAAATCGCGAGAAAAAACCGCTTTTTGCGTCCCCGGTCGTCCCCTGTATCATTTCACCGTTATGCCGTTTGGGCTGTGCAATGCCCCTCAAACAATGTGCCGGCTGATGCATAAGGTGATTCCACATGAATTGCATGATCGGGTGTTCGTCTATCTGGATGATTTGCTCGTAACCAGTTCAACGTTTGATGAGCACTTAGCGCTACTTGCCAAAGTGGCCAGTTTGTTAACATCCGCAAATCTGACGATCAACGTTGAAAAAAGCAAATTCATCCAAAAGGAGATTATATACCTCGGTTATGTAATTGGTGATGGTGTCCTTAAAACCGACCCAGAGAAAGTGTTAAGCATCATAGCCTACCCACAGCCCAAATCGGTTAAAGACGTGAGACGATTCATGGGGATGGCAGGCTGGTATCGACGGTTTATACCCAATTTCGCGGCAATAACTTCTTCGCTTACGGATCTGCTAAAGGGCAAACGTAAGTTCGCGTGGACGAAGGCAGCTGATGATGCCTTCAATCAAGCGAAACAACTTCTAGTGTCTGCGCCAGTGCTGGTAAATCCGGACTTCTCGCGGCACTTTTACATTCAATGCGACGCGAGTGCCACTGGCATTGGCAGTGTCCTTTTCCAAAAGGATGATGATGGTGGGGAACATCCCATTGCATTTATGTCTACGAAGCTGAATGCCGCGCAACGCAATTACAGTGTAACGGAATTGGAGTGCTTGGCGGCAGTGCACAGTGTGAAGCGTTTTCGGGCATACATCGAGGGGCTACCTTTCACCGTTATCATGGATCATGCCAGCTTGAAGTGGTTGATGAATCAAAGAGACCTGTCGGGCAGGCTAGCGCGGTGGAGCCTAAAATTACAGGGATACAATTTCACCATCGAGCATCGGATAGGTTCTCAGAATGTGGTACCGGATGCACTGTCGAGGGCGTGCGCTTCTGAGAATGAACCAGTCTGTGCGGTAGTATGCATGCCCGAGCATCAGCATTGGGGAAGCAGTATTCCAAAAAGTTTTTTTGAAGAACCTGAGTATAGACGGTTAATTGCAAAAGTTAAAGAGAATCCTGACAAATTCGAAAATCTGATTATCAGCGACGAGGTTATATATATATCATGTGGTTCGAAGAAGAATGAAGACCTGGATATTCCAAGTGTTAAGATATGGGTACCTGATGCCTACAAACAGGTCCTGCTAGAGCGTGTGCATGACAGTCCGTTGGGATCTCATTGTGGTGTTCGGAAAACGGTAGAGCTGCTGCAAAGATACTACTATTGGCCGAGACTGCGACAAGATGTGGCAGATTATATTTCAGGTTGCGCAGTATGCAAACAAATGAAGAGCTCCAACACCATCATGAGACCTCCTATGGGTGCGGCTAGAGTGACAGATCGTCCTGTACAGCGTTTGTTTATAGATTTTATGGGGCCTTATCCAAGGTCCAAATCTGGAAATACCCAACTATTGGTTGTACTGGACCATTACACCAAGTTTGTATGGCTTCAGGCTTTACCCAAAGCTACTACTGAGAGTGTGATTAAGTTCTTAAATCAAAATATATTCCTCACGTTTGGTGTTCCTGAGACAGTTCACTCTGACAATGGAGTGCAATTCACATCCAAAGCTTTCTCGGATTTTCTGGTAAATTATGGAGTTGAACACATCCGTAATCCTATATATTCGCCACAGTCTAATGCATCCGAGAGAGTAAATCAGTCGATACTCACAGCCATTCGAGCCTATATAGGAGAAGATCATCGAAAGTGGGATGAATTTTTGGCGGAGTCGTGCGCAGCATTCCGCAATGTCGTACACACTATCCGGCATGGCTCCGAGTACGCTTTATTAAAGAGCCTGAATGCTTTTGAGGATGGTGAGGTGCTACTCCGCTCCAATAATGACAGGTTGCGAATGGTGCACGACCGAGTTAGGAGTAAACTTGCAGAGGCATACGCTAAGGGAGCAAATCGATATAATTTGAGGTCTCGGGAAAAGAAACTTGAATTGGGGCAGGCTGTGTGGGTGCGGAACCATACTCTGAGTCGTGCAGCTGATCGGTTTGCTGCTAAGCTGGCGCCGAAGTTTTTAAAAGCAACTGTCACACGAAAAATAGGTCAAGTATCCTACGAGCTGGTAGATGAAAAGGGTAAAGTGCTGGGGATATATCATGCGAAAGATATAAAAATATGAGATGAACTAAAAACAAAGAAAAAAAAACACCCAATTAATGAATAGTGCCCGGCAATGTGAGACCTCTCAGGGTCTGGGTCGTCTCCACGATTGTTGTAGCCTCCCTGAAACAATTTTCAATTAAATTTTGAAAAGTAAATAGAAACCAAAATACAAACCATACTGGGTAATTGTCATTACTGACAGATCCAGCTGCTCAGCGAAAGCTCTTTGGAATTTCCCATAAATGTATGGCAGCAAAAATGGCGTCTCATGCTTATACGAACAGGCCTGGTGATGCCCTAATAGTTCGGGAAATAGCGTTCAAAAGGGGAATTTTGGAAAGGAACCGCTCTTGCGGTTCACTGAAAAATTTCTGAACAAAGAAACGAGGGCTTTTGGCTTTTTTTTGGTTTGGAGATCTGAAAAGTGCGGGTCGTGCTCGTGGTTGAGAGTCAATAACATTTGAAATTAAGTTTGAGAAATTATTTGAACCTAGAATTGGAAAAAAATATTTGAAAGTAAATTTGAAAAAGTACTTGAAAGTGAATTTCAAAAGATTGTGTGAAATCAAAGCTTGAAATTAAGTTTGAGAAATTATTTGAACCTAGAATTGGAAAAAAATATTTGAAAGTAAATTTGAAAAAGTACTTGAAAGTGAATTTCAAAAGATTGTGTGAAATCAAAGCAAAATTGTGGCTGAAAAAACTGAATTGGGAAAAAAAAGAAGAAAAACGACCTGTTATCGAACGAGGGGTGGATAACTTCAAATTAGTTAATTTTGAAAGAAAAGTGAGGAACGTCGAAAATTAAAGAGGCAACGAAGATGTCTTTGGGGCGTATAATGCAATTGAAATTGTAAAAACTACTCAGGAGTTGGCGAACAAGGAAATTTTCTTCTAGTCGTGAATGTTCGTTAGTTGGTGTCGGAGGCAAAAGATGTTGAAGCAGCCAAGTATGCAGATGATCGAGCTTGCGAACGTTTAAAGGAATACACATAATATTGGAAAAAATTCAGCTAAGTACCGTTTTATAATATGAGTAACTTTTTCAATCGACAAGCAACAGAATTATTATTCGAATACTTCCGTATCATACCTAATGTATAGGAGCATGAGAAGATGAAAATATAACTAATGGAATTCGAAACTATTTGAATTTATGCATCAGAATAATTTATTACAATTTTCTTCTTATTATTTAAAATATTCTCATCTATGTATCGTTATTGTTACTATTGGTGTGGACTATTGAATTACTTTAATCAGTTAGAATAAATATCGTATTTCTAGTTTGGATTGGTAAAGAAAAAAAAACCAAATTTTTTGTCATGATTGGTGTAAACCGATCCCGGCCGGGTTTGGGGAATTAGAAAAGAAAAGAATTTATATTAACTATGTTAGTTACCTCTGAATTACTCAACTATTGAATTGCCTTTATTTCCGTTTCTTTCTTTGTAAGGATCATTAAGTTTTATAACTTATATATACAGATACCTTTATCTCATAATTGTGGGTTAGATATTTTCTTATCCTGTTTTTCTTCATCTACTTTTATTGCATGTTATTGAATATTATGATGCTTAAATAAATTTGTTAAAAAAGGAAAAAAAAAAGTAATGATTTCACCTCACCATCGTCTGTCCTTGCATGTTTTGTGGTGTAAAGTGTAATGTCCGCGTGCCGTAGCACCAAAAGACTCCTTCTTTGCCCAAGGAATAAACTAAAGGACCCACGTCAGACTGCGTTAGCCGGCAAAATAAGGCACGCTGGGCAAGGTAAAAAGGAGTGCTTTAAAGAATAAAAAAAAAAAAATATGCTGCATTGACGGCGGCTCGGCTGAGAGGCCGCGGTGCAACAGATGTTACGGATGTGGGCGAATGGGAGCCCGGAGGGCGACTTGTCCAAATTGTCAAGGCTCTTCAAATAGACCACGGAACGCACGGAATCCGCAGAGTGAACGACGTCCAGCTGGTCCTTCTCAGGAAGGCTTGGAGGGGATAGGACTCCCAACGCAAACATCGGGAAACGGGCGCTGTGTCCAGTAGGCGGCCGTCTGGACACTAAGGAGGATAGAGGTGGAGCCGCGGAAGAGGCACGAGTAGAATACATGCTGGCAAAAAGGCAAGGGGACAGTCGACCACACCTGGAGGTGGATATCCACGGTCGGAAATTCCTTGGCCTGGTGGATTCGGGCGCGTCACACACTGTACTAGGTGGAGAAGGTTGGAAGGCCCTGGAGGAGTTGGGTGTAGAACTCATGGATTCCGACCAGAAGATTATTCGCCTGGCTAACAGCCAGGGGTGTGCGATCGCTGGGACAGTAGTAGTTCCACTAATATTGGAGAATAAAGTAGAGTGGCCACGAGTTCTGGTCGTACCGGCTATCCCGCAGAGCCTCATCCTCGGTGTAGATTTTGTCAGGCGATTTGGGTTAATACTGGCAATAAGTGAGGAGAGTTGGAGCTTCTTGAGTGCCTTGGAGGGAGAGGCCGCAGAACAGTTGAAGTCGAGGAGTCGTTTGACGGGAATAGAAGAAGCAGCACTCAGTCATCTGCTAGAAGGGGAGTTTCGGTCCATGGGGGATGGCATCGGTTGCACCGGGAGAGTAGAACATGTAATCAAGACCAACTCACCTCCAATCAAGCAACGATACTATCCGGTGTCTCCAGCCGTACAGAAACATATTGATGCCGAATTGTACGAGATGATCAAAGGTGGGATAGTGGAACAATCGTCGAGTCCCTGGGCCTCACCTATCATCCTTGTGAAGAAGAAAGACGGAACGTATCGATTCTGCGTAGACTACCGCAAGTTGAATCGAGTCACGGAACATGATGCGTACCCGCTACCCTACGTGTCGGCTACTCTAGATAAGCTACGTGACGCAAAGTACTTATCGTCGCTGGATGTAAAGTCGGCCTATTGGCAGGTGCCCATGGCGGAGCAGTCCAAGAAGTTTACTGCGTTCACCGTGCCACACCGAGGGTTATTCCAGTTTAAAAGGATGCCTTTCGGCCTACAGAACGCCCCGGCGACTTGGCAACGATTAATTGACCAAGTCCTCGGTCCCGATCTCGAACCCTATGTGTTCACCTACCTAGATGACATCATAGTGGTAACGCAGGACTTCGCGAAACACATGGAGATTCTTAGAGAATGTTAAAGATAAGGTTCTTTTACCTCAACTCTGATGTTAGTCAAGGTGTTGCACCTTGGCTATTGGTTGTTACGGGTCAAAGGTGTTGCACCTAGACAATAACAACGATGGTTTAATTTCAAAGCAAGATATTTATCTTACCGAGTGTTGGTAGTCAAGGTGTTGCACCCTGGCTAATAGTTAAGTGATTTGTCAAAGGTGTTACACCTTGGCAAAACGAGCACGACTTCAAATTGTAGAAATAAAACACACAACTGAATACTGTCGAACTGCTATTGTTTCTTTATTCTTCAGCTTATTTATGTAAACTTATTGCTAAGTTGACAAACGCAAAGTTCAATAAAACAAACATAGCCTAATTGCATCAGCAAAATTGACCCGTGAATTAATACAATATGAAAACGTGAATTAATCAGCGAATAATACAATACAATAACAACATACATTGAATAGAGAAATGAATACAATATGAAAACATGAATTAATCAGCGAATAAGTGCAATATAATAATAAACGACCAGTGAAATGAATGAACTGATGCGTAGTCAAATTACGCGTGCAATAAATGTACGAAACAACGACTATTGACTTGACTGTATATCTTTCTACACGATTTAATGCCAACAATGGAATTGAATGAATTTGATGATAATACAATTTGATGTGACCTACATACATATACTTAGTACTAAACATGCTCCCCGCGTTGGATTGAAGGTCAATACCTTCATATGTTTATACTAAAGTCACGAGACTGAGTGCGAGGCGCTGGGATGGGTTTTTTCCGGCTGCATCGAGTTACATCCTTCGTCATCTTGTAACCTAATATGACAATGATGATTAGCGCGAGTGACAAACTTGTGTATCCGATTGCGAACTGATGTGTGGATGTGGTGTCATTTGGTAACTCAAAATGTTTAAGTACATCGATTTTTTCTTTTAATTTTTCTAATTCATTCGCCTTGTCTTCGTAAGGTCTAGATTGTGTAATCGTTATAGTCATCTTTGCCTTTTGGCTACTATGAGGCAGATCTCCGAGCCGAGTGTAGGAATTGCGGGTGGTAGAATTATATAGTTGGTGGCCGTGAATGATTATTGAACTATGTTTTATGATGCATTCCGGGTCCAATTTTAATAGGCCAGCTCCAGTGAGTATGGTGTGGGTTATATCGTCTTCGCAAATGGTGGTAACTGTGATATTTTCTTTCGTTGCGTATATCCAATGATTTGCACTATTCAGATGTATCCATATCGGGCTTTGGTTTACTTGCGCAAGTTCGCAATCTTCTAGTTGATTGTAGTATTGCTCGTTGAGCAAATTCAATTCGCATCTATATGCATCAGCTCCCTTTCTATACAGCGGCTTTTGTTGTTCACATAATAGTACTTCTGCTTCTAGTTTGATGCATAAGGTCAGTTCAATTTCTGTCATTGGAGAAAATAAGTCATGGTGTTGATTGACTGCCAGAAAATCTGAAGTTGGTTTTATTGCCAAAATAGTGGAGTTTGAAACTACTGGTATTGGTATCACATGGTATATCGTAAAAATCTCAACATTAGTCAGTGGCAATTGAATTCGGAAAATAATATGGTTATTAATCATTCTTGATCTGATTGACATCAAACTGTAGAATGATGCAATGTCATGTTGTATTATCGGTAGCTGAAGTGTGGGAGGCAAATAGTTTTTAATGCGAGTAATTTCCGCTTTAAATTGGTTTGGGGTCAGTAGCAGTGTACTGATTTTGCTGTGATGTACACTTGTCATTGCATCCAGTAGATCCGATTGAATGTGTTGTAAACGTGCTGACATCAGAGTTAGTTGTGAAGCAAGGATTGTGAACTGCTGAAGGCTCATCAATCTATGAACATCGTTTCCGAGAGTGTTAATTCCATTGGTTAATCGGCTTATATTGTCATCAATTGCATTAAATTTTTGTGAAATGGCAGTTTGATCTGTTTTCATTATATTAATTGTTGAGTCTATGATTGACGTCTGATTCTTCAATAGCCACTTAAGATATTCTTGATTAGTGTTGATGTGTTTTATCGTATGTGACATATTTTCAGCATAGTCAGAATCAAGTACGCCAAACAGCGAGTTTGCCATGTTTCCAACCACATTGAAGGCACCTCTTTTGTGTCTTTGATGCGATGAAATCAGCTCATTATCAATCTTTAAATCAGTTTCTACAAAACGGAAGTGGTGAATGGTTTCCTCACAACCATGTGCGTGATGTGTTTGGTTACACAAACGGTTGAGTATGTCGATCCCATTTGAGAAGGTAGTTAGCTCGGAAAAATAGGACTGCAGATCATAATACACCACAAGATTCCACTTTGATGTCACAAATCTTGTTGTTGCAATACCTTCAAAATGTAAACCAGGTTTCCCTTCAAAATTGTTGACTTCTATTTGTTTTGCTGGTATTAATGGAAGAATTAGACAGGTGAACAGCAGAGCAGCTAATGATGTCTTTGGCTCTACACGCGTTTTCTTCTTAGGGGTTATATCGGCTGATGTATTTGCTTGATCGCCAAGTTGATGTTCATGGGGCCTTTTGATGCTGATAGTACTGTCGAGTTGCTCACCAGGCTCAGTTTCTGGTTGTGAATCGTCGTTGATTTCACACGGCAGCGGTGCCAGTTTGTGGATTGGCCGTTTCAAAATCCCGGATGCCGTCTTTACTTCAGCTACTCTTACCAAGCCATTGTCATCCTTAAATGTTTGAATAATGCGTCCTAAAGGCCACTTCATTACAGGAGCGTTATCGTCTTTGATCACAACGATTGTCCCAGGTTTTGCGTTATCTACTCGCTTTCGCCATTTGTAGCGCTGTTGAAGTTCATTCAGGTATTCTGACGACCATCTTCTCCAAAATTCTTGCTTTATGTGGCTAACTAGTTTCCACCGTGTTAATAGACTACCCTGTAAAGGCTCGGCACTTGTATCAACCGCATTAGTAAGTGGTTCACCGATTAGAAAATGTCCCGGAGTTAAAGCTGCAAGATCGTTTGGATCGTTAGACAACTGAGTAAGTGGACGTGAATTTAAAATGGCTTCGACTTCGATAAGTAATGTCTCTAGCTCTTCGTAAGTTAGTGAAGCTGATACTGTTCCCTTTTGTAGCAACAATTTGGTAGATTTCACAGCAGCTTCCCATAAACCGCCAAAGTGCGGTGCTCGTGGAGGAATGAATTTAAACTCAATTCCTTTCTTGCTGCATTCAGATACAATTTTTTCTTGAGACCTTGTACTATGCATCGTCTCGATCAGTTCACTTAGTTGATTACTGGCTCCTACAAAGTTAGTCGCGTTATCACAGTAAATTGTCTTGCAATGACCTCGACGACCAACGAATCGACGAAGAGCCCCAATAAATGCCTCTGTTGTTAAGTCGCTTACCAGCTCCAGATGTATTTCCTTAGTAGCGAAGCAACAAAATACTGCAATGTAGGCCTTTTGAGGTTTCCTTCCGCGACCCTTGTAATGAACCCAAACGGGCCCACAGTAGTCAACACCTGAGTTTATAAACGGTCGAGCTGGTTGTACTCGTGTGGCGGGAAGATCTCCCATCATTTGCTCCAGGAACTTGGGTTTTCTTTTAGCACACCAAGTGCAGTGTTGAATTATAGACCTTGCTATGTTTTTGCCTCTTACTGGCCAAAATCGTTGCCTAGTTTGAGCTAGTAAACCTTGCGGTCCAATGTGCATATTTTCTTGATGTATGGATGTCATAAGCAAGTTCGTGATTGGATGTGCGTATGGGAGCAGCATCTGGTGTTTCGCGTCGTATGAAAGTGATGAATTTTTCAGTCGTCCTCCCACTCGAATAATTCCTTGATTGTCCAAGAACGGATTTAGCGTACTGAGTGCGCTCGTTGGGTGTACTTCCAATTTCTCGTTAAGCTGTTTTATATCTGTTTTGAACGACTCCTGCTGTATTGTTCGTACGATTACAGCTAATGCATTTTCTAACTCTTTTGGTGACAAAAGCTTCGTTGTGGATGGTCGCAATGGCTTTTTGCAGTGAGCTATGAATCTCATGCTATATGCTAGAATTCGTTGTAGCTTTCGGAAAGAATTGCCATGATCAATGTTTTGCAACCAATGCCCATTGTCAATCTGCCTGGACAAGTCAGCTTGGTTGGCAGCTGTGTTCACAGCCGCCACATTTTCTGACAAATAACATTTTCTTTTTTCTAAATCACACGTTGCATGTTGTTGATAAGAAGCGGGCCATCTGTCTTCACTTAAGTGTAAAAACATCGGTCCATAAAACCAAGTGTTACATCCTTTTAATTTCACAGGCGTCAAACCACGTGATAATATATCAGCAGGATTTTCTGACGATCGAACATGTCTCCATTCTTCGGCAATAGAGCTTCCTTGAATGACAGAAATTCGATTTGCAACAAATGTTTGATAATGTTGCGCAGGTGAGTTAATCCAGTTTAGCACTATCTCGGAGTCCGTCCAGAAGTATATTTGAGTGTGTACCAACTTTAGATTCGTTTTAATTCGGTCTGCAAGTTTTGTTGCCAGTGCTGCTGCACATAACTCTAGCCGTGGGAGTGTTTGTCTTTTCAATGGAGCAACCCGTGATTTGGCGCATAAAAGACGTATGATAGCTCTTTTCTCTTTGTTCAATGAACGAATGTAAGCAACTGCTCCGAATGCCTTCTCCGACGCATCTGCGAATACGTGCAGTTGAATATTGTGCGTAGCTTCATGTGCAAAAATATGTCGATTGAAATGTAAGTTGTCTATTTCCTGCAGCTCTTCTCGGAACTGGCACCATCTGCTGTGCATTTCCAAAGGCAAGGCTGCATCCCATTCCAGCTTGAGTTGCCAAAGTTCTTGCAGGAATATTTTGGCTGCCACGATGACTGGGCTCATGATTCCTAATGGATCAAACAACCTTGCAATATCAGATGATATTGTGCGCTTTGTCACAGCACTGCTGTGTTTGCTATTGAATTTGACGTGAAACTCATCTTCCTTGGGGTACCATATTAGTCCTAATGTTTTAACCTTCTCTGGATTGTCATCTTCGAAAATTAACTGGGCTTCTCGATCTTCGAATGGTATCCCGTTAAGTAATTCAGGATGGTTGCTACACCACTTGTGCAACTTGAAACAGCCTTCTTGAAGCAATTTTTGTAGCTGATCTCTCATCATCAATGCTGTTGACATGCTATCTGAGCCAGTGAGAACGTCATCTACGTAAAAATCTCGTTCTAACACTTGGGCACCCAATGGATAGCTTGAAACTCTGTCATGAGCTAATTTTTGAAGGCATTTTGTGGCCAAGTATGGGGCTGGCGTTGTTCCGTACGTAACAGTGCGTAGCTGGAAACATTTAATTGGATGGCTAGCGTCATTTCTCCAGAATACCAGCTGATATTTTCTATCCTCTTCGCTGATCAGTATCTGACGATACATTTGTTTGATATCCGCCGTAAATACAAAACGAGGCATCCTGAATCGTAATAGGATCGAAAATAGATCGTCTTGAATGGTGGGTCCTGCATGCAAGAGGTTGTTGAGAGATAGTCCTGAGTTACTTTTAGCTGAGGCATCGAAAACTACTCGCAGCTTTGTGGTACTACTGTCGAGTTTTAGCACACTATGATGTGGCAGATAGTACACCGGACCTTTCAAACCACGAGTGTTAACTTCTTCCATGTGGTTACGTTGAAGATATTCGGTCATGAACTGAACATACTGTTCTTTTAAAGATCGGTCTCGCTGAAGTCTTCTTTCAAGCGATAAGAATCTTCGCATTGCTATCTCCTGTGAATCTCCAAGCCGATTGGGGTCGTCGGAAAATGGCAGGGAAACAATGAAACGACCATTGACATCCCGTTTCACAGTTTGGTTGAAATGCGACTCACACTTCTTCTCTACCGAAGTTAGCGTAGACATACTGGAATCGACTTCTTCGAGTTTCCAGAAACGTTCTATAATCCCGTTCAAATTTTCATCTTCGCTGCAAACTCCACATACAGCGGCTGATATAGATGCTTGTTTAGTTTTTCCATCTACTATCTATCCAAATATGGTGTTTTGAAGAACTGGAAGATCTTTCGCCATTTTTATTTGACCTATCGATAGCAGCTCATGATAAAATTCTGCTCCAAGTAGCAGATCGATTTCTTCGGATTTGTAGAAGTCTGGGTCTGCTAGTTTGATATTCTTTGGAATAGGCCATTTAGAAACATCAAATGTTTGTGCGGGCTGTGGTGGTACAATATTACCGATAACAAAAGCTTCAACTCGTGCTGAATAATCACAGAGAAGAGATTCCATCAATACGTTGACTCTTGCTTGACTTTGAGCCTTGTTTCCTCCAACACCTTGAATATGCAGCTGATCACCTTTTGCGATAAGTTTTAAGCACTTCACCATTTTCGTTGTGATTAAATTGACTTGAGAGCCTGAATCCAACAGTGCTCTACACTTTACGGACTCTCCTTTACTATTCATGATTTTTACTACCACCGTACCAAGGAAAACATAATTCACCTCATGTCTATTTGTTGATGTGGCCACCGTGGATGGAAAACTCAAGATATCTTCAGGTTCTGCATTTGTTACTCTGCCTGGGTGTGACGCTTTCATCGCCTCTCTATTATCTGAGTGAATGAGAGTATGATGTTTTAACTCGCATTTTGTGCAACCGCGAGAACCGCAATTAACTGCCCTGTGCCCTGTTCTTAAGCAGTTTCTGCATAAATTATGCTTATTTATGATCTTAACTCGATCAACAATCTTAGCTCCCGTGAATATCTTACACACGTGAAGAGCGTGCTTATCTTTGCACAATATGCACTGTTTGTTTCCTCTTGAATCAGTAGCACTTGCTGTCAACGCTTGAGCAACTCCCTGTTTTCGATACCGATCATCTATTCTGCCTTTGCTTCCCAAAACTTCAAGTGACTGGAAGCGCAACTCGAGGAAGTTCAGAAAATCATCTAGATTCTGAAGTTGTCTCGGGTTGTCAAGCGATTGTTCATACAAAGTATGTGTGGTCTTATCCAGCTTTTTCACCATCCAATGAAGTAATAGCGGGTCCCAACCCTTTGTTGAGACACCCAGATTCTGCAATCCTAATAAACATTCTTGCGTTGTATCGTGCAACGTCTTGAGCGATGCAGCAGATGGATAGTCATTGGCATGAGATTGCTGCGATAGCAACTTGTTAACAAGTGCCGATACTTGCAGACGCGGATTATTATAGCGTTCTTGTAAAGTCTTCCAGGCAATGGCATAATTATCCTCCGTTATTGTCAGATGTCTAATTAATCTTTCAGCTTCACCAGATAGATTTGTTTTAAGGTAGAACATCTTTTGACATCCAGGTATGTCTTGGTTGTGTACCATTTGGCTGAATAAATCTCGGAACTGCTGCCAGTACAAGTAATCTCCATCAAATTTTGGAAGTGTTACCTTCGGCAGCTTAAGTGGACTATGCATACCCTGATTCGTTCCCATCACAGTGTGTGGAACTGCAGTTTATTCGAGGTTCATGCCAATATCAATGAGAGCCTCTTGCACTTGCGCTTCATACTCGGCGTAGATATGCTCCTGATATCCGTATGTACTAGGGCTATCGGTCGATTCCCATATCTGACGATCGTCTTGCTCGATGTCACTCCAGAGCTGTTTGATGCTGTCAAACTTTACTCCGTAATAATGTTTAGACTGCTGGCCATCAACAGTTGCCAGCAGCCTCTTCAACGTTTGAAAATTTTGATTTTGCCTTCTAACAACTCGACAAATGGTTTCTGATATTTCTTCGTTTTCAGCTTGCGTGACTTGGAGAGAGGTTTCAACTTGGAATTTAGGTCGAACGTCTGAACCATGTCCATCATGTTGAACTAGCACTTCCTCTCTATTTTCGTCGATTCTTACTTCAAGTTTTGAATTGAAATGAGCTCGATACGTGTTGTAGATGCCTTCTATTTCCTGATAGTAATTGGAAATAAAGTATTCGTGTTGTAGATCTACATTCTTCAATGAGCGAATCTCTGTGTCTACCGCCTCGAATGCATTCCATGCATTATCTAAACGCTTTAAACGCTCTTTGTAATAATCGACGGTCTTTCTCTCTGAACCATCCTTCCGATAGTTCACGACAATTCGTTGAATCTCCTTCCCGTTCTCTTCTTGCTGAACGGTGAGCGATTCCATTCTTAACGTCGCACTGGATATTAAACCTTGAAGCACGCGTTGCTGATGGTACTAGCCTTGGCTCAGCTTTCTGCTGTTGGATCTAAGTGTAGCACTTAGGTCCCTGCTCGGGCGCCAAATGTTAAAGATAAGGTTCTTTTACCTCAACTCTGATGTTAGTCACCTTGGCTATTGGTTGTTACGGGTCAAAGGTGTTGCACCTAGACAATAACAACGATGGTTTAATTTCAAAGCAAGATATTTATCTTACCGAGTGTTGGTAGTCAAGGTGTTGCACCCTGGCTAATAGTTAAGTGATTTGTCAAAGGTGTTACACCTTGGCAAAACGAGCACGACTTCAAATTGTAGAAATAAAACACACAACTGAATACTGTCGAACTGCTATTGTTTCTTTATTCTTCAGCTTATTTATGTAAACTTATTGCTAAGTTGACAAACGCAAAGTTCAATAAAACAAACATAGCCTAATTGCATCAGCAAAATTGACCCGTGAATTAATACAATATGAAAACGTGAATTAATCAGCGAATAATACAATACAATAACAACATACATTGAATAGAGAAATGAATACAATATGAAAACATGAATTAATCAGCGAATAAGTGCAATATAATAATAAACGACCAGTGAAATGAATGAATTGATGCGTAGTCAAATTACGCGTGCAATAAATGTACGAAACAGCGACTATTGACTTGACTGTATATCTTTCTACACGATTTAATGCCAACAATGGAATTGAATGAATTTGATGATAATACAATTTGATGTGACCTACATACATATACTTAGTACTAAACAGAGAAGTTTTCAGGCGTCTACGACAGGCCGGTCTGAAAGTGTCCCGTGAAAAGTGTGAGTTTTGTCGGTCGCAGATGAAATACTTGGGATATGTGGTAGATGAGAAGGGATTGAACGTGGACCCGGACAAGGTCCGGAGTGTGTCGCAGATTCCGTCGGCTTCGAATGTGAAGGGGGTAAGGCAGTTCCTGGGCATGGTGTCGTGGTATAGGAGGTTTATACCCGACTTTGCCACGAAGACGGCGCCACTGACAAATTTGCTGAAGAAAAACCAAAAATTTGTGTGGACCCAGGACTGTGAGACCGCCTTCACCCAGGCGAAGATCAAATTATCTACAGCACCAATCCTCACCTGTCCGGACTACACTCTCCCCTTCTCGATCCAGATGGACGCATCGCATTTGGGTCTAGGTGCTGTGTTGTCGCAAACACAGACGGATGGAGAAAAGGTAATTTGTTACCTTAGTCGATCGCTGACGAAGGCGGAGCGGAAATATTCAACCACCGAGAAGGAATGTCTCGCGGTTCTATGGGCTGTTGAAAATTTGAGGCCTTATGTAGAAGGAGCCAAATTCACAGTAGTCACGGACCATTACTCACTAGTGTGGTTGAATAATTTGAAGGACCCGTCGGGGCGGTTGGCGAGGTGGGCAATACGGCTGCAACAGTACCCTTTCGAAATTGTTCATCGGAAGGGAAAGGAACACCTAGTACCAGATGCACTATCACGTATGTTGCCAAGAGAACAGGTGGCGACCCTAGAGACAACTGCGGATAATTGGGTCGAGTCAATGAAACGGAAGGTCTTAGGGGCGCCTGAACGATACGCGGGTTGGCGAGTGAAAGATGATTTCTTATGGAAGCGGGTGCCGGGTCGGTATCCAGAACTGGAGGGAGGTGAGGAATGGAAGCGAGTCATTGCGAAAGCGGAAAGAAGTGAAATCCTTCGTCGGCTGCATGACGACCCCACGGCAGGGTACATGGGTGCCAGTCGTACACTAAGTCGAGTGGCGGCAACATTTTACTGGCCAAAAATGTCCGCGGACATAACCACTTACGTGCGGAAATGCAAGGTCTGTCAGGCTAATAAAGTCGAAAGAAAAGCCCCAGCGGGATTCATGGTCTCTCGAAGTGGAGAGCCCCAGCAGCCATGGGAAATGGTATGCGTAGACCTGGTAGGGCCCCTACCTCGTTCCAGCCAGTGTATCCCTGGCTGGAACGATTCTGACTGTCTTAGATTATGTCACTAAATGCACGTTGCTCTTTCCCTTACGACAAGCTACGGCGTCTGCTGTGTGTCGTGTGATAGAGGATAACGTATTCCTAATGTTTGGAGCGCCAAGGTGGATAGTTTGTGACAATGGGGTTCAATTTCGGGGAACATCATTTCAGCGATTGGCTGACTCCTATGGAACTGAACTTAAGTTCACTGCCTTATACCACCCTCAGGCTAACCCGGCAGAAAGAAGGAATCAGGATATCAAACGCATGCTACGCTCATACGTTGCTGGCAACCACCGTGAGTGGGATAAAAACTTGGCGAAAATAGCGTGTGCGTTGAGAACATACCAGCATGAGATAACAAAAGTGACCCCATACTTCTTTAATTTTGGTCGCGAAATGGTAACTTTTTGGGAAGAGAGGGAACGGCCGGAGGAGGGTCAGGAAGGGATAGACCCCACCGTAAGAGCCGAAGCACTATCGAAAATACGTCGGGAAGTATGGGAGAGGATGCAACAGGCAACTCGGCAGGGTGCTAAACGCTACAACCTCCTGAAACGGGATACGAGCTACGAAGTGGGTGAGCCGGTGTGGCGGAATAATTACACGATTTCGGACGCCACGAAATTCTACTCCGCAAAATTAGCGCCTGAATATCTGGGTCCCTTTTGGATCGGCGAACGCGTGTCCGGCTGGACATATAGGTTGGTGGACGAGAAGGGTCAAAGCGCAGGAACCTGGCACGCGAAAGACCTGAAGCGGTATGTGCACTTATGACACGGTGGGAAAGTAGCAAGCGCGACGCGGTATCGGCAGGCAGACCGGTATCCTAGACTTAGAATCTAAATCTTATATAGTAATCGTAACGCTAACAATTTACCTTAAAGACTAGACACAGAAAAGTCGCTTTCAGAATACCTTAAGCTATAAAAGCTTAGAACCTAAATCATCTCGGCGATGAGTTAGGTGAGTCCACCTGACGCGTCGCTGGCACTGGCGATCCTGGTACGCAGAATTTGGCCTTAATTCAAACGGCTTGGTAACCGATCGCTCAATCGCACATTCCTTCTTTCTTGTATTCGTGGCGTTTTATCTAAAAACACACCATGAAATTTGGAATTAGTTTCGAAAATTTTCCTGGACTTAGTTGGATTAATAAAATTATAGCAGGAATAGGGAAATTACTGGAGTTCGGGGTAGATTAGTAAGGCACTAGGAGTCAGTTAGGGAAATTAGGTAGACTAATCAGATAATAGAATGGATTAATAATATTAACTACTTGTAATTAAAAGGTGGTAGTTTAGGGCACAGAACTATTTGGATTCATAATATTCGCTACAGGTATTCATTAGGCGTTAGTTAAGATCACAAGATTACTTGGATTGCTAATATTAATTACTCGTATCAGTAAGGGATTAGCTTAAGACACTGAATTACTAGAATTTAATTAGTGAAAAATTGTTGGGGTAGTATTAGCGTGAAATTAGGGTGGTGATTCAGGCTAAGAAGCGGAGATCAATCGCTGAGTTAGGTAGGGACAGGAGGGTTAATAAATTAAGGTTCGGTCACAGTTCGGATAAATGGGGCTAGTCAGAACGAACTCGGTTCTCATGAACTCAACATATGAGGGTGGAGTACCAAGATTTTATTAGAAGTTAGCCAAAGGTAGGTAGCGAGAGTACTAATCCCCAATAACCAAGCTAAAAGTAATGTACTGGAAGTAGGAATAAGTTATACAAGTATGGATGTGTATGTGGATATATCTATACGTATGTATTTATATAAATAGGGTTAGGCAATCGGGGAGAAATAATCTCCATGGGGAAATATATGAAGATTATCAGTTTTACTTCAGGCACTGATTGGCGTTACCTACTTGGCTTAATAGCTATCAAATTTAGTTATACCGCAGATAAGCGGATTTCGAGGAAATCCTCTTCCAGTAAGGGGGGAGTTGATACGTGTAACAAGAACCCGAGGCCATATACATTACATGCCGTAGAGATAAGACTAAACTAAGAATTAAACTAATTAAATCTAAGCGACGCGCTGTCGACGGAGTGGCTGAAGCAGGGCCTACGCGTCCACTCGCTGGTAACCCCGGAGCTGGCTGTGTTACGGGTGAGCCACCACCTGAAAGAGAAATATATAAATTTATCATGTTCCTCAATCATCTACTCATACATACTTACCTGCAACCTCCCACGGAGCCGCAACTTCCGACGACTCGCCAACCGCCGGTCAACGAGGC
>OX376372.1:143534909-143573414 GCA_947369275.1 Nemotelus nigrinus
CTGATCGTCGATACGCTCCGGGTTTTATGCGAGTCACCAGGATACCGAGGCGATCTGGTCGCGATTCCGTCCCATCTGCTTGCCTTATTCGGGCCTGGCGTTCGAAGTTCTCGTATGACGCCACCTACTAGATCCTCAGGTGAGCCTTTTTGAGTTAAATTTATATTGGAAGTTTCGGTGCGTGTGTTTTGTTATAATTTTCGTCGGTTTGGTGCGTCGCGCTTTGACATCCGATTAACCGGGTTGTTCGCGGTCTTCGACGAGGTCTTTTCGTTCGGTCATTCCGCTTTCGTCAAGTACTAGATTATTTCACATAGGTTTAATCTACCCGCCGAGAACAAAACACAAGGCGGGTTAGTGCCTATCGTTTCAGCCTATGTCCCTACGAGTAGTGAGTACATTATTTACCTACTGTCTTCCCCGGGGAAGATTGCCCCCCCCCCCTTTTGTTTTTCTATTTGGAAGTTTAGGTGGTCGTCATGGTGCGGCCCCTAACAACTCCCCCCTAACCGGAAGAGGATTTCCCCGGAAATCCGATTTTTGTCTAAAGCATTTGGCGCGCTGACTCTCTATAGTTTCTTTCCACGCACGGAATGAATCCCTAACCGCCTTGTTGCACCGCTGGCACAACCAAGTTTTTATATCTCCCTGTATCCACGCTATTCCTAGTCGAACCTGAGCCTACCACTAACATAATCGTTTCCAATCTTCTTATTCTAAGTTTTTTTATGAGCTTACTTAACTACTTACTAAATTAATACCCACTCGCTGAAACAACCTTATACTATTCTACTAATCCAGGTTTCCCTCTGTACTTTGCTGCCTGCTCTCTAGACTAAATTAATACAGTCCTAGTAATTCATGTTTTCCTATTTTAATTCATTGCCTGCCATCTAAGCTAACCTAATACTATGCTACTAATTCATGTTTTCATCGTTTAATTCATTGCCTGCTATCTAAACTTACCTAATACTATGCTACTAATTCATGTTTCCCTTTCTAATTCAGTGTCTGTACTCTAGACTAACCTATCCCATTCTACTTGTTCACACAACAACTGGAAGTTAAATGGTGCCCAGCGCAGCCTCACAACTGGGTAAAAATAATAGGCTTGTTCACCAACTGATTACAATTCTTTTTTGAAAGCTAATTGACTTATATACATATTTTATTCTTGCTATTGTGCATATACAGCAACTTTCGATGGTTTAAGTCCACAATTTGGATGTGAGAAACATGCAGCGTAGCATGCACTTACTTTACTCGTGCTATTAATTGCAGTATATGCACATTACAAAGCTCAATAAGTTAAGTTCAATAATAATTCAAAGTTCAATAATTAATATTTTGTTGACGCGTCGTCATGACATTCTCTCGCCCGTTGGAATCACCTGCGATTTTCAAACCTTGCTCTCGTCGATGATAAAGCTGGAAGTTGATACGCCTTGGCTTAGGTTCGGGGAGGCTGACCTTGTTTGATTGGATGTTTGTTGTTTTAAAATATCTGCATATTCCATAGATGATGATTAATGCTGCGTTCATTGCAATGGCTAAATAGCTGTTCATCTGATGAGATGATGTCTGATGAGAATCAGTGCATACTTTCGAAACCATTTTGTCAAAATAGAATTTTCAATGTAGATTAAAACTTTTCATGTAAATAAAAAATGGTTCAATTTTAATCATCCCGCAAAAACAATTCCAATTTGATTCAGCTTTCGGAGGCTGATTCCGCAAAACGATCGAGTTTCCCGTTTCAATATTCTCAGCTTTGATAAGCTTTAGAGACGATATACGTTGTCCATGCTGATTTATAGACAAGAAGGGAACCGTGATCAAATTCAATTACCTTTATTACAATTTGTGTTTAGTTTTAGTATGCCCTGCCATTGAAGTGTACGTTGGTACGTCTGCTTGCCACAAACAATGTGTAAATGAGATGGATTAGCTAAACTGTAAATCCAACTATTAGGTTCGTGTAAATGTATCCAAGTGTTTGAAGTATTAAAGAGTTCCAATTCGCAAGAATTTGGGAAAATTGTCTCTTGATTGAGTAGTGGTAGTTCGCATTGTGCTAGGCCTGCCTTTTTATGAAATACTGAATGTGTTTTTTTACATGTTAGGGCTTCATCATGCATCATTATGCAATTTGAAACTTCGTTCTCGTTCATTGGATAGTACATGTCCCGATGTAGGGTGACTGCAATGAATTCAGTATTCTGCCTGATTCTTGCTCTTGTACTATTTATTTCTAGTGGTATAGCCACCACTTTAAGGATTTGATAAGTGTTGGTATCCAGTAGTGGCAGTTTAATTTTGAATACTATGTTTTCCGATGTCACTCTAGTCCGGGTAGACATAAGTGTATAAAGTTGCAGCGGTGTGGCATGAGTGTTGTGGCCTGGGATTGTAAGCGTTGCTGGCATATTCTCACGGATTAACCTTGTTTCTCCTTTAAGTTGATCTGGAGTTAGAACAAGTTGATTAACCTTGCCTGCGTGACCGTCAGTAATGATGTTGATCAGTGAGGATTGTGTTCTTTGATATGAAGATATAAGTAGTCCCAGATATATTGCACCAATGCTGAATGTTTGTGCAGGTTGTTGTGAGTTCAATATCCGATTGGTCGTATTCAATTCCATGTTTAACATACCAATGACATCATTTAACTCTATGAATTGTTGATTGGCAATATCTTGATTGTTTTTAATTCTGTGTGGAGTCGATAATTTCTGTGGAGTCGATATTTGAAGTTTGATTCCTGAGCAGGTCCAGCAAATGCCCTTCATTCTGCCGTACTGCATCAATAGTTTTCTCAAGAATATTGGCATATTCTTGATCCAATATTCCAAAGAGTCTGTTGCCGATAGTACCAACGAAATCAAATGGAGATTGTTTAGATCGATTTTGCCTCTCGTTTGATGATAACAATTTGTTGTTGTTTTCAATGGTATTGATATGATGATTGATTTGAAACTGTCTCATAATACTGAAGCAATGCTTATCACGTCCCCCCTTTATGTTATATTGGCACAGCTCTTTTAAATTGTTTAGTTGGCTGAGTAGCCGGTCCGCCTCCTGCCAGTATTCCTTCAGTCTATAATAAACAATAACATTCCAGTTGTCTGTCACCATGTTCATTTGTGCTATGTCTTCAAAATACATTGGCTGATTTTCTTGAAATGGTATGATGTTTACTGGCGCTTCGGTTGGTCTGCAGTGGCATGATGAAAACGGAAATTATCATAAATAAGGAAAGTAGTAAAGGAGAGATACAAGGTCGAGCCGATCCGGTCCTTGTCCTTTTCACTGGTGGTTGTGTGTCTTCAGAAGGTTGTGTGTCTTCTTGATTTCTTCTAAGTTCCTTGCATCGGTAGTTGAGAGCCGGGCTTGTGAGCCATGCAGGATTGATTTGCAATATTCTATGATTAGGCCTCTGCTTCCTCTTTATTGGTATGCTTGTAGCTGTTGCACGTAAAACAGTCTGCTGATTACCATCTGGTATCAAAGCTTCGTCTGTTTCCTTATTGTTCGCAAGTCGTGTTCAAACGTTGGTACTTGAACTTGTCAACCAAGTTGGCGCTACCTTCTTATGAGTTCTTGATTTGCATATTGACGCTATCAAACATGCTGACGATTTTTTAATCAAGACTTTCTCTTGTATTGGTTTTAGTTCTTCTATTTGTTCTTCGCCCCATGGGCCATTTGAGATGAGGTGTCCCTTCTTCTTTGATAAGGACCAGCAATCCTGGTTTTATAATATCAGATGCTTATCTCCATTTTGGTCTTATTTGCAATTGCTGAAGGTACTCCTTTGACCAGCGTGCCCAAAATTCTTGTTTAAGTGCTTCGACCAACTTCCATCGTTTCACTATTTTCACTTTTTGCTCTTTATCATATAGACTGCCGATTGACGTGAGTGGCTCTCGAATAAGAAAGTGTCTTGCTTGCAAGTTTGAAGGGTCATTTGATATTCGAGTCAGCGGTCGTGAATTTAATACTGCTTCTGCTTCAGTAATTACTGTTTGCATTTCTTCGAATGTCAATGAAGCACATTTTACCACTCGTACAATGTGGTATTTTGCCGATTTAACAGCAGCCTCCCAGAGTCCTCCAAAATGCGGGGCTCGAGGAGGTATCAAAAGCAATTTAATGAAGTTTTCTGCACAGTGCTTCTTCAGATTGTTTTGAAATTCTGGTTCGAAAAATAACGAGTGCAACTTTTTGAGCTCATTTTTAGCACCAACAAAATTAGTGGCATTGTCACAAAATATTTTGGCGGGATGGCCTCTGCGACTAATGAAACGTTTAAGTGCACCTAAGAATGCATCTTTCGTTAAGTCTGGTACTATATCAAGGTGTACCGCCTTCGTAGAAAAACAGACAAATACAGCTATGTATGCTTTAGTTGGTGTTTTGCCTCGTATCTTATAATGTATATGTAACGGGCCGCAAAAGTCAACTCCCACATTTAAGAATGGTCGCGCTGGTTGGACTCTTTCTGTAGGCAAACTGCCCATTAATTGTTGCACCAATCTAGGTTTCACTCGAGCACAATGTATGCATTGATGGATTATGCTTTGAACTAATGTTTTACCTTTCAATGGCCAGAACCTTTGCCTGACGATGGCTAATAGTGCTTGTGCTCCAGGATGAAGATGTTTATCGTAGAAGTGAACCAAAAGCAGACGTATGACGATGTGTGAATGTGGCAGGATTATCGGAAACTTGGTGTAGTACGGTAAACTAGACCTTTGCAATCGTCCTCCCACCCATATCAAACCTTTTTCATCAATGAATGGATTCAATGAGCTCAATTGGCTTCCTGGTGCAACAATTCCTTTACCATTCTTTATTTGCTTGATTTCCTCTGCAAACTGTTGTTTCTGAATATCCCTTACAGCGCATTTTCAAGTTCTTTTGGACTTAGAGAGGAACCTGTGCTTCGGTCCCCCTTGGACCACATGTTGAAGCCTTTTAAAAGAATTGTGGTGATTAATTGCATTGATGATCGAAGACTTTTTTGTTGTAGTAGCAAGTACTATCTTTGAAACTCGTATTTCTTTCATAATATCGTACTTATTTTTATCGTGGTTCAACTTGTTTGATGGCCATGATTTAGAATTCTTCTACAAAAATTCTGGACCATTAAACCATATCTTCGATGTTAACAGAGTACTTGCCGTCACTCCGCGTGATAACAAATCAGCAGGATTTTCCATTTTTGGAACATGATGCCATTGTTCTGGCCGAGTCTTTTCGTGAATACGTGATACTCTATTTGCCACAAAAGTTTTGAACGACGAGCTAGGCGACTGGATCCATGATAATGTTATTGACGAATCTGTCCAAAAGTGGATTTCACTGATGTTAAGAGCATTCTTCACTTTTTCGACTAGCTCTACCATGAAGAAAGCAGCGCACAATTCTAATCGTGGTTAGCTAACAATTTTTATTGGGGCTACTGTAGATTTGGCGCATAGTAATCGAACACTAACGTACCCGTGCTTATCGGTCGATCGAATATAGATGCTTGTACCGTATGACTTCTCGCTGGCGTCAGTGAATGCATGGGTTTGTACTGTAGTTGGACACTGACCTGTATATATGCGTCTAGGAATTGAAATGCTAGACAATGATTTCAAATCGTTGCGGAATTTGTCCCATTTTTCCTTTAAATCCATTGGTAGTTCGGTATCGCAATCAAACTCTTTCTGCCATAATTGCTGAATAAAGATTTTTGCCATCGCAATCACCAGATTAACGAGTCCCAATGGATCGTAGATATGCGCGATGTTAGCTAAAACAGTTCGTTTTGTAACCCTTTTTTGTACGGAGAGCTTGACTTTCGCCGTGAATAGATCAGAGTTTGGGTACCATATCAGATGATTTTGTGTCGCCTTCTTCATCTTTTTGAAAACTTACCAGCGTTTCTAAGTCTTCTTTTGTGGCTCAGGGTTATTTGAACACCATTTCCTTAGTTAAAATCCCGCCTCTTCCAGTAACTGTTTTAGTTCTGTTTGTATTTCTAATGCCTTCTTTAGACTGTTTGCTCCGGTCATTATGTCATCAACATAAAAATCTTGTTTGGCTGCCTGTGCTCCTAGCGGATACCGCTGCCCATGTTGTTCAGTAAGATACTGGAGTGTTTTTGTTGCAAGATATGGTGCACATGTTGTACCATAAGTAACTGTGCGTAATTTAAAATATTGCAGCGGCTCATTCGAATTTTCTCTCCATATTATTAGTTGTAGATTTTGGTCTTCATCATCTACTAGAATTTGCCTGTACATTTTGGCTATATCTGCCGTAAAAACATATTTGTGCAAACAAAATCGTAGTTGTTTCGTAAATAAATCATCTTGAATATTTGGCCCTGTTTGTAGTATGTCGTTAAGTCAGATGCCGTTACTAGACTTGCATGACGCGTCCAATACTACCCGGAGCTTTGTAGTAGTACTTTTTGGTTTTAATACGCAATGGTGCGGCAAAAAGTAATGCGTAGCAGGCAGTTTATTAGACTTTATTGGCTCCAGGTGTTTGAGTTGAAGCAACTCTTTCATGAATTTAGCATATCCTCCTTTTAGGGCCTTATCTTTTTCTAATCGACGTTCTAAATTTAAAAAACGGCATGTGGCCACTTCCCGTGAATTTCCTAGGCACTCAGGTCCTTTTTTGAATGGATGTCTGACCACAAAGCGTACTTCTTTGTTTCTTTTTACTGTTTCATTGAAAAAATGCTCACAATGTTTTTCTTGGGTCGTCATTGGTACTATCTGACACTCTTCAATAGTCCAAAATTTTTGCAATTGATCATTTAGTGTATTAACACTGATTCCGCAGAACTGTAAATCAACTGGTGTAACTTGTTTAGCTTTCCCTAACACAATCCAACCTAACACAGAGTTTTGTAGTGTAGGTAAATCTGGTGCTAATTTAAATTGGCCGTTTTTGGTTAGATTTGCAAAAATATCAGCCCCTAGGAGAATGTCTATCCGTTTGGGCTTGTAGAACTCTGGATCAGCTAGTTCAATATGATCTGGTATTGGCCATGAACTAGTGTCGAATGTTTGAGCTGGTTGGCCGCCTGTGATTTCTGGTATGACAACTGCTTCAATAGCAGCTGAAAACCTACTTTTATTCGAGCAAATTGTCACATTAATCATACCATGAGAGTGAACAGTCGATGAGCCGATTCCATTTACTTCTACTAATTGCTGACTGCCTCTTAGCCCCAGTCGAGTAATTAATGATTCTGTAACGAAGTTCAGCTGTGAACCAGAATCTAAAATTGCACGACTGCTTACTGAATTCTTTTTGCCTTTGACTGTTAGTATTGCGGTCCCCAAAAACACATAGTTAGCTGAAGTTGTGGACTTTAGAGCCGTGTTTACTGTTTTATTACTTTTCGATTGACCACAATTTAATGATGCACTTGCATTTTTCTTTTGTGATAAGACATAAAGAGTTGTGCAGTTTATTGCATTTCAAACATACGCGATGCTTGCATTCGCTTCGGACATGACCTTTCTGTAGACTTTCTGCAGTAATGGTACTTCTTAGCTGTTTCTAGGCGCTCAGGTATGGAAAACTTAAGAAACATTTTGCATTGCCGAATAAAAAAGTGCTGGTTCTTGCATAATTCACATCCGGGCTTCTCACTCGAAAGTAATGTTGAGTGCTTTGGGCGACTACGTCAATCTTTACTAGACTTCTCTCCTAGTGTTTCCAGTAGTTGAAATCTCCCTTCAATAAATTTCAAAAATGAGCTTAGACTCGGAATATCTCGTGGATCATTTAAACTCTGTTCGTAGAGTCTGTGAGTTTTTTTATCTATTTTTTGTAATAGAAGTTGAATCATTAATGCATCCTAATTGGATGTATTAAGACCTTCAATTCCGATGCCCAACATTGCTTCGCTAACAGTGTCGTGCAGTTTTTTTTAGAGAATGTACTGTATCGGAATGTAGTGTGGCTGGGATCGATAATATGTTATTTAACATTGCCGACACTATCAACCGTTTATTGTTGTACTGAGTACGAAGTAAGTCCCATGCCATCTTGTAGTTACTATCGGTAACTTGAAGATGCTGTATTAGCCGACTTGCTTTACCAACTACGTTGGCTTTTAAATAAAACATCTTTTGTGCATCAGCTACGGGTTGGCCATCTATTAAGTTCAAAAATAGGTCCCTAAATTGGCTCCACTTTGAATAGTCCCCTGAAAAAGTGCGAATGGTAATTTCAGGAGTGCCTCCGCACACGGGTCGACATTCAATCGACTCGACTGCGACTCGAACTCAAAACGTCATAGGCGTCACACTCGAAGTAGACAATTGCATCCGCACACGTGTCGACATGCAATCGAAGCGACTGCGACTCGAACTCGAAATGGGTCGTTTTCTACGCGAAGTTTTGACAAACAAACAATAGTATATATTATTTATTTAGATATTTATTTTACGAAACAAGGCAACATACACAATAAGAAAACATAATATAAATCTAAAATACAATTAATCGTTATAAATATAAAATAAAAATTGTCCGTAAAAAATATTTCAATACATCACAAATTTTGTAGCATTTACTCTACATTATTTTAATTAAATTTAGGCTAATAACGATGGAAGTTAAGCGGGTTCGGATGTGAAATGGGCTTTGGACCAGTTATTTTTGAAGTTTGATTTGGTAACCCCCAAAGAATTGTGGCTGCTTATAGAATTGAATATTCAACAGCTTCTATTAATGGGCTCATTATATGATAAGTAGTGTGATGAATGAATTCATTGAGCGGATTTGCAAATCTGGTGCGTCTTGATCGGTTATTGAAAGTAATTTTACTAGAGAGATCTTCAATAATATTATATACTTGCATGTTATTAGTATAAGTCGCTTTGTCACGGGTAACTTATATTCACCCACTATGGATTACTACAAGTAATAATGATCCGACTTTTATTGAATCCTATATGAAGTACTTCCATTAATATTCGGACAAGCATGTCTCAGGGTCTAACTAAATTCAATAGCAATACGCCTCTCTTCCACACTCTAATTGCAAAATTCGTATCCTCGCAGATGGCACTGCTATATCATCTAAGAATGTCAATACCATCGAATCATTAGCCATTGGCAGCAACAACTAGTGTTCACTAAAAGCTTCTCCAGTAAGTGGAAATTCATACTGAAAAATTGCAAGCTTGTTTCTTTGTTAGGAAACTATAATATAAACACTTCGCTGTTGCTTGAATAAATATATAGGTGCTAAAGTGGAATTGTTTTTGCGGGATGATTAAAATTGAAAATTTGATTGAACTGTTTTTTTGACAAAGTGGTTTCGAAAGCATACACTGATTCTCATCAGACACCAGCGCACACAAACTCGATTGTTTTGCGTTTTGCGGAGATGTTAAAATTTGTCACAACTAACGTAAATAAAAATTACTGATTTCCAACTGCTAGTGGTCACATCAGTCAAGTAAGCACTGTAAGCTGGAGTCTGATGAGAATCAGTGCGTACGTTCGAAACCATTTTGTAAAAAACACATTTTCTATAAAATTTTCAATTTTAATCATCCCGAAAAAACAATTCCACTTTGATTCTGCTTTCGGCGGCTTATTCCGCAAAACGATCGAATTTCCCGTATCAATTATGCTCTGCTTTATCTATGCTGATTTATAGACAAGAATGGAACCATGATCACAAATCAATAACCTTTGTGAGCATATAGGTGCAACTATTTTGTGGCCAACATAATTAAAATATATATAGGAAAATTTCATGTATATAACATAACAATATGTAACATTACATTATGCAAACATATAAAAAAATACATACGTGATACGTTATCAGAAACACTAATAATTTTCAAAAAACCAATCATAATAATACATAAAATAAAATAATTAATAATGCATACATTATAAAAAAAAAACACTTTCATATATTTCGAAAAAAAATATCACGCATCTTGCTCGACTTTTCCCGTTCCAAACACTTCGAGCGAGACGAGTGCCTGTCGAGTCGCAGTCGCACCGAGTCCGAGTCGAGCACAAGTCGACCCGTGTGCGGGTCTCCATTCATTTACATTGGAAATCGCAAGGAGTTCGAGTTCGAGTCGATTGAAGGTCGACCCGTGTGCGGACGCTCTTACTGAGGACTGGCGCTGCCGAGCTGATCCTATTTCACTATTGTTGCTTACATCAATATGCTCCAACAAACTAACGACTATGGCTTTGTAATCTTTCTCCAAGCTGATATATTTCACTTCATCATATCCAGCTGATTCATCTTCCTCCGCCATTATGCTGTGGTGGTCATCGCTTATTTCTTTCCACAACCGTCGCAGATCGTCTAGACTCTGGTGGTTATATGCTTTAGATTGTGGTGATTTTAAAGAACCTTCCACATCTTGTAGCATCCGCTTTAACGTTGATATGAGTGCCTTTTGAGTTTTTATGGATTTTATAATCCAATGATTTTCTCGAGTCAATGCAGTGCTCGGGCGATCTATCCATTCTGCATTTATCTGCTCCAAGAGTTTGGCCTTGAAATCATCGTAAACCGCCTTCACCTGGCTGAAAAAATCCTCTTCGAAATGCAAATGTCCCGACTCCTCTGGACATGTATTACTTATTTGATTGTGGTTCCTCTCAAAAGATGCCCACTCTCCATCCAACAACTCAAATTGAGTTCTTAGATATCGACGATTTTTCCTCGTCTTTGATGTCTTGTAATAATTTTCCACTCTTCTATCGATCGCCTTACCAATTCGTGACTGCTCAGCAACCAGCTTCTCCATTTTTAAAGATCCAAAACTACCGCGTATCTGAGTACGATTGATTGAAACTTTTTTAGACGCGTGTTCAAAGGGGTCACCAAAATGTTCACACAACAACTGGAAGTTAAATGGTGCCCAGCGCAGCCTCACAACTGGGTAAAAATAATGGGTTTGTTCACCAACTGATTACAATTCTTTTTTGAAAGCTATTTGACTTTTATACATATTTTATTCTTGCTATTGTGCATATACAGCAACTTTTGATGGTGAAAGTCCACAATTTGGATGTAAGAGACATGCAACGTAGCATGCACTTACTTTACTCGTGCTATTAATTGCAGTATATGCACATTACAAAGTTCAATAAGTTAAGTTCAATAATAATTCAAAGTTCAATAATTAATATTTTGTTGATGCGTCGTCATGACACTACTTATTCAGGTTTTCCTTTCTAATTAATTGCCTGAACTCTTAATCAACGATCCTCTAACTGTCTACTAACATTGATCACATTCCGATACTGATAGCCCTCTCACCTTTTCTTTTAGGCCCAACGGATAAAACTCGACCAAGGGGGATACATGAATGCCCAGAGGAGATACACGAATACTCTGGCGCAGCCCCCCCGAAAAAGGGCAGAAGGAATCAGAAAAATGAAGACAAAGGAACAAAAACAAAAAAAAAACTCTAGCGCACCTGAACCGCTAGAAATACTAATGTTCGAAGAACAGTAGAAGAATCGTGCAGGTTTTGAGTGCATATTCCACCACATGAGCTGCTTATTACGGCCAAACTGTTTCAAACGCCACGTTCTACTTTGGTCTCAAGAATGCATTATAACTCATATGGTGGAAGGTTTCAGATATTACCACTGGCATGAATTTCAACGTTTATGAGAGCGAAACACGGGTTAATTATATTCGTTATCAGTTGCTTATTTCACAAAATTTCGAAAGCAGCATCTCATATAACATCAATGAAGAAAATGCGCAGTGCCTGTAGCACTGTAACTGAAGTTGGTGTTTGGGGCTGCGATCCGAAAAATTTGCAGAACTTTGGGAATTGAAACATCGGTTATTTATTTTCATTGTAAATGTTTCCGGTATGAATACTAACTATACTAACTATAATACCGACTCGTGCTGCCAACCTTTCGCCAGTATCAAAGCCAAAAATATATCACATCTGCTTCACGTTGTTATATTACATTCGAAGTTATAGGAGTATAAAGAAATTTAGGATTACCTGCAGCGAGTTTTTTCAAATAATGGAAAGCTTAATATTTGCTGTTTATTGTCACTACAATATCATTACCAATTGCAAATTCTACGATAAAACCGGTTAATAAAGATATTGCAAACAAACACAAAACCAACAATAGCTGGCAACTCTATCGTGGCTTTTCAACCAAATTTGGCCTGAATAATGCTTATAGTAGGTTCCATTAATTGTATGAAATTCGTACAGATTTCATGAAAGCACTGGAAGTTATAGGGCAAAAAGTTTTATTTTCCTGAGCGAATTTTCAAATCCAAATACACAAAAATTACCATAGCTGGCAGCACCAATCGAATTTTTCAACCAAATTTCTATCAAACAGAGTTTAGAGTAAGGTTCAGCTACTGTGTCAATTTCATGAAAATCTGGTAACTTATTCACATTTCATAGGGTAAAAAGCAGTTTTTTTTCTTTGTAATTTTTCAAGATGGCACCACTGGCACAGAGTTGCCCACAATTCCAAATCGCTTCTATCAGACCTGGTCCTACTTAATTCCAATGCATTCTGTAAATTTCAATGGTATCTGATTATTTATTCGTGAGTTCCCGTGAACAGATATTTTTGATGCTAAAAATATAGGTTGACTGGGAAAGGGTTACCGTTCTTGTCCGACATGAAATTTCCAAAGTTTTACTTTGAACGTGTAGATAAAGCATAAGATTTTTATACAGATTGGTTTTATTGTAAGAAACGGACAATTTTTGGAAATTCGATGGTTTAATGTTTTCACTTGCAAATTTTTATTTTTTCAAATTTAAGACACCAAAATTATCATAGCTGACAGGTCCAACCGAATTTTCCTAACAAAAAAACAGGTCCTTCCAAACGTGGTATTAAATAAGGTTCAGCTACTGTGTGAATTTCGTCAAAATCGAACGATTCAATCAGAATTTATAGGGCTAAAAGCAATTATCTCTTTTAGTGATTTTTCAAGATGGCACCACTGGCACAGAATCACCCGCATTTCAAAATCACTTCTATCAGACCTGGACCTATATAGGACCAATACATTCTGCAAATTTCAATTAATTCTGCTCATTGGATCGTGAGTTTCCGTGAACAGAAGTTTTTGATGCTAAAAATATAGGTAAATTGGCAAGGGTTACCAGGCGTGCCCGTAATACCATATCTTTTTTTTTTGGTTATGTAAACAAAGCACAAGATTCACATATGAGTGGCTTTTTTTTGAAAAAGCGGCAGTTTTTCAAGAGAGACGATGATTTGAGGGTTTTCACTTTCAGTGCCTGCCCTAGCTACAGGGTTGCCAGCACGGTCATCAAAAGCTACGAAAATTTACAACTAAATAATATCAATATGTCCTTAAAATTTCGTAATGTTTGAATAACTCGGTAAAAAGTTATCGCAATTTAAAAATTTTCAAGTTTTCCCGTTCTGTTTTTAGGCACCAAGCGCACACATGGGGTTAAAAAATTCCAAAGCATTATTCGATTCTCATGTAAAACAGGTTCGAAATTTTTTTCGTCAACTTTATTTTTGCAAAAATTATTTGTGTACGAAATAATAGGTATATTAAAAATATCACTCAAATGGCCGCCGGCGCCAAAGGGTTAAAGATTATTAACTTTTTGTGAGACCTGGCACTATTCTGCATATACACCAATGTGTCCTGAAAATTTCAGCTCAATCGGATGGCGCGTTCCTGAGAATTTTTCACTGAAATTTTTTGATGATAAATATATATATATATATATATATATATATATATATATATATATATATATATATATATATATATATATATATATATATATATATATATATATATATATATATATATATATATATATATATATATATATATATATATATATATATATATATATATATATATATATATATAGAAATATGAATTTTTGGCCAAAGTGATTTTAATACTAATGTTCTTCTTCGAACATTAGTAAAAAATAAAACAAAAAAAAAATGAGAAAACCAATACCGAAACCCGAATCATTGCTAATAGTAGGGTAGCCCGGGATGCTAAATTTGCAGTTACTAAAGCGTCGTGGGGACCTATTGGATTGTGAAGATTAGGTTCTAAAATGAAAAAAAGTTTATGTCAAGTTTTCCATTTTAGTGGGGGGGGGGGGGGGGGGGAGAGCGTGTAAAAATTTTCAAAAAACGTAAAAAAAACAGTCACATGGAAATACTCGAGCGCGTCAGACATTCATAGTGTATACGCGCTTTGTCTTTCTGATAACCGATAGATATTAATTTGACGATTAACTAGAGGAGGGTGGCCGTAAAAAGGGGCATAAAAACAAAAAACAAAAAAAGTTATTCGAGCGTATCAAATATTCAGAGGGAATGTTAAGTGAACCCAAAAAATTGTCCTATTGAAATGGCTGACGATTTGGACGTGACCGAAAGTCATGACTGATTTTTTTAAATGTAAAAAAAAACGTGTGACCTTCAAATACTCGAGCGCGTCAGATTTTCATATAAAGGATTCAGCTTGATATGTTAGTTGTCCTAAATGATAATCTGACAATTATATGGAGGGATATTGTTAATCTGACAATTTAAAAACAAAATTTTTTTTCGTTTCTTCTTTTTATTACTGGATGAAATAAAAACAATATGTCCATATATATATATATATATATATATATATATATATATATATATATATATATATATATATATATATATATATATATAAATATATATATATATATATATATATATATATATATATATATATATATATATATATATATATATATATATATATATATATATATATATATATATATAAATATCTATCTATCTATCTATCTAGAAATTCAACAATTTATTGATATAAAAGTAGAAAATTTTTTCTTTAAAACAAGTATTTTAATACTTCCTCGTCACATAAAACTAATTGCATTAAATTCACTGAATTATTTTAAAACACACAAATAAACCAAAGCGTCGTACATCAACAAAAACGAACAAGTCATTGTGATCAGCTAAGATGTCATCATGGCGGCAGACGGTAGTGTGAGGACGGTGCGAGAGATTGAGAGATAGAGAAAGAGTGAGAAGGAAGAGAGGCGCGGAGTGTGGAATACACAGTTCTCAGCATATAAACGCTTCATCATTTATTGATAGTTTTAGCTACATCGCCTCATGAAAACCGTCAAAATTATATGTTTTTCGTAATCCTGATAGCATTTCTTTCAAAATAAAAAAATTCAATCGCGCTCGAGAATTTCGAGGTGAGGTTTTTTTTACAACTTTGTGACTCGCCCATTTCCTTATGTCACGCTCAAATTGTCAGATTATTGAAATATACTCTTTTCTGGATGTACTTAACTTACCTTATCTTAATCTGACGCACTCGAGCTTTTCAGAGGATCAATTTTTTTTTACTAATCTGACGGGCTGCTCTCAACGCACCCAACTATATTAAGGGTTCATATATGGTAGGGTACATTACAGGGGTGCAAGGCTTCTCCCCATATGATTTTCTGACGCGCTCGAGTTACGCGCGAAATCCCCGCTTGGGCTCCCTTACTATAAGGGACTAGCTAGTATACGGCCAGGACGACGTATAGCTCCCAGGCTACTATCTAAAGGAGGATGATGCGCTTGAATTTTATTTTGGTTTATATGGTTTTGAAATTTTGACCAGGGTGTAATAAACCTCGCATTTAAGTGTCCCGCTCCATCCTAATTCTTATAACAGTATGATAGTATTTTACGGTGTAGTTTCTTCGGTTCGTCCCTCTTCTCGCGTACCTCAACGCAGTTTCGTCGCACTTTGCTAATCAATATAAGGCTTTATATCCTTGACGTGCCATATTCGCGCGTCCTTTCCATTTTTATCACATAAGGCATAAGTCCAGCCTGACATTCGCTTGACCACCCGATACGGTCCTATATACTCTGGTGCCAATTTCACGGAATAGTATTTTGTCGCGTCGGAGAGTGTGTAGTTTTTCCTCCATACCGAGTTTCCCTCTTCATAGCTCTCGTCCCGCTTCCGTAGATTAAACCTTTGGCCACTGCTTCGAGCCACTTGTCGCATACGATCCAATACGTCTGCGCGGGTCATGTCGACGCTATCGTCACCACCGCTTCCACTACCAATACCAGATTCATCAATCCCAATCAGCTTAGATTGGTCAGCATAAAGTTACAATGAGCTCAAAGGTAAAGATTCTTCAATAACCTAATTCCAAAGTAATTCAATTTCAGAACATTGCAATTGCACATCCAATCGAAATTTTTTATGCTGATCATCTGTTCTAAATAATGAAAATTGCAATGCAATTGCACAATTCAATTGCATTGATCGAAAAAGCATTATTTTCATTACGAAATATTTTTATGCTGATCACTTGTTTCAACAAACAGTGATCGTTAATAATTTATTATCTAGGTCAGGTAGTCGATAAGCGAAAGAAATGTATTTTAGTTAGTTAGTCACTAATTGAACGCAATAAAATAAAGTTCGGAAAAACTCACGGTGTTATAATTTTTTTTTAAGTATTAAATTAAACACTGACAAACGTGGCGCAGTCGGTAACCACTTCATCTATAGATAAGTGGAAAAAGTGAAAAGTGAGTTTATAATTTGGTAGTGACTCTCACCAAATCTGAAGAATGGTGATTAAAACTATTTGCAAAGTGAGTGAACAAAAAACAACTAAACTCTTTGCTAGTGATCACAAACAAATCTTAAGATTGTTGCAGTAAAAATTATAAATAGTTGGAATATTTAAAAAAAAAACCGTTTGTGGTTTGGTTCAAAAACGAAAAATAATAGAAAACGAAGACTGGTAAATTGAAAGTTCTAATTACAATTCGTTAGAATATTTTTGTTAAAACAAAAAAAAAACAGTCTATAAAAAAAGGAACATACAAACAAACTGAAGTTTAGTTTTGTGTATAAGTATAAAGTTATTTGAAGAAAAAAAACAAATAATAACGATTATGGCTCCGATACCACCACCACAACCAGAAGACAACCAACATATTACTATAACGGCATCGGATTTAATGAAGGAAGCCGCCGCAATTAGACCCTTTTTTGGAACAAAGGACTATGACCTATCGTCTTTCATCCGGGAAGTGGAAATCATCTTGCCGATGTTCAATGACAACCCAAATATGCAGCAGTATGTTTTTCAAAGGTACATATTAAACAAACTGCAAGGACAGGCTCTACAGGCAGTCAGAACGCTGGGTTCAAATCCATCATGGGACCAGTTGAAGAGCGAACTTATCAAAAACTTTGGAGTGCGGGAAAGCTACTACCATCTTCATCACCAGGCTATTAACTTAAGGAACTATCACAATGTAAGTGATTATTATTATAATTTACGGAATATTTTAGGTAAACTTAACACTAAGTACGAATTTGACATAAATAAACCTGCTCAGTTTTCACCACAAGCTAATGAAGCAGTCATTTTAAAAACATTTTTGAACGGTATGGACAAAAACCTAGCCAGTATTGTGTATAGTAGAAATGTGGAAAATTTGGGAGAGGCCTTTTACTTATTAGAAGAGACTGGTCTTATAAAACATTATAATAAAAGAAGACAAGGACAGACATTCGACAAAAACAAACAACCAACGAATAATCCGGACAACCGTCCAAGAAATGACAGTAACGACGATATACGACAGAACCAACACAACAACGGCAGGTTTTTAGAAAATAAAGGCTTCGAAAATTCAGGAAGGTATAGAAACCGGGGTAATTCTGGCCGGTACAGGCAGAATCCTAGTAATAATAATAATAATTATTTTAATACTAGAAATTCAGGTTATTTTGAGAACAATGTAGATGAGCCAATGGAAGTGGACCATATCCAAAACGCGGAACAAGTAAATTTTCACTCTCTAGCCGAGAAGCAGATTTACCGGTTGTTGAATTAACCATTGGGACAAACAAAATTAAGTGCTTAATTGATACCGGATCGACAACGATATTATTAAACGAAAATAGTTTACTAGAGTATAAACGTTCTAATCTTTCGAAATCCTTATATTTTAATACTCTAAGCGGACAGACAGAAATAAGTCAGGAGATAATTACAGAATTGCCACTTGATTTTAACGAAGAAAGTCTTATGAGTTGGAAGTTAACTACATTTAAGGATAAAGACTTTGATGGTTTAATAGGTCAAAATATTTTAAAACCCATGCAGGCTATCATAAATTTGGAAGAAGGATATTTGGAAATACATAATACAAGAACTAAATTTTTAAATTCTTGTCAGTATGATTATGGCGAAATTCACATTTTGGAAGAATATGATGAACAAGATATATTAGATAAATTAAAACGAGATGACATGAATGAGGAGGAATTAAGCAAATTAGAAATATTGATGAAAAAGAACGAAGATCTATTTTTTCAAGAAGGGCAGAAACTTAGCCATGCTCATGAAGTATCACATGAGATCGTCACATTAAATGACAGACCAGTATATTCCAAAATATACAGGTATCCTCAAATTCATGAAGGCGAAATAAACAGACAGATGAAAGAAATGTTGGAACAGGGAATTATTAGGGAAAGCGTTTCTCCTTATAACTCACCATTATGGATTGTCCCTAAAAAGGCTGACAATTCTGGCAAAAAAAGTGGAGAATTGTCATTGATTACGGGAAACTTAACGAAGTTACTGCAGGTGAAAAATTTCCAATGCCAAATATTGAAAATATATTGGAAAAACTCGGTAGGGCGCAATATTTTACGGTCTTGGATCTCGCAAAGGGATTCCACCAAGTTCTGCTTAAAGAGGATGACAGGAAGAAAACTGCATTCTCAACCCCTCTAGGCCATTATGAATTTGTTAGAATGCCGTTCGGGCTAAAGAATGCTCCGGCGACTTTTCAACGACTAATTAATTCTGTACTCAGAGAATATATAAATAAAATATATGTCGTTTATTTAGACGATATATTGATATTTAGCATAACAATAAATGAACATTTAGACAGCGTTCAGAAAATACTTAATAAACTGAGGGAACATAATCTTAAGATCCAAGTGGACAAGTGTAATTTTTTTGCCAGATCTACGGAATATTTAGGGCATACTTTAACAACGGAAGGTGTTAAACCAAATATGAGTAAAATTGAAAATATCCAGAAATTGAAATTAACGGAGACAACGAAACAAATTAAGTCATTTTTAGGGATAACTGGTTATTATAGAAAATTTTTGAAAGATTATGCTAAAGTTGCATCGGGTATGACAAAGTATCTGAAAAAGAACACAAAAATCAACGTAAATGATTCTCAATACATAGATGCATTTCAGAAGCTAAAAAGACTTTTGATAGATTCGTCCATTTTAAAGTATCCGGATTTTAACAGAAGATTTAAATAAGTAATGGATGCTAGTGACTTTGCAATAGGTGCTGTTCAAACTCAAGATGAACATCCTATAAGTTACGCCAGTAGAACTTTGAACGATTACGAGAAAAGATACTCTACTACAGAAAAGGAGCTTTTAGCGATTGTTTGAGCTGTTAATTATTTCAGGCCATATATTTACGGTAGGACCTTTGATCTAATGACAGATCACCAACCTCTCAAATGGTTACAGACAAAACATAAGGGTAAAGACATAAATCCAAGATTGCAAAGATGGATACTAAAACTAGGCGAATACGACTTTCAAATTATATATATTAATGGAAAGGAGAACAAAGCTGCAGATTTTATGAGTAGAATAAATGCTGATACAGGGGTGATAAACGTATTGAATGATAATTTAGAGCAAGAAGATAATGTTAGCACAGTGGCTACAATTCATTCGCAAGAGGAAGAGCAGAATGATCATTTTCCCATATTAGACACGGTTGTTAATAGATTTTTCACTCAGTTAATTTTGACAAAAAATTAAACAAAAGAAATTGATATTATTAACAATAAATGGAAAATATACATTAGCTCTGAAGATATCCAATCAAATTTTATGACTGATATTTTCCGAAGATTCCTAAAACCTGGAGAGATTGGCATATATTCAGAATTATCTGATCATGAGTTTAATATAGTGCAACAAAAACTTTTGGAATTATTTGATGTAAACTTCAAATTTCTTAAATGTGCTCATCATGCTAAGGATATGAAATCTGAGGATGATACTTTTAAGCAAATTGCTAAATATCACAAAAATGAAACAGATCATGCAAGAATTAATGAAAATTACGAATGTTTGAAAAACAAGATCTAATTTAAAAATTTGAAAAAAATATATCAACAATTGTGATATTTGCAATCGAGCTAAATATGATAAGAAACCTTTGAAACCAAAATTTTATTTAACTGAAACTCTAAAATCTACTAATGAAATAGTACATGTTGACGTATATATTAACGAGAAGCACAGCTTCCTAACTTTCATTGACAAATTTTCAAAATATGTTATAGCATTATATTTAAAAGACAGAAACAGTGTAACAATAACTGAGAAAATTAGGCAATATTTTTGTCTAATATTTTTGTCTAAGGTAAGCCAAAACGGTAAGTCATGGACAATGAGCTTAATTCAACTAATGTTAAAGATTTCTTGAGGGAAGAGGAAGTTGAAACACATTTCACAAAACCAAACCTTCATACAGGAAACGCAGATATAAACTGCTTTCATAATGCCATAGGAGAAACACTAAGAACATTATAAGTGCAAAAATTGGAAATGTCTATGCAAGAAAGAATGTTTAAATGTGTCGAATGGTACAATAAATCTCATCACTCTACAATAAAAGTTAGACCTTTAGATGTTGAACAAGGGAAAGCTAATAACGAAGAGATAGAAAAATTATTACGAATTAAGAAAGAAAGTAGAATAAATAAGCTAAATAAAAATAGGGAAAATTATGACCAAACTGAAGAAATGGGCTATGTAAAAAATTACAAAGCCTTGAGACATTAAAATGAGCCCAAGTACAGGAAATTAAAATAAGACAACATTCATCCCATTAATATTATAAGACCCATTAATATTATAAATTTTCAGGTGATGTGGATACTCAAAATTATAATAATAGCACTGATACGACCAGCACATCTGACGCTGACGATAGAGCAACTGAACAGTTACAATGGTTTTGTTGATATAAATCAAGAAAACATTCAAATTATTACGTACTACAGTACAATTTTGCATGTAATCGATCCTAATGATGTCCAAAATTTAATTAACTCTTTGGAAATAAACGTAAATCAGGTTGAACCAATTGAAAACAGACAACTTTTACAGTACGAATTAAATACTATTAGGACTAAAGCTTTGGCAACTACGAGTATACCACACAGACATAGACAAGGACTCATTAACATTATAAGGACAGGACTGAAATGGTTATATGGAACAATGGATGATAACGATAGAACTGAAGTTGAAGAACATTTACGAATAATAGACGAAAACTCACATAATATAATTGAACATTTGAATGAAAATACACAAATTAATAATCATTTTAATGAAACGTTTACCAAGTTAAGAGAAATAATTGAATCAGATCGAGATAAATTTTTAGAAAGATTTAACGACATAAAAGCAAATAGCGAAAAAGTATACAAACAACTAATATTCTTAGATATTATGTTAAAAATTAAAATTCTGGAGGATAATGGAGAGCATATACAAAATAATATCACATCGGCTAGGTTAAATGTAATGACTAATAATATATTAACGAATGAAGAGATTCTCCACTATCACGTTGATTTATATAAACTTCAAAACATGAAATTGGGAGCTACTTGTTACAAAAATAATAAGATATTGTTCACCATTAAAATTTTCAAAGAAACAATCGACGCAAAACAATCAATAATAACCCCAATAACTAATGAAGCATTTCCAGAATTATTATTCAAAACACAAGAGATTGTAAAAATAAGTAATATATCTTATGGTTATGAAGGAATTGTAAATAAACAAAAATTGAAGATATCAGATTTATGTCTTTTTCAGAACAATTATATCAAAACAAAGAATTTTAAACAGGAAATCCTACAAATTGAATAGGGATCAATTTTCTTAAAAAACCAAAATAATTCATATCTAAAAAGTACTTGTGATGAAAGGATTTTTAACCTCAAAGGAAATTATTTCCTAATTTTTCATAAATAAGTAAATGGGAGATTTTTTAATAATAACGAAAAAACTTTTAAACAGAACTTTGTAATTCCATCGACAATCAATATGAACACGACGATGAATCAATTGACTTTTGATGATCTGGTACTTGGCCAATTTCAAAATATTGAACAAATTAAAGAGTTAAAGTTTCACAAGAGCAAGATTAATTTATGTTACATAATCGCCTTGATTTCAATTTCAATAATATTCACAATTTTGATCATTTTATACGTATATTTCTCGAAAAAGTATAAATCTCTAAATGTTAACTTGATTAATAAAACTCAAGAGAGTTTCAATCATAAGGACGCTATCGTCACCACCGCTTCCACCACCAATACCAGATTCATCAATTCCAATCGGCATAGATTGGGTCAGCATGAAGATACAATGAATTCAAAGGTAAAGATTCTTCAATAACTTAATTCCAAATTAATTCAATTTCACAACATTGCAATTGCACTTCCAATCGAAATATTTTTATGCGTATCATCTGTTCTGAATAATGGAAATTGCAATGCCTGATCCTCCAAGACTTATGTTACCGCAGCAGCCGTCGCCTGCCGTAACGGAAACAACCAAGTAAATGTGGAGATACAATCTAGGACGGTCAGAATGAACGTATGCCCTTGACTAGAACGTGGGAGTCGCCCCACCAAATCCACGCAAACAATCTCCCGAGGCTGCTGTGGTTCCCTTTGTCTAGAGGACATGAGTCCCGCGGCAGCTTTCCTCTTCACCTTATTAGCGTGACAGGTTTTGCATCTACGGACATAGATCGCCACATCCGTCGAAATCTTCGGCCAATAATATCTGGCTGCTACCCTACCCAGCGTGCGACTAATCCCCATGTGCCCAGCCGTGGGATCATCATGACACCTCTGTAGAATTTTTTTTCTCTCCGTTTTAGTTACTACCCTCTTCCCCGCCTCTGCTCCCTCCAATTCCGGATAACGTCCTGGCAAATGTTTCCATATCTGTCCATTCGTGACTCTCCAATCCGCGTACTACAATGGAGCCTTGGCTATTTTCTCCCTCATTCCTGTATACCATCGGTCCCCTTGTGGCTCTACCGCTGCCGTTTGATTCTTTGGCAGCAGTCGAGATAGTGCATCAGGCACCAGATGCTCCTTCCCCTTCCTGTGAATAATTTTGAACGGGTATTGCTGAAGTCGCATGGCCCACCTGGCCAGACGTCCCATCAAGTCCTTGAGGTTATTCAATCACACGAGTGAGTAATGATCCGTGATTACCGAAAACTTGGCTCCTTCTACGTATGGCCGCAATTTCTCCACTGCCCAAATAACCGCCAGACAATCCTTCCCTGTAGTTGAATAACGTCCTTCCGCTTTCGACAGGGAACGACTCAGGTAACATATTACTCTCTCTCCATCGGCATACTTCTGCGACAACACCGCCCCCAAGCCTAAGTCCGATGCGTCCGTCTGGATCAAGAAAGGCAGATTGTAATCCGGGCAAGTGAGGATGGTGCTGTTGAACATTTCACATTTGCCTGCGTTGAAGACGTCTCGTAGTCTTGGGTCCACTCGAACTTCTGATTTTTCTTGAAAAGGTTCGTCAGTGGTGCCGTCATCGAGGCAAAGTCAGGTCTAAACCTCCTGTACCACGAGACCATTTCCATAAATTGGCGTACTTCCTTCACATTGGTAGGTGCAGGGATCTTCACCACACACTTCACCTTGTCGGGATCCACATTCAGGCCTTTCTCATCCACGACGTAGCCCAAGTACTTTAGCTGTGGGCGGCGGAATTTGCACTTCTCCTTGGAGACTTTAAGGCTGGTGTTCAACAATGAATTGACGTTGTCACCTTGACAACATCAACAGCAGATGGGAGACAGACAGCTGATTGGAAAATTTTAATGCTGTGTTTAAAATGTAAAACTGGATATTGGAAATTTATAACCAGTAATTGTTCAAAAGCTGGAGTGTACCGAAATTTTCACTATCCAGTTATTTTTCAAAAGTTAAAATAGAAATTTGAAATGAAAGTTAAGTCCATCATCAGCTTTGAAATCGTACACACTAAACTCATTTTCGACCTTATAAGTTAGTTAGAACTTGAAAACCGTATTTTTGAATCGGAGTAGCAAGTAAAAAGTTAAATTTTGAAATAGTATTTGAAATAAATTGGTGAAATGTAAAGAATTAATATTTGGAATAAATTGGTGAATTGTATTCGATACAGTGTCTTTGTATTCGACGGAAATTAGCATAAAGCGAAGTTTTAAGATACTAAGCATATTACTTTGGACATTTTTTGGTCCTTCGAACCGGATCGTGTCGCGATTCAATTTCGGTGAAAAAAGTGATTTGTGAAACAATTGGCAAAGATTTTTTCCTTTTGGCGCTGAGTAAGTCCTTTTCCTTTTCCTTATATTTATATAACTATGCATACAAATTAACATACAATAAATTATTTCAAACGCATAACTGTAGCCTATCGTTGTGCATTAATTGAAAATTGATATAGTACTGATCATATAATTGAAATTTTGATAAAAAGTGGAAATAACATTTGCATTATTCATAAGAACAAGTGAAGTGAATAAATTTGTTACTTAATTTAAAACCAATAAACTGGAATCCTGAAATATAGTGGCATTTAAATAAATCAATTAGATTCGGAATTCAAACAGTTAATATCAGATACATTCGGTATTCTGTGAGTTATATTAGGCGTGTGAATTTGAAAATTGCGGTAAAATTGTGGAAAGTATCGGCAGCTTTTGATTCGAACTACGTGTTAACGGGAATTTGTAAGAACGTGCTGAATTCACTGTATTTCCCTTCCGCCATAACGGTTGAATATCTGCCACGGTTAGTAACCTTTTTCGTGTTCAACTGTACATTCTTTGTAATTCTTATTGTGCACATTTTAACCACAAGTAAATGGCTGACGTGCAGAATCTTATTGTACGACAAAAGATCGCATGTGATCAACTTGCAAGATGGCAAGTAAATTATCTTAAAGATTCCAAAGCACGAAAAACAACGGGTTATTACCAATCTTTGCTTAGCAAAATACAAGCTCTTTACGAGCGCTTCTTGGAGACCCATGAGCAGATTTTGGAACATGTGAATGAGAAGATTGTGGAATTGCCGTATTTTACTGAAGATTTCGACAAATTTGAAAATCTTCATCTAAATTTCCAATCGGAATTGGAAGAATTATTGCAAGGGGCGCAGTGGGTTGAAGGCAAGCAGACCACGAAGACACAAGTGCAAACAAAAACTGATGAATTTGAGTTGAAACTTCCTCGGATAAACTTGCCTAAATTTACGGGAAATTATGAAGATTGGGTGCCATTTAAGGATCTTTTTGTGTCAATTATCCATAGTCGGGCTTCGTTATCACAAGTGGAAAAGCTGCATTATTTAAAATGCAGTCTAAGTGGTGAAGCGGAAAATTTACTCCGACATTTTGCCATAACTGGAGCAAATTATGAGTCCGCGTGGAACCTGTTAAATGAGCGATATGACAACCAAAAAGTGTTGTTAAATGCTCAATTTAAGAAATTGTTCAGCATTGGTAATGCATCCGAATCCGCTACTGCTTTGAAAGGTCTTGTTGATCGTACTGTTGAATGTGTTCAGTCAATTGAAATTAAAAGTTTATGGCAATACATAGTGGTGTATCTGACAACCCAACGATTACCTCAAAAAACCCGTCAGCTGTGGGAGCAAAATCAAGCATTAAACACCAAATTGCCTTCATTCGATGAGTTGAAAACTTTTTTAAATCAAAGATTTCGTGCTTTAGAAGCTTCCGGGATCGATCGATCTAAACAATTTCGAATTCAATCCCATACTCGCAGTGTTCATTCAGTACAAACACATTCGTCACCTTTATGTGTTCATTGTCGAGGTCCTCACCGTTTAGTTCATTGTGCACAATTTATACAACTGCCCCATCCTAACAAATTCGATATCGTTAAACGAAATGGGCTATGTCTGAATTGCCTGGATAGGGGACACTTATTGATAAATTGTCCTAGAAGATTCAAATGTTTGAAGTGTCAAAGGTCACATAATACACTTCTGCATCGAGATGATCCAGCAGCCAACAGTGTAACCAATCTATTGTCATCAACATCACAAGCGGAACACTTACATGTACATAGCATTAACACATTGAACCGACGAGAAGTTCTTCTAGCCACAGCTGTCGTTACCTTGCATTCTCCCATTGGTCTTGTCACATTAAGAGCGCTGCTGGATCTGGGATCACAGGTTTCTTTAATTACAGAATCTGCCGTGCAACAATTGGGTTTAACCAGAAAGTCAGCCAAGGTAAATGTGTCTGGAATCGGAACCTCTGATCCAACTAAAGTAAAGGGAATAGTACAAATCAGCATGCACACTCGAACAGGAGGCGTATTGGATTTCGACGCATACATACTAGATAAATTGACCAATTCCATTCCTAACAAAGCAGTGTTGACATCGGATTGGGACCAAATAAAACACTTGCAGCTCGCTGATCCGTTCTTCGACCGTCCTTGTCGCATTGACGTTTTATTAGGACCCGACGTTGTAGGCAATGTGATGCTAGGGGAAATGATGAAACTAGTCGCGGGACCAATAGCACAGAACACCAAATTAGGCTGGGTGATATCTGGACAAATAGAAAATGCAGTCGTGTCGACGGTTCAAAGTTTCAAAGTAGAAACAAACGCTGATGTGGAAGTCAATGAGCAGTTGAAGAAGTTCTGGGAATTAGAAGAAGTGCAACCAAACCGAATTCCAACTAAAGAGGAAGAATTTTGCGAATCATTCTTTGTGGAAACTACATCTCGTGACAAATCGGGTCGTTACTCTGTGAAATTGCCGTTCAAAAGCATCGAGTGCCGAAATTCCTTGGGATCTTCAAGAGCTACAGCTTTGTCTAGTTTTTCATCGTTAGAAAAGCGTTTTCAAAAGGATGAAAACTTAAAAAAAGAATACACAAATTGCATTCAGGAATATTTGGATCTAGGCCACATGAAGCTAGTCAGCGATATTAATGAGCATATATTCAAAGGAGATCAACGTCAATGTGTTGCGCATTACTTACCACACCATGCAATCCAAAAGGAAAGTAGCACAACAAGATGTCGAGTCGTTTTTGATGCCTCCAGAAAAACAACCTCTGGTATATCATTGAACGAAACTTTGTTTACTGGTCCAGCTATTCAAAACGACCTCATGACCGTGTTGATGAAATGGAGATGGCACCGCTTTGCTTTTGTTGCTGATATAGCAAAAATGTATCGTCAGATAAACATGCACTCGAAAGATGCACAATTTCAAAGAATTTGGTGGAGGTCCAATCCATCCGAAGAAATAAAAGACTACGCATTGACCACGGTAACATTTGGTACAAGTTGTGCACCGTTTTTGGCCATTATAACTTTGAGAAAACTGGCAGAAGATGAACGTTTTAGATATCCCAATGCATACGACTCGGTGATGAATGAATTCTACGTAGACAATCTGTTATCAGGAGAAGAAGATTTGGAAAAAACAATCAGCAAGCGGAAAGAAATATTTGAACTTTTGCAATCTGGAGGCTTTCATCTTCGCAAATGTATTAGAAATGATATGCGAATTTTAGATGGGGTGCCTGTCGAAGATTTGGAAATGCAAATGTCTTTGGATTTGAATTTAGACCAAGGTTATAAATCGTTAGGAATTATGTGGCATCCACTAACTGACCAACTTAGTTATCGCGTTAAACTAAGTGAAGAGAGCAATGCATATTCAAAGCGGCAAGTATTGTCAGATATTGCCAGGCTCTACGATCCTTTAGGTTGGCTATCTCCCATTATGATAACCGCTAACATTTTGTTGCAGTCACTTTGGTTACATGGTTTGACATGAGACGAGCCTTTAGAAGATGAATTACATAGAATCTGGATCGATTTTAGAACTAAATTACTAACTCTTGGAAATCTAAGAATACCTAGGTGGGTAAACTACACAAAGCAATCGAATTTGGAGTTACATGGATTTAGCAACGCCTCATCAAAAGCTTACGCAGCAGTAGTATATCTTGTTATTCGACGTGATGACGAAGCTCATGCGCATCTTCTAATATCTAAATCTAAGGTGGCTCCCTTACGAATGGCTTCAATACCACGACTGGAATTATGTGGAGCAGTACTGTTGGTAAAATCAATTGCGAAGGTAAAACTTGCATTGAACTTGATGAGTATCAGTACTTCGTTATGGACTGATTCCGAAATCGTGCTTGCATGGCTAAGAGATCATCCAACTCGATGGACAGTTTTCGTCGCCAATCGAACCACGGAAATTTTGAACCACGTTGGGAATACTCCTTGGCGTCATGTTCCATCCAATCAAAATCCCGCTGATTTAGCATCCCGCGGAACTCATGCTTCTGAAATCTTCGACAATAATTTGTGGTGGCATGGACTCAGTTGGTTGACTCAGGACTCTAGTAATTGACCCCGCAGTACCTGTTCCTGGAATACTAAACTGGAATGCAAAAATACACTGTTTTGTCCATATTGTTAATGAATGTAACCCAGACCTCGACACTTTGTTAGATAAATTTTCAACTTTGTCTCGTTTTTATACGAGTAACGGCCTATTGCTTCCATTTCTTCGCACACATATCGAAACAATCTAATTATAGTGGACATTTAACAACAATCGAATTACAGCAATCGTTTAACTTCTGGTTAAGATACACTCAATCAAAGGAATTTGGAAAAGAAATCTCGACGTTACGAAATGGAAAGGTCATTGGAAACAACAGCCTTCTCAGGAATTTGAATCCGTTTGTAGATGGTACTGGAATATTGAGAATTGGAGGACGGTTAAACAACGCAACTTTGCCATACGACGCTAAACATCAAATCATTTTACGTAAAAGAGGAAAATTAGTGGAGTTATTAATACATCAAACGCATCAAAACACTTTACATGGACAAACGCAGCTGATGTTGAATATGATTAGAAGACGGTATTGGATTTTAGACGCTCGTAATACTATTAAGCGGGAAATACGCAAATGTAAAAAATGTTTCCGGGCAAAGCCGCAAATATTAACCCAATTGATGGGAAGCTTACCAGCACCTAGAGTAAATATGACCAGTCCATTCACGCATACGGGTGTCGATTACTGCGGTCCAATTGAGTATCGCGACAGACGAGGACGTGGATACAAACTACACAAGGGATACATCGCAATATTCATATGTCTAGCAGTCAAGGCTATTCACATCGATTTGTCTACAGCAGCATTTCTCGCAGCACTGCGTCGAATTATGGGACGTCGATGACTTTGTAACCACATATATAGCGACTGCGGTACTAATTTCATCGGAGCTTGCGCGGAATTGCGACGCATCTTGAAAGAAAACACTCATTATGCTGCAGAAGTACTCGCCAATGAAAATATCATTTGGCATTTCAACCATCCTGCTTCTCCACATTTCGGTGGACTGTGGGAGGCCGGAGTGAAGTCGATTAAACAGCACTTACGTCGAATTGTTGGAGGAGCAGCATTAACTTTTGAGGAAATGTCAACCGTGTTAGTAAGAATTGAAGCTTGCCTCACCTCCGGCCTTTATACCCTTTATCAGATGACCACACAGACATCGAAGTGCTCACACCAGCTCATTTTCTAATCGGAAGAGCAATACTTACATCACCTGAACAAGATTTCACAGCCATAAAGGTGAATTATTTGGATAGATGGCAGTATGTTCAACGTTTGACACAGGACTTCTGGAACAGATGGAAAGTTGAATATTTGAATCGCCTGCAATCACGTCCGAAATGGCTTAACAAAGAAATAAACCCGCGTGTTGGTGATATTTGTATATTAAAGGACGAAAGAGTGGTATCCTATAAATGGCCTTTAGCAAAAATAACTCAACTTCATCCTGGAAAAGATTCATTAGTGCGAGTGGTTTCCGTGTTCTCAAATGGCAAAATTTATAAACGACCTATATCAAAAATCGCGTTAATGCCGATCACAACAAGAACTTGAACTTCATTATTAAATTAATAACGTATCAAATATATTTATGAAATTCGGACTGTAATATCAAGTATTAACGATAAACTAATGAATTGATGAATCGATTAACCCGTTCGAGATAAATGAAGAGACAACACTTGGAATAACAACTAAAAAAAAAACAAATTGACATCGAATTAATAATAATAATTGAATCAAATGAATTAACCTTAATTTAAACTATGCATGGGATGTAACTAGATCGCCACCTCGCGGTGCATCCTGGGTAACGCTTAATGATCTAGGCTCTCTTTACGACTGCTTTCGTCCTCGGACCTCTCTCGATATACAATACGTTTGTTGCACATGGGCTGGTGATCGTAGCATTCCGGACCTAGTCGTCTTCAGGCGCGGTAGCGACGGAGTGAAATCCGCTTCGCGAACGGCTCCGGGTTAATACGATCATCTCCGTCCCGTTAAAACCCTGGCAGGCCTCAGAGTACGTTCTCAGTCTCGTCGCCATTAAGTTGGTGGTGTAGGTTCAGTTGAGGTGGACTCCTGATTAACACCGATCCGGCTCTGACTACTTGTCCCCATAAGGGCTTGTGGCAACCCTCGCATGGTCTCCCTGCTTTGCATAAGATAACCATGGGATCATTAAGGTGACTACACATTTGGACTTGAGATAGCGGCTCTGAGTGGGGACCCATATAGCATGAAAAAAAATAATAATAAGAACAAACTCGTCAGGCAAAAGCCTGGTAACAAATCAAACTCACCCTCTAATGTAGAGGGGGGGGGGGCTAAAAAGCTGTGCCGTCGGCTGCAGCTGGAGCCTCAGGAAGTGGAGACATGGTGAATAAGCCAGCTCTGCGGACTGAGGTTAAGGCTGCAGGGGTTCGTGGAGACATGGCGATTGAGTCAGCTCCACTGACTACTGGCACAGCGGCTAAGCAGGGTTCTGGAGACATGACGAGTGGGCCAGCTCCAGTGCCTGGTACAGCGCCTAAGAAAGGTAGTAGAGACATGACGAGTGGGTCAGCTCCAGTGCCTTCAATATCTTCCTCAACCCCTGTCTCAGGCGGTTCCGGGGCTGAGGTCACCAAGCCTGGCCCTGCGAATGCCATGAAGTCCGTTTGTGGCCAGTGTGATGGGAAGGTTTCGGTGAATGAGCCAGCCTGACCATCAACAAGCGCTACCTCCGGTGCCACTTCCTCCTCTTCAGGCACACAAAGCTCCTCCGCCAAAAAATCTCGGGCTTATGGAACTAGAAGGGCAGCCTTCAAAGTTCTGAGGAAGTTTGAAAATGTCCCCCCCGACACTATGTCCGACAAGGACAAAAAGTCCCTTCAGTGGGCAAAGTCATTCATTGGGGAGCACCCTAATCCGCTCCGTCTATACCCTGGAGCTTCAGCTCAGAAACGACAAAGGTCGGCTGAGCAGATGAATCAGGGCATGCAAGACTGCAAAAAGCAGAAAATAGTGACGGCTTCTACAGGGACAACTCGGCCATTTAGCGAAATGGCCAAAGAGTGCCTGGTTTGGGCCGTGATTGATGCCAGCAAGGGAGATGGAACCATCTCCTCCGAAAACTGGCTTAAGATAAGGCAGGCTTTGTTTGGTATCTGCTGTAGGCTGCAGAAGGCCAGCTCGGGTCCACCACCTACGGTGAACGAAGCGGGCTGGCACAAAGGAATTCGGCTGGTTGCGTGTGGAGACCAACGATCAGCCGATTTCTATAAGCAGGCAATCTCCGAGCTGGGGGAACTCTGGCCAGGCGCCAAGATTAAGGTGGTGCCAAAGGATGAGATTCCCAGCCGGCCTAGATGCAGGACTTGGATTCCAAGTTTCCACTCGGATCCAGTGGAAGTCCTGGAAATAGTCCGGCTTTTCAATCCGGATCTTCCAACGGAAAATTGGAGGGTTGCGAAGATTGGAGAGCCGGTAGACAATCGGCGGGAGGCTCTCTTCATCATAAATGAGGAGGCACTCCCGATCTTAGATGCCCGAAAGGGCATTATCAGGTATGGGGTCGAAAAACTAGCCCTACGGATCTACCGAAGCGACAGGCCAAAGAGCTCTGCTGCGGGAGATCCAACACCTGAGAAACCTCACCCTAAACAGGTGACTCACAGAACGGAGGACCCACCTAAAAAGGGGTTGGACACATCTTCGAGGGTGACATCTGAGGATGAATCCGAGGTGGAATCCCTTTATGCAGACGGGGTTAGTGTCGGGACTACCTCCGAGTTGAATGGCTGCCTGGACCTCATGACTCTGGAAACAGAGGAAGAGGCTGGGCAGACATCTATGTCAGACGGGGAGGACCTGGATCTAACCATCGTCGAAAACAAATGATGGTGAAGGTATTCCAGATCAACCTTCACCATTCCAAAGTAGCATCAGCTACCCTGCTCATCCGACTGTCTAGGACAGAGGAGGAGCTGATTCTAATCCAAGAACCATGGGTTGCCAAAAACCGGGTTTGCGGGTTACGCACCGATGGATACAGACTAGTGGTATCCGATGGCTTACATGAGCCACGTGTCTGCATTCTTGTCAAGAAAACCATAAACGTCCTTGTACTACACAATTTCAGTGACAGGGATAACATGGCTATTGCAGTGGAAATTTACCAGAGATCATACTGGTTTGTTTCTTGCTACATGGCACACGATCATGGCGACAGCTCACCATGCGACATTTTCAAGGGTGTTGTGGCTGAAGCCACAAAGATTGGTGTGCCTCTTATTCTAGGAGCTGACTCCAACGCTCATAATGAAGTATGGGGTAGCTCCAACATTAATGGCCGAGGTGAGGAACTTTTTGACTTCATCTTGGCCCACGACCTTTTCATTGCCAACACTGGTAGCGATCCAACCTTCCTTACCTCAAACCGCAGGGAGGTTCTTGATGTTACCTTGATAAGTGGGCGGCACTCGCATCTACTCCGTGACTGAAGGGTTCTACAAGAGTGCTCATTCTCTGACCATAGGTACATATCGTATAACGTGGCTGGCCGCAGCTCTGCTGTGCAGGTAGCCTTTATCAACAGAAAGAAGACAGACTGGAAATTATTTCATTCGCTGGTACGATCCTCACTGGAAACTGCTCCTAGGAGCATTGACTGCTACCATGAATTGGATCGGGCGGTTGACACCCTTACTAATTCTCTCAATTCCGCGTCTAGGGAAGCATGTAAGCCACCCTCGGCCAGGGGCAATCCTAAGCCTCCCTGGTGGAGTATGGAAATCAGCATCCTGCGGAGAGAATGTAGGAAGGAGTTTAATAGCTCGAAAAGATCTAATGACTGGTCGGCGTATAAAACGAAGCTGAAGGCGTTTAAGTATGCCATACGCAAGGCTAAGAGATCCTCATGGAGATCTTTCTGTGGAAACGTAGAGAGTCTCAGCGAGGCGAATCGCCTTCGCAAGGTATTAAGCACGACACCAAAGGCTATGGGGTGCATCATGAACCCTGAGAGCATTTGGACTAGTTCGAGCGCAGATACTCTAAACGTTCTCATGGACGCACATTTCCCGGGAAATTATTGCCCTATAGGGACAGTGCACTAAACGGAACTAAATTACGGTAGAGCCCCACCGTTCAGAATATCAAACTCTCAGCTGAGGTGGGCCATTAACTCCTTCGAGCCGTTTAAATCCCCGGGCCCTGATGGCGTGCTTGCGGCTGACGTTCAGCAGTCCATGGAAGTATCGCTACCATGGCTCAGAGAGATTTATAACGTTTGCCTACGCTTCTCGTACGTTCCCACCAGCTGGCGGGAAACTAGAGTTGTGTTTATCCCCAAAGCAGGAAAAGTTTCTCATGTTAGGCCAAAGGGCTACCGTCCAATAAGTCTTAACTCAGCCCTGCTTAAGATTTTGGAAAGGATCATTGATTACCATATTAAAAGATGAATTGATCCTATGTTGATCTTGCAGTCACAACACGCTTATACCAAAGGTAAATCTGTTGAGACTGCTCTTCACGTCCTTATTGAGCAGGTGGAAAAATCTCTTGTGCTTAAGGAATATACGCTTGCCGCCTTCTTGGACATCGAGGGGGCCTTCAACAACGTAAATTCTAACGCTATTGTTGAGGCTCTCTCGGTGCTTCATGTGGACGAGCGGCTGATTGCTTTTATTGTGCAGCTTCTCAAAAGTAGAGTGGTTATCTCTTCCCTGGGGGATGCCAGCGTAAGACGAGGAGTCAGTACGGGCACACCTCAGGGTGGAGTCCTCTCTCCGCTGCTGTGGAACATCACGGTGAATACTCTTCTAATGAGATTGGACCGCGCTGGCTGCAAAGTGATTGCTTATGCAGACGACATAGCTGTGGCAGTGTCGGGAAAGTATTTATCTACGCTATCGGAGAGGCTAAATCACTCTCTTGACATACTTTCACGTTGGAGTCGTGAATGCGGCTTGAATGTGAATCCTAACAAAACGGAACTAGTGCTGTTTACAAGGAAGTACAAAGTTCCTGATTTTGAGTTACCCAAATTGAATGGGGTCTCCATTAACTTGAGCCAGAGGGTCAGGTACTTAGGGCTGATCCTTGACTCGAAGTTACTATGGACCTACAATGTAGCAGAAAGAGCTCGGAAGGCTTTCAATGCACTTTACTGCTGTAAAAGGGCCATAGGAGCGAATTGGGGATTACAACCTCGTACTGTTGCTTGGCTTTACACTGCTGTGGTTGAGCCAATTCTATTGTTTGGGGTGGTGTTCTGGTGGCAGGGTGCTATTAAGGCTACCTGCAAACAGCAGATTGAAAAAGTGCGGAGAATGGCTGCACTACTGGTGACTGGTGCGCTCCGCTCCACCCCTACTAAGGCACTCTTCGTGTTACTTCATTGGCTGCCAACCAATCTACTTATCTAACAGCAAGCTAATCTTGCCGCTGTGAGACTAAATTGTATCTCGGCTTGGAATAGAACGGATTTCGGCCATGCGAGGATTTTGGTCGAGGGAGTTCCCGCTCCAGTGGGTGTTGACTACATCGCTCCGCAGTGGCTACTAGATTTGGAGTTCGCAACTCGCATTCCTGGTAGGGATGAATGGCGTGATGGTGTCACCCTCGAAAGTGGGCTTATCCATGTGTACACTGACTGCTCAAGGCTAAACAATAGAGTCGGAAGTGGTGTATACTCAAATGAGCTGAATCTCAAGCTGTCCTTCCGTCTACCAGACCATTGTAGTGTCTTTCAGGCGGAGGTTGCGGCTATTTTACAGGCAATCGACTGGCTTCTGTGTAATCGAATATTCGGGGCTAATATTGGCATTTTCACAGATAGCCAGGCGGCTATTAAATCCCTTGGTGGTCCTTGTACAGTTTCCATGATTGTTGCTGAATGCCGTGCATCTCTCAGGGAGATGTCGAAACATTCAGTGGTTCAATTGATTTGGGTACCTGGACATAGGGGTTTTCAGGGCAACTGTGAGGCCGATGAGCTAGCAAGGCTAGGAACCTTGTTACCGGAGGTCTCCTGCTCCCTCTCAATAGGTATACCGATGTCATCGGTCAAACTGGCCATTCGGCAAAAATATCTCGAGGATGCTAAGACGTCCTGGGCAGATGAATCATCCTGTGCAATAGCAAGGCAGTCCTGGGTATCCATGGATGCGCATCGCACCAGGCAGCTTTTAGGCTTAACTCGAAGCGCTCTACGCTGCACAGTGGGAGTTCTTACGGGCCATTGCCTCATAGGACGGCATGCACAACGATTGGGAGTGCAGTTTAACGATTTCTGTCGGAGTTGCGGCTCTGAGGATGAGGAGGAGTCCGTCCTCCACCTCTTGTGTCAATGCCCGGCGTTGGCAAGGAGAAGGCTGGCGGCAAATGGTGCTCCCTTTCTCTCAAACCTGACCGAGTTATCCCTGGTTGATTTAAAAGGGATAACGCGATTTGTCAAGGGAAGCCGATGGTTTCCCGATTTTAGTGAGTAGGAGAGAGTCACTAATTAGTGTGGCATCACAACGGGCCTGTTTTGTGCCTACGTGTGTCGGACGACAGACCTCTGTAGACCGGCAGCCACTTTAACCTAACCTAACCTAAAGTAGGCATAGTTAACTCAATCTCTGTTCAACGTCTTTATACCATACCAAACCCTGTTCCCTAAATTCCGTCCAATCTTTTGTTCGAGGTGGCGAGTCACGGCGCCACGTTAATATAGCCCTTGGTTGCTGGATGCTATGTGTCTGTTTGGAGTAAATGTCACAGGTAACACTAACATCTTTAACGTATGGTTCTCGACTCCGGTATTCCATAATTTTTCTGGACTATAAACGTTTATGCTTAACGGACCAATGTATCAATAAGGAGTCTATGATCGATAATTCAATATCGATGTAAAACATTACTAAGCATGTATTTATAGGTGGTAATCCTGATCCTGTCGGACCAGCGGGGGGAGGATGTTCAACAATGAATTGACGTTGTCACCTTGACAACATCAACAGCACCTTGACAACATCAACATAACCAGTAATTGTTCAAAACCTGGAATGTACCGAAATTTTCACTATCCAGTTATTTTTCAAAAGTTAAAATAGAAATTTGAAATGAAAGTTAAGTCCATCATCAGCTTTGAAATCGTACACACTAAATTCGTTTTCGACCTTATAAGTAAGTTAGAACTTGAAAACCGTATTTTTGAATCGAAGTAGCAAGTAAAAAGTTAAACTTTGAAATAGTATTTGAAATAAATTGGTGAAATGTAAAGAATTAATATTTGGAATAAATTGGTGAATTGTATTCGATACAGTGTCTTTGTATTCGACGGAAATTAGCATAAAGCGAAGTTTTAAGATACTAAGCATATTATTTTGGACAGCTGGCTTCCTTCAAGCGACTATATAGCTCCTTCAAAATTTCCACATGTTTCCCAAAGTCATGCGTTACCACTATAATATCGTCCAGATATGTGAATACATACGGTTCCAAGTCTGGACCTAGAACTAGGTCTGTCAGACGTTGCCATGTCGCCGGTGCATTCTGAAGCCCAAAAGGCATCCGCCGAAATCAAAACAAGCCACGATATGGTACAATGAAGTCTGCGTATTTCCGGGACTGTTTTGCCATGTATGCGGACTTAACATCCAGCGATGACAGGTACTTTGCATCCCTTAATTTATCCAGCGTAGCCGACACATATGGCAATGGATAGGCATCATGCTCCGTGACTGCATTTAGTTTGCAATAGTCTACGCAAAAACGATACTTGCCATCTTTCTTCTTAACTAGGATTATGGGCGAAGCCCAGGGACTTGATGATGGCTCAACTTTACCTTTGGCTAGCATTTCGTTCAGCTCTGAATCAACATGTTGCTGAGCTGCAGGCAAAACAGGGTAATATCGCTGTTTTATCTGTGGTACTGAAGTCCGGATTACATGTTCAACTCTGTCTGTACAGCCAATACCCTCCCCCATGTCGTCGAACTCCTTCTGCACCAACTGACTGAGAATGCTTTTTTCCTCAAGTGGCTTCTCGGTTTCAGCTGTTCTGTCCCTCCTCCTTCTATCGTTCCGACGAACTCTTAGTGCTCTTTCCTCAGAGTTATAACCAGTCCAAACTGTCGCAAAAAATCTACCCCGAGTATTAAAGGATGTTGGAGTTCTGGGACCACCAGCACTTTTAACCAATCCACCTTCTCCTCCAGCTTCACCGGTATTTCCACTGTTCCCGCGATTGAGCACCCCTGGTTATTCGCCATTCTGATGGACTGTTGCTCGGATTTCAACACCTCCACTCCCAGCTGTTCCAAAACCCGCCATCCTTCTCCACCCATCACCGAATGAGAAGCCCCTGAGTCCACAAGCCCTAGGAACTTGTGACCTAAAATTTCAGCCTCAATATATGGCCTATTATCCCCTTGCTTCTTGTTTAACAGGTAACTAACCTGTACGCCCACCGTGGCTTCGTCTTCTACCGGTTTAGTGCTCAAACTGCCGCCTACTACGAGTTGAGGTTACTGGCCCTACTCTACCGGCACTACCTTGGGAATTGACTCTCCCCTGGTTTATATCGGAATGACCCCTGAAATTTCGCCCTGGAATTTGCGCTCCTCGACAATTCACCCCCACTCGGCCACAACCAAAGCATTTCGGAGGCTCTGAACATGTTCTGGTTGTATGCCCGACACCTTGGCAGTTCCAGGAGCGTATTTCTTCCCTCTGTAAGGAAGCCAGGTTGGATCCAGGGCTGACTCGCATGTACGCCAGATCCGGTTCTAGGAGCCATTGGCATTTCCGCGTAGGGGGTGGCATATATGCTTCCACCGTGACTCGTGTGGCCTCCAGCAAGCGTCCAACTTCAGCTA
>OX376372.1:143573614-143599065 GCA_947369275.1 Nemotelus nigrinus
TCACTGCCCGGCTCTGGGAAAAACCAGACTGCGATACTTCGATGAGCCCTGGCTGGTGGCTCTCTCGCACGTGGCAGAGCAAAAGCTGAAGGACATCCTTCAGTTCGCGAAAAAGTCCGGGGCCTTTGATGCCCACTTGGACTAAATTCCTTTCTCGAGGTCCATTTATCTGGTATCACTATGGACCGGTAGGTCTATGTGTGGCACTGTGCCAGCCAGTACAACCTTATAATCTTGTAGTGAAAATAAACAACAAACATTGCGATGTAGAAAATCTGAAAATTTATGCGGGTGGTAACCTTAAATTTCTTTGTACTCCTCTGACTTCTAATGCAGTATGTTGATTTCAATGTGAGGCAGGTGTGGTATATTTTTGGCTCTGATGCTAGCAAAGCACGAAGTGTTTTCCGTATCAACATTAAGTATTCATTAAGTATTCATATCACGAACATTATCATCTGACAACTTTGTCGAAAGTTACAGGGATTGACAAATGTTTGGGATCACTATCCGAAAAAATTTCCAGAACTATGAAAATTTAAACATTGGTAACTTATTTTCAGTGTAAATGCTCGTGATATGAATATTTAATGAATACTTAATGTTGATACGGAAATAGCAAAAACGCTTCGTGCTTTGCTAGCATCAGAGCCAAAAATATACCACACCTGCCTCACATTGAAATCAACATACTGCATTGGAAGTTGGAGGAGTACAAAGAAATTTAAGGCTACCACCCACATAAATTTCCAGATTTTCTACATCGTAATATTTGTTGTTTATTTTCACTACAAGATTGTAAGGTTGTACTGGCTGGCACAGTGCCACACATAGACCTACCGGTCCATAGTGATACCAGATAAATGGACCTCGAGAAAGGAATTCAGTCCAAGCGGCCATCAAAGGCCCTGGACTTTTTCGCGAACTGAAGGATGCCCTTCAGCTTTTGCTCTGCCACGTGCGAGAGATCCACCAGCCAGGGCTCATCGAAGTATCGCAGTCTGGTTTTTCCCAGAGCCGGGCAGTGACACAGGAGATGCTGGATAGTTTCTGAGACCCTCGGCTCTTGACACCTTCTACAGGTGTCGCTCGTTAGGAGTCCCATTTTCATAGCATGTGCTGCTACAAGACAATGACCAGTAATGATACCAACGAGTCATTTGCAATCAATCCGCACTCACTCGAGGAGGAACTTGGTCGATGCGAGATCGTATGACCCCCACATGATTTTGGTTACCCTACAGGTCTGAGTTGCACCCCATCTGCGCCTCGCACCCTGCATCATTTTGGAGTCGATTGAGTACTAAATCGTCTGAAAAGGAATAAGGATGTTAACCGCTTCCAAAAGGGGAAGACTAGCCCCATACTTGGCTAACGCATCTGCCTTCTCATTTTCATTAATACCCTTATGACCGGGAACCCAGAAGACTCTGACTCTTCTGCTGTTAGCCAGTCTATTCAGGGCCTGAATGCAATCGAATACACACTTCGATTTGTATGTTTGAGACAGCAGTGCTTTTGCCGCCACTTGACTGACCGTAAAGATGTTTAATACTTCACTAGTAGTATCCTTGGCATGTATCAGATCTGCGGCTTTACGTATCGCAAACACCTCCGCCTGGAAAATACTACTGTGATTCGGAAGCTTGAAAGCTGCTACTGCAGCACCCACTCCTGCAGCTATCTTCGAGCCGTCAGTGTAGATGCTAAGAGCTTCAGGACACATTTGTCGATTCCATTTTTGCCCATCTCCCACAGTCACTCGATATCCCCGCTCAAAGCACAGAGTGGGAACTAGGTAGTCAGTGCTTCCTGCGTAGCCCCGTTCAATACTGCTGTGGCCAAAAGATCCTTGCTCAAAGTGCCCTGATTCCCTAAGCCTGACAGCAACCTTTGCGGCAGTGCCTCTAATAAAAAGATCAAGCGGGGAAGATGAAGCAGGACGTTCAGAGCAGACGAAGGAGTCGAAGCTAAGTCACCTGTAATGCAGAGGGCCACCAACCGCTGAACTCTATTCGCCATGCTATCAAAGGTGTTTTTATTCACTGCTGGTCACCAGACCAAGCATTCGTTAACAAGGATCGGCCTAGCTTTTGCCAAGTAAATCCAGTGCGTTAAAGCAGGGCTTAGACCCCACGTTTTACCCAGCACTCTCTTGCTGGCATAAATTGCGTTGCTTGCCCGCTTAACTTTTTCCTCCAAATTCGCCTTCCATGTGAGTTTGCTGTCCAGAATAAGACCCAAGTACTTAGTTTGTAACTTGAGACCTAGCCTGGAGCCGCCCAGCATGATATGGTCTAAACCCAAAGTTTTATACTTCGTAGTGAAGAGCACAATATCCGTCTTATTGGGGTTAATGCCAAGACCCACGGTATTCGCCCACTCCTCAACCAGCCTTAGGAGTACTCGATGAACTGACCAAGGATATGTGGGAACCTACCCGAGACTAAAATTGCAATGGCGTCAGCGTAGGCCACAACCTTGAGTCCCTTGCTTTCCAACTTTTCCAGAATTGAGTGTGTTACAAGGTTCCACAAAAGAGGAGATAGGACCCCTCCCTGAGGAGTGCCTCTGCAGACTTTTCTTGTAATTTGTGCACCCGACCACTCCGCTGATATGAGCCTGTGCTTAAGCATGTTGCCTATGAAGCTACAAATAGCGGGGTGAGTGTTGTGTGCGTGGAGGCTCTCAATAATAGCTTTTGTGTGCACATTATTGAACGCGCCTTTAATATCTAGAAAGGCTCGCAAGGCGTATTCTTTGTAATGGACTGCCCTTTGAATGTTGAGGACTACCTAATGGAGAGTCATTTCAACAGATTTTCCTTTTATATACGCATTTTGGGCTCTCGATAGAGGTTGAGTTCCAAGTCTTTGTTTGGTGTGAAGATCAAGTAATCTTTCGAAAACTTTAAGGAGGAAAGAATTCAGGCTAATTGGTCTGTAGTCCTTTGGATACGCATGGTTGACTTTACCTGCCTTGGGTATAAATACAAACTTAGCACTCTTCCAGGCTGCAGGTACATGTCTTAGCACTAGGCAACCTTTGTTAATTTGCGTTAGCCAGGAAACAGCAAGCATACCTGTTTTTTGAAGCATGACCGGCAGAATTCCATCCGGACCTGGAAACTTGAAGGGCTTGAAGGTGTCTATTGCCCAGACAAGCCTCTGCCTGCTGACAACTTCGCCAATGTCTTCGAAATCATGCAGATCAGACGCCTGCGCAGGAGTTGAAGGGGTGGAGTGTGAGTGAGTGTCTACGAGGATCTTCAGTAATTCCGAGCTGTTGCTCGTCCACTACCCATTAGACCTGCATAACAGGCTTGGCGTGACAGGGCGTTTAGCCACTTCACAGTGGATTCAATCCTACCGCACAGCTTTTTCCAGGAGCTCCATTTGGCTTTCCTTATTTCCGTTTTGTAGAGCCAAAGTATGCCCTTGTATTCGTCCCAACATTCCCTTCTGTCAGCTACTTTGGCCAACTTAAAGAGTTCTCGTACCTGTTTTCTGTGACAACCCAGGTGTCTGTTCCACCAGGATGGCTTAGGTTTGCGCTTCGGACAGACTTTGTGACAGGATCGTTCAAAAACTTTTACCAGTTTACCAGTAAGAGTGTTGACTGCAAATTCCAGGCCAGCTATAGAGCTTATCCTGGGAGGAGGGCCTAAGTCGTTCGTCACTTCCCGTTTGAAGTTTTCCCAGGTTGTTTTCCTGGGGTTGCGAAACGACCGAGAAATGCGAGTTAGATTGAAATTTAAGCTGTAACTAATGTAACAGTGGTCAGAGAATGATGGACTTCTAAGAACCCTCCAATTCTCTATTAACTGTTCATAGGGATCATTGTGAAGAGTTATGTCTAGAAAGTTAGCACTTCGAGGTCCCCTATAAGTGGGGATGTTTCCTCGATTTGCCACAGCTAGATCATAATTAATAATAAAATAGAGTAAAGACTCACCTCTGTCGTTAATATCGCTGCTGCACGAGACAGTGTGATGCGCGTTGGCATCCACTCCCACGAGTAGCAATTGGTGCTTTCTGAGCACCTCCGCGGTGACTTTTCCAACCTCATCCGCCGGAGCGGGTCGATCGTGTGCCATGTAGGCGGATGCTAGGAGCACCTGCTCCTCCTCGTTCCCCTTGCATGCCGTTCTACCTCTTGCCGTTCTTAGTTTTGCTACTGCGGTGGGGAAGAACAGATTGAAATCCTGTGACGCCAGTCTCGCAACCCGACCCCCCGCAGAGATCCAAGGTTCCTGAACCAGCGCCACGTCAAACTTACCTTCGTCGAGTGTCTGCAGTAGTTCGGCCGAGGCCAACTTACTGTGGTGCAGATTGATCTGCAGCAGTTTGAGCGCTGGCCACGGCATCCTCTTTGACCGGCGCCTCTTCTTTCTGGGGATGTACTTTGCAGGTCAACGGTGCCCAGATCCCTCTCAATCTCGCCAGCCTCCAGGGTGTTCTTATTTCCATCCTTCGGGTAGCGTTTTCTCAGGCGCAAGTAGACACTACTTACACCCCAAGCCATCTTACCAAACCGCGGGTACAGCAAGTCGTCAGCCTCCTTGTTTATTTGGAGGATGTACACCTGCCCTCCATCCTGAGCAGCCGGTTTCCTAACATCCAAGATTTTCCAATCCTGTGTTGGAATGTCCGAGTTTTGCCTTTGTAGCAAATTCAGGGTTCCACTACTCGCGGTATTGTTACCTTTGCACTAGTGTCGGGATGCTGCCTCTGTCAACAATCACCAGCTGAGCTCCTTCCCATAGCCGCGGTAAGTCCAGGACTACAGCCGTACACCAGTGCAGCGAGAGCTTATCGTTGCATTTGATGATATTCACACCCTTGAACCAGCCCGCCCCGTCAAACGAAGGCATAGCCAGTTCAGGGTTCTTCTCCATTCGGTCAATCATCGACTCTACTATCTTACACTTCTCAAGCGACAATTGACCCAACGGGTTGCTTCGATCTATCAAAGCCACGATGAAGTGCTGTTTAGCCACATCACTGGCCTTTATGACTTTCTTCGGCCTCGAGGTAGAGGGTTGTTGACTGGTTTCGTTTTAAGGCCTCTTGGACGCCTGTTTTTCCTCCTCAGCGGAACTCTGTCTTTTACTTGCCAGCTTCTTTGAGAAGCTCTGCTCTACTTTGTTGTGGAAAACAGAGTCCTAAAGAGCTAGCCTTTCTTTGCTTTCTTCTCCTCCGCAGAGAAAGAAGGACTGTCTCCGAGCCTGTCGACAATGCGCAACGCCGCTTTATAATCCACCAGCGCTTTTTTGCCCTCTTTGCTCAGCTTGGGCCTGTTCCTCTTCTGGGGACCAGCACCTTCGCCTCGCTCAGGCGATTTGAGGAGTTCCTCCTCCGCTTCGGTCGAAACCATGCTCTCTCTCTCTCTCTCTCTCTCTCTCTCAAGTACTCTGGCACCCAAACGCATTAGCTTCGCGCGACTTGAATGGCGGCCAGCGGAGGTGCTAGCTTCCTTAAGCGTTGTTTTTCGAAGTGGGGATCGTTTTAGCTTGGAGCTCCTTTTGAAAGGGTCCATCACCGATTCCACCACCTCTGCGTTTATCGTAGGACCACTTGTAATTGGATCTGCTACGGTGGCCAAGTGGTCAACCTCCATAGCATTGCAGTCGGTGGATAACGACGACCCGGGTCCTGCTCGCTCACACCTGACGGCCGCCGGTACTGGGTATCTGACTCCCTGTACCGTAACTTTATCTCCTTTGTCTTCGTCCATATTTGGTTTTCTGTTCGGGGTCACCTTCCCTTAAGGTCCCTTTATCAAGGCAGCAACTCATCTGGCTGATGGGCCACTGCCCTGAGCCCCCTCACCGTGGCAAGGTCGGACCGTTGAGTTGATACAAGATTATTACTTTTTGAAAATTTTACGCAAAAATCGCTTAATAAAGATATGGCATAAAAATACAAAACCAACAAAAGCTTGCAACCCTATATTGCTTTTTCAACCAGGTTCTTCCTAAATATTACCCATGGTAAGTTTCATTCACAATTTGAACTGAGTTTTGATTTCATGCCTGTACTGGAAGTTGTGGAACAAAAAACTTTTATTTTCTCTGAGAAAAATTTCAAAATCCAAGACTGCTATGAATATACACGAAAATCAGGTCAACGAATCAGAATTCAAAGGGCAAAAAGCAGATATTTTTCTTTGTAATTTTTCAAAATGGCACCACTGGCACAGAGTTGACCACATTTCCAAATCTGATCCTACTTAAAACCAATAAGTTCTGTGAATTTCAGACGTCTCTGACTATTTAGTCCTGAGTTCTCGTGAACAGAAGTTTCAGATGTTTAAATTATAGGTAAATTGGAAGAGGGCTATTGTTCTTGTCTGATATAAAACTTTTGCTTTGGTTGCATACACAGTAGTAAGGGCGCCACCACTCAATGCTATAAGCAAAGGGTGCGGTAGAGACAGCCTGCTCGATGCCACCAGAGTGTGACACCAGAGTAGCTCCTCCTTCGTTGGTAGCCATCAGAAGAGCTTATGTGTTAGAGGATAGGCGGTGTGGGCGTGGAGGTGCTAGAGCTTTGTACTTTGTGAGGCCTCCGAGAAGTGCTTTACGTGACACCAGGTAAAGCAACCATCTTGCTTTTCTATGGGTGGGGTTTGATTGCTTGTAAGCTGGTCTGGTCTGTTTCTAGAGTAATTGTTAGCGATCGTCAAGACGTCAACAGTCAGCGATTAATGCTTTGATTCTCCTTTGCACGTCTTCACGTGAGGATGGTCATGATCATTACGTGCATACGTTTTTTTAGTTTTGATTTGCGAATAATCTTTGATTAATGAATGAAAGAGTTTTACATTTTTGAAATCTAGATTTATTCATACATTTGACGGCGTACATAAACACAAACGTTTTTTAGATTTGATTTGCAAATAATCTTTGATTAATGAATGAATGAAAGAGTTTTACATTTTTGAAATCTAGTTTCAGATATCTTTAAATATATTAGCGTCGAAAAAAGGTATATACGACCTCACATTCAGCACCTGTAAAGTAGCCAAAGTCTCACACTTTGTCTGTAAATATCACAACCCTGTAAAATAAACAGATGATTTGCAGGCAAGTCACGACCTCACATTCAGCACCTGTAAAATAGCCAAAGTCTCATACTTTGTCTGTAAATATTACAAGCCTGTAAAATAAACAGATGATTTGTAGACAAGTCCTAAACATACAAATTCATATTTAAACGTGACCTACTCAACTTCAGGAAAAATTAAAAACATATTTTGAAAGTAGCACTTTTTTATTAATTAAATTAATCTTTTTTTAGTATAAATTTTAACATTAAAAAACCTCCTCGGTCCTCATCCTTACCGCTGAAAACAAGATGTTGACCCTCAGTATTATTTAACTCGTCCACCTGACGTTGTGTTTTTATCCGTGCTGAAAATCTCGGCGGTAGAAATATATGTTCTCCATTCATCAGTCGAACAATTAGCCACGATCCGAATTTGGTTTTCACGAGGGAAAAGGTGCGAATGGGGTACTCCTTATTGATCTCCAGTGCTGTAATGGGTGTATGGACACTTTCGCGATCCTCAGCAACGTCACACAATAGCTTAAAGGCAATCTGAAAAAAGATGGAAGTTATTTAGTATCTGAAAGTTTTATACTATAAATAATGAGCTTACCATATTTCCACAGTTTTCAAACTGATACAAACTCGCTAATGGACTGAGTATTGATACTTACTTCCATCACCATAAAACAGAAAAGGCAAAACTTCATAGACTCTTTTACACAGTTCTAAGATGCATCATAAGAGTTACGTTTTTAAAATGTTATTAGTAGAGATTTCGCATGCAATGTAATTGATAGGAGTTTAGCACGCAGATCGGACCCCTCAAAACAGAAGAAGCAAAACCTCGTAGACTAATTAATACAGATTTTTACCTACAACGTTGTTGGCATGAGTTTTGCACGCAGATCGGATCCCTCAAAACAGAAGAAGCAAAACGTCGTAGACTAATTAATAAGGAATTTACCTACAGTGTTGTTGGCATGAGTTTTGCACGCAGATTGGACCCCTCAAAACAGAAGAAGCAAAACCTCGTAGACTAATTAATAAGGAATTTACCTACAATGTTGTTGGCATGAGTTTTGCACGCAGATCGGACCCCCGTTCATATTTTGAGGAGTTATCAATTGACATCAGACGTTATCGAAAAATGACCACTTACATTTGTTTGGCGGGACAATCAACCACTTACAACCGCACAAACCTGCAAAAATTTTTTAAAAAATTGACTTGTTTCATCGTTGCTAATATTCTACATGTTAACAGAGGACCATATTGCACATGTAAAAATACTGTGCTTACAATCGATTCGCGGGATAAACCTACTTTAAGCGATCATCAAAGTCGCCGCTGTAAGAATCCGCGCGGTTGCTTGTCATCCCCGAGTTAAACTTGAAAGATTTTTTCTGACAAAATGCCATGTTTTGTGAAGCAGAGCATTACTTCAATCATAAATTTATACATGAAAACAAAATTTGAGAACATGAGCATGAAATTGGTAAAAAAGTAGATAAAGACTTTCAGTTTCGTGAATACGGAGAAAAAGAAAATCAAACTCGCGGGTAAAGTCATGGAGGTGAAAATGCAAAGAGATCTTTTTGGTAAACTTCTCGGAATTTCCTTGCGAAAGTCCATCCACCTCGAAAAAACACTGTCATTTCCCTTAGCTCCGGTTCCTTTGGCACTTTGTCATATTGACGGAGGAATTTGCAAGACAAATAAGTCAGTGTTACTCGCAAAATTAAAATCTGACGCTGATCACTCCATGCCATCAAACATCGATGTTAGGATAATCGATGGTTTCTTTTTGCTGTACACAATGAAAAATTTACATTCCGAAACGTTTCGAAGCAAATTTTACAGACTGTTTTACGAACTACTGGTTCGACAGTCATTGTCTCGTTTGATCAGTATTTCTCCAAGTCTATCAAGGATACTGAACATTTTTTGCGTGGTTCAAAAAGGGGAAAGCAGTATCATATTCTAGGACCAGACCAAGAACGTCCTTCAGATTTCGCGACTGAATTGAGAAACATAAATTTCAAGGAGGCTTTTGTCAACTTTTTGATAAACGATTGGGCAAATGCAGAAATGGCCAGTTTCATCGGCAATAAATTGCTTTATGTCATCGTGTTTTAAATTTCAAAAACAAGAAGACGCAGTTGTGAAGTCCGAAGAACCAAGCTTATCGTGTCCATAACACGAGGAATCTGACACAAAAATCATTCTTCACGCGTGTAAAATCAAGGACAAATTTAACATCGTCATTCGATGCTCAGATACCGATATTTTGGTTATAATGCTCGGTAACATGCAACGCGTCTGCGAGAACGTCAAAATTTGGTTTCACGTTGGCGTCAAAAATAATAAAAGGTTCATCAACGTAACTGAAATGTACGCAAAATTAGGTCCAGAGCTATGTTCAGCCCTTCCAGCGTTAGTTAATAAAAATAAAAACAAAGGAAGTTAATAAGGTGCGAGAAGAAACGTTTTTAAAGACCTACAAATGCAAAGCAAACACTCAACATCAATGTTAAAAACTTCGATCGATCGAGCCTTCCTCCATGCAAATCGGAAATCGTTCAGCATACCTTAAGATCTGCTTATATTGGAAAAATGTGGAACAACTCCTACACACAAAACATCACGGATTTGGCTCCAGAGAACTGTGGATGGCAAACAAACGGGGACAAATTTGACTTCAAATGGTTTCAGGGCGAACAGTTGCCAAACATCGTCGAAGACATTGTACTCGAGAAAGAAGGTGAAGAACAAAATCCAGACGGCGGAACTTTGTCAGGTACACAATAGCAATTACAATAATAATAAAATATTCAAGGTAAAATATCCACCAGCGCTAGAAAACACGAGTTTTCTGCCTGCCGGACCTTAGAGAAATACGAAACGTTAATCAAAAACTTATTTTCAGATTCACAAACGCCATCCGACGATTACAACGGATCGCACATCGCAAGTAGCGATGAAGATTCCGAGTACGATCCAGATTCTTCCGATGAAAGCGATGAAAATTAGTATATCAAAATGTTATTAAGTCCCGAATAAATTTGGTAAATATTTACTTTTTTACCAATTTAATGCTCATGTTCTCAAATTTTGTTTTCATGTATAAATTTATGATTGAAGTAATGCTCTGCTTCACAAAACATGTCATTTTGTCAGAAAAAATCTTTCAAGTTTAACTCGTGGATGACAAATAACCGCGCGGATTCTTACAGCGGTGACTTTGATGATCGCTTAAAGTAGGTTTGTCCCGCGAATCGATTGTAAGCACAGTATTTTTACATGTGCAATATGATCCTCTGTAAACATGTAGAATTTGAGCAACGATGAAATAAGTCAATTTTTGAATAAAATATTGCACGTTTGCACGCTTGTAAGTGGTTGATTGTCCCGCCAAACAAATGTAAGTGGTCGTTTTTTGACATCGTCTGATGTCAATTGATAGCCACTCAAAATATTATATATTTTTAAAATATAATAAAATATAATATATTTTTACCAGTACTACCGGTCAAAAATGATAAAAAATTGTATTTTCCATTATGTAAAGCGTATGCCTACTCAAATAACGTTTTTGCCTGTGGTCATTCAGAAGGTGAAAGGGCGCTACCTGGAACATGGATAATTCCTGAAGTTTCATTGGCCATTGAAAAGGGCTACAAAGTACTTAAAGTATTTGAAGTTTGGAAGTATAATCATGTGAGGTATGACTCAAATTCAAAAACTGGCGGGTTATTTACAGAATATGTTAACACATTCTTAAAAATAAAACAAGAGGCCAGTAGTTGGGGGGTACAGCATTCGTCTGAAGAGTAAAAAACTAATTTTCTACATTCTTACAAGTTGCAGGAAGACATTGTTTTGGACAGAGCACAAATGCAAAAGAACTCTGGTAGACGTAATGTAGCTAAAATTTGTTTAAATTCATTATGGGGTAAATTTGCTCAAAGGGAAGATCGGACTTATACCAAAATTTGTAACAGCTTCAAAGATTTTTCCAACTTTATTCAATCTCCCGGTATAGAAATCTGCTCTTTATTGCCTGTTAGCGTTAACGCAATGTGGATCACGTGAAAATATGTGGAAGAGAACCTTAACACTTTACAACATGGTAATTTACCTATCAGAGCTTACACAACTGCCTTTGCAAGACTTAAACTTTATAATGTATTAGAAAAACTTGGGGAATCAATTCTCTATTGTGATCCTGATAGCTTAATATTTGTAGATAATAAAGAAAATCCTATCCCGTTTACTATCTCCAGTATGCTAGGGGAGTTAACAGACGAGATTGAGCCCTTTGGCGAGAAAGCTTTTGTTTCGGAATTCGTAAGTCCAGGTCCAAAAACATACGGACTTAAAGTTGAGACATCTAGAAAACCTGAATATGTTGTTAAATGTAAGGGAATATCACTTAATTTTGAAAATAGTAAGCTTGTTCACTTTGAAAGTTTAAAGTCTATGGTAATTAGTAATGAAAACGACAATATATGTACAAAAAATGAAAAAAAAATTAAACGTAAACAACCAGGAGTTGTAATTTCGACAGTTGAAATGAAACATATACAGTTTACATTTGATAAGCGTATTGTAACTGAGGATTACCTTTCTTATCCATATGGTTTAAAAAAAATTAAATTAAATAGTTAAAGTCGTGTGAAATATAAGTAAATGCGAAGCATGTTCAAATTAATATAAAATAAAAATCATTCGGTTATATCAAACGTTTTGTTATAAAATAAACAAATAGTCTAGAAATGTAAAATGTTTTATTATTTCGAAAGACTCTTTCCTTTAGTTAACATGTCTGAGTTTGTCTTCGACATCCAGTTTGTTTGTGGCAACAATGGACAATATTTTGTGAAGGAAATTGCCTTGGTTTCATTTGACTCAATACAACCAGTATTTTACCACTTTGCTCCTCCTTATTCATACCAGGAATTATCTGTACGAGCACGAAAGCAAAACGAATTTGATGTGGCAAAAATAAACGGATTACGTTGGAGTGATGGTGTTGTTAATTACAGCTTGCTACCGGAGATTCTGGAAAGTTTCAATGACTGTACCATATACCTGAAAGGCGTTGTGAAGGAGAAGTTTATAAGCAAATATATCCCAGGAGCCAACATTATACAGATGCAAACCCCTAAGTTGAGTGAACTTAGAAGCTTCAAAACGTTCTGCAATATTCACGATACGCGTGCAATTACCAGATGTGCAGTACAAATCTGTACAAATCTTTATATGTATTTTCTAATGAATAGTCAATAATATTGAAATACAAACATGTTTTTTTTTCTTTAAAAGTCAATTTATTTCATTACATCAAAAATAAGGTTACAGCTACACAGTATTGGAATTTCATAAAAAAGCCTAGAATAATTAATATGCATATAAGATGTACGAGGTGGTATAAAAAAGTCCTCATTTTTCAGCTTCAAAAGATCCTTCTCCCTGCATCTATTATAGTACTGCTCGTAATATTCCTTCACATATTCCGAGGCCAAATTGTTGTGGTGCATGACAATGTTAAAAAATTCCATCATGTCGAACAGCTTGAATAGCTCCAGATGTTTGAGTGTTATGTTGCCACCGCCTACAGGTATCTGATGCCGTTTTAAAAGACCCAATTGATTTTCCGGATATTCTTCGCCGGCTGAAGTCTTCAAATCGTTGAGGTAATTGTAGAGCGAAATCCATTGACTGTAGTCAATTGCCAGTGGGAAACGTCCATGGTAGTGGAAGATTGCCTTCGCCTGAAATGTCTGCGGGTCAAATCCTACGGTTATGGCATCCATCCAGGTAGTAAGTGTAGTTCAGTAAAGCGTCTTCATTGCACGGAACTTGTGATTTGGGAATCGTTTTCGTTCTTGACCTCTTCTCCTTGCAGTTTAATATGATGTTCTCAAAGCTGCTAGAAGGTGCGACTTGGGGGGATTTCAAAACTTTTTTCTTCTTCTGAACAACGCGACCGGCTCGTTTAGGGATTTGTGTTTGCTTATTAGCGGACTTTTCAGCAACTGACGACATCCTTTTAAATTGTAAAAGACAAAACTATGGTTTCGATGGATTGATCACGCTGTTTTTAATATCTCCGGCCTCCTGTCTGCAGGTCTGGTTGAAACACTCTCCACCATTTTGCAAAGAGGTCTTCAAATAAATTTTCCGAAATAAATCAACTATTTCACCATCATTAAAACTATAATCTGTAGAGGAGAACTGGTTCAGAAATGTTTTGAAACTCCTGCCACAGCAACGAAAATAAAGAAAAACACCGCAATACCGTCCGCATGTGGTTGAGAGCGCACTCTTTAACCTCTGCTTATTAATTGTATTTAATGTGTACCAATTTTTTCCTAGCTCAAAAAAATATTTTAATAAAAAAACCAATTTTTCCTTTCGAAGCTAGATATATTTTAATTTTGTGACAAATATCGATATTTCGAGGGCAATCTGTCCTCTTCTTTACGAAAACTTTACCGTTGATTCGAAGAAATCTTTTGATGTACTTGTTAGTAGGACATTTACCGAAAGAATCAAAGTACTCGATAGATCCTTTTCTAGGAATGTAAAAGGCCACCCAATGCGTTCTACTTTTTTGAGCTGGATCTGTATTCGCAATAATACAAGCAGGTTTCTTTATTTGACGGGGTAAGTGATCGCACGGAAAAACGCCCTTGAAAAATCTTTTAGTCACATGATTTCGCTTTAAAGAACTACCAAGTTCGATCGTGTTCATTCCTGTTCTGTAGAGGTGACTACTTCAAGGTTAATGATCCTAGTACGAGACGTAACGTAGCTCTGAAGAAATTCCTTTGTTGGCTCCCCATGTACGAAAATTGTTGAAAACTTTGCGAGGTATTTTTATAAGATCTTCATCCAGACGCTTAAGTCCAAGGTTGCTAGCAGCTGATGTAGGATATTTGTGAACGATCTCCTTTGTATACACTTTATCTGGTGAGATAAAGCCTGCAAACGCAACTTTTTTAAAGAAGGGAAAGTGCCCTTCTGAAAAATACTCGGCATTTACTAGACAATGAGTCATGGTACTGTAGTTATCTCTAGCCAATGCTCAGATAAATAATAAATACAGAAGTGTTGAACCTCTTTATAAACTTTTTATAGACTCGAGTATATGTTTCGATTTTTATCGATTTCAATATTCGTATCGTACTTTGCGTATACAAGACATGTTACACTATTCTTTAATGCCTCTTTGAATCTTCCCTCAAATCTCACAACACCTTAATTCAATAAAATGCCACAACTTGATTCGTATGAATTATCTGCTGTCGAGTCAAATCCTAGTAAAAAGCAGCCATTGTCGAAGAATTGTTTGGATATCTGATGACCTTTATCGAAATAATTGATACCAGTACCCTTGAAAAGGCTCAAGTACCCCGGGTGCTGAGTAGTTTTTCTTTTGAATAATCGAATTCTATAGGTTGATTTGGTACTTGTACACCATTAACTGACAAATTAAATCTCGTGATGTTATTGTGTTTGAAGTTATATGGATTTTTAGTACGTTTTCCGGTATAGGCGTCGTTGTCTACCATCCCATAAATGAGCAAGTTCGGTAATTGGCCAACCACTATATTGTCGAGTGATATTGTGAATGTGTTTATTGGTAACGTGTATGTTTTCATTTCGACGCGTTTTTACGGGTATACTGCATTTGAACGTTGCAGTACTGTTTCATGGGCCATGAGAATATTGGGATTCACGCTTACATGATTCATGTATATTGTTGCTTAAATATTTTAATTTGAGGCGAGAATTTATCATCTTTCGTGTACAGGTAGAATTCAGGTTTCTCTAATGATAATATGACGCGCAAATCTACACCATTAATCAATAGTTTTTCTTGGTTAAATATGTCGCTATGGATCTTGCCCATTGGCTCGACGACATTACATTTCTCGAATAGCGCTGACCTACTAAGATAACCTTTATTCTCAGACTTTGGACCAGTGCCTTCAATAATTTCCATTTCATTCTGGTCAAGATACCATCCAACCGATTCGAGATGAGTTGTTGCTGCATCTTTCCCGTAATTCAATAGATTTTCAATGTATGCCCTATACTGGTAGTTGTTGTCTGTTTGAGCTATATTCTTCCTATTCAACTGAACTGTACATTGCCTAAAAAGCGAATGCACCAAATTATTTGCGACGCCGATTGGATCAGCTTTGACTTCTCTTCCATCAGCACCCTAAATTGTTTCAGTCCCTGTGAATAACTCCTCTTAACCATCCTTTATTTTAACCATCTGCACTTTGAGCCGTAGATATATGCTGGATAAATCACGACACGTATCACCATGGCCGAGAGAGATGAATTCCAGTACAGATGAGATATCCAATGAAGCTATCGGCTTGTATGCAACTTCTTCGGTTTTTAAAATGTTGATTTGAATCGGTGATGTGGAGAAAATGTCCAACTCGGATTTCATGCATTCTTTGTAAGAGGACATGTTAATTACTTCTCAAATATGTCCAAGACACGCTTCTTGATAACTTTTCGTTTACTTTTCACCCTCTTAATCTTTTTACGTGACGCTCTTTTTACAGTTTTTTTTCAATTTATCAGCTTTACGTCGCTTAGGAGAAGACTTGAATTGAATTGTTGTGAACGGGTTAGCTCTTTTTATAGCCATTCGATTACCTGCTCCATCCATCTTATCAAAAAATTTTTTATACCTTTCTGAGCCAGCTCCTGTGTAGCAGTTTGTCCGTGTTCTCTTTAGAGTTCTGTAAGAGGTTTATTGCCAATTTCCTGTATAATAGCCTTTCCAGTCTTGATCGCTTGTCGTTTTATAGCTTTCACACTTGACGCAGCCAAAGGTTTTAGATAACGTAATAGGCCACTGAAAAAGCAACCGATTCCTTTCCCACGAAATAGATTATTGGGGCTCGATAGAGGTCTCCAATATCTGATAAATTTCCTCCACTCTGAACTAAATAATATCGTGTGAAGTGCGAGTTCATGTTGTTAACATCGGTATTGAATATTAACACTATAACCTTTTCATTGATGTATGCGAATATTTATAGTTTTTCCTACCGGCGCTTAAAGTGAAGCATTATATATGTGAGAGTAAAACTTGGTTCAAAGTCTACTGGTTCACCTTGTTGATCTGTGACTTTAATAGAAATACTTTTAAAAAGTTTTTTTCTACAGCACAGTTCTCTACATGTTTGAATCTGAGAATACTGTCGCAATCTTGCAAAGGAATCAAACGAAGATTTCGCACCAATTTATCAGCTAATATTCTAGGTTTGATAATGTCTGTGTAAACGTGAATTAAATTGGTGCTTTCATAATCGCTAACGGTCTTGGAGTCCGTAGCACGACGCGTTCTTTTATGAAGCTCATGTAAGTTTTTTTCCAACCGACTTAGACTGTCAAGAAATATTGACTTATCGAAAAATTCTTTTATCGGGACATCAACCAGATCCGGATCTCGTTTATCAACAGGTGTTTTTAAAAATGCATCAATGAATAGGCCAGTAATATTTTCATTTTTAGACACTTCAATCGGTACTGGTGTTGTACCCGTTGTTCCATCACTCCTTTTGTATGGTATGTTTAGTATTGTATCTGATTCAGTTTTTGCCCACTCATCAGGTTATATATCGGTACCGGATTCTTTAGCCGCAGCAGTTATGGATTGACGAATTGATTGACCAATTCGGTAAAATAATTGTTTTCGTACCTGGTACACTGTTCTGCCGGAAATTTCAGCTCTCTTTTTTAAATCTTCGTCTGAAAACTCTATTCCACTCAGCAAAAGTGACACAAAATCCGTAATGTTAATCGGCGAGGGTATTGGCAGTTCCACATTTATTTCCACACCATAGTCTTTTAGATGAAATGTATGCGAGGTAACCTTGATCCCCGCTTTTCTTTCCCACTTTCGTCTTAAGCTATGCGCAGGATATATGTATTCGTCAATCATTCTTAATAGCTATACATGATTTCTTTTCGACCTCGAAATCTGTCCAATTAAATAACCAATAAAGTCTTGAAGCGAGTTAAACTTTTTGTTTGATTTTTAATAAACTTTTTCGGCGATTTTCTCGCTTTGGTATACATGTTAGCAGAAATCTCCAATCTTCTTAGAATCACTGATGTCGAGAATACTTCCTTCATTTCGATCTTTTTCGATATGTTTGAAAATCAGTGCCTTAATTGATATCAAATAGTAGTTATAGAAGTCAGGCTTAATAACCAAGAAAAATGATGATAGGAATGTTGAAAAATTGATATCGTTTTTTTCATAACAAAGTCTCCGTAAAATAGCATCACTCCATCTTAAGAGAACAAGATTTTTTTTCAAAGACATTATTTTTACAACTATTTTTGTTACTTCAGGCTTGCTGGATTCTGCTGCAGTTGATCGTCGACTTCTTTTCATCATACTAGTTTTTTTTTCTTCGGTACTGTCTATGGAACGTTTAAAAACACTGCTGGTTGACACAGGTTTTTCTCTTCCATGCTTTGGTAACATTATCTCTGTTATTCCAACAAGTTTTGTTATTCCAACAAGCTTGCAGGACGTTAGCAGTTTATTTTCGAAAGATGATAGTGTGTTTTCAGGGTAAATGCTCAGAGAGCTATTGCTTAAAAGGCAAACGTAGAATTCATCATCTGTTACTGTTACAGGCATTTCAAATTCTTTCCCAAGCTAGGTCTGGTACACTCGCACTACGCACTTTTTTTTCTTTTAGTCTCTCATTCTGTCGAACAGGATGTTTTCTGACGGGATGATCAGCCGTGTATTGATTAGGATCCAGTCGAGAGGGTCTTAATATAGAGTTACTATGCAGTTCTTGCATTTGCACGTCCACGATACTTTCAGAATCTTCTTCATCTTCTTTCTCCATTTTAAAGACATTGAAATCCTCATAATCAAGATTGTCTATCTCCCCTAGAACGTCTTCAACTTCTTCATCAGCTGGCACTGTGTATTGTGTTATTCTATCATCACCAGTTATTATCCTATAATCTTTGTCAGTTGAAGTTTTCCTAAATTTCAATGGTGGCTTCAGACTTTTCGCTATTTTACTTGCCAATACTTGAAGCTTAGCTGCAGCCGATAATACACTCCTTGGAGGTGTGATTTCACCTAATGATTCAAACAATTTTTCCACTCGTACAGGTGTAGTTTGCGTAGGTTTCTCATCTCTTAAAACATATTTAGTTTGTGTGTTATCTCGCAAGCTTTTCTGTTGTTTGCGTACATGCTCGCTCGATGAAGGCAACTGAGCTTTTCTTTCTAGAAATCCTTTACTTCTACGACGGGTGTTGAAAAATTTTATAAGTTCGTTTCGATAATGATACCATTTGTCTTTATCGCTAAATTTTTCACTTTTCAATATCTTATTCATTGCCTTATCGAACAAGCTCTGGGTATTAGAACTTTCAATAGTGCCTTTCAAATTTGCATATACCTCAGAAGACAGAAGAAGCATTTTATTCATATTACTGTTCCTATACATATTTCTCAATTAGTGAACCAATCACCCCTGAAAGTACACTTCCCAGCAGTATGGGCGAAAATCCACCTTGTTGAATTAATACGTGGAACTGACCGTTTAGCATCGACAAGCTTACGCATACACTTTTTATATTTACAGAGACGGTTATATAACTTTCGACGAGGTCTGTGGTTTCCATTCAGAGTATTCAAGGTGATTTCGCAAAGTGTTTTAATTACCTCTGTGTCGGCATTCTTAAGTATAGCGTTTCTCGAACCCGGTCGAGCATGTCTAAGCACGTATAACATATGCTTGTTGTCCTTTAATCGCTTCATTCGTGACACCATTCTCTTGCTTTAAGCTATCCTTTGAGCAATAACACATAACAAAGTTTTTGTTAAATAAATCAGTACGGAAACGTAATACAGTAGTCCCTCGACTTACGTCGGAATTAGGTTCCGAAAATACGCGACGTAAGTTGAAAACGACGTAACTCGGGGGTAGAAGAAACCCCAGGCGATAAATGTATAAACTTTCATTTTTGGAATATGAATGTATTTATTTTTTAAGTTTGTACATAATTCATTTTTTTAAAGAAAATCGTGGGTTTTCGTCCACATAAGTTTTATACTTGCACCCTTCATCAAGTGCTTATACACGACTATACGTTAAATTGCAAATAGAAATGAAAGTAACGAGTAGAAAACGGAATACGTATTTATAAAACTTACGAAGAAGAAAATAGACGGCTTTAAATATGTACAAATATGTACATATTTGACATAAAGCACTAAAAAGCAACACATTAATTGTTATCATCTTTAGAATGAATAGCCTCTATTTCTACTGTTTGTGGGTTGACTGGTTTACTGGCGAAGAAGGTCGAAATTTGCGTTTGGGGCAAAGTTTGTTTTCTTTTTTCTTCGACCAACTGCTTTGTAATCGTTGACAGAAGTGAAATTTCTGCACTTCTTGATTTTTCGGGATCATTTTCTTTGAAGATTTTTATATATATGATTAGTAATGGTTTATGAGAAAGATTATTGGCTTCCAAATATTTCTTTATTGTTGGACAGAACTGTTGATCAAACCAATCACGAAATATATTTGAAGTAACCCAGGCCTTTTTGTTGCACCTCCAAATAACCCGTCGATTTTCCTTGCGTACATTTTTGACAGCCCTTGGATTTTCTGATTGATAGACAGTAAGAGGTTTAAGTTTCAAATCACCTGATGCATTCCCTCCAAGAAGCAAAGTAATCCTGGATTTTTCTGCCTTAAAGCCAGGAGCTCTTCTTTCTTCAATCCAAAGAAATGCTCTTGACGGCAAACGTTTCCAATACAGGCCTGTTTCGACAACATTAAACACCTGCTGCGCACAATATCCTCTATTTGCAATAATATCATGTAAAGTGTTTGGAAAGATCTTCGCTGCGTCATAGTCCGCACGATGATACAATGAAAACAAGGTAATCCATTGCGCATGTCTTCTTCTATATTGGGCAGTATTTCACTTAATTACATATTGCACGCATTACATAGTCAAACAAATCAAACGTCCAAAATACTCGTATATGATATTGCTTTGTTAATTTTTGGCGCCCTCGATCGATTTATGTCGGGTAGCAATTTAAAATGCTCATTTTTATGCTATATAACAACAAAATTATTAAATAGCAATTAAATCATGCATATACACTTTGCACGTAATTCAACAAACCTAAACTCTAAATTAGCTCATGAGTTTTGTTCCTATATGCATACGCACATACATATCTCATGAAAACAGAGTCTCTTGATAAATATTTACATCTATTGCCCTATCGGGCTGAATAAATCCGCATCGTAGCACCAACTTTATTAATTACTTCGCCTACGATCGGTTTCCTTCCGGTGGCCATTCAAGTCTTATATTCATGTCGATAAAACATTTTTATACAACATGGTGTCGCAAATTCTTCCAAAGAACCAAAATATAAATCTTTTTTCCAATATTAACGATATTTTGAAAACGTAGCTCACAAAAAACATCAATCAACAAAATTATTGAATTGCAATTTAATCATGCATATACACTTTGCACATAATTCAACGACCTGAAACCCTAAATTAGCTCATTAGCTTTGCTCCTATATGCATACGCAGATACATATTTCATCAAAGCAGAATTACTCAATGCCCATTCACATATTTTACCCTATCGAGTTAGAAAAATCTTCATCCAAACTTCGCGCGTACATACAACTAGCATCGTACCCACAAAAAACTCGAAACGAATCGTTTTAGTGAGTGCATTTAAAAGCTTTCTCGTAAAAAAAAGCTATTGAGTTTTTCATCATTGTGCTTTGTACAATAGTTTTTTCTTCAAGATTTTCAAGGACACCTAAAAAAACATATCAAACCTTTAAACCCCATCATCAAAATGGGGATATCGCCTCATTAACACCCCAAACGCCCTCCTTAAAGTTGCCGAATTTTACATTGGCTTAAAGGCAAATAACTCATTGTTGTCACCAGCGCAGAACGAACGAGCTTTGGTGCTCGGAATAGACTACCTTGTTTTCATTGTATCATGGTCCGCACTATCCGCCTTACCTGTTACTTTTACATTGTAGGTTTTACTTCTTTTCTTGAAGTTTTCAAACCATCCATTGCTGGTTATGAAAGTATCTCATTGATTCAAGTTTGCTTGTTCGAATAAGCTTTTTTCCTTCGTCTTAATAGCTAATGTGCTCACGAGCATATTTTGATGGTTCAGGTGTTTGATTTCATTTCAACATTTTTCCCAATGCAAACGCCAAATCCGATAACTTTCCTACGAAAATCGCGCTCACACAATTCTGGGAATTTCCTTTTACCAGAGGAACAGTTTTCATAGGTACAAACATCTGTTCTATGAAATCGGCGACGTAAATCAAGGGACGGACGACGTAGTTTCAAGGGTTTGGTCTCAAAGTAATGAACGACGTAAGTCGAAAAAACGTATAACAAGGGTGACGTAAGTCAAGGGATTACTGCATATCATTTGTATTCTCAGACAGATCTATTAATAAATAGCTGTGTGGTGCCTGAGTGATTTTTTTATATATTCTCACAATCTCCTTGCTATTTTCAGGGTAAATTGGTTTAGCAAGATGATGAAATTGGCTTTTATCACGCGGATTCTTGAAGCATACCAGATATTTACAGTTCAATGATATGTCACGACAAAATTTGCTCTGATGAAATACATTTTGTGTCACTAATATAACAGAAAAATTCCTATGATGTGATCCTTTGGCAAAAAGTTCGCAAACTTGTCTTGAAAACGCATTTAACATCATATCGTCCAAAACAATCAGTGTTGGCTCATTCGCATTATTCACAAACTCTTTTGGAATCGTACTTAAGTATTCGATATTTTTAAAACCTACTTTTGTTGGAACAGCTTGAATTTCAGCATAACACCAAATAACCTTCTTCACCCGAGGCAGTATCATAGAGTCATTTGGACCGGATGATGGACCGGCAACCATCATTGTGAAGGGGTGAATAAAGTACATCATTTTTGCAAATTTTCACAGATTTTAACATAAAAACAGGTAGATGGCCTATATTTATACATTTGATCGTTATGAGTAGAAGGCAAATTGTCAACGAGTTACACAGACCTGCTCGTAAAAATTTTAAACGACGTCGGCTCACTATCAGAGGTATTGATGATATATGGCAGGCGGATTTGGTTGATATGAGTGCATACTCATCAGAGAATAGAGGCTACAAATTTCTTCTCACAATAATTGGCACCTTTTCTAAGTATGCTTGGGCATTACCAGTCAAAAATAAAAGCGCTAGTGAGGTGACCAAGTCAATGGAAACAATTGGAAAGGAATTTTTCAACAAAAGATTTCAACATCTTATGAAAAAGTATGAAATAAACCACTATTCAACATTTAGTGTATTGAAAGCATCGATTGCTGAGCGCTTCAACAGAACTCTGAAAGGAATTATGTGGAAAGAATTTAGTATGAATGGAAATTATCATTGGGTTAGCTTAGTTCAAAAATTAATTGGCCGGTACAACAAGACAAAAAATCGGATTATTATGATGCGGCCTATTGACGTTAACACCACAAATGGGGTGGAATTACTTGCAAGCGTATACAGAAAAGTTAAAGTAGCATCAAAACCAAAATTCAAAGCTGGAGATCATGTACGTATAAGTAATCATAAACATGTATTTGAAAAAAGCTACACACCAAACAGGTCTACAGAAATATTTAAGATAAAAGAGGTGAAGAAAACACAGCCACGAACATATTCACTTGAAGGCTTTCAAGGAAATTTAATTCAAAGGGGGTTCTATGAGCCAGAGTTGTCGAGAAAATTATAAGAAGGAAGGGGGGTGAAGTTTTCGTAAAATGGCTTGGTTTTCCATCTCAGCATAACACATGGATCAGTATAAAAAACGTGCTGTAACCTCTGAAGATTTAAGTGAAAATGTTGAACTTAAAGCGTGAATACGATCGCTTCAAAACCTTTTCCAGTCTAAAGATCGATGAAAGGAAGGCATTGAAACTTGCACAAAGAAGATTTTTTTAAACCAATGTTAAAGATCACGTCAAATGCTACTTTTGTTCCCTAGCAATGAGCGCTCTTAATACACCAACAGATGTCGTCGAGAGTGAACATCTACGACTGTCACCAGAATGTTTCTATGTCAACGGAAAAGACGTCTGTGAACCCTACGACACACCAATTGCATAACAAAAATATTTCAAAACAGGATACCACCTCTTCAACATTTTAAAATGTGCTGGATTCGGGATGATTCTCGGAGGAGTCATATGTAAAGTGGTTTCAATATACAATTATTATTCTATGTAAAATATCTGCAAACAATTATATTTAATATCATAATAAAAAGATCTTAGTCTACTTAAACATATAAACCGCTTTTCGTTTCATAATTCACCAGGGTTTGTTAGCATTGCTGCTCCAATTCGAATGCAAATTGAAATTTTATTCATATTCACATTCTAGCTTTTCACTTTTGTGTTCATTCGCATCCAAAAATATAACATGCAAATCGTTACAATATGAGTCACATAAGAAAGACTAACACTCAATGATTTATGCGTACATAAAATTATCATTGAACACGAAATATCAACCTGACCCAAATCCAGAATTCATGTCTTACCAGTCTCGGTTGAATACATTGAATCAACATCGACACCGAAACTAAGATAAATATTCGTATAACTGACCTACGCTACCTCACATCAACACAACACATACAAATCTGTTAGAAAAACAACACATACCGGTTCAGATAGATTGCTTACCGGCTTCAAGTCAAAACTTAACAGCTCGCCCGGCTTTTTACTTACAAATAGTGTAAAAAACATAACCACGGTACCAGGAAACAAGATTGCTGGCATATGGGGCCAAGGCGTCAAAAATCAAGATTGCTGTCACATGGTACATGGTACAGCTTGTTTACAAACACTCTACATCGTACCCAAAATGGCACCGGCTTCAAGCCCACGAATAAAATTATCAGGTTGCGGAAGACTTTTATAAAAGCATTACGATTTGAATAGGTTTCACTCGTTTTCGCCGTGTATTTCTTATGGCGTTTTCCTCGAAAAAATTAACTTATTTCTACAAGAACAGCAAAACTTGTGTAGGTTAATTGTTGAGAATGGTTCCTTAAGAGAAATCGTAGAAGCAAAGAGTGATAAAAATAATCATGAAGAGTTTCTTGCCAATACTGGAATAATGGTTGCATATGCAAAGATCTTCGTTTACTGAAGTAGCAGACTGCAAGGTAGGGGACACTATCACATATGTTTTCTCTACTTGCACAACGTGCACTAGCAATGTACTCTCCTGCTTCGACGACAATTTTACACCGAATATCAAAGAGCAAAAGAAATTATTTTTGTATGGAAAGCCGGTCTTATGTCCACTCTTACAACTATTGATTTGAAAGATATTTTTTCAGGAGCCTGCCTTGGAAATCCATGTGTGTTAAATTTCAGTCAGCATCAAAAAGCTCTGCGAATTTCACGATGATCACATGTTTTTGTCAGAAGTAATGACAAATTAAAATTTGAAAAATAAATCTTTGCCTACTTTTAGGCACGCTGCACCCACACATGGCTCAAAACTTCCAATTCTTTATCATAGACAAGCTTAAAACATAATAAGTTTTCATTCCCAATACTTTTTTTCAACAAAAGTTAACGCTGCTTGGAAATATAGGAGTACCTCCAAATTCGCTGAAACTCTCGCCGCCTCCAAAAATTTAAGGATGGACCTACCTACTGTATACATCCACGTTCTCTAAAAATTTCAGCTCAGTCGGATCGGCCACTCCAGATGTTATATCCCTTCATCATTTTGCTGATATATATATATATATATATATATATATATATATATATATATATATATATATATATATATATATTTATATATATATATATATTTATATATATATATATATATATATATATATATATATATATATATATATATATATATATATGCATATATATATATATATATATATATATATATATATATATATATATATATATATATATATATATATATATATATATATATATATATATATCTGCATATGTATATATATATATATATATATATATATATATATATATATATATATATATATATATATATATATATATATATATATATATATATATATATATATATATATATATATATATATATATATAAAATAATTATATTAATATTTTATATTAATTTTTTGAATTCTTTTCACAGTGTCATTCAAAGACAATTTCTTCTAAAATTACTTATATTGATATATACAGTGCCGTGCAAAACATTAGCAATGCATGGTGTGAGATAATGAAAATGC
>OX376372.1:143599265-143614265 GCA_947369275.1 Nemotelus nigrinus
TTTTCAAAAGTGGTGATAAACGAGCAGTCGATAACTATCGGGGGATTGCTATTCAATCTATTATCTCCAAACTTTTTTGAGAAGTTAGTTTGTGAAAAACTTACTCGCATAATCGACTCTCTTCTAAATGAGCAACAACATGGATTTCGTAGGGGTAGATCAATTTCTACCAATCTCATGATCCCGGTCTCTGATGTGCTCTATAAAATGGAAAAAAAGTCAAATTGACGCAGTCTATTCGGTCTTTAGTAAGGCTTTCGACCGGGTTGACCATCAAACTCTAATATACAAGCTTCGCAACTTTGGTATATCAGGGTCTCTTCTTGATTGGCTCTAGTCTTATCTTCGCGATCGAACTCAGCTTGTTAAATTCCAGGGGCCACTTATCTAAAAGAGTTTTCGCATCTTCTGGAGTACCGCAAGGCCGTCATCTAGGTCCCCTGCTTTTTAACATCTTCATTTCTGATCTTTCTGAGACATTGCTTGGTAATACCCCATCTCTTTTATGAAGACGATTTTAAAAATTTACCACAGCGTAGACACGCAATCTGACGCAATTCTTCTACAATCCAAGCTTCAATCTCTCGAACAGTGGTGCAATGAAAATAATTTGAATCTTAACATTAACAAGTGCCATGTAATAAGCTTTTCCCGTAAGAATACGATCAAAAAGTATTCTTACTGCCTTAACAACACCATATTGAATAGGGTTGATCATATTATAGATCTCGGGGTAGTATTGGACAACAAGATGCGGTTCAATCTCCACTATGACAAAATCCTTGCCAGGGCTAATAAACAGCTCGGATTCATTAAGAGACGTGCTAAAGAGTTCAAGAATATATGGGTTACCAAGTCATTATATATCAATCTGGTGCGTTCTCTATTGGAGTATGCCTGCATAATATGGAACCCAGTTTTTTAGCTACATAGTGCGAGAGTAGAATCTGTTCAGAAACACTTTTTACTTTTCGCTTTGAGGGACCTCTATGATTCAAAAGACTTCCAACATCTTCCTTCTTACAGAGCCAGACTAAGCCTACTTAATTTAATGCTTCTCTCTTCTAGAAGAACACTGTTAAGTTCATGCCTCACCTTTGATATTATAAGTGGTGCAGTCAATGTTGAAGCTCTCTGCAACAAAATTATTTTCAATGACCAGCCGAGACGCACTAGGTATGCAACTCTGCTCAAAGAGTTCAATCACCACACTAACTATGCATATAACGAGCCCATAAATAGGTGCTATAGAATTTCCAACTCTATAAGCAGCAACTACACTTCGGGGATCTCTAAACACACTTATTAAAGACCCTATCAACATCCTCTTCGATTTTGCTTTTTACCGCTTCTCCTTGAGCTCTGCGTGTCATTAATTTTTCCATCCATGTGAAGTGTGCCTGTGCTATATTTGAGTGATTTTTGACATTTTTGACATTTAGATATCGCTTCCTGAAAGTGTGTGCGCCTCAGCATTGTGAATGTCAACCTAGAATCTCAACCTAGTCTCTTGTGCTTTCTTTAAGCTTTTCGTGTCATTTTTCACGTGAAGTGCGCCTGTGCTATTTTTGAGTGATTTTTAACATTTTTTGACATTTTTGACTGAAAGTGTGTGCGCCTCAACATTCTTTGGGTGTCTTTAACTTTCCTACGTGGATTTTTGACACTTTTGACATTTTTGACATTTTTTGATATCACTTCCTGAAAGTGTGTCCGCCTCAACTTTTCTACTTTTTGGTCCTGTTAACTCTGCTTACACGTGTGACCAAATCACTATGCCTTTCTGCACAGCTGCAAAGTGTACTGATAAGGCAAATAAATCGCCTTATGTGATGTGTGCGGGTTTTTGCGGGCTATCATTTCATTCGAAATGTGTTGGAATGAGTGCCCAAGTCGCAGACGCTGTCCGACAAACCTCATCTGGTGTTTATTGGTTTTGCTCCCGTTGTAAAGCCAACTCCATGGTATCATTTGTTAACTGCTTAAAGTCAACCAAATGTGTAGTTGACAAACTTTTGAAAGAATTTTCCTGTCTGGGCTCAAAACTTGAGAGTGTCTGTGGTGATATAAATACACTCTTGTCAGTTGCTAGGACTGAGCAATCTTCTGGCTCTCAACCTGCACCTGCCGATGATCAGCTTCACAATTAAGATTACCCAGCTGTTCAACGTCAACAAATATCTTTCAACACTCAACTGCTGCCTCTGCTATCTCCTGCAGCTACTTCACCTCAGACCTTTGGGGTGATACAACCTTGCAGCCTTCAAATCGAAAGTCAACCTCAGCGCGATGTATCTCAGATGCTCACACGCGGCCAGCGTGCTAACCTGCTGCTGCAACTTCACCAACAGCATGAACAGCATGAACAATCATTGCAGCAACAACGTCAACCGCAACAACAAGACTCACTACAGCAACAACAACAACAGAACCAGATACAACCGCACGCTCTCGTGACCGTGAGCGAACCTTTGGTGAATTTGGTTGCAGACAGGATGAGCTGCATCATCTCCTGTGGTAACCCAGACTTCTTATGCTGATGTATTCAGTCAGCCTGGACCATCTAGAAAACTATCTGAGCCCCATACATCACTCCCTTTGCTTGGAAGTAATGGTCCCACCCCTGAAAGTCTTCGTATCACGTTTCGCTTACAGAACTACTGCTGACAAAGTCTTAGCATCCATTAAAGCTAAGCTCGGATACACTCCCTCGTTGCTAATGTGTAGGAAACTGACTCGTGACAACCTCAATCACCAGCTGATCTCTTCTTTCTGCTTCACTGTCGCATCCAGAACCCCTGATTTGCTGAAGAAGCATTTCTGGCCCGCTGGTGTTTTTGTCAAAGAATTCGTAAAAACAACCTCTGAAAATTTTCATCGGAAACCGGTGATAAAAAATCGTACTTAGAGCGTAAGGTTAACCTTAAAGTTTACTACCAAAACATTCGGGGGTTGAGGACCAAAACCAATGAGCTTAAAATTTCTTCAACTATCGGGTCTGATGACATACTATGCTTAACCGAAACCTGGCTGACAGGAGATATATTCAATACTGAAATTTTACCTCTTTTTACTGTCTTCCGCAAAGATCGTGATCGCTCAGCCAGTGGTTTATCTGACGGCGGCGGTGTCTTAGTTGCTCTTCGCAATACACTTAGCGTGTCCTCTTGTACCGATTTCGTGCCTTCTCCGCCTGTTGAAAGCATCCTTGTTCGTATATCCGTTACTTCATCTACTGCGTTACTTGTGTCTTCGACTTATATCCCATGTAACAGTCCTTTTGTAGTTTATGAACGTTTTTCCTGCGTTCTATGATTTCCTGTCTAATATTGTTTTCGGTCACACTTCCACTTTTCGTGTTCGCAGAAGTATTGATCCGCCTTGGTTAACTGTTGACGCTCTTAAAACCAAAGGCGAGGCGCGTCATAGATTTCAAAGCTCCGGCTTAGAGGCTGACTTACTGAGATACAGAAATTTACGCTCGTATGCTAAAAAGATGATTAAAGATGCGATGAGTGCTTATAATGCCCACATTGAAGCCTCTATATCATCCTGTCAACAGAAACCCTTCTGGTCCTATATCCGTTCCCTTAAAAAGTCTCTCTCTATCCCATCTCTGATGCACCTTAATGATTTGTCTGCTTCCTCGCCTAGTGAAATTTGTGAACTGTTTGCTCTTTTCTTTGCTTCTGCTACCTCTCAACCTAATCCATCTTTCTCTGCTAATATTCCCTCTCCAGATGTCAATAATTGTTGTCTGTTTTTAACAAACCCGTTGGAGGTCGAAGGTTTGCTTGCTAACCTAGATTGTAGCACCAGCTGCAGACCCGACGGCTTACCTAACATATTTGAAAAATCATTGACATCATCCTTGTGTGTTCCTTTATCTGTCCTATTTAACCTTAGTATTGCTTCCTGTACGTTTCCTACTTCCTGGAAGTCAGCAAATATTTATCCCATCCTTAAAACCGGAAATTCATCCTGCGTCTCCAATTATTGTCCCATATCCCTTCTATCTTGCTTCAGTAAGCTTCTCGAAAAAGTTGTTTACAACAGGGTTTACCCCCTAATTAGACCTCTTCTCGCTTCTAAACAACATGGTTTCGTCAAAGGTAGGTCAACGGTTACAACCTTCTTTCGTTCACCAATACTGTTGCCTACGCTATCGACCAGCAAAAGCAAGTGGATGTATTATATACAGACTTTGCCAAGGCTTTTGACTCCGTGAATCACAAAATCCTCCTTTCAAAGCTTGATGGTTTCAATATTTCGGGTCAGCTCCGTTGCTGGTTTTCCTCATACCTTCGTGATCGTGCTTGTTTTGGAACGTTTCACTCTTGTTCTTCTTCCCCCTTTTATCCTACTTGTGGTGTCCCGCAAGGGTTAATTCTAGGTCCTCTCCTATTCCTCCTGTTTATTAATGATCTTCCTTCTCTCTTTAACTCCCCGTGTCTCTTGTACGCTGATGATCTGAAAATTTTCAGGGTGGTTGAGTCAGTGAATGACTGCTCTCAGCTGCAGGATGACCTGTCTGCTCTGAGTAACTGGTGCTCTGTCAACTGTATTTCCCTTAACGTTGCTAAATGTTTCCAGATGTCCTTCACATGTAAATTATCCCATATCACGTTTCCCTATTCTATCTTTGGCTCTTTCCATCATCCTATTGATAATTTCATAGACCTTGGTGTTGTGTTTGACACTAAATTAAAATTTGTTGTCTACATTTTGCACGTCTTATTCAAGGCCTCGCGCTTGTGCGGCTTCATTCTAAGAGCGTCCAGACCTTTTACTGATATTTCCTCGTGTGTACGCCTGTACATCTCCTTCGTGCGTAGTGTCCTCGAATATTGTTGTCAAATTTGGTGTCCTCATTATCGTTTCTTAATTAATGCTGTTGAGACTGTACAACGTAAATTTACTTGCTCACTATTCCTCAAGTTCCGTATTCCCTACTGTGAGTATAGTATGCGTCTTTCCATCCTTGAAATCCCTACTCTTATTTCACGCAGAGTGTATTTCGACGAATGTCTCCTGTATAAAACGATTTCTGGATCTATAACTTATATCTCCAGAGCGCAGTTTTCTGTCCGTGACCCGGTACATTCTACCAGGTCTTATTTATGCTCAACGTACCATTTGCTCGTTCTCATACATATTTTTACTCTCTTCTTTTACGCTTGCTTAGGCAACATAATTCTTTGAATATTGGTCCTCTTCCGCCTTCGTTACGCATTTTTAAAAATATGTTAAGAGGATGCGTTTTATCGTATGAAATAGAGTAACTCTTTGAATTTTTAATGTCATATTTACGTTGAATTATGATTAAATTTCACCGCCTCATTATACTTTGTTTAGTTTTAATTTATAATCTCTTTTCTTTTTATATATAAGTTTTTTCTTTGTCCAATCTTTAATTGGATTTGTATCTGTTGATTTAGACAGGAAATAAATAAATATATATAAGTATATAAGAAATTTAGTGCTGTTCGTAGAATATCTGCATTGTGAATCAGTTCTACTATCTACTCTGGTGTCTAATACAATTCTAAGAACTAAGAATAAATTTAATTGCATTTCGATTGAACTTGATATCGGTTGTATATTTTGTGAGATAATTCTACACGAACTTGAATGCGTAGGCATAGATAGTAAACATTTATCTTCAATGGAAGTGAATCTCTGGAAATCCAGCAAAACTCCTACATATATCAATCATACGCCGGGCGCAGGTGAGAATGGGCGCAAATATTTCCCAATCTTTAGTTTTAATAACAACAATATCGAAATACACAAATATTTAAAGTCCATTCTATTCAATTGGCAGTTTATATTCTTATATGCTTTATTTTTTTTTTAATGCAAACTTTGTTCTCGCAGATCGTTACATGCCTTTTAAGTTTCAAAGCAGCTCTATTCGCACATAAAATTCACTTGCTGTGCAACAGCAAAATTTACAAACACGATCGCTGTTTGGGGCGCAAAAATTGCATGACGCACTCGCAGCATTAATGTTTATGAATGAATTTATTTTACTTCATTCTACTCATTACTTTACTTCCTTGTATGCTGCATTCCCTTTCATTTGGGTTTTTTCCACACCTTCAAAAAATTCAACACAAAAATCCACAAGAGCAATTGCCCTGGCGCAAAAATTTATATTGCAAAACAAAACCATTACTATTCGCAGTATGCATTTTCATGTATGATTTTGTTGCGAGATGAAATCTTGCGCCAGCGGTATCAATGTTTTTAAGCATTCTACTTCCAGGTTTACTTCATTCTCCTAAGTCCATATTCTCTCACTCTCTGTTGATTTTACATTCTAATGTATACTGAACTGCTACTGAGTGTGTAGGTTGAACTTGATATCGGCAATGAGCAGGTTGGTGTCGGCAATATCGGTGCGGAAATCATTTTTGCGCCAGTGAAAAACAACATATCGAAGTATGATTTTTCCTCAGTCTTCGCTTTTGGACACTTGTTCGTTAGCATAAGCAAACTCATGTGCGTAGTTAGGCCGTGTTCCATGATGATATACATATATGTATGTATGTATCTATATGCTAGCGGTAGAAGTTATAATCGGTCTTCCGGCTTATATTTTCGTTTTATTAGGGAAAGAATTTTCTAAGTATATACTTTCACTTGAAGGAGCAAAATTAATTGTAGAACTTTCAGTCTCAAAACTTTACTGAAGAACGTTTGATATGGGTTTTTTGAACAGTAGTGAATTTAAATTATATGTTAAAGTTCTTTCAATTGAGTTTAAAAAAAACCAGCTTAAATTATTTTGTAAAAATAGTTTTTGCGCTCGTTTGTCAATTTTGACTCTATCATTAGTTCAATTAAAAAAAACTTTGCTGCAGTATGACCAAATAAATTTGTGACAGCCACAGAATTTGCGGATTCAATCTAGAATAGTGTTTCAAACGTGCTGAATGCTGTGCTAGATGAACGTTTCTCTTCCCTTACGGAATCAGTAAAAAAAACTATTCTACGGACCGGAATCAAACCGGAATCAAAGCTTGATGATCCTTATTAATGGCCTCCACTGATCAAGAAAATAACTATAATTATTTTACAGAAAGGCTCTGCCTAAATCAAAAGATTCGATTTTCCTCCCACTAAAAATAGGAAATTCAGTCCCCACCAAAGATTGTTTCAATGATGGCAAGACAGATTCTAAGCAACGGCTGGTTTATATTTAATGCAAATGTTTTTGCTTCCTTATATTTTCAATTCATAAAAGCATTCATTCATTTTCCAGCATAAGTTAAAGGGACTGGGGCCATTTAAGTCAAACTATCAAGGAACATCAAACTAGTGTAGTTCACATGACGAACTTTAAGTGATGAAGAGACTAAGACCTAGATTTGAGGACAGGGAGTATCACAGACTGTTTTTTACAAAAACAAACATCAAAGGAAACTGAGCACTGGAAAAATGTTCTTAAACGTTTTTGGATGTGATATTTGCTTCTAGTTATATAATATATTAGTTTTGATAAAAACATGTGTATATGCTATTAAAATATGACATATAATTTATTTTCAATAAACTTCAAATTACACTTTGCTTAGTCTACTGTGTTGCAAATATTGTTGCAGTCTAAAGTGTTTGTAGATGTGTTTCCACATCGCTATTAATTCTCGTGCAATTTCCAGCTTGCAATCTTCTGCGTTTAGAGGAGACTCAGACGCATTATAGGGGCCTGATAATAGCCCTTATCTTATGTTAGTGGAAGCTGTTGCAGGATTCGATTCAGTGGTGCGGAAACACTTGAGGCGGATCCAAAGTGAAGATTCCTGCAACAAATACTTGATACAAAATTAAGATATGAAGCTAGAGATGCCCCTATTGGAGACCCTCAACAAAGGTTGGAAGTAGAATTTTATTTTAATGCTTTGGATCAAGCAACTATTTCTTTGACCGAACGCTTCGAGCGGCAGAAACACTATACTGAAATATTAAGTTATGTGTATCAGGTAGGGAAGCTTAAAACTAACCCAAATCAAATGACACTTCAGCATTGCTCAAAGCTTTGAGAAACGTTGACACCTAATGGATATTGAGATTTAACCGTTGTGAATTTTATGAGAAATGCTCATGTTTACAACTTGAATTCAGGAGCACAACTCGTCCAATGATATCCTTGAATTCATTTTTTGTAGAAATATTGAAGATCTTTGAAAATAGTGTTGACTTTACTCTTTACAGTTACAGCGGGAGAACGATCTTTTCCATATTGAAAACTTTAAAGAATTATTTGTAAAGTAGTAAATTTGACAATTTTATTCATAGAAAATAGGATTGTCTTTGAATCATAATTTATGTCCTTAACATATATTTCAAGCTTATTTTTGTTTGCTTGAATGAACGAATAATTTGGTTTTCTTATGAATATTAGAATTTTCTCTGTTTATTGTACTGTTTTAAATTTGTGCATGCGCTTGGCTAAGAAGCACTCGGCCTAAAGGGGAAATCTCTTTCAATAAACCCATCTGAGGCTCTATCTCATAGCGATAGGGCATTTGGAAAAGAGCTGTTAACGAAAATTATAGTTCTGCACATAATTAGGCTCAAACAATTGGTTACCATCCGGTGAACAGCATAACAGAGCCAAAAATTGGAGAAGAAAAATATTTCTGCGTATCGAAAACTTGAGACAAGAGTATTTTGAGAAAAAAGTGGTATGCTGCATTACTCGAATGAGCAAATGTCTAGTTTTTTCATGAAAATTACATGTTAAGCAATGCTCAGGTAAATTCTGCCAAGTGCTAACAAAAACTGGCTAAGATTTCACAGTCGTGAAGGAAGGGGTCAAAAAGTTAAAATCATAATATAGACGGCGCCAAATGTCGTTCTGCGCCGGGCGAAAATATAGGAAGAACCGGCCCTGTATGTTGGTTACCAATCATGATATTACTCTTTCACAAGTATTTTGATGCTATTGATTTTTCTTTTTGACGTCAGCGTACTACAGCAATTTTACGTGTAGACTAAAACGCAGCTCTGTTTGCACGTGAAGCAAATTGCTACATGATAATCGCGAAGCTATACAAACAAGATAAGCATCACGAGAGGCAACAGTTATATATAGTAAAGTTCTTTGTGATATTGAGACTGTATTCACTTATTGAAATAGATTGAAATTTTTGTCTGGATTAAAATCAATCGCCATGGAAACGAATAAGCAAAACTTGGATTGAAATTAATCATGAGTCAACACAAAATCCAAAGAGCATCTGGCACAGGCATCGTCAGCGTCAAAAACTAGGACTCATAGTTTGCTTACTTCCGTTCCGTTACGTGATCCAACTGCACATACAAGTTTCGTATCGCTGGTTCTTATTCTCTGTTCAACCACTTGATGCTCCAACATCAGAACAGAGACAAGAGTGTTACCCAGCAATTCCGTACCTGAAGTAAGAATTTGGTGACCTTTGAGAGTATGTTTACAGCTCCCGGTTTCTGCATCCCAAACACAAAAGATAGCGTCTATTGAGCCGGACACAATATGAATTCCATCAAATTGCCATTAGAGATGAGGAGAAAACAACGTTTTAATATACATATATATGGCACATACACAGCGATGCCCCGTTTCACCAAAAGAAATGCGTTGGGCTACAGCCTTCACATTGACATCGATTAAGGCAACCGTTAATTACCACAGAGGTTCTTTCATATCGCCAAGATAGATCATGAATGGGACATCCATGGGAAATCACGAAAAAATGGCTGAAAGAAGAAACCATTGCAAAAGTTAGGGTATACGTTCCGTGCGATGGTAATGTACACAACACCCAGGCCACTCGGACATGACGCACTCAGGGCTACACACTTAATTTTTTTTTCCTTTTCAAAGATATGGGCATAGCTTTTATGCCCAAAACTTGCACTGAATAATAACTGTACGGTTTAATCGGACTTATACAGTAGAGAAAATTTTCATCCAGCTGACGGAGAAGGATTGATAATGAATTTCCAATCAGTTCAACTAAATTTAAACACACAAGTCAGCTAATAGTTGCACGGAAACAAGAACAAAATGTGCTGACTAATCTGATGTGATTATCACAGAGGCTCTTTCATATCGCCAAAATAGGGACGCCTTGGGACATCACGAAAAAATGGCCGAAAGAAGAAACCGTTGCAAAAGTTAGGGTAAACGTTCCGTGCGATGGTAATGTACACAACACCCAGACCACTCGGGGATGACGCACTCGGGGCTACATACTTCGTTTTTTTTTCCTTTTCACGGATATGGACCTAGCTTTTATGACCAAAACTGCACTGAATAATAATTGTACGGTTTAATCAGAATTATACAATAGAGAAAATTATTATTCAGCTGACGGGGAAGGATTGATAATGAATTCCCGATCAGTTCAACTAAATTTTAACACACAAGTCAGCTAATAGTTGCACCGAAACAAGAACAAAATGTGCTGACTAATTTTAAGCCAAAATTCACAATTTTCATGAGAAAAGAGTGTTGAACACACAAGCGCACACACAGTTTTTCAGCCAAAGCAAATTACAGTTGACTTTCTCGAGCTGTGGCTTGCAATCGCAAAAACAAAGTACTGCTAGTTTACGGTGTCTTGTTTGTTTGAAATGTAGCTACTTCGTACTTTTGCCCTTGAGACGGCAAAAGTAGCAAGTGTATACACTACGCGTCGAAATATTTCGTCCAGAAATTTGAAATGAAATTTTCTGGATGCTACAACACAGGTCTTTGCACAAGGGCAAGTGCGTGAAAAGAGCTGAAGGATGGATGTAATATATGAAGGACAATGACGTGAACAGGTGGTCGTGCCTTTTACTCTCCAATTCCTTTATAAGAGAACGTGAACAAGGTGAACAGGAAAATGTGCAAATATAATTAAATGAAATATCGTGAACCACGTATACTAGATTAATTGTGGAAGTACCTCTGGAAGGAGAAATAGTGAACTTGGTGAACATCCTTCAAAAACTTCTAAATTGGGGCGGGAGTGACACCTGAAATAGGCGCAAATGGACGATCTCCAAATAAATTTGATATCAGATCGTGAACGGGTGAACTTAGTGGGCTTATCACTTAGTGATGTCCGTCGCATGAAAGACGCCCACTGATCGTCCATTTTGATCAACTAGCTGACAGTAAGCACCACCGATCATCTTAATTACCTTACTTGGTAAGAGCTTCCGGTCCAGCTTTGCATTGTAATGCGCACCTGCGTCACTTTGCCGGAAGTTGTGCCTGTAGACAATTTCGCTAGATTGGTATGAGACCAACCGGGAACGAAAATTGTAGGCCTTGTCATTGCGAGACTGGGCTTTGGTCCTGAGGTTGCGGATGGTTTGTCGTAGGAGTGCGAGGGGGTCGAAAGGTGGCAGCGTGTTTTCGGACTCCTCCATTAGGTGAAGCTGATGGAAGAGGGCATATGTTTTGCCATGAGTCACCATGGGCTGCCCGAAAGCTGCTGAGTAAGGGGAGGTTCCAATCGCAGAGTGAGGGGATGATCACAGGGCAGACGTATTATCGGAAAGTTTAGCGTCCCACTTCCTTTGAGCACGATCCAAATATGCATGGATGGTAGCCAGGATTTATCTATTAAGCCTTTCTAAGGCGTTCGGTTGGGAATAAACGGTGGTGAAAGTGTGGCTGACACCAAATTCGTCCAGAAAAGATTTGAATATCGACGACCGAAATTGAACACCATTGTCCGAAATAATTGTCTCGGGGACACCCAACAGATGAAATACCCTCTTTCGAACAATCTCTACTACTGCCTTTGCAGTGAACTTAAGAAGCGGCTCAATAATTGGAAAGCACGAAAAATGATCAAGAACGATGGGCGCTCTAATGAGACTTGATTTGGACTTAGGGTAGGGACCGATGATGTCTACGTACAAGAGTTTGAATATGCGCTGAAACGTCATTGGTGGATGAAGGGATGTGAAGGGGTTTTGGTGGTCTTGCATTTGGCGCATGATCCAACATAGTCTCTCACTTAATTAAATTTTTAATTTAATTTATTTATTCACCAAACAAGGTGTACATGTACAGAAGAATAAATAATATAGTACATGGATAACATTACGAAACAAAATAAAAAAACTCTAGCGCACCTGAACCGCTAGAAACACTAATGTTCGAAGAACAGTAGAAGAATCGTGCAGGTTTTGAGTGCATATTCCACCACATGAGCTGCTTATTACGGCCAAACTGTTTCAAACAACACTTTTTACTTTGGTCTCAAGAATGCATTATAACTCATATGGTGGAAGGTTTCAGATATTACCACTGGCATGAATTTCAACGTTTATGAGAGCAAAAAAAGGGTTAATTATATTCGTTATCAGTTGCTTATTTCACAAAATTTCGAAAGCAGCATCTCATATAACATCAATGAAGAAAATGCTCAGTGCCTGCAGCACTGTAACTGAAGTTGGTGTTTGGGGCTGCGATCATAGGCGTGCCGTGTCCTAAAATCTGGCAGGGGCCAGGGACCGAAAGGTTCAAAAGAAGCGATGATTTTGTTTTTCGTAACGAACACTCATACAACTTATATAATTTACTAATACATTATATGTTTGTTAATTTATTCCTTGTTATTTGCTAATGTATAATGCATTATCAAATAAACTTCTTGTCTGTGAATACGTATGAGCTACTACCGCATGCATATAATGTGAATGGTACACTCAGAAAAATGTCACTTTAAATCACTTTTTTAGAATCAGTTTAAATCAAAAGTTGAAATCACTTTGAAATAAAAAGCGAATCTTATATGAATTCCACTTTATGATAAAAATTTTCTTTTCAAATCAAAATTTTTCATCTTTGAATTAAAAAGAAAACGTATATGGCGCCAAATCATATTTGAACATATTTGATTCAAAAATTTTCAAATATGATTTGGCTTCATATACGTTTCTTTTTAATTCAATGATGAAAAATTTTGATTTGAAAAGAAAATTTTTATAACAAAGTGGAATTCATATAAGAATCGCTTTTTATTTCAAAGTGATTTCAATTTTTGATTTAAATTTGATGCTATTAAATGACATTTTTCTGAGTGTAAGTATGAGTTACACATGAATTATCCATTAGCACTAAGAAATGAATGCTTGTATGAATTATACGGGAATAGAATGGAAATAATTATAAATATAAGACAATTTTTTTGTTTAGAAGCTAAATATATTTCAATTTATACTTGAAGAAGAGGATAGTTTACTTTCAAAATATCTTTGAAGAAATTGGAATATATTAAGCTTACAAGGACGAAATTGATCTCTTGTTTCAAATTTTACCTAGAAAACCTAGGAAAAGCATAAATAATTTGCCAAGACGAAGAGTGCTGTAACTTACTTTTTTCGAGCCAGTTGGTTTGCATGGATATCTTTGTAGCCCTAACTGCGTGTCCGAGGCTAGATGAAATGTCAAAACCTTTCAGACTTGTGCTTTTTGCTGTTTCCCGTTTTCGTGATCCCCTGGGAAATGTGAGATCCAGACATTGCTTCTCTGCGAATGATTTAATTTTTTCCCAAACTACATAAAAGTTTTCTCGCTCACTTAGTAGTGTTTTCAATCTTCTATTCACAAGATCCATCCCATCTCAAAGAATTGCATTTTTAGTTTGGAAATATGCGCTTAACCTGCTCGTTATAAAAAGAAGTAAAGTGAAAGAAGAAAATATTTGCTACAAAATTAGGATTACTGATTGAATGAAAGATCGCCAACGCATAAACTGAGTCGCTGTATTTTCCTTCATTCATTTCTTTTTCTAAAGCCTCTTTTATAGTCCCATAGCTATCGATCACATATTTGCAATTGTGAAATCTCATTGACTAACGAGTCGAGCTTAAACTTCTCTTTTCACGCCTTGTATTTATACCAACTGCTTCTTCAACCTGCTTCAACAATTGTTGTTGTGATGGCTTCGAAAAGTGTATGTAAAGGGATTCTATGGGATTGAAAAAGGATGTACACGTTTCGATTGTGAAAAATGTGTCCATCACAACAAGGATAATTTTATGAGCTTAACAGTGTTTGTAAACCACCTTTTTGTCCTGAAATGACACTAGCACCATCATAAGACTGTCCAACAACAGACAATTCGCTAAGTCCGTAGCTGTCTAACAGGCTCAAAATTATATCGGCTAAATACGAGGCATTTCTAGCTACTGAAATGTCTAACAAATCTGACAACCACGGATAGTTGTTCCTTTTTGTGGACCCTTGCTTCGTCTGCCATAATGGATATCAATCCGCACTCTTTTATTTCAGCTGTCATGTCCCCGCCAACGATTTCAGCAATTGTTTTTATTATTTCATTTTGTGTTTTGCCAATACAGTAGTTCGCAACCTTGTTTTTAAAATGTTTTTCAAAAGTTGAATCATGCTTCGCGAATAATGCACAAAATTCTAAAAAAAAAAACCTCGGTTATCACTGGCACTACTTTCATCATGTCCTCTGAAAGCACGTCTTTGGCGACTGAGATACGTCGTAAGGTCAATAACCTTCTCCAAATAATTTCGGTTCATCTTGACAATATTCCAAGACTGTTCAAGCACCATATCACTTACTGTCTTCCAAGCACGTTTAGAGTTTTATTATTGTATGCAATATGTGCATGAATCTTACTATCCGGATCGCGAAGTTTAGTCGAGAGAATGAAGATTCTATGGAAAATTTTGCATTGTGATAACTTCACACCGATTCATCAGATCATCACGAAATTTACAAGACGCATCAATGGGTATAAAAAATAAATTTCTGTCGTTTTGAAATATCTGGGCAACCTTGTAGCTACCATAAGTACGTAAACACAAATCTTTCACATCATTGACTCTCTGGTATTTTTTATCGGTATTTAGAATAAAATGCAAATGATTGATGAATTTGATACTACAGTCAAATCTAAACTTATAAAACACCCAAACGCACAAAAATCGTAACCCTTCACCGAATTATTTATATTTGTATCTCGCGATCGGATAAA